>CM061531.1:39363055-39552901 GCA_030545055.2 Neoaliturus tenellus | reverse complement strand
CACACATATATATATATATATATATATATATATATATATATATATATGTGTGTGTGTGTGTGTGTGTAATTTTAAAACATTCACAAGTAAAAAGAAAACTGGATTAATTGATTATATATATATATATATATATATATATATATATATATATATATATATATACATATACATTGATGGTTAATAATTTTGAACAAACAAGGGTACATTAGGAAATGCCAAAAATATTTATAATGAGTTTTATGACAATATTGGGCTGTAAATAAGCTTACTATTTGTGTTACTAAAATATTCTAGTAATTAATCTATACTTATTTAATACGCTAAGGTTTTTTTTTGCCTTGAGAACTCCTCCTACAATTTTTAACCGATTTTTAAGTTTTTGGTGTCGTTGGATAGGGTTGTAGTTGTTTCCGCCAAAAACTGATGAGAATCGGACTGAAAATAAAGGCGCTATCCACCATTGAAATCTCAAAATTCCCCATTTAAAAATAACATTGGGATTGAATAAAGCATTTTAAACATCTGTTAATAATCAGCTGTAAATACGTGTAGTTTTGATGATTAAAGACATTCTCAATATTGAATTGGTCGGATGTCATTGATTTAAATCTAAAAGTAACATTTGTATTGTATTAAAATGAATTGCTCGATTTCGAGCAACACGTATACTAGTAATGTAAAATATGATGTGTGATTGGAAAAGATGGGAATAAGGGCACTTCACGTTAATATTTAAATAACAATGACTCAGTGACCCAAAAACCTCAACTAAGTTGTAAATTGGTGATTTGTTTCCCCTGTATCGAGTGTTTTATAGCTATATGCCAGGGATATTTTATTTACAAGACTTTTCGCAAAATTTGTTTATTCCAATCAAAGCGACGCTTGCTATCGGCATCAAACGCATTAGATAAGTTTTTCCTTAAACCAAATTAAACTCGCCAACCGTTGGACTACTTGGATATAAGCAAACTAAGAATCTTTTGATGATTGCAAAAATTCCACATTCGACGGTGATAATTATGGTAGCCCGTGCGGGGTCGAAAGCTTGGGACTTTCTGTTTCCCGCATAAGTTAGGCTGTTTCATAATAATAATACGTTAAATAACGTTGTTCCTCCTAAATTTCCGCTTTTATTTGTTTGTTTTTCTGATCTTCAGCATTGACATTTTTAAGAGTTACGTAAACGCTTTTTGGAGGAGCAGTCAAACCTAACATGTGAAGGGCATCAAGATGAACTAACCCCTGACCCTTGAGTTGCAGTCTGAAACGCCATTACGTTAAAGTGGCAACCACGATCCTGACCTGGTCAACATGAAAATTACTTGGTTTTGTGATCGTAATGTATACAATTTTCTAAAACTTAATTATTGTCAACATTTTTTAATTATATGTCGTATAATAGTTTTCATTACTAGTCTCGAAAGTGACTTATTGCGGGGAGAGATTGCATTTACGCGAGAGGCGAAGCTGAGCGTGGAAAAGGCTATCGAGATCCACAAAAGCACTTTTGAGACGAGTATTGAACATTATTTTTCATTACGATGTCGAAAAACTTGGAAAAAACGTGAATATTTTTGTTCATTCAATTTAGTAACAAGAAACAAAACCAAACTCATAACGCTGAGTTTCCGTGCTTATGTCGAGGTACATACGCCTCTATTGGCTGAATTAGCTGCACGGAAACTCGGCGTTATGCAACAGCTGATCGGCCTAATGCAACAGCTGTTTGGTTTGCATCGGAAAATCCCATAACGGTTACTTTACGTGCATCACAAATGCACAGAAAGTTAACGTTATGTAGTTTTGCCGTGCAGTAGTGGGAATAACTATTTTCTTAGGTAATTATACTTTAAGAAAGTTTACTTTCGTGTGTAGAGTAATGAAAAATAAATTTCGTGTAATGTAAATTTATTTTACAAATTTTGTTAAAACGTTTCTAAGTTAATTTTTAAACAATGCCTATTTCAAACTATTTGTAACAAAAGTAGCCAATAATAACCGATAAATTGCTAAAAGAGTGAATTTTAATCTTAATCACCAGAATCCATTTTTATTATTTTTTCGAAATAAATTATTCAATTTTGTAAATATATTCCTTTTTAAGCAATTAAAAAGCGTTGGAGTTGTTCATAAGTGGTGTGATTGTACTATATAGAAGTTTCTAAAAATATAATATATTTTATTTGAACCTCTAAAGAAAAGCAATTATTGTTTGCAAAATGTCGAGATAAAGCTCATACATTGTTACCGTTTTTTTTACTTAAGGAAATCAAAAAATGGCAACTGTTATGGAAAATGTTTACCTAATAATAGTTTTCTAGCCCAACAATATTAATTTCTTTAACTGATATCTATTTCAATTAGATTTTAGGGTAGATCAACTTCAAAAGTTAAAGATTTTATATGGCAAAAGAAAGCTGTTACGGTCATAGCTGGGTTAAAACCTACACTCTTGTAGACTTGTTTTTCCTCATTAGAGTATAATGCCACTTGCTTATATATACATTTACAGTAACCATATTTTTGCTAAAGATAATTTAAAGGATTTTAGTAATCTAAGCTTTGTTCATAGTCATAACACAAGATAGGGAATATTTAGTTAAATTGAATATTAGACTTGATAAATATCTCAAAAGCTATAATTTAACAAGTTACCACTTAATGATAGACTATTACATAGAAATACACGTTTTTAATGTTATCGACAAGTGGCTTAAGAATAGAGCTTTTTATACAGAGTACTTTGCCTGTATATAGATGGAACGACGATTACTTTTAATGCTTGTAAGATTTTCTTTTTCTAGATTTCTTGACATTGTACCTGTTTGTGTATTGCCTCTGTAATAAGTATCAAACGTATGTACAATAATGATTTGACTTTTGTCTATTGTCTACAATAGATGCATTTTTGAACTGTACATGTACAACTTCCAACTTCGAATTTATTTTGTAGTTTTTGTGTCATTTAATGTACTTGATGTCATGAATATCTGGCAATTCAAATGTTGGACTCCAATGTAACCCACCATATATCAGTTAACAGTTTATAAGAAGCCGACGCTGCCAGGACGTATTCTAAGACGAATATGAATGAAGGATGAATGTATAATGTGTGTGATATTTTGTTTAGCTTTGTTACTATTAAAGATCAGCTGATTGTTTAGACAGGAACATGAATTAATAGCCGAATTACTAATGACAGCTGGATACCAGATGTGAAGCCGTTTCGAACCATTAAAAAGCTACTACCCTTTATCTGGATCGAACCGGCAACCTTAAGGTTCAAATGCGAGCACTATAAGACATCACTCCGTGACCAACGCGCCATATGTTGCCCTCGCCAATCTAGGATTCGCCTCGCTCGCAAGCCCGCAGCCGCATAAGCCTCAGCTAAACGCCGCCATTAGCGACCCGGAATACCGGGAAGGTCAAGGTCACGTGATGATACAGTTCCTCCCCAAGGTCGCGAAGACGCTCCTCCGCTCCGCCCCGCCGGGTACTCGCCCCGGCCGCTTCTCTCGTCTTCTCCAGCCTCAGTCTCTCAGTGAGTGCAGTGAGAGCCGGTGTGCTGACGGACTCCTCCTGTAACGTACGTACACGTGCTTCCTACTCGCTCACATGTTTTGCTTTTACATTTATATTTTTGCGATTTTCTATGTTGTCTAGATATCTTAGTTTCATTTTCAATAACTCGCCTGTAAGAGCCATCTTCACCCCAGTAAAAATACTGAAAATGTACCGCCGCATTCTCCTGTTTCGGACGGTGTTTTTTATTGTTTTATTATTTTTCTTTAAAATGTATATTTTATTGTAGATTAAATTAAGTCTGTATCTAATGTTCTCTCACTGATATATTAGTAGAAATAAATCGTATTAGTACAAAACAAATTTTAGAGTAAGGAAAACTGAGCTGGTTTTCACCGTCACTGAGAGTGTTACATACACACTTTTTTATATTAAGGTAAGAGGGCTCTTATGAAACTACTTAACTAAATAATCATCAAGTTTCGGCAGAAAACGACGTCTTAAACAGGGGAATGAAATACCATGTTTTGCCCAAAAACCGTATTGTTAACATAGCCGACTGCGCTACTAAACCAAAGATCTAAGGTGCGCTACTAAGGTAAAATTGACTCTTCGAGACTCTCTGGAGCTCTATGAGGTTGCCCGTAGTGATTAGGTACCCAAATCATTATTGAATCGACATGATGCTGATATTTGGTGTAATTTACTTATTCACTTGTGGAGTAGTCAAAAATGATTAATAAGTTGTACTTCAGTAGATAAAGATTATAGAAGGACGGAGTCAATAACAAAACGCCATCAGTTGTCATCTGAGCCGTAAGTTCTTGGGTAATAGATCCATTGAGTGAGGCTCCTTGAACAATTTTAAATGTAGTATTGCGCTGAATATATATTAAAAGCACAAACTTTCATAATACATTTTGTGAATCTCGTTTAAAAGATGCCAAAGCTTAATTTCTTGATCATAAGAAGCCTTTTGGAGTTTAAATTTAAAATGAGGTTTCCAGAATGATAAACAATGGGATCGCTATTAAAAGTTTCACTTAAGGATTTCAATTAAGCACAATTTTTTTACCTTTCATATGCTTGACGTTATAATTTAGTTTTATTTTCATTTTACTCAAATTCGATTACTCTATATTTTTAACGTTCACTTATGAAAGAAATAAGTTCAGGTGTGGACCTATTATTTAGTGTACTACTAAATATTACGAATCCTTTCCAGATTCGTTTAACACGATACCCTGTTTTACACATCATCGTTTTAGTACAAAGTATAACGTTAAATATTGATCAACCGAATTTCCATTATTTTAACCAATTTAATTTGGCAACAAATTATTTCACTGTTTAGAAAATAAACTAATGGTTGATATGAATAACTGTGTTATTCACAACATATTTTACATAAAACTGTATGTCTGCCGTTTAAGAATTACTTAAGTTAAATGTATAAAAAAGGTGTAAATTAATTAGAAAATAATATTCTACTCGATAAAATTTAAACCTTCTCATGGTTCATCTAGTTACTATGCATTGACATTTTTTATAAGATATTAAAGTAGTTTTGCTCAAAATGTCATTGATATATCTTGGATAGATCTGAATGGGTCATTCTTTGATACATAAAAAATACAATTACTCGGAAAGGGGCTGATAACACGTGTTTAAATCTTACAGCATGTTTTTAATCCGTTTGATTGGTTAAAAAACAGATTTTTTACCAGACAAATACAATCCATATAAATTAATTTAGCTCATTCAAGAAGTATCACATAATTAATCCTATTATAATTTTAAAAGCAATTTACAGTACTTCTATTAAGTCGTAAAAATCATTAGGGTTACACCACATATTCGAGTTATGGGGTCTCCTGTTAAAATTTTTATTAATATCAATCAATTCTTAATAACTCTGCTTTTCAAAATTACTTCCTTTTCTTCAAAACTTTTTCATTTAATAAGTAAGTTAATCATAATTAATTAAGCCTACCGAAAACTCTAGCCAATCGATGAAAAACTTTTAGGATATATCGAGCCCCGATTGAAATTGTGAGGTAATACATTTTTCCCAGTGTCATAAAAAAACCTTATAACCCAATGCAACCCCTAATTGAAATAACACATCTACTGTATGAAAGATGCTAAAACTATTCCTATATGATGGTTTCGTAATTTGTGACAGTCAATATTTTTAAAAGCGATGCAATTGCTAAAACACTCCAACGTGGATATACGGTCCAATTCACTCAAAATTAATTCACTCTGCCTCGTACCAACAGAACTGAACGAATAAATGCATTTACTTGACACGTGGCCAATTATTCTATTTGCCAATGCATTTTTATTTGTTTAAAACGGAATAAAATAGAAACAATGAACCAAACAGAACAATTTTAGCGTACCTCTCTAGCGTAATACCTCTACCCTAGATACCATTGACTACACACTCATGTAAAGTGAATCATAATGAAAAACTTTAGCATAATGAGACTGTCTTTTTAAAGTAATATAGTTTACTTTTTGCATCAATACATTTAACTAGAAAGATAATATTCAAGCAGTAAATAATTATTTAAAGTATATTGTTAGTAGCAAAATAAAACTTTCTATAAATATCGAAATTATTTTATTGAATTTCTTAATTATTGTAGTATAGTGCTACACCACCAGTAGTATAAAATACCTCTACGAGCATAAAATATGTTGCACACTTTAACGAGAGTCTTTAAGTACCTACGCTATGCCTCCGTTGTCAATGAACTTTCTTACTTCTCTTCAACATTTGGATATTGTCGAATAACTTCTTTTTTACTCTTATTTGCCTGTAATGTTACCTTTACCACGGTATACACTATTAATTATACATTGTGCAAATTAAGTATGGAAACAAAACTGTATTTTTAATACCAAAATTGGTAGAATCAAAATTGTGACATTAATCATTAACAAAGATTGCTGGCTTTTTGACATTAAAAAAATGTTAGAGTCCCTAACAGTGTGGGGGTTATGGGTAACTCATGTTTTTCAAATAGCAAACCCTTTGTCAAAATTAATTCAATGGCGCAAATCCAAGGTCGATTTCTAACCCATAACCAGAATGGCAGCCATTTTAAAATGTTGAGACGGGTACATGAAATAAAATATTAATTCCTCAATTTAACTTTCAAACGGGTTACATTGGGTAAGCCAAATTCTGTATACTATTACTAGGTGGAAAAGTGGATTTTCTTTTAATAATCAAAATATTCACCGATCCCCCGAAATAGAGTATTTTGGAGACAAGCCCTACATTTTCAAATAAAAAATCCTAGTGATTCATCATTTTAAAAAGTTTGATAAGACAAAAGCAATGTTGCAAACCCGAGGTAACAATGTCATCCTCACCAAAATGGCAACCATTAAAAAATTCGAACGTGTTATTAACATACATTTCACCAATTCAAAATTTTGAATGCATGCCATTTTCTCAAGGGGTGTCATATTGACCTCGAGTTTGCATTATAGTTTTGCTTTGACAAACTCTTCAAAATGAGAGGTTACTCAATAGGGGTTTGCTTTTGAAAATTTATGGCTGTCCCCAAAATACCCTATTTTGGGGCTTGGGACAAAATACGAATATTACAAAATTAAATTTTCTACTTAATAATGGTATTCAGGCTTACTCACTGTAACGCGTTTAAAACGTAAAATGGGGAATTCATACTTTATTTCGTATACCCGTGCCAAATTTTAAATTGCTGCCATTCTGGTAAGGAATGAGCTATCGAACCCGGATTAGAGCCATTGTATTCTTTTGACAAACCCTTCAAAATGAGGGGTCACTTGATAGGGGTTGCTATTTGAAAAAAAGTTAAACGTCACCCCCCACTTTGGTAGGGGGATGAAATTTTTTTAAATTAAATGTCAAAAAGCCCGTAACCTTTGTTAATGATTAATGTTACATACCAAATATTTCTATTCACTTTAATTTTTAAAATACAGTTTGGTTTCCATACTTAATTTGATCTTTATGAAAAAGTTACAAAAAAACATTATAAAAAACGAATCTATACCCACCACAATTCCAGTTATTTCATCAGATTAAACATTAAATAAACGAAGTATGAATACATCCAATTAAATTTAATGTTGGATGTAACTGACCGAAGTATAATTGCTTTGGAGATTTGCTTGTAACATTTAACGCCATGGGAACGGTTCCAGTGGCATTACAGTGTTGGGATCGGCTGACAGTTAATTTAATTGAGTGGAAGAAACCAGGCCAATTGTAATTAGAATCGTCGGTAATATCTTTCTGAATAGCATTCGAGGACATTTACATGACATAAAAACCATTAACTGTTACGTGTAAATGGTTTTTTAACTGAGTTTTTTTCTTCTTCGTGTTGTTATACAATTTGTTTTAGTTTAATTTCATAAACTGTCACAACCAACGATTGTACTTTATTTGTAAAACTATAACATTCTAGAGCCAAATCGAATAATGCTTCATTACACTCTATTACAAAATAAACTTTGACGAACAAAAATCTCAATTAATAAACTGTGCTATAACAGTAATGATATTCTTTGTTGCTGATAAAAGTTATTCTGTCATCTCCTTACTCAACTGTGACTCACCAAACTTGTGCCTAGAGATGAATTCCAAAAACGTATATGAACTTTTTAACAAACGAATGTCAAACACTAAATTCTACTTCGTCCATGAGTATTTTATAAACTAAAATTGTACATTTAATTTATCAAATAAAAGTTACTGTATATCCGGGACATATTTTATGGCTCCTAATTTTTGCATAATCACTAGTTTCAAATATTTTTGAATAGCTGAAATATCGAAGGATAACAGGCCATGACTAGACAAAACCTAGCTATTAAGATCGTTTATCTATGTCCCGTATGTAAGGCTTTTGACCCTTATTTTACACATACATTTGTGTGGTGTCATTTAACCAAAATTACATATTAATAAAAATATTAAAAAATAGTCAAGCAATTTTTGAAATTTTAATTGTTAATTAATGTCTTATCAATGGGGGTTTTGGAAAAATACCCTTAAAGATAAAACTTAACAAAAATTGGAAAATACCATTGCATATACAAAAACATATCACAATATGTTTTTACGCTACATATCACAATTTCTGGAAATCAGACATGCAGAGAGGTCACTATAAAATCATTTAATTTTTGGAGTAAGTAACGAAAATGCTTTCACTGACTACTTGATTTTAGTAAAATTTTAAATATACGTTATTTTCTCTAAAGATAATGTAAAGACAAACATAAAATTCTGATAGTGAACATTGTTCTAACATTGCTAAGATTTTGATCAAGATTTATAAGACATTGATTTGTTCGTAGTAATTATGAAATGGAACTTCTTCTAATGTTTTCACTATTCGTACCGAATTCTTTTTCATTGCAAAAGACACGACAATTGTGGTACGATCAATTAACAGTGTTAAGGACAACTTATTGCAGCAAAGACTCATTATTTGTGTGAATTAGAAGTAGGAAAAATGTCACAATATTGAAAAATCATGCGTTTCAGTTAAAGAAAAAATCATATTTTAAAAGGCACCTCAAGTATAAATCTCGACCAGCTCAACGTAAACTGCTCACTTTACCTTACTTGGACGCGACATGTCAGCGGTGCGATAAGCTCGCGCGTGCAAGGAATCAAGGGCGAGTGGCGCGGAGGAATGTAAACATTTGCATTGCGAGGTGCGAGTACTCCAGCAAGACAGTGTACCGGTGGGCAAAGGCCATGTTTGGATCTGACTGTGAGTGTGTACACGATCACGTCAGCTGAGGCCTCGTGAAGCGCAGAGACGCGTGCTGAGTTGCTACACACACGAGAATGTAACACTACAACTGACACACATGTGATGGCTGACTCTTGGCCACTCTTAGGGTGAACGGCAGCTCGAGCTGACGAGTGGATAGTCTGGCCTTCAAGTCGATTAATCAATTAATTATGCATAACGTTCTATATAAATAACAAAGTCATGTACGATAATCCTTGTTTACAAATACGTTTCGTGGTAAATTAATTACTAAAGTTGAAAACAAAGTAACTTTAATCCTTTAAACAAATCATAAAATATGACAACTAAGAATAATTAACTGCACAAGTAACCAAGCAATTATACTATGTTAAAAATTTTGCTGAATAATTAGTCAAATCGTATGTTGAAATATTCTATTAATTGAAACTAGAGATCGCCTCCTGATCGAAATTCTATCAAAATTTCAGTTGATCTGGACCCAAGAAGCTTAAAAACTTTTATAACTAAAGCATCTGTTCTTCATAATTTTCTAGCAGTTGTTTTTACAACGGCTGTCTAATGATTCATTCAATTCTCCTTTCTTCATAAGATTAACATCGGAACTTTGAAAGCCTGTGGGGCGTAGCCCTGGAGTCCGATGTGAATTAGAATGTGATTCTGCTCATCTACAGGACTATACCTTTCTAACGGTGTGCGCGGATTTATCCTACGGTGCACACGAGCTGAGAAAAAAGGAGGAAATGAAACATGCTTGCGTATTAATATATAGAAGATATTTCGTAATGTTAAATTAACAGAACAAGTTTGTAAAAAGAGTATATAATACGAGTTATTGATCCAATAAATATGCTATTAAAATTAAATTCAAGTAAAGATTTAATAAACATGCACTCCCTGTCGGCAAAATAAATCTTAAACACTTTTTCCTAACCCAAACCATAAAATTTCGTATGTAAAGTAGCGACACAAGTCCTACAATCAAGTATGAGCGCTGTCACCGCCCCCAGACCGTACATCTCTGTAATGAGCACCTTACATGCGGGCATCGTGCGATTGTCACATTTACTTGCGACACTGTCGGTTTTGACACTTGGTTTTGTAAAACATCAATGGCGGGTCACTTGACCCGGTGTCGATAAATCGACTCGATTGATGAGTCTTGCATAACCGAATAAATGTCGCTGGGAAACCGACGCCGGTCTTCTCTGGATGGCAGCCTGCCCGCGGTTGCACCACTTGGCAGCTGCATCCTGCTACGGGATAAGTTGACCGACATGACAGTTGATCGAAAAATGGTTAATCTACAAGATATTTAATCAAAATGATATAGCTTTACCTGTTTCAAAGATTTTAGATTAAATCTAAAATAGTACTTGCTTCAAAATTTTACCAATCTAGCTTCTGCGGGATTGCTACCGGTGACAATATGACAGTTGATCGAAAATCAAATTGACCGACATCAAAAGTTTTACGCAATGAGGATTCTATTTTTTAATGGCCGATAACGGAAATTCAAGCGCTTGTCCTCCAACTTTTGTAACAGTCCACAATAAAGGACTTTTGAAATTAAAGACATTTATTGAATGCAGTTTAACGGAATAGGTAATAGTTGAACGTCAAGATACTTGATCGAAATGGCGATTGAGCGTCGTTGATTTCAATACTGGAAGACAACAAAACTCGTTATCACTTTAAGATAATATAAAAGCCTGTAATCACAAAAAATGTCTGACATCTATTAATTTCTAATCTATTCACATCTAATGATTTCTTACTAATGAAAGCCCAATATACTGTGTTACGTACTTAAATATTAAATATTTTATATTAAAATGTATACATAAAAAATTGATTAAAGGACCATATGAAAACTACTAAAATATTTGTTACATAAAACAGATAAAGTTGATTTTTAATATTCATAAACTTTTACAACATAAAATTAATTTAATCAAATGTGGTTTTTAACTTTAATGTTAATTTAAACCAATAACCATAGTTTTATGATTTTATTTTTCAACTGAAAAGAGGCCTCTTTAATTTTGGATTGTGAGTTTTTAAAATAGTTTAAACTTTACTTTAAAAATCCACTGCAATATACAGAAGTGACTAAGCTTGAAAGCTGGGTCGAACTACAGTGAGTGTTGATTGGTGCTTAGCCGCGACCTCCCGGGACTTGGAGGCGGTGGCAACCAATCGCCTTCTCAAGCATTTATCTTCTTTCGATTTAAATGCTTAACAGAATGGTGAAGAGTAATTTCCTCTGTGAATTTGGTTTCCATCAAGGGGTTCAGTTTCGTACGGATAAACCCAAAGTTAAATAGACATTTTCAGTTTTTATCTTGTGAATGGGAAATATTTAGATTTTTCATGTTTAACTAGGAGTAAAAAAGGTTTTAAGGGCAGTTTTTTTTTTTAAATAATTTTATTGCCCGTGTTTAAGCACTGTCTAGGTTGGTTATGAGTTTTTTTATGGTATCAAACGTTTGCGTTTAATATTAATTCACGGAAATGTATAGGTATAATCCCAAATAGTTACTAAAAGTATTCTGTTCAAGGTTTTATTACTAATGTTTCGTATTAAAGGCTGAATAATATGAATATTAAAAGGTATATAGTAATAAACAGAGTCAATATTTGCATTATTTGTTCAATAAATTAGTTGCAACTATTAATAATAACCACATTAGTGGTTGGCTTAGTTAATTTACAAATCAATTTACCTTGCACATTTTAGAGCGTAGGATTATTTCACAATCAAGCCAAGCTGCAACAAATAAGTAAAAACTATATTTTATATTTATTTACAAATGATCAGGGGTTTTTGTTTGCAAATTTGTTACAACTTCATCAGTTACAAAAAAATTATCACTGTTTTCAACATACTAAGTTACACTAACAAACTTTACCCAAATCAAATATTCGATAATGAAACCAATACAGCTAACTCGGTTTCCACCGCAACCCCCTCGTCCCGTGGACCAAACACCACAGTAACGATATTACGATACAATCCCCGCCGCGATCTCTAATTCGGTTCCGTGTGGGGACATTGGAAACCCATTTTCTCCGCCATTACAGCACCATTAGACACTGGCGAGGCGACTAATGGCGGGGCTAACAAGACGTTAGAGTGGGGAATCACTTGACACTTGCTGGGTAACGAGGGAGAGAGAGGACAAAAAAGAGTGGTGGCTGGAGTGCGCACTTCGTTACGGAAATTGCTTTATTCTGTTAGAATGTCACTGGTTTTTGAAACCGTTGCAAGACCGTGTCGTCAGCACGTTGGTGATTTATGTCTTCGACTTGTGTGGACCAAAGTAAAGTGATTGCAATGTAATTCTTGATGATTGTAAAAGAAAAATGAATACAAAATAAAATCACTCTATCAAGAAAAAGGAATTGCAATCACTCTAATTTAGTCCACACAAGTCAAAGACATAAATCACAAACGTGCTGACGACACCGTCTTGCAACGGTTTCAAAAAAACAGTGACATTAGACATTCCTGACTTTTACACAATGTTTAGTCTGATTAAAAATCAATATAGTGCATAACTTGTATGTTAATAGCTACTTTTATTATATTTTAAAATTGATTGGTATTCAGCGAAAAAAAGTAATCTCTTGTAATGAGGTGATGTAATCTACTGTAATATCGTATTATACGTGTACCGCTATTTCATCTCGTACACGCCTCAGGGGACCGTTAGATTTAAGTTGGGTATGTTTCACAAAACAATCTAATTTATGAAAGTATATTATTACAAGCAAACATGCCCTCAAACTAAACTTTGAAACATTTATAACTTGTCCTATTACATAAATTATTTCCTTTATCCTCAAGGCATTTTTTATTTTTATTTTATTACTTTTTTACTATCCATGATTATTTTCAGTACGTAGTTAAGAACATTAACAAAACTGCATATTGTTTCTATAAATCTGTTTGAGTTTTTAAATATTTATTTCATAGTTAGTTAAAAACAATCATTGGTGTCATGATGGTTATTTATTTTGTTTATTTTAAAGAAACCCATATAAACGAGCAGAGCTTCGGATTGATATTTTTTATTGATTCTTATGTTAACCTGTGTACGACTGACGATTCCTCATTTTTTTTATTCTTACAATTACAAATTGTACCAATTACAAAAAAACCCAAATACAATCCTCTTTGGAAGCAGAAATAACATACATTGAAGCGAGGAGTTATAGTACCGTACTCACTTCGAAATTCTGATGTTTTCAGTTCGAACGCCGAAGAGATCAAGTCGGAATCCAGTTACTATTTTCATTGGGCTATTAATTTAAAAAATTTCTACAGGTCGTCGTTAGATGTTACATGTCCAGGGATTGGATCCATCCCAATAAACCCGTAAAAAATGCCACTGATGAAATACACAAACACTGTAATGAAACTCGTAAAGTAGCACAGGGTGGTTAAGAAGTAACTTCCCCCCCCTCAACTTTTTAACTATTTGAGATATTTGAAATCGGTTTTCGGCAACCTTCTTGGATATGAGGGGCCACAATCATGATGGTTAGTTTTAAAATTTTCACCCTTAGTGAGGGTAGGGAGTAGCTCAAAATTTTTATTTCATTTTATAGGTTTTGATGAAACTAATCAATTGACATAAAGAAAATAACAATCAGACCACTAAGAACCAAATGGTGCCTTTAAATGGTTCAAATCTAATCAACCAGGATAACAATAATAAACTCTTAGTTATTCATTATATCAATACAATGCTGTTTGAGACGGGGGTTATTAAAAGTAATTTTTAGTAGCCATTTTGTTATTAGTAGTCCGATTTTTATTTTCTTTGTGTCAATTGTTTAGTTTTATCAAGGCATATAAAATTATATAAAAGTCGGCCATACTGCCCATTTGAAAATTCTGAGCTACCCGCTACCCTCACTACCAGTGAGGGTAAAGTTTTTTTAACTAACCATCATTATTAGCCCCTCATATCCAAAACCGATTTCAAATATCTCAAATAGTTAAAAAGTTAAGAAGGGGTGCAAGTTACTTTTCAACCACTCTGTGGATGGTTTGGTATACTCTTAGCAGACACCTTTATCGATAGTTTCGTCAACAAAGTTATGGGAGCTGGGGCAAAACGCTGTTATCCAGTTAACCCAGTTTGATACCGCGATTCTGATAAACATCGTAATATCTTTCTTGAGAATGCGGTCCATTGTTCTGTTCAATTTGCTCAACTGGGTTCACAGCTGTTAACACCAACAGATCTTATGTAACAACTGCTACCGTTGTTACGTTAATGCGAAGGAGTTGTTAGGGAATTCGTGTAATATATCGCCCAGTACTTGACTTCACGAGTGTAATTCTGTTAATATGTTACTCTAATACAATTCCACGTGTGGGTTTACGAATGATAGTGAAAATGGATATGACTTAAACTTTCTTTTGTTTCCAACAGTCTAAAATTTGATTGAACTAAGAAATTTTATGTTTTGGCTTGGCTTTCTATTATTTTTGTTTGCTGGAAGAAAATGTCTATTTTAGTCTTACTAGAGGAATTAGAGAGTGCTAAGAATTAAGAGTCATCTTCACCCCTGGTCCAGTAGCCCATTGTTGCGCAATCGGCAATGTTAATCATACGGCTTTTATGCTAAAACATGGTTTTGGATTTCCCTGTTTCGGACGCCGTTTTTCAACAAATTTTCTTGAAAGTTGGTGAATATTTAGTTGAATACTTATATTAGGTTTCTCATACCTCAAAATTTTGAAAATTTTACTAGATTTTGAAATATTAAATGAGGAAAATCGAGTTACTTTGCGACGTCACAGAGAGTAATATTTGTTAAATTTTCAAAATTCCGAGTTATGAGAAACCTAATATAACTATTCAACTAAACATTTACCAAATTTCAAGAAAATCGGTTGAAAAACGGCGTCCGAAACAGGGGAATACAAGACCATGTTTTAGCATAAAGGCCGTATGATTAACATTGCCGACTGCGCAACAATGGGCTACTGAACCAGGGGTGAAGATGACTCTTAATAAGAGGGATTATAACCACTTGAAATAAATTGGAATTTGGTTGGTTATAAGTATTTCAATGTACGTTTGTGAAATCAGGTCGGATTAAACTATCATGATGTCGTAAAAAGTTAAATTCATACTAAATATTGGAAACTTAATCCCTTAAATTAACACATTGTCTTTCAGATAATTTAAATTTCACCTTTAACATATAATTTCAAATATAAGGTAAAGTATTATAAGGGCAACACAGTTTTTTTTTCAAAAGTGCACATTTACGGAGAGGAAAAAGATGACAGAAAAAAATTATGATACAAATATAAAATCCTCTGTTTTCGTTACTTTGTTGTAATTTTGTTTTGTTTAATAATTTGGTATATACTATACAAACAGGTCATTATTCAACATGTTTTATGGTTAACAATTATTCACGTAACATTTACCAACGTATCAACGTTATTGGTATATTTCAGATGATGGATACCAGACCCAGGGGGATGTCATGGTATATCGTCACTGCGATCCTGCTTTGTGGATTGTCATTCGCAGATTGCGCCTCTAAGGTAGGCTTAAGTTAAAACTATATGCATGTACATGTGTTGCACGCACAAAATTTGTTACTGCAGTTTGTGAAAAAAACACTTACATTTAAGATCAAGTGCATTTAAGACCTTTATATTAAAATTATTAATAATCCTTTACTAATAAATTTAAACTGTTTTACGTTTTGGCTTTTAAAAGTGAAAATGTTTTTAGTTCAATTAAATATAATACAAAGACAATTTGTTGCATTTAAAAAGTAATCTATACTTATTTAATACGCTAAGGTTTTTTTTTGTCCTGAGAACTCCTCCTACGATTTTCAACCGATTTTCAAGTTTTTGGTGTAGTTGGATAGGGCTTGGCCTGTAGTTGTTTCCGCCAAAAACTGATGAGAATCGGACTGAAAATAAAGGCGCTATCCACAATTGAAATCCCAAAATTTCCCATTTAAATAACATTGGGATTAAATAAAGCATTTTAAACATCTGTTAATAATCAGCTGTAAATATGTGTTGTTTTGGTGATTAAAGAGTATTGGATTGGCCCGATGTCATTGATTTATAGCTAAATGTAACATTTGCATTGTATGAAAATAAATTGCTCGATGAAAATAAATTGCTCGATTTTGAGCAACACGTACACTAGTAATCTCTTAAACCGTTAGAATTAGCATTTGGAAATTCTCAAATAATTATCCTGCTTCTTAGCACAAACACGTTTAGAACTAATATAAAACTATTTAGCAATTTTAGAATCTTAAGCTATTTGAAGACGGTTCTTTTGTATGATATTCAAAACATAATGCTTGCAATGTTTCATATCACATCACAAATAATCTTTTGTATCTTCGTCACTAAAATAATGAAAACTTTTAAATTTTATTGTATATATTATACATTTTACACGTTTTGATATATTTATTTAATTTTATTAGTAATGTATAAGATTAAACTATATAATGCCCATTTTTGCAGTTTTCTAGGAAGGGATTATATATTCCATCAATTTTACTAGTCCCATTTCAACCAACATTTACTCTAATATGTTTAACCTTCAACGTTTCAACTAGTTGCCGAGTTTAACCTCCTCCCTCAAGTGAACGTCCCCTAATGAAGCCGCTGACGCAAAGTGGAGAAGCGAATTACGCATTCAGCAGTGGTCAGAGGGCCTAATTTGATTCTCCGACCCGTAATTTCCAAAACTCGTGATCGGGAAGAAATGGAATTTGCATGAGTTACAGATGTAAATGAGATCGATCTCTCTTCGTGTCCGAATACGTTCACTGGAAGCTGTGAAGCCTGTGGTTGAATCGTCCTTGATTGCGAAGTGGAGGACGCAACGAGTTGATAAAATTGTCGGCCCGCCACGTCCACGAGGCTCGGCATTGGCCTTAATTGCTTGATCTTGAAAACCTCAGAATTTACGATGTGCCGAAACGTGGTTAATTAATCAATATTGACATTTGATGAAGGTACCTCGAATATTAAATTGGAAAACTACGTTAGTCGACGGAATTTCATTCGAATATTCAACTTGAAATAACTATGTTATCTACATCCTTATATGCATCTATCAATTAATTGTTGAGTTTCTTGAATTAAATTATGATATTTCGATTCTTTGTTGGGAATGACGGATAAAACGGTAAGCTGAGTTATTCTTGCTGACATATATCTGAATTAAGACCCTTGTATTTATTTTGTAGTCTCCTTATGATTACTGACTTCTAATGTTACTTTAAAGCTGTAAATTGTTATACAATTTGAAATAAACATGTAAATATTAATTTTTAGCTTTTTTTAAATCTTAGTAATCAATATCCAGATACAATGCATTTACGATTTTAATGTGTTTTCCTACTTCTCCAGGATTTTGCGGTGTTTTTGGGAAATCTAGTATAGTATGAAGTAAAACATTTGACCCATAACAAACCCACTTTCCATTAAAAACGACATAATTCTTAAACGCGTTTGAAATACTACTCCACTTAGTTATTTACCGCTACGCTCCACTGCTGAATTCCAGTTGGAGAAGTTATTTATTTCGGCGGTTTAAACGATTTAACACCAATACAAGATGCCATTACCGAAGCTTTACTACGACCATCTAAAGTTTAACTGACGATATCTGCAATTGATAAGGCAACAACTGTAATTTAATCGGATCATTGAATTGCATTTACATCTTGTATACATTTCGAAGTTAAATGTATTGTTAAATTAAATGATAGTGTTTTCTTTGAGCATACCAGTGATGAATGTAACCAACTGATTTTGTATTTATATTTTGTTCATAAAGGCATTACTTGTTAGGAGAATCTAAAAAATATTTTTGCTGAATTCATTACCCACATTACCAGGTTAACTGAACCTTGCTCGTTGGTTTTAAGTATTTTTTGTTATAGTGCCATTGGTAATAAAGGTATTAAATTTCCACCAACAACCAACTATACCTCTACACAGTTAACAACTGTTTCAAAAGGACTGCTAATGTTCCTTTATTTTTGTATACCTTTCGTTGTTATCTCGTTACCAAAATAGCAACCTATAAGACCAATGTTAAAAATTACTATTTATAAACTTATTTTTGGACCAAAACACTCTTAAATGCAAAGTTTAAGCAAAATCTACAGTCTAGATTTCGAGATCTTGGAACACATATCACTTCAGACAGTGCTCGTATTATAGTATAGGATTAGCTTTTGACTTTGTGGTATCGAAATATAAACATTTTGCACATAAAGTACTATACGACAAGCTTATTCTAGAAAATCAAATTAAAAAATTGTATGTTGCATTTAGGTTTTACCTTTGGGTAAAGGTTTTTTTAGAAATCAATTTGACGCTGAATTTCTCCAATAAAACCAGTCAATTATTTTTAGCAATCTTATAAACCAATTATGCGGAACAGGAATCTCTCAAAGATGGGTTGGTTACCTTACGCTCTTGCTCAAGAAATCATGGGTTCAAACCTTGGGATTCTATCTTTCAATATGGGATCGAACTGCCTCCGAACAAACACTGCTTTCCTCACTGTATTACTATGCCTTAATTGTGTATAACGAAATACTTCAATAATATGTGAAAAACAAACAAAATATCAATAGCTTAAAGATTATCAAAATGCAATCATTATTGAGCACTGTGTTCAGTAATGTGTTCACGTTTAGCAGCCCATGAACATCACAATACCATCCACAATACCATCCACAATGCAAAGGTTAACAAAACCAACAGCAGAACATGATATTTAACTGTTCCGCGGCGAATTGTTCCTCAAGTTCAGTGTTGGTCGACGCTCTCTCTGCTGCTCCGCATCACAACAGAAACACAATGGCGACTGACTTCCGTGTCGCATATTTCAAACCATGAGGCAACTGACTCTTGTCTGCCGTCTCCGATGGTATCACGGGTATAGATAGTCACGGACGTTGCAAAACCGAGAGTGCTTTTAGACATAATGGGGTGTCTGGAGATGACTTGATGGCTAATTGGGTGTTGAGAATTTCAACGAGTTGTGAACTACGGAAGAAAAGAAAATGTACTACTATGGATTATAAGACTAGTCTTGGAGGAGATTACCTAAAAGTTAATATCATTAAGTGTATAATTGCTTATGGCAGGGAATGTAGTTTAGTATTTTTAAAGTGAAATCGTTTTCCCAGAAAAAAATCCAGCCCAATATAATTTAGTAAAATGAAGTTAGAGGTCTTCATATTTTCTTATGCATCACTGGCTGGCATTTTCTGATAGCTGACTGGTTATAGAGCTAGCCTTGTATTTCAAAGTTTGCCAGTTCAATCCTGAAAGAATTTAGAAGACAAAGGTTACAAACGAAATTTGTAGAAAAAAATCGGGACCCAGCTGCTTTTGCTCAATAGGCTACTAAGTAAAGATCCTGATAAATAAATCAGCTGGTCTTTGTCAGTATCAAATCTACACCTCATCTTATCCATCACATACACCTGCGAATAAGTACCCAAGAGTAGTTAAGTTTCTTAATGAATGAGTGTATTTGTATGCAAACTCATCTACCAACCACGCATTATTTGCATTCATTACTTGCCTTATTACGTTTACCCTTATTATACTAATTCCTTATCGTTTGGCCCATTACATCAGGAGCCCCCTTAGCAAGTCATCACTGCCAGTGCCATCCTTTATCAGTATTCTCCCACCGGAAGCGATGCACCTGCGGGTAGAAGCTGGCCGCGAAGGTTACCTCACGTAATTCCCGTGATCTAACACTAAATAACAGGTTTTATCTCACCGACCACTAATTGAAATGTGTTTAGAGGCCGGCGAAGTTAACATTGCAGCGTAATGTATTCTCAAGGCCACCCCATGCCTCTGAACATCAGTAAACATTTCCATATGAGGCAGTGCCATCAACCATTTACTGGCCTCAATTTGCTTCTGAGGACGTACATCGGTAAACCATAATTTAAAATAATATTTTGGCCGGGTTTCCGGGGGATCCAAACAACCACAACATGCTTCACTCAATCCTAATTTTCAAACCTTATGTGTACTTTATTTAAATTTGTACGTAGGAGATTAATCTAAATTTATTTGGGAAACATAAAATCGTAAAATGTAACTACAAACTGGAAACCTCTCATTAAATCTAGACCGTATCAACTGCTGCTGACTTTTATTGCTACCTTTTACAACTTAACATTTAATTCATCACAAAAGTCAATTTTGCAAGCTGTTTAGTGTTTTTTTACATAAAGATCAAGTAACAATTTTACAGAAATCGACCATAAACTTCAATTTCTGTATATTAACAGTTTTGTTTCTTTAAACATTAATATAAAATATTTTATTCCATTGAAATATGTTATTAAAAGTTTTGATGAACATAAGTTGTGTTTGAATATGACAAATACAACATTAAAAAAAAATTAAAATAAAGTAAATCATGTATTTTTGTAAGTAATGTAGTCAGGGTAAAACTATATAATCCTTATTTGCAGAAATCAAAGCCTGGTAAATTTTACGAGATACTACGAATCAAAATGATATAACACTAAGTAAAAATCTCAAGGTATCATAATGCATAATATGTGAGTCTCTCACGAAAACTTTGATGAACAAACAGATTGGATTACGATTTGTTAAGAACTCGGTGTCTTAGTAGGCAAATTTTAAAATTATTACAAGTAGTAATATAATTAACTACAGAAAAAAGTCAGGCGAAATAATAAGTATCTACTTTTAAATATCGACGAAACATTTTTTCACAAAAACTTGAGCAGAAACGATTTTGATGAATAATACTGTAGTAAATTAGTGACGTTGTAAGCAACCTAGCGTGTTAACACACAACTATAGACGTTGATAGAATGCTGATTGATAATTGATTACCCACACTCGTTCGTCGATATTGTATCTTGATTGTCTCAGTCCATTAGTCACGGAATTTATTAACTTTTAAAGTGCAATTATACTTTCGTTAGATCCGAAAACTACTCACACATTCGTAAGCGCTTGAAACATAGTAAGTAAATTCTTTTGTCCAACGGGCTTAATGAATTTGGTTAAGAATTCAACCTCAAGTGTTTCACTAAATATTATCCATTAGAATAAATTTTCTAGAGTAATGAAATACAATAATTTCTGATATAATACAAATGTTGAGACCCTTTTCTCATCCTGGAAATTAACAGTCATGTAAACATGACCCTGAACTCGTTTTGATGCGTCCTGTGAGGTTATCCTTGTTAACCTTATCCATTCAAATTTTAAACCAATTATCCATTGAAAATTTATCCATTCAAACTTACTTCATTCAAATTCTACCAACTATTCTATAAACTAATGATAAATGTTCTTATTGGGACCAAATAATTCTGTTGGTTTAGGCTCTTATAGTTCTTAAGGTCCAAAGTTTAAGCTCTTGTAAAAATCTTAAATTTTTACAGCAAACATTATAAACTTTCCTTACATCAAACAATACAACTTAATTGGCCATAAAATATTGGAACCTCTCCTAGTCTTGGCTTTGATATTTTCTGATATGAAGATAAGAGTATGTTTGGAAGAATGGGCCTTATCTTATCGGGGTTCATCACTTAACAACACTTTTCTTAATTATAATATTTTTTTTAAGTTTTCTCATACAATGCTGATACATTAAGTGTATTTCAATAGCACAGCCAGGCATGGACCGCTGGATGTTGTTATTCCTCGCGGATCTGCTAGAGTTGTGTTGTCGGCGTTTGGTAACTCTCATTGGCTCCCGGCGCCTTGTTGCTCGGTCGAGTCTGATCTGTAGTATTATTTATTATCTGATCTGTATTATTTATTGACGCCTTCGTAAAAGAATGTCAATAAATAATGAATTTCTAAACAATAAAATATTGTAATGAAACTGTCTCCGACTTAAAAAAATACATGGTTTGACAGAACAATTAAGATGTGGAAATGCCCCAGCCAAACTTCACGTGTTTGCCCTAACCCATTCGTTTTATCACCACCTGTAGCTTAAGTTGAGAACAATTTTCTCAGCGTAAGCTATCTTCCTCTCTCCTCTTTCTTTTAGACTCTGCCTAGTTTCTCGTCACATTTGACATCCTGAACTCCATAAATCATTCTAATAGATCGTCTAATTTTAACTCCGATCACAGTGAAAGTTTTTTTTTACTCTCACTATTTTCTTAGTGCTATGTATCTAACTAGTTGCTTTGATATTTTATTATGTTCTCCCCTGCTCATTGTTTTTACCCTTCGATATCAAATTTACTCAGGTTCTCTTTTTACCATCCTAACCGTACAGCTGCTCTTTTTTCTGCCTTTCAGCTGCCATCCATTGATTCTCCTCGTACATGAAGTAAGCCACAGACAATTCAAGTACCTCTGCTGTTCTGATTCTCCCTTCGCTACCTATATCACCATTCTTCCTCACTTCCCTTTGTCTCATACCATTTCACCATTCTTCCTCGCTTCCCTTTGTCTCTTACCATATGACCAGTCTTCCTTGCTACCCGTTGTCTCTTACCATATGACCAGTCTTCCTTGCTACCCGTTGTCTCTACCCACATCTCCAGTCTTTTTCGCTACCATTTGTCTCTAACCACATCACAAGTATTCCTCACTACCCTTTGTCTCTTACCATATGACCAGTCTTCCTTGCTACCCGTTGTCTCTAACCATATCACATGTCTTCCTCGCTACCCTTTGTCTCTACCCACATCGCGTTTCCGAGTGTCATCACGATCGGCCCACTGGCCTCAGCCCCCCGCGACCTTTCCTGGACCGACCGTCACGACCCACCGGACGGATGCGCCACTAGGCCCAGGAAACGACACCAAGGCTGGTTGTGTAACCGCTGCTTCTACAGAGCTCGCGCCTGTGTGGTTAACATGGCTCAGATGCTGTCTGTCGGTTGTTAAAGTTGTTAAGTCGCGTGCGGAGAGGTAAAAAATACATACTCTGAGAATACTTACAAGTTTTATGACATGTAAGCCCATTAGTATAGTGATGATAAGCGGGTTTATTACCAAGCATTGGATTATATCTCCTTCCCTTGCTTGTTCATAGTATTGATACAGTTAATAAATAAATAAAACTCTCTTAGATTGTGAAGTTTAAAATCCCAGAAGTGTTATTTCTATATGGACTTTAATTTAACAGATTATAAGAAAATTCTCATCAAAACACTGAATTACCTTATAAATTTGGGCATATCCTTCATTTATTGAACACGGGAAAACAAACTTTAAACCAATATTATATCTGACTGGAATTATTTAAAATAAAAATTGTTTTTATGTGTTTGGACACTTTGTGCATAAAAAATTGATGTACCACATCGTCTTCAATCGAAGGTTAAAATAACTGTATAAGGGACTGAATGTTTTTAAAGTCCAGTTTGGCAACCGGAAAGACAGTTTTTTCTAATTGCACTGAAAAAAAAATCGGGTTATTTTAGTATTAACATTTGTAAATACTGTATAAAATAACTCTAGGGTTCAGAATATCAACCTGCAATATTTAGTTTATTATAAAAACAGTATATTAGTACTGTATTAAACAATTTGCTGATATTTAGAAAATAAAATTAATGTGAAAAGATTGAACAACAGTCGTTCCTTTTAAGGGATCACTCTAATTACTACCTATTCCTTTTAAAGGTAAACTCTAATTCCAAGCAGCAAGATTTACTGCTTGACTCGTCGAACTGTGACATTGACTGTTCAAGAGATTGTTTCACATTCATAAGCAATAACAGGTCAAGGTCCTGGAGCCTATAGCCGCGATCCATAACACTTCCCAAGCCACGGATCGACCAAATTCCCATCAACGACGTGACCAACATGATGTTTACAAACATTCTATTTGGTTAATTGACTGAAAGGAGTAAGGTGAAGGCTTTGACCTTCTACACCTCAAATTCATTACAAATTGAATTAAGCTATAAGCACTTCTATATAATAAAAGCCTACTATTGCAGCTCTCAGATATCTTCCAGTAGCTATTTTGTTGGACATCATTTAATATGTTCATAATAATATTGAATTAGTCTTATTTTGAACATAATGTATTTTAGCTGAAAAAATATTTTCGGATTTAAGATATTACCAAGTAAAAACAAAATGAAACAATGCATTCGAATCTATCGTGACTAATTTAAAAAAGTCATGGTAATTTTTGGCTATTAAAAATTCTTTAAAATAAAACTACTGTCTTGAGACATCCAAATTAAACAATTTGAGACAGATAATTACAGTGATTTTCTTCCTGTTGGCCACGGTTTTGTTACTCTACTCGATTATAATCAAAACTATAATCGACACACTACAACACCAATAATAGACAACAAAGTGAGATCGTTAAACTTATGAAAAAGTTCACTGAGAAGTTTAAATCCACTTTTGATGGGATTAAATTAAGTTGTTACTTGTTAATGCATTACTTTACGTTCATGCACGACAACATGTGTGTTTCCGTACATTTCAGTAAGTTTTACTTTTCAGTTTGTCTGTTGTTGAGACGTAAAAGAACCCATACTTCGCCTCCAGATTGTCTGCTCCTGTCTTTCTCCTCGCTTCCATCATTCACATCTCCTGGTGGCGTTTTCGCAACCGGCTGCTAAATAACCTCTCACGATCTGCCGATAAATCTACTCGTGAATCTTGAAAATATCGGTAAATCATTGGTTTGTCCATCGCAAAAGGATAGGGTTTTTTTTACAACAAGATTCTCATTTCCCTTTTCAAATTATCAGTGTATTACAGAAATTGTTCTTGAAGTGTTCCAAGTGTCGTATGAATGAATATCTGATTACGATAAAATTATATATACTCGTACATTTTTCACCTCAACTCCTGTATTTAGCTTTCAAACTATTTTTTTAATATGCTATAATATAAAATATTTTTTTTACATACAAAACAATATGCTACAATACATTTTATTTGTGGTGTTAGTAGTAGGGCCTAGAACAAAATGTTTTGAGGCTTTGAGGAAGTAATTACAGAAGGATTTTTTAATATTTAAAATCATCCTTCTCGCAATTTATTGATAATTTTTCGTACTGGCAAAAGATACGCAATGAGATAAATAATACTTTTCTTTAAATTGTATTCAAAGAACATTATCCAAATTAAAGTAACAAATAAATAAACTTTAAATTATCATAATCAGAGTTTTACACGGATTCGAAGAAGGCACAAATAAATTTCAAAGCTCTATTTAAAATACAGAAACGCGTTAACAATACTATTTAGTTGTTTTCCACGGTTCTCACAACAAATGTGTACTTGAGTTCAGAATAAATCTCACTTTACAATAGGTTTTAGACTCGTGACGACAGAGACCTCTGACGGGCCCACACGCGGTCCGAAGGCCGATCCTTGTGGGACACCTCGGCGTTGCCACATTGTTACAAATGTGGAATCAGCAGTAATTGTGACTCTGGTCTGTTTGGAAAGCGATACAGTGGAGGAGGCTGACCCTTGCCTACGTGGTGTTGGCCAATAGATGCTACATGGTGTTAGTCGTAAATATGGCAAGGCTGCAAATGAGAGACTCCCACGAGATTGAGTTGGGGATTCGTTTCAAGTGCCATTCGGCGTGAAGTTTTTAATTTGGTTAATCTGTTCTGTGGTTAGATTTTTTTTCTGCACAAGGAAGTATTGTATCCATTAACGTATGTTTGAGAAAAGATTTGATGTAAGACAGGCTTTATTATATTTCACGTTTACATTAATGTTTTATTTAAAAAGTAATTATCTATAAATTTTAGTAACTTTTTTGGAAGTTCTTTTTTTGCTCGTACAGTTACCTGCGAAAAGTATTTCGTAATTCGTCTTGTAGATAACTCTTCTCTATGTTAACTCATCATCATCAAAACTAACCTAACCCAACATTTGCCTAAATTTTATAACTTTTAAGTGTTACCGTGAAAAAAATTTATCAACGAGAAAAAAAGGTACCTGCCATAAAGCTTTTCATTATTTCGCTACTAATTCTACTTTGAGATGAATTTTATAAATATACATGGACAACATTTTTTATGATGGTTATTCCACTAGTAATACCTAGAATAGTTTTTCTTTTCAAATCTTTAGTTCTTCAAATCTTTTCAAATCTTAGTTGACATTTTTCATGTTGACAATTCTAATTCACAATAACGATTATAAAGCAACATGAATGTCTGAGAAATACTTCAATTAATTACAACACTAATTCTATTTGCTTCTAAAAGCAAGAGGAGTAAAACAAGTATAATGAAGAGAATCATTAGTCTCTCTAATGTGAGACACAACACTCATAATGCCATCAGCGTTGCCGCAATATGAGACTCGACGTTCGCGTAATCCCTCAGTTACTTATCCGCATCAAATTGTAAATGTGTCATTTAGTATGATGGTTTTAAAAATAGCAGCGCTTATTCTTCTGGTGTCGAAGACTACAGTGTATACAGGCTTGTTGTTACGACTGACGCACAATACAAGTATACGTCTTGCATATCCAATTTATAGATTCGTTGCTTGAATAAGGTTTAAAAAAGACTTTTTTGTTTTATATATTGTTTTCTGACACTATTTTCCATTATCTTGTACTAATGTTAAAATTAGTACCAGTTTTATACATCAGCCAGTATTGAGATAAATACAATTTAAGTACATTTATAGTGAAGTAATAACTAATGTAAAATGTTTATTAAACTTTGTAAGTTAATACATCCTTGCTATTATTATTTACATCACCACAAAATTTAAATACGGGTCATTCTATAATTTTCAAGAGCTAAGTGCCGCTTAAAATGCAATATGAATCATTATACAAAAGACATTTTTAAGATCTTGCAAAGACAGAGATGCAGAAATATGTATTTTATAGCCAATTATATCGTCGCTTTTATTTTCGAACCAAGAACAAAATAATGAAAGCAAATTCGGGGATTTTATGGACTTTAAAGGCGGATTTACTGAAAATAACAATAATTCCCATACAATCAATAAATTGAAAGACGCAGACAATTTTCATACATATTGTTTTTCCATTTTAAAGAGTAGCTCGATTAATGAAATAATTTTATTTCTTAAATTTTGATTCTCCAGGATTAAATTCATATTTGAATAGATTTTTAGGTTCCACTATTAATTATTACACAATTCAAAATTAACTAAGGCATTATAAACCATATGATAAAGAAATTGTTCACTCCATACACGACATATTGCTACTCTACACATCTTCGTGGAGCATAAATCCATATTTTACTGATAAGCATCTATAAAGCGATTCTCCTTGTTATAACTCTCGTAGACGTCGGAGCATGCGCACTTTGTGTGCTGTAAGTATCATATTAAGCTTTATTGCCCGTCGCGAACTATTTTATTGCATCTGATGGCCAAATTACAGCCCGTATACGTGATCTCGGGGAAGATTCGAGATACTAACTCATTCGTTATGTACTCGATGTGCACTCAGCGTGGTTGTGGACGTCACGTTACATCGATAATCATTTCGATACAATATATCGGCAGAGATGAAAACATCGATATGCTTAGTGTCAAAATAAAAATGGATAATTTGCTATTTTTGTTCTAAAAATGATATTTTTTATCCACTGAATTTTTCTCCTTTTGCTAAGTTAGCGCAAATTACTTTCAACAACGCTTACAACTTGATTATAAAACAGTACAACAAAGAATTAAGTGTATATTTGAGTCTGTAATCAACTGATATATATCTAAACCAAAAACAAAAGAGTAAAATTATAACGGAAAGTAATTATTAGTTCTATGATTATCTGCAACTTTAACATAATTTCTAAATAAAAAGGAAATTTTCAAATAATAATAAGTATCCATATCCATATAACTAGTATTATAATTATAAATATTTATAAACACATTATAAAACATTATAAGATACATTATTATATGAAACATACGGGTGAGTCGGTGGCGTAGTGGTTAGCGCGCCAGACTTCGGGACGATGACAGCGATGTCGTGGGTTAAAATCCGCGTTTTGACGGTGACTTTTATCTGTACCATTCTCCTCTGTGCTATAGCGGCTCACCTCCTTACTTTGTCTAATACGATCCACGCACAGATCAATAGTATATGTGGATGGGGCAAAATAAGGTAAAAAGAAGCTGGCGAACCTAAAAAAATGGGCTAAATCACATATATACAACAAGTATTTAAGACAAGGATTAACAACAAAAATTGAATCGTCCAAACTCCATTTAATACAAAAATAGTATATATTTTTTTTATATGGGTAAAATATAATTAAAATTAATCATTATAAATAGTTAAATTATTTATAGAAGATTTTTTTCAGTTGAACTATATTTTACTCCTTTAATTAAAATCATAAAATAAAAATATCAATAAAAAATATAATAAATTTGATCATTACACCACTGGTATGGAAGCTAAGATAACGATACTCTCTGCTATCGATATATCGGAACGTCCCTAAGCGTTACAAACTCCTTCATTATGTACTTGATGCTCTCAGTGAGAACTAAGCCCCAGAACGTGACATGGAGATCCTCGGCGTCTGCCTGTTTGCTGGGATCGCTGGGCTTTTACTTTCATCGTCATCGACGACATGCTTCTTAAAACTTAATTTCACTTTCAAACATCGTCTCTCTGAAACAATTAATAATTATGATTGAAATCATTAATCGTAAATCATTAAATTGTAGCCTACATTAATCATTGATTGAGTGAACTTGAAGCGGATTGGATTTAAATTGATTAAACCAATCAAGTTTAATTTTTTTTATAACTTTATGTAGTCCATTTCGTACAAATGGTACTTGAATTATTTATTTTTATTTTAAGATGGCACACGAGAAAAATGCTCAATTAACTTTTTTACAAAACTCTAATGAAGTGCGAATATGCTAGCCGACTAAAAATCATACTGTATGAATTTCTTTAAAAAAAGTCGCTTTCACATCAATGATTTAATTGTCTTTGTTATACGTGAAATTTTAATACCATTTCGTCTCAATGTACTTTAAAGATCTCCGACTAGGAACGTCTTGCTAAAATTAATAGATCACATATTCAGAATACATTGCTTTTTAAAGATGATTTTAAATGTTAATAGGTGGTCATTTGTTATTTGAATTGTAAAATGTGTCAAAATTAATGAATGTCTTTCTAATGATCTCTAGTTTTTCTTAGGATGACAGATTAACTTTTTGGACCACGTTCGTCGTCTTGATTATATACTCTTGTAGAAAATGTATTGCAACCTCTTTATTAATTTCCCACTTGGAAACTACAAGAACGATTTACATTAAGTTAAAAACTACTAATAATGTGCCAATTTTAAAATACAGCCCTTACTTATCAGTTAAGGCTCAATAGTACCTTCGTCTGACCGGGCGGTGTACCATCTCCCAGTAAGGTACGACATGAACGTCAACACAGTTACATCCTCCTTCCCACGGGTCCTTTGTCTGTCTTGGTAATGAGATGGTTCGCAAGTCCCGAGACGTCAGCTGTTGAGACAGAAGGCCTGGGGCGGGTGTGATTGCCGATGGGAACACACTCCTCAATGCCATGTAGAGTAAAGGCACATTGGGAAATGAAAATCGTTCTGACATTTTAAAACAGCAAGGATTAGTTTTGTCAAGTTTTTATGGTATATTATTTACTGTGAGAAGGTATTAGAATCCTTTTTCAGCAACTTTAATAGAGTTTCTGAAAAGGAAATGTTCAAATAATAATAAGTATCTATTTCGAATGGGACGAAGAAATGAAATCGATATAAATTCCGTTTCTTAAGTTCCCGTTTATACATGTTGCAAAATGTAATCAGAAACACTCCCACATGGTGCATATAAAAAGTCACACCTGATTATAAAACGTTCCATTTGATATTTCGCCACAAATACAAATGCTGGGAATCCGGGTCAGGCCTTTGGCTACGAATGATCTTTCCTCCCTCCTGATACGGGCTGTATCTCGCATTCTGATCATATAAATGTTAATGTGTTTGCAATACGTGGTAGCGGTGGACTGCAAGATGGGGAAGAGAATCATAACAATGCAATTTCAACTTAAACTTGTTCTTTATCAATAATGTTTTGAGAAACTCATGTAACAGGTTAATCGATAAATCATAATTTAATGTTACTGTAAAAAATCTAAATCTTTGAGGTTTTGGTAGTAATGAAAAGTAGATGATTACACACAATTTTATACTGTATTACTATGTGTAGTTGTGAAAATTAACAATCGCCAATTAATAAATACTAACATTTGGAATTAAAGTTTATTGTCAAACGTTTAGGTCAAATTATTAAACTTAGAGTTCGATTGAATTGATCAACAAACACACTTCAATGATTCTATTATAAATGTATATAAATCTCTTGTTCTTTTTTGTTCTTTTTTTAAGTTTATTTGTACACAAAAAGCAAAATTTCACATAAAAAGTAGCATACAACAAATTTTCATATAGTTTGTAAAAATTCCTTAAAAAGAAATGTATTTTCAGAGAATAATGCAATCGTCTATTCCACTGAGTAAAATTATAGAAGTATTTTGGAAGCCGGACTTTATGACAAGGTATCTAGAACTCCCTGAATATAATATAAATGAAAATTAAGGATAATAGAAATACCTGTGATTCAAAGTGGATGTTTTATTCAGATATTACAGGTTACGTTAGTATAATGTTTTCCAAGCTCAGCATGTTAAAGCACAACATTAAAGGATGTTTCAATGAGGACTAAGTGTTCTGTCATACGGGTTCATTTGATTGCCCATTAAACCGGTGCCTACGCATCAAATGTTCCGTATTGGATTCGTCAACATTTCCATAGTAATTGGCCCCATAATTCCATGTGATCACTCGCATAAACATGCATGGCTTGCTGACAATAGATAGAGTAAAATTGACAAGTGCAAATAGAAATTCTGATAGAAAATTTAAGTTTTTACATAGCTCTTTCATTAAAATGTATTAAGGATGTATTCTTGTTACGCGTAGGCATGAAAAAAATAATGGAAATGAAAACGAATATGTGTTGTAGCTTAAAAGTGTGGTTGTATACATTTTACCCCACGTTTTAAGCACTATGCCGTTGACTAAAGCTTTGACATTATTGTGAACATATACCTAATTTGAAACCTTAAAACTAAGACAACAGGTTCTCTCGAGTCTCAGAGGCTTACGATTCCGATTAAAACAACTTCTGTTTGTCCATAACGGTAGCTCGAATACTGCCAGTCCTAATTTTATTGATAATTTAATGCTGTAAATCAATACAAACGTCGTCATTTCCTTGAATTATCCCTTCAGAACAAAGCATAGTATTATCATGAACAAACTTTGCAGTTAGTCCAAGAAGCCAGTATCTAACATCAATGAAAATTACTCTTAAAAGGTAAAGGCATTCCCTTAAAAGCATTTAAATCTGGCCATTCTTACATGTCTGGATATAAAATAGACATAAAAGAAGCACTTTATAAAAGAATTCCTTTTCAGTTTGTAAGTCCACTATTAAAAGACATTTCGACAACTCTTTAAGCTCTTTCACGAGGAATTCATCCTTTCTCAGAAGTCATGGCAACCCCTCTTTCAAAGGACGTATCAATTTTGCAATATTGTGAAGCTTTTTATTTTCAGGTCTAATATAATGAAGCTACTAGAGGGAACAAAATAATTTAAATTCATAAAGGTTGAGGCTTTTTAGCGGTTCTGTCACAGTTCAATGACCTCTAATTAGGTCGTGACGTCACGATGACGCCATCATGACGTCACACCTATAACGTCATCAACGACCAAAATGATGACGTCACCATAGTAGTGTCAAATTGTTGGTGCTGGCCCAGTTCAAGGTCACCTAAGGGATGACGTCATCGAGGTCAATGACCTCACCGATGACGTCATCGATGACGTCATCGATTGCGTCATCGATGACGTCATCACCAATGACGTCATTTCTATGACGTCACACCCATGACGTCACAGAAATGACGTGCTGATGACGTCATCACCCCTTACGTCATCAAAATGACGTCACCGACGCCACTAAGGTCAAGGTCACGCCGAAACTTAAAATTTCTTGGCACTTTTGCCGTTTCTCGCACTACGCTCCGAGTTTCAGTCAGAGTCCCCGTGACCTTGACAACTTAGAGCGAATATTCGACGAGAAACGGCAAAAGTGCCAAGTTAAACTTGAGTTTCTGACATAACCCTGCCTAAATGGGCAATCGGTAATCCCTCAGGTGACCTTGAACCAGCACAACACCAACAATTTGATATTACTGTGACCTTGAAAACCTAACAACGGAGCGCCGACACCGATGCGCACCCCACGACAGCCACCGAGTGACTGACTGTCAGGCTCTGTGTACTCTAGGTATATGGGCTTGAGAGACTAAGACTCTAAACTGTCAGGAATGGGAGTAACTAACTGAACTTTGCAAGGAAAAGTCATTTCATCCAATATTCTAAACAAATCTTCATCAGTAAAACTTACATTAGTCTGTTTGGTATAAAACTTAGGGTGTCCGCGCAACAGTTTGCGCCACTTAGCTAAAGTCGAAACCCTTTTAACTTTGACTGGTGGACAGTGAGCAACTAATAAAGTCTTAACACGGCTAAGTTTCTTACCTAAAGCGTCCCGCGACATGGCTTCCCTCACAAAAGTCCGCACAATACTGAGAGACTGCTTGTAGCGCATGAGTCAAGGGAAAAGAGGTGGGGGAAACAGCAGGAGTGGGGGAAGGTCACAGTGGTGGGGGAAGGTGAGGTTGTACGCTGGATTATCGCATAACTTCACCATGAGCTGTCCTACAGTCAACACACTGTTCTCTTGGCCCGAGTTGGCACTAGAAGAAACATTTCTGTACAGCTTAGGCTGTGAGAGCCGAGGAAGCAAAGTCAAAGTGGAAATTGTGTTAAACTCCAAGATGAAGAGTCTCCTAAATAAACTAATTGTATCCCTGCAATCCCCTATAACTTTAGAGAAATACCACTTTATAAAGCGACACCTTATTCTTTGGCAAAACGAAGTGGAAATGGAAAAGATTACAGTAAAATTAATTTAACTTAAAATTTGGACTGGACACTCATGGCGATACCACGTGGCGTGCAAACGCCACCCTAAACATTAAAAGTTAGGTAAGTGAGGACCTCTGGTACGATAATTCGACGCCGGAGTTAAAGTGTGATGACCTTGAGCCAAAACACTGAAATACTACAAGTCGATATCGTCCCAGAGTTAAAGTGTAGTAACCTTGAGGAAAATCAGAGAAAATCCAAACCATGTTTGTCCAGAGTTCAAGTGTAATGACCTTGAGGCAAAAATCTGTAAAACACTTACATGAACAGAGTCGAAGAGTAGCGATGCTTACCGCATGCAAGCCTGAGACATACTGGCTGAGCGCCGTCGCGTAGCTTAGGGACTCGAATATGGTGGGGGTATTGCCAACACTTAGAGTAGAAGTGTAGTGGGCGACCTTGATGCAGACTTAGAGTAGAAGTGTAGTCGGTGACCTTGAACCACCCCTGAGGGGTGGACCCCCCCCTCCCCCCCCGGGGGTGGACCTCCACCCCCCCCACCTCCACCCCCCCCCACCTCCACCACCACCCCCCCCCCCAAGGGGTGGACCTCCACCCCCGGGGTGGACCTCCGCCCCATGCCGGGGGAGACTGGTGGGGATATAAGGCGGCCCGGCCACAGCCGTCTCGCAGTCCGCTCCCGAGCGTTGAACGTGAACGATCGGGACGGACCGCCATAGGCCTCACTAAACACTGAAAGGCGCCTTCACTGTTTAGCGAAGTCTACTCTAACTTTAAGACTTGTATTATTTCTAAGATATTGCGCTTGCGTTTGGGTATTAGGAATTGTTTTATATGTGAGTGTTTTACTTGTACCCCATGTCTCCTATGTGTCTTGTTTGTGTTTTATCCTGTGTGTCTTGTTTTGTCTTTTATGTCATATGTGTTTAATGTGTATATGCTTGTTCCAGCACTTACCATGTTGAGCTCAACCTATTTTGTAAGTGTGTGTTATATCTATCTAATGTGTATACGCTTGTTTTAGCACTCCCCCTTGAGCCTTTTTCACAGCTCAAAGTAAATTGTAATGATAGGGACGGGAGTAGGCCCCCGTGTAAAATCATTTTTTACCAACGTTAGCATGGGTCCTCTCAGGCATGCAATATTGCGGCTGGGTTGGGAACCGGTCCGTTTGTACGCTGGCATGCAGACCACAGCTGTGGCCAATTTGCGGCGGCCTCTGCACTCGGACCGAGGGCGTAAGCCACTAGGGCTGTCCTCAACCTCTCTCAAAATTACGTAAATGAAACTTTGTTAGCTATTTGTGTTTTTTGTCCCCAAGGCCCCCGAACATTCGTGGTTCGCCATGGATGTACGGGGGCCGAAACTTTTTAATGTTTGTATGGCCTTGACCTAGTAACGACTTATACAAATTTAATGCATTGCTAAACTTAAATATTAAAGATAGGGAACGGGAGTAGGCCCCCGTGTAAAATCATTTTATACCAATGTTAGCATGGGTCCTCTCAGGCAGGCAATATTGCGGCTGGGTTGGGAACCGGTCCGTTTGTACGCTGGCATGCAGACCACAGCTGTGGCCAATTTGCGGCGGCCTCTGCACTCGGACCGAGGACGTAAGCCACTAGGGTTGTCCTCAACCTCTCTCAAAATTATGTAAATGACCTTTGTTAGCTTTTGAAAAAGTTATTTGTTAGCAATGCAGTAAATGTGTAAAAGTCTTGCGTGGTGAAGGACAGACAACATTGGAATGTTTGCTGTTGTCCATAGTTGAGTCTCTTTGGAGGCTACAGCGATGGCAACCTAAATGCCCCAGGTGGGGCTTTATTTTTTTAAAATTTTTCCGTGACCTTGACCTAAATACAGTAGTTTTCTAAATCCTTAATGGTTAGGTATTACTAACATACAAGTCTGCTGTTGTCCATAGCTGGGTCTCTTTGGAGGCTACAGCGATGGCAACCTAAATGCCCCAGGTGGGGCTTTATTTTTTAAAGTTATTGTGTGACCTTGACCTAATTATAGGAAAGACTGCTCCAGCATCCCCCCCAACCTCCACCCCACACCTCCACCCCACACCTCCACCCCACACCTCCACCCCACACCTCCACCCCACACCTCCACCCCACACCTCCACCCCCCCCTACCCCTACCCCTACCCCTACCCCTACCCCTACCTCTATACCCTAGGGTGGGGCTCACCGATGGTCGGTGGGGATATAAGGCGGCCGGGTTGCATGCACCTCTCATTGGACCACCAACACTCGTGTTGACCGGTGCTCCTGCTCTTTGCATCTTTATATTGAATCTTTATATTACATATTTTCACTTCACTTCTTCACTTTTAAAATGGGTTTGAAGGGTTTGAAATTGAAGAATTACCCTCCAGCTTCTGCTTCTTCTGCTAACCCCACTTCGGCTGTCCAGTCTACTCCGCCTTCTTCGTCTGGGACCACTACGATGCAGTACTCGGTCCTGCGGCAAGCGCTGGCTGTAATCACGACTGTGACCAGCCTTCTGCCATCGATGCCAGCGCTAACCAATACAACTGCCGCTGGGACCAGCCGAGGATTGATTTGTTCTCCAGCTGTCTCCCTTTCCTCGGACTCCAACTCGGATGCTGCCGTTTTCCAGACGGAGGAGGACGACAAGAAGAAGAAGAAGACTTCAAAGCCGAAGTACACCCCATACTCCCGTTCACAAAAAATCCTTTCATACACCAAATCCCAATGTCCTCTACCTCTATCCCCTATCCCACCAACACCTGTTAAACCACCCCGTCGATCTATCTTTTCTCCTGACGCTCCCTATCCTACTATTGATATGACATCCAAATTTACCTTACCAACCATCGACCTAACACGTTCTCCTACCCCACCCAAAATTGTTTGCTCCCTTCCTTTTCACCGCGTAAAGCGTTCTACCCCTATTCCTTCTAGCCAGCCTAAACCGGACAAGCTCCAAAACACTCCAGTAAAGCGTCCAACACAAAAACGTAAGCGTGTTAAAGTCCCTGCTGGCAAGGGTAATAAATGCGATTACGTGTATATGTCAAAAGACTTTGGGGTTCTTTGCTGTCAGAAGTTTGCTGTTTTAGATGAAGACCGTTGCCAAACGCACTTGAACAAAAATATCAATCTTCCGAGAGTAAGACCCTACAGTCTTAACAACATTAGGTCTAAAACATCCCAACCCAGACATCCCTACAGTCCGCAACCGCTTGATATTAGAAGACTTAAAGTGGATGAAAAATATTATTTTATTGTTCAAACTTATGGAGCTTTCGATGCCAAAGTAGAAATCATTGTAAAAGGTGATGGCAGCCTTCATACAATGAAAGTACCCGTTCGGATGGTACAAAGACAATTTTTCATCCATAAAAAAGGCTATCTAATACGAAGGGAAGGATGCCAATCTGTGTGGGAAATGGATTAGGATGTAGGCCTACCAAAAGAAATTCTAAATTGTTAGGTTGTGTTGGACGATATTTAAAAAACAAAAATTCTTCTTCCAAATTATTTTTTCCAAATTTAGTCCTAACCCTCTTAAAGTAAGGGAGAGGGGTATTATACAAGTCAACTAATAAAAAAAAAAAAAAAAAAAAAATACTTGACTTGTATAATACTTTAACCTGGCGGTGATGTAAAATCACTGGGACAATCTCAAACCGTGTCCTTGAGGGTGAAGACTAAGTTACAAAAATCTTTAACAAATTAAAACTTACCTCCAAACACTTGTGGGAAGCCACAAGTGAGCTGTTCATTTTGCTTCAGTCTATTTCTACGCTTGATACTAAACATGGCACCGTTCTCCTACAAAGGTGGTAAATACAACTTAGATGAACACACTGCATGGGAACTTTTAAGCGGTTTGAGAAGGGATGTTGAGTTTTGGATAAGACGTGATAGGGCTATGTTTTCTTTATGTGTTATAAACAGACAAACCTTAAACATTACACACTACACTAAAATTGAATATAAAAATATAGACGAACTGTTCTCCTGGGTGTTTGAAGTAAGCAAGTTTATTGAAGAGAATAAGATTCAGGCCAAACTTATAATAACCAGGTTTGATACCAGGGAAGGTTGACCTTGAGTTACCCCCACCACAAAAATGGGTATATATAGGAGTGGTAATCCACTGTCCTCTCATTCTGCTTTACACTGTTAAGCCGAACGCTTCGCACCATGTCTGGCAACGCTTCAGCTTCTGCCTCTAACTCCGGCTCAGGTGTTGGGCCGATCCGATCGGGGCCTTCGTCAAGAAGTCGTGTCCGGTTCTCCGGCTTTGGCCCTGTCAGGAAGGAGCTGTGCTGCAGCGGAGCCTCTCAACCAACCACATCAGATGCATCTACCCAGACATCACCAAACCTAATCGAAAGGTACAACGAAATTATAGAGCAAAAGGATAGGGTGTTAGAGAGTGTAATCCGTGAGGCAAATTCAATCCTGAGGAAATACGACAGACTAATTATGAAGTGTCAAGATCTTTTAGTGGACAGTGATGCTAGTGAGGATGAGAGTGGATAGGTGTGTGGGTAAAGACTCGGACTGGGACTTGTGTGTTTGTATGAATGTGTGCGTGAATGTGGAATACAGAGCGGGGGATAGATCACTCTGTGGCAATGGACTAACATGCCACTTAGTGATCTATCCCCCGTTCTGGTAATGTTTTTGGATGACCTTGACCCACTTTACCAAGGTTAGCCAGTACCCCCACCACTGATAAGTGTATATATATACGGGTATTGATGTGCAGTTTGGTTATTCTGCTTTGTACCGCTTAGCTGAATACTACACTTTAACATGGCTTCCAACTGCAAAACTTCTCAAGCTTCCTCTTCTTCAAGAAGGCGTGCTGCCAACGTCCTGCCTGCTACTCGTGGACCTGCTCGACCATTCCATAGCATAACTGTTGCTCGGGCAAACGCCTGCAAAGCTCCGATGCTACGGACCTTGCTGGAGGTGAGCCAAGACGGGCAAGGCTTGCTCAGTCCTGGCCAACGGCAGGAGCAAGAAAGGCGTATGGCGTACTTCAGGCTGCAGGGTGTAGTTCCCAGCTTGAAGTTAGGCGATCCCAGAGTAGCAAGCATCAACGAGGCAGCGAACTACATATCACACCTTCACAGTGTTTTAGAAGTAAAGGACCAACAAATTGAAAACCTAAAAGAACAATTGAAACAATATAACTTTAACCCGATGGAGTTTGTAGAAACGGAGATGAGTGATAGTGACGATGAAGGTAGTGAATATATACTAGGTATGTAATGAAAAGACAGGGACATGTGTGTGTGTGTGTGTGTGTAGAATACAGAGCGGGGGATAGACTACTTTGCGGCAATGGACTAACATGCTGCTTAGTGGTCTATCCCCCGCTCAAAGGGTAGCATTGGATGACCTTGACCCACTTATAAGCAAGGACAACCGGTTAACTGGTATAAAAGAGGGGGTCTGTACATTTTGCCTTCATTCTGCTTTGGACTTTCCAGTAGAACGCTAGAAAAATGAGTGGATCTCTTCTTGGTGCTAACTTGGACAGGTATACTGTGATGGTGCATTATGAAAACTGTAGAGACATGTTGACGGCTGTGTATGAGTGTTTGGTGAGAAGGATTTTTCAAGAAAACTGCGAATTTATGTTAGCGTGGAAAAGAAACTTGTTTGTTGATGGTCATGCTACAATGCAAAGCATGAACCACCTCCATGTGTTAAAAGTAGGACATCATAATTTGGACGAACTGGACGATATGTTTAGGGAGCTGGAGTGTTTGATACATCAGGAATGTAAACCTTGTGAAATTGAAATTTTTAAATTGGATATGGAATTAGAATAAAATTTGTTAAACAGGACTCGAACTTGGACTTGATTGAGGTTGTGTAGAACAGAGCGGGGGATAGATCACTTTGCGGCAATGGACTAGCATGCTGCTTAGTGGTCTATCCCCCGCTCAAAGGGTATCTTTACGTGACCTTGACCCACATAAATTGTATAGTTGGTGGGGGTATAAAAAGGGCAAACCAATTGGATAGATACACCACTTTCATACCATGGCTCCACTTGACAACACCGTGTTCCATCGCGACAGAATTCTTTCAATTCTGGAGGTAATACCTGTAGAATTTATAGAAGCAGAGGACCAACTACCTGCGGTTGATCAGGAAGAGGAGGAGGAAGAAATAATGGATATTGAAACGGACTCTGACGAAGCTGGTTCAACGGACAATGAAGTGGACTTGCACGCCTACGAAACATTAGAGTCATCATCTGAGTCGGAAATGGAATTCCAATTGGAAATTGAAGAAGAAGAAGAAGAAGAACAAGACACTCCTCATCGTCCAATGGATAGGATGTTAGTTGCCAGAAGAATTATGTATTGTCATCGCTGCCTATTCCGACTCTGATGGTGATGTTTCTCCTTTGTAAGAAGTTTTAAACAAAAAAAAAAAAAAAAAAAAAAAAAAAAAAAAAAACAATGTGAGCGGGGGATAGAGCACTTTGTAGTAAATGATGCTGCTTAGTGCTCTATCCCCCGCTCAAAATAATAATTCCAAATGACCTTGACCTATATAAACTTGCTCAAACAGACGTCTTTGAAAAAACTTGTACAAATTATTGAATCTAGACCAAATATCATCAATTTATCAAGCCTACTGATAAATGTATTACAAACGGTTGTGTAAAGGCTAAATTTAGCACATGATTGATAACCTGTTTCTATATGACGTCACTTTCCCCACCTATCTGCCTCGGATATAAAGGGTCCCGGTCGAGCGCGCTGCTCATTATTGCGTGGACATTCACAGAGTGTGCATTCAAAGCCAAACTGTTTGAAATGGCTCTTTGCGACATTTGTGGGGAAATCTTTCAAGACGAAGATCTTTTCACCCTACACAGAGAATTACATGAAGACGAAGATAGAAAAGAAGATATTACCATGGATGAAATAGACTTAGACTCAATTGACCGGTTTTTGGAAGAGCACCAGAAGCAGACGGACTACTGGGACAGCTATCTACAGCAAATGCAAAGAAGAAGACCTAGTGTGATACAATTCGCTGGTGCTGGACCATCTACTGCTAGAAGACCTATTGAAGAAGAGGACACCGAAGAAGAGGATATGGAAGATGTAAGACAACTGCGCACCACGGCCTTGCCAGGACGAGTTGTAACACATTTCAAAATTAATAACGTTCAATTGGAACTGGAAACATTCATAACCCAGGCTAAGGAACTTGTTGGTCAAACTTTGAGGGAAGAACTACAAAGGCTAAATTTTATTAAATTTGGAATGGTGTTAGAGGCTATGTTTAACAATACTGATGGTGAAACAGCATTGAGAGCATTCATTACCAAAAATCGAACCCTTACCTTCACCTCCGACATTGATGATATTATTGAAGAATGCTTGGAGGAACTTATAACCAAACTCCAAGAACATGAAGGAAGAGGATCTGGATGGACTTTGTCATCAATTGAAGGTATGGATGTAAGGGTTCACAAGCATGGATATGGTTTAAGGGGTAGTAGTTTTATCCCTTTACCAAAGAAAATCCAAAACACTAAATCGTGTAGGAATGTGCAAAATGAAGGTAATGAATGTTTCAAGTATGCAATGTTAACCAAGTATGTTAAAGATCATCCTGAAAGAGTTGGTAGAGAATATTACGAAAATGAACACCGCTACAACTTCCAAGGCCTCACCTACCCAGTTACATTGAAAGACATAGACAAATTTGAAAAGAAAAATCCTGGCGTTTCAGTGAATGTTTTTGGTCTGGATGATTCGAACAACGTTTATCCTTTGCGGGTAGTAAAAGTTGAGCAAAGAAACCACACGGATTTGCTACTGATAACTAAGGGTGAAATTTCCCATTATGTATGGATAAAGGACTTTGAAGCCTTAGTTGTAAAACAATTGACCAAAAGAGTAAATAGGATTACAGTCTGCAAGAGATGTTTCTGCTTTTCTTGGAAAAATTCAAGACATGGAGGATTAGACTGGTTGTTGGAACATAAAAGACTTTGCAACGAGAACTATGAAGTAAAGATAAGTCTTCCACCGCCTACCCGAGCTTCAATACAATTTAACAAGACAGTTCACCAATACCGAATCCCACTAGTGGTCTACGCAGATTTTGAATCAACGTTAGTACCACAGGAGCTGCCGGACGGCGAAGTGACTAGAAGAACAAAATATCAGTTGCATCAACCCAACAGTTTTTGTCTACTAGTTAAATCAACCTTGTCTGAAAACCAATTGCAAGACTATGGTTTAACATCCACTCCAATACTCTACCGTGGTGAAGAAGCCGCTAAGTATTTTGTAGACCAACTGTACGATATTGCTGGAAAGGTTCAACGCTTGTTCGGTAATATTGTACCTATGGAACCTTTAAACCAAAATCAACAAGAAGAATACAACGTAGCGACAAGATGCTATTTAAGCAAGAAGATGTTCAGTGAAGAAAATCCAAAAGTAAGAGATCACGATCACCTGACAGGGTTATACAGAGGAGCTGCTTGTAATTCATGCAATATAAATTACAAACTGCCAAACTTTATTCCTGTCGTTTTACACAATCTTAGCGGCTACGACTCCCACTTTATTATTCCAGAGTTAGGAAGAGATGACGGTAAAATTGATGTTCTTGCTACAACATTGGAAAAGTACATCAGCTTTTCAAAAACAGTAGGTAAAATTAAACTTCGCTTCGTAGACTCTTACAGATTTATGCCATCTAGTTTAGCCAAATTGTCAGAGAACCTAAGAAGAGAAGACTTAAAAGAAACCAGCAAAATTGTATCTGAAGATAAATTGGACTTAGTATTACGTAAAGGAGTGTTCCCCTACGATTACATAACTTCTGCAGAAAAATTTGAAGAAACCAGTCTTCCACCGATTGAAGCCTTCAATAGCAAATTAAACGAAAGTGAAATCTCCGTTGAAGACTACAATCATGCTTGTAATGTTTGGAACCAACTAAACATTCAAACCTTAGGGGAATATTCTGACTTTTATATAAAATTGGACGTAACTCTGCTGTGCGATGTGATGGAAGAATTCAGAAACACCTGCTTCTCTGCCTATGGACTGGACCCTCTACACTCGTACACATCTCCAGGATTAGCATGGCAAGCTATGCTAAAGTCAACCAACTGTCGATTGGAACTTCTAACAGATATAGATATGGTGCTCATGATGGAATCCGGTGTACGGGGCGGTTTGACACAAGCTGTAACACGTCATGTCAAAGCCAACAACAAGTACATCCCCGGCTTCGACGAGCAACAACCATCGGTCTACCTTGGCTACTTTGACGCAAACAACCTTTATGGTTGGGCAATGTCAAATCCGCTTCCCTACGCTGACTTCAAATGGATCGACCCGGCCACCATCGGAGACATCTCACAGATTCCAAAGGATGGTCCAAAAGGCTATATTTTGGACTGTGATTTTGAATACCCGGAGCACCTTCATGACCATCACTACGACTTGCCTCTCCTAGCCAAGACTGAAGTTTCACCGACAGGAAGATGGCCAAAATTGATGATGACCTTGGAGAATAAAGATCGGTATGTGGCTCACTACTGGGTAGTTCAACAGGCTCTTGAATTGGGTTTACGTATAGTGAGGATTCATAGAGCAATTGAATTCACCCAGTCTTGTTGGTTGAAACCATATATTGATTCCAACACTACAAGAAGAGCTGCAGCGACAACAGCATTTGAAAAGGACTTCTATAAATTAATGAACAACGCCATCTTTGGGAAGACCTTGGAGAACAAAAGAAAACACAAAAATGTAAAATTAGTGAGTGATCCTAGGAAATTGGAAAAATTAGTGCAAAAACCAAATTTCGGAACATCCATGATTATAAACGAAAACCTAGTCGCTGTCAGTATGAAGAAAACAACAATAGTCATGGACCGTCCGTTATACATAGGTATGTCGATTTTGGACATAAGTAAAACCCTGATGCATGATTTCCATTATAACAAAATGGTTAAACACTACGGAAGGGAAAACATTGGAGTCGCATACATGGATACGGACGCGTTTATCTACTGGATAAAGACTTTGGACATGTATGAAGACCTAAGGACTTTTCCATACAAAGAAGATTTCGACTTTTCTGACTATCCGAAGAACCATCCAAATTTTAATGAAAAAAATAAAAAAGTAATTGGAAAATTCAAAGATGAAGCAAATGGAATGCCTTTAGAAGAAATAGTGGCGCTGATGGCGAAATTGTATTCATTTAAGATGTACCACGAGAACAACACACCGACAGTCAAGAAAGCAAAAGGAGTGAAGACATCTTATTTGAAAAAACACGTGACATTTGACCACTACAAGACTTGTTTGTTTGAAGATACTACAATATCAGCAACATTCAACAATATCCGAAGCTTCAAACATCAAGTCTACAGTGTCACCGAAATTAAAAAAGCGCTGTCAGCTCGGGATGATAAAAGACACATTATGCCCGACAAAATCCACACTCTTCCTTTTGGCCACTACTCTCTAAACCCTATCAACTAGTAACCTATTCTTCGTCCTTCTACAACTTCGACCTTATTCCTTTTTCCTTCCGTAAAAAAATGGGGAACACGGCAAGTCAAACGCCGTGTTCCCCATTTTTTTACACAAGTTTGGATGACCTTGACCCATATAAATGATGTGAATATTTAAAACAACATTCATTGTGATTATACATGTGATACAACAAACATTGAAACCTGCAATATGAAGGACTTGAAGCAACAAATTGTCAACGAACTTCATAAACCTGCAAGAAGAAAGTTTCCACGAAGAAATACGGTGATAAAAGGAATTAATGATTTATATCAAGCAGATTTAATCGAAATGATTCCTTATAGCAAACAAAATAAAGGATATAAATACATATTGACTGTTATTAACTGTTTTTCAAAAATGGCAGATGCTTTACCACTAAAAGATAAAAGTGGCAAAAGTGTTACAAAAGCAATGGAAACAGCTATACAAAGAGACAAACATACTATTAAACATTTACAAACAGATGATGGAAAAGAATATTTTAATAAGGAATTTGCAAATTTAATGAAAAAACACAATATAAACCATTACTCAACCAATTCAGAGGTAAAAGCCTCAATAATCGAAAGATTCAACAGAACTTTAAAAAGTGCAATGTATAAAATGTTTTCCAACAGAGGATCGCACATATGGATTGATATGTTACCAAAACTTATAAACGATTACAATAACAAATTTCATAGGACTATCGGGATGAAACCAAACCAAGTAACTAGTAAAAATGAAAACCTTGTATTAAAACGTATAAAAATGAATACTAAACCAAAAGTTGAAAAACTAAAGCCTAAAAAATTTAATGTGGGTGATAAAGTGCGAATAAGTAAATATAAAGGTGTATTCAGTAAAAGATATCTGCCAAATTGGACCAATGAGGTTTTTACTGTATTCAAAGTACAACCTACAGTACCTGAGACATATATTTTAAAAGATAATAAAGGACAATTGCTTGAAGGAGGGTTTTATGGACATGAAATGTTAAAATCAACAGTAGGCGATGTATATTTAGTTGAAAAGGTGTTGCAACGGAAAAAAGATAAGGTCAAAGTACGATGGTTAGGATTTAATAAGACGGAAGATTCTTGGATACCTAAAAAGGATTTGATATAACGATAGGGAATCATTTTAGGTTGAACCATTACAAAGGATGGAGATAGTACCACAAAAAGAGAGTTTTACTATTAATAATATAGATGAACTCACAGTGGATAATTCAGAATTTAATAGTGGGAAACATGGCAATTTGTTACCAAACACCGTTCGTTGTCTGGTTACCGGACCTTCCAACTGTGGAAAAACTAATGTAGTATTCAATTTGATTACAAACCCTAAAGGATTACGTTTTAACAATCTATATGTATTTTCAAAATCACTACAACAACCAAAGTATCAATTATTGGAAAAGATATTGACTAATGTGCCTGAAGTTAAATATTTAAAGTTTAATGCAAGCGAGAGTGTCATGCAACCACAAGAAGCTAAACCATTCTCCGTGTTCATATTCGACGATGTATCTTGTGAAAACCAAAACACAATAAGAAATTACTTCGCTATGGGTCGACATAACAACATAGATAGCATTTATATTGGTCAAACTTACAGCAAAATACCAAAACAACTCATTAGAGACAATGCAAACATGTTAATTGTATTTAAACAGGACGAAACCAACCTAAAACATATATATTTTGATCATGTAAATGCGGATATGACATTTGAACGATTTAAAGAGTTATGTGGAAAGGCTTGGGCTGAAAAGTATGGGTTCCTAACAATTATGAAGGAACAACCGCTAAACAATGGTCGATACAGGATAGGATTTGATAAATTTATATTAATACATTGAACGTGGTATAAAACATTCATTGTTGTACAACACGTCTTGCTACAAACATGGTTAACCAAGAAAAAATAGTAAAAGAAATAAAATCACTTAGTGATTCTATTCGGGCTAAAAACAGAGCATTGAAACTAGGTATTAGCGAGAGGGAGAAATTCCTTGAATCTACATTTAAACCTATTACTGAACCCTTGAAACAATTAAACAAAAAATTTGCTAAACCTGTATTGGAAGGAGATGCGATTGCACCTATTACGAAGTTTGAAAGAGAAAATGTAAAATCAGAAGATTTTAGTGATGAAGACCCGGAATCCTCTACATATAGTGGTTTTACCGGTGGAGAACCCGAAAGAGAGCTAGAATCACCGGACTATAGTGGAGTAAGAGAATTATATGAAGTAAAAGCCAAAAGAGGACATGAAGTTGTATCAACTGCTAGTGAAGAGGAAAAAGAAGAAGAAACAAGGGAAGGTCCGTCAAACATAAGCTTGTTGGGTGAAAACATTCATAACAAAGGACCTTTAGGAAGGAAATACATGATAAAAATGTTAGCTGGAACAAATCCTAATAAAAACTACCATAGTTATGGAGTAAGATTAACAGAAGACGGTTTAATGGTTGGTAATAGCCCGGTAAACATTGATGAACATGATAATATTATTGTTGGTGATCAAAGGTATAAGGGTACAAGGGGATTATTTGAATTATTATTTGAAAATAAGCCTTTAGAATTGTTAGTTAAAGAAAAAGACATGGAAGCATATAAAAAGATTTTGGAACAAACTAATGCATACAGGAGAAAGTATTCAGCTGACCAACCTGTTTTTAGATCAAAGTCTTTAAAATATAGAGAATTTGTATCCAAGTTAATACCAACAACGAGAAGACAACCAATGCCAATAATACCAAGAAAACCTGTAAAACGAAGGTTTGTGTCATCCACTTTGGATATAAGTGCTCCAGAACCAAGAAAAAGAAACAAATCTGTTACAGGTACAGGTTTAATGAAGAAACTATATAACACAAATGTGATCTATTACAATAATATCAATAAATTGGTGGATAGAATGAAACTAATACATGAAGCTAAAGAAGCGGGTCATACTGGATTGGAAAACGAATGGGTGGCTTTAGTGGATGAACTCCGAAACCGTGGGGTAATCTCATAAAAATGCGTTACTCCCTAGAATACTATTCAGTTGCACCATGAGTGTCGACAAGTTCGGACGTTACTCCTCGGACGGGTTATATTATGCGAATAGTTTAAAAAGAAGTGCTGGTTTACCACAAACACCTGATGGAGATTATGATATGAGTAATAAAAGGTTAAAAAACATAAAAGATCCTACGGATGAAAACGATGCAATAAATTTAAAGATATTAAAGGAAAAGATATCGCCAACATTAAGACTACAAAATAACACATATGACGCAGAAGATCATAGAATCATCAACGTTGGTAAACCAAATCAAAACGGTGATGCAATAAACAAAGGTTATTTGTCATCTGAATTAAAAAATACGTTAAAATTCAATGGGAAAACGTATAGTGCTAACAATAAACGTATATCCAACGTAGATGACCCTAAAGATGCAAAAGACAGCGTAAATAGACGCTATTTACATTCCTTGATACCTGAAAAGACAAAAGATGGATTTTCTTTTTATAAATTTGTTATTAACGATATAGGTTATCCAAAAAATGAAAATGATGCTGTAAACCTTAAATATATAAAAGATCATTGTGTCATACATGATGTGGGAGTTATCGATTGTCTTGGTAATTGTTTAGCAAATGTAAAAGATGGTTCAGCACCAACAGATGGAGCAACGGTGGGTCAAATGAAGGAAACTTTAAAACAAGAAACATCTGGATTTGTAAAACAAGACCAAGTAGTATCGCGAAAAGGGGATGTATTTGTGCAGGGAAATGAAAAGTTTACATTACTTGAAGAAAAGAATAATGCTTGGGATGGTAAAGGAAAGAAATTATCATATATAGGTATGGGTACAGAATTCTTTGATGTTCCAGTTGTAGCACAGACTATATGTTCTAATCCATATAATGATGAACCTTACATATGTAGGTTTAAAAAAATACGTAACGTATCTCCTGGTATCAACGATTTCGATTGTGTTGTAGTTAGTCAATCTTTGATATTAGATAAACCAACTGGTGATATTTTTAATGCAGATGATAAGAAAATAGGTAATTTAAAACAAGGAAGTGATCCAAATGATGCTGCAACTGTAGGACAGGCTATAACAACTTCATTAAAGGACCTTAAAGTATATACTTGTAATAATAAACGTATTACAGAACTTAAAGACCCTCAACATGTGGATAATGCTGTTACTGTTAATTTTCTTATTAAAGTTTTAGGAAATGCATTATTTGATATGTTCAATATTATTGCAACCCGTACACGTTGGGGTAATTGGGTGTCTGAATCCGAGAGAGGTAATTGGATTAAAAAGGAAATTTTTAATAAATACTTTATTAACCCTAATACGCAAAAGTTTAGATCATCAGATTGGGGTGATATTGATATTTAATATAACAACACAATAAACTACTTCATTTATGTCCAACTCGTCATAGAGTTAACACATAAGTTGTACATTGCGGTTATAAAAGGACAATAATGACATTCCAGTACATCAGTCCATATCGAGACACTGTAAGGAAAGGAGGTGGTATTACGTCCACAGCGGTTTCTCTGTTAAGTAAAGCTTTAAATCGTATTCCAGTAGGATCTATCGTAAATAGAGCAATAGACGCTTTACCATACGAATTTCATATACCGGGAGGTTATCAGTATTGCGGACCAGGAACTAAATTGAAAAAACGACTGGAAAGAGGTGATCCAGGCATAAACAAGTTAGATCAGGCTTGTAAAGAACACGATATCGCATATTCCACGTTTGCCGATTCAAAAAATAGATCGATAGCAGACAGAAAGCTTGCGGACATAGCTTGGCAACGAGTAAAATCAAGTGACGCTAGCATAGCAGAAAAAGCAGCAGCTTTAGCAGTAACAGCAGGTATGAAGGCTAAAACAGCAGTAGGAGGTGGAAGAAGGAGGAGAAGAAGGGTAAAAAGGAAGTCCACAACAAGAAAACATGGAGGAAATATAAGAAGAAGACAAAGATCTACCAGAAAAGGCAGGAAGAAGCCCACCGTGTGGTCAATGGTAAAAACGGGGCAGGTCTTTACCTAAGACCTTATCGTGCATATTAAATGAAAGAAATCAATTGGTCATACCACATAAAGCATTAACCAATATTGAATTATTTAAATATATTTCCTGTTTAAAAATACCATTTTTCCGCGGTGTGTTTATGAAAGACAGTTTACCAAAGAAAATGTGGCAAAATGAGACTGGAATTGTAAATTTGGATAATACTGAAGGGCCTGGCACCCATTGGGTTTGTTATAAGAAACTAAATAACAATGTATATTATTTTGATAGTTTCGGTAATTTGCCACCACCAAAAGAACTTCAAAATTACTTTAAATCTGCTAAAAACATATATTATAACTATAAAAGAGAACAACCTGATAATACTTCAATATGCGGCCATTTATGTTTGGAATTTCTAGCTAAAAGTATCAGTCACTATTGAGATGTCTTCCTATACGGTATCATTAATAGGAAAATCGTCCACTTTACGAAGTATCCTTTTTCCAGCGTTACGCTTGCAAAAAGGAAGGTTTTGGGAGGCGGCACTATTGGATTTTACAACTTACAACTCTATTCCCAATGTTACGGAAGGTAAAAATAACGTATTGCATTATTATAAGGGAAAAGATGCCAGTGGGAAATTTACAGACTTACAAGAGTGCAGGTTACCCACAGGTTCTTATGAAATTGATCATATAAATGAATTTTTGCAAACTAAAATGGGAAAAGACAATATAACATTAAAAGGTAATAATAATACGATGAAAGCTGAAATTACTTCCAAATATTATATAGATTTTACTCAACCAAACTCAATTGGTGATTTATTAGGATTTTCCAACGATGAGCTTGTTTTAGAACCAGATATAACACATTCCGGTAATAAAACAGTAACAATATTGAAAGTCAATAGTATAGACATAACTTGTAACATTATACAAGGAGCTTACAGGGATGGGGCTAACACCCATATCATACATACATTTTACCCAAGTGTACCACCTGGATTTAAAATTGTTGAAAAGCCACAAAACCTGGTATATCTACCGTTGAACACCACTTTCATTTCAGACATCGTGTTGAGCGTGTTGGATCAAGACGGTAACTTGGTAGTTCTCAGAGAAGAGCCTATTACGGTTAGATTACATTTAAAATCTACACTTTAATTCAAAATCATGGGTTTAACATTTAAAAGCGAACAACCTACGGGAAACCGCATTAGTAGCTCTTCAGCTGTGGAGGAGTTAACACATGAGAACATTCGTTTCTTAGAGAGAATTGGATTAAAATTAACCGATTATGGATATACTGGATATAGCACAGGGTCCAACATTCGACGAAACACTATGGGAAAAAGAATATCACACCCACAACCCTTACACTTCATCGAAATTAAACAATAACGATGAAATTCGTATCCCCATACAAAATCAAGACATTTACACACTACCATGTGAAAGTTACTTGTATATTGAAGGAAAAGTTACTAAAAAGGATGGTAAGACTACTGGTACAAAGGTTCCATTTATAAATAATCCAATGGCTTTCCTATTTGATGAAATTAGATACGAAATATCAGGTGTAACAGTTGATTCCACTAAAAAAGTAGGTATTGCAACAACTTTAAAGGGGTTAACATCTATATCACCTAATGAAACAAACTTACTACAACCTGCAGGATGGGTTTTACCTACAAATGACACAATCAGTCCAGATGCAAAGGGATATTTTGATTTTCATATTCCATTACGTTTGTTGCTTGGTTTTGCTGAAGACTATAGAAAAATAATATTAAATGTTAAACAAGAATTAGTTTTGTTGAGATCTTCAAACGATAAAGACATTATTAAAGCTGCAGACGGTACAACGGATGCAGACTTAGAATGGAAATTAACATTAGACAAAATTGTATGGAGAGTTCCACATGTTAAATTAGCTGACGAGCATAGGATGTTGCTATTAAGAAAGTTAAAGGCCGATCGTGATATTGTAATTCCTTTTAGAAGTTGGGAATTCCATGAACATCCCAGCTTGCCAACTACGGATCGTCACACTTGGACTGTTAAAACATCTAATTATGTGGAACGAGCCAGGTATATTATATTTGGTTTACAAACAGGTAGAAGGGACACCATCACCAAACATGCAGGCCAATTTGATCATTGTGACTTAAAAAATATTAAAGTTTATTTGAATTCACAATTTTTCCCATACGAAAATTTAAATGTGTCATTCGCTAATAAAAAGTACAGCATATTGTACGATATGTATGCAAGATTCCAAAGTTCATATTACGGTAAAACAAATGCACCTTTACTATCACCAGAAAAATACTTAGATGGTTACCCTATAGTTGTAATCGATTGTTCTAAACAAAATGAATCTGTAAAATCATCAAGTGTGGATATAAAAATAGAAATGGAATTCAACGCGGCTATACCGGCTAATACAACTGCATACTGTTTAATTCTACATGATAAAATTGTAACATACACACCTTTAACTGGAATTGTTAAGAATGTACTGTAAAAACCGGTTTTGTTTCATTCCGCGAGTATAAAAGCAGAGCGTACAGGCCGCTCCTCATCAGTTTGTTGCCTACCGTTGTATGGGTAGCATCGTATTCAATATGGCTTCTCCTAGTGGTACACCTGAAAATGTGGTAGATATTGAGAAGGAGATATCTGAGTTTTTAGATCCTCAAGGTCACCAGGAAGGAGGTGAACAAAACATTTGTGGACAACTTCACGCCAGTAATAATGTTGAAGAAAAAGGTAAAAGAAGAAAGACTATACAAAAGAGAAAAAGGGATATTGAAGATAATATTTCTCCAAACATATTGAGTGAGGTATTTTTGCGAATATTTTACCCAATCTCTTCCAGTTTGGACAAAAGTGTTTTAATTGGTGTTATGAAATCGACGGATTATTCCCCTACTGTAATTTTAACTCATGGACCCAAAATGATTTTGTTTACGGACAGTGCTTGGGAATCATTTATGAAACACTTGCATCTGCTAGAATGCTATTTAAGTAGTAACATGTTTGGAAGAAAGACAAGAGTAGGACTTTTGGATTCAAATGTGGAAATCGATATTATTAAACAACGTGGTGATCATCAGCTGAGGTTTAGAGACACAACAAGACATGATAACAAAATTCAACTTAATCGAGAGGAGTTTTTTATTTTAACTTGTGCGACTGAACCTATAACAAGATATTTGAGACAACTGGTGTTTTCAAGTTCGATTATTAAAGATTATCTGGAAGACACTTTGGATAAACAACCGGACGCACCTATATTATACGGACCTGTGGATACTTCTATATTTAATAGAGTTCCTCATGAAGTACAGATGTGGAGACAATTGGAAAAGTACGCTCAACTACATAAGAAATCAGTAAAACAGGAAGAAGAGGAAGATGGAGGAGAAGAATCAAGTGTTAGTGATGAAAACGAAAACAAGGAAAATATAAAGATGGAAACTTAAATGACAATGGTTAGTTTTTTAAAACAATAACCAACTTTTTTGTGGGGTTAGGCCTATTGGGGACGGTGCCCACGTTAAATATACACCAACGCGCCAACAACTGTACGGCCTGGTATAAAAGTAGTACCTACCGTGGTGTGGAAATCAGTTGACCTCCTGACTTCGTAATGAGCAGACGTGTGGCCTTCAAAATGGACAAGGGAGAAGAAGAACAAGTAAAGTCCAAGCCTGGTATTATTGAGTTTCAAGCGTTTCGTGGTAATGATGATAGATTCATTATAAAAGAACTTGTGTTTTTGGACATGAATACAAGTGTTCCTTATTCGTTTTTATTTAAACCACCATGTTCTTATTCGTCTTTAACTAGTAAAGCCGCTACTACCAACAGATGGATTTCAAAACACTTCCATCATATCGATTGGTATGATGGTTTTACAAGTTACACGGACTTGTATCACATTATGCATCATTTTTCAGACAAGTTTACCAATATTTACACAAAGGGGCTGGAAAAGAAAAGATGGATCGAAGGATTTACTCATGTTCCGGTTAGTGATGTGGAATTGGATAAGAATTATCAATACATGCTGGAAACAATATGTATTTGTACAAAAAGCCCAGAACATGATAAAGATAGACATTGCGCTTTAAAAAATGCCTATAAACTCGCCTCTTACCTTCAAAGTGGGGAAGTGGGGAGTGGTGGGGGTAACGGAGAGTATATAAGTGAGGAGCAGACCGGGACCTGGCATGAGTATTACTCGAGATTCCGAGACGACAACATCTCCGAGCAAGAAGACGATCTGTAACCTGACCATGGCATCTCACCAGTTCCTTCAAACTTTGGTCGAGCAGTTCAATGCTCACTCCAAGTCAACAATATTACCTGTGAAGAAGTGCTCAGAACTAAAAGATGAAAAGCACTACATAATCCATGCTATGAAGAAGATGGAGACTACAGTTGGGGAAGCCATCTGCTGCAGTCTCAGCGAGGCACCATTTACTCCGGGGGATGAGCCCAAGTTCCAGGTGTACCTGCCCAAGAGATTCGTCCATCTTCTACAAAACGAGGACCTTCGCTCTATTCAACCCGGCTGTCTATACCTGGTGTCCCACGGCTGCACAGGTAGCAACTCTACAGAGTTGACCATCCACATTGCCGACAAGCAGCAGTGTTAGATTTAAGTTTTAATGTTGTACATATGTTATTGTAATGTTTTATTAATAAATCATAAAAGACAAAAAAAATAAGAAAACAAAAAAATGCAACATATCAATATGTGAAGTTTGTCACGTATTGATATGTTGCATTTTTTTTTTAAACTTCGCGGGTGACCTTGACCTTTGACCTTTGCATTTCACAATTACCCCCACTACTTTAATTACCCCCACTACCACACTAGGATTCAAACCAGCTTGGATGCGAAACACGGTCAGTCTGTTGCCAACTAGCAAACGATGAGCACCTTGTACGAGCTTTGCTTACAACGAGTTATAACTGACGCATCTTTATTCCAGACGGCTTTACAAGATAATATCCCTATAACAGTAAAGCAGGATATCGAAGAGTACAAGAAAGATAATAGAGGGTATTCGGGATACTCCTGGTATAGGTTCCAAGACGGGGAAAAGTTTTGTAGGCCTTGTGGCGATGCTGCCGTCAGAGACCTTCGACAGTTCGTACAGGAAGGTGGTAGAAAACAGTTCGGATTTCTAGCACCGATGTTTAGATTTGAAAACTACAAGGACACTTGTGCTATTTGCTCCATCCCATTGTATCGATGGAAAAAGTTTAGAAGTGTTTAATTGGATCTTTTATACCCCCACCACCGTTACCCCCACCACTTTTTCATGTACCTCCAAACGCTGTTCCTCGGCTTTATTTCTACTCCAGCAGCCAACCTAGCAACATCAGGATGTCTCTGAACGTCAGTTGCGCAAGTTACGAGGAGGTGAGCATCAAGACTCAGCAGGAGCTAAACGACTTGTACAAGGAGTTGCAGCTGATGGTGGCACGAGGCTACCGTATAAACGTGCAAGTTTACGCTTGCAATATACGGAACACCCGGCAGTCAAAGGAAGAGCCTGGACACTCCTCGACAGCTTCCTCACCGACGTCCATGAAGACCGAGCCGGACACCTTAGATTACTTCAGCTGACTAGCAGTTGTATTTCTTGTTCTAACCATTGTAGAATATGTTTATTTTTTCATTATATTAAAGAAGTAAATGAGCAAAAGCACCTATCTTGTTACTGACATATGAGCTCAGTAACAAGATAGGTTTTTTTTTTAAACACGGTTTGAATGACTTTGAAACTTCCCCCTCCACTGCTTTACTACCCCCACCACCCGACTATTAATGTACATGGCACATCACAATTGGAAACCTCATTCCATCTTCAACAGCCAAACCGACAACATCGACAATGGCAAACCTACCAACGGATAAAACATGTCCTCACGTTTGCTGTGACTTCGTCCACGAGTTGGAGAAGAGGATGCAGGAGAGGGCGATACGAAGAAAGCAGATACACTCAGAAAATATCATGATAGTCAACGGCTATCTTTTATTGTTCGGCCTTATTATGGTTGTACTTTTCATACTGTATGGCATAGTCACATGTGTCGGCAAGGTTGCAGAAGAAAACGCTCGCCACCATCAATTGGAAAGTTTCAATGTTACTTTGTAGGTTTTCCTTTTTTTTAAAACTCCGTTTGGATGACCTTGAAAATTCCCCCACTACTCCACCACACCCCCCACCACTTCACCATGTTCCTGCATGAGCATCACATCAACCGTCATTCCTTGTCCGACAAGCAATCATGGCGGACAACAACACCATCAGCCAAGCTGACTCCACTACTGATGTCGGTACAAGTACGGGTTGGACACTGTCGATCGATAGTGTACACTATTTGGAAACAATTTGCGAACGGATGAAGGAAATACTGCGGGACAACCCTGGGATCATAATACAAATGAATTTAAATTATGATTGGTCCCAAGTTAGAATGCAAGGGGACGATAACAACGGTCAACAATCTCCACAATATTCGCCGATGTCCCCGATCTACCCTTACGGCGAGTCTGACGTTGATGAAGATGAGGCTAATGAGGATGTGGGGGACAACGAGGCTGAAGAGGAGTAACCTTCATTGCTTTTTTTTAAAACCTAAATTGGATGACCTTGAGAATTCCCCCTCCACTATTTCCTTTTTTTAAAACCCAAATTAAATGACCTTGAAAATACCCCCTCCACATACTTTTGGTTTACCCCCTCTACTTTTCAATACTGTTACCACAGTCTGTAGCTCACATCATTCCTTGCTTAGCTATCATGGCGGACAGCACTCTTTCTCGAGTTGACTCCACTACGGATGAAGAATGGCCATTTTCCTGGAATGTCCATCTGCAAGACTCGGCAGAAGTGGATATGTTGCATGAGAAATTGGTGTATGTATTAAACGAAAACCCCAACATTGAATGTAGAATGACTATGGATTTCGATGCGACAGGGGTCCACACTCAACCTTCCACTTCCAGCCAGCCTGAGCCTCAGCTACAGCCGAAGAACTTTACACATCTTTACACTCCAATACGGCCGGAGGATGTGGTTATCAGCGAGGCAGACTCTACTACAAGCTATATTGAGCCAACAAATTGGAAGCTTGTTGTTGACACCTTACACAAGGTCGACTTAGTATGTGACAAATTAAAGGAATTGATGATGCAAGATCCTGGTCTTCGTTTTAAAATTGATTTGTTTTTCATCTGGGGAGCACCTGCACGGGGCTCTTCGTCTGACAGCTCTCTAAGTACAACGGACGAGGAGGAGGAGGACGACTAGTTATCTTTTTTAAAACTCCGTTTGGATGGCCTTGACCTTTCCCCCTCCACTGAGTTTATTTAAGGTGCACTCTCAATGACTGCGGCATCATTTCATCGCGCACCTTCACCACAGCAACATGGAGAGTCAACTCAACTACTGTTGCGAACAGAAATGTTTTTCATGGTCAAATGACATTGATGTTGCGGATGGCCTGGCGTGTAGAAAATGTGAAGCTTTTGGTCAATGCATGTGTAAGTGCAAGTCTTGGAAGAAGCCGAAACCAGAGTTGAAGACATTCCATGTGTACCAGATGAGAGGGCATAAGTACACTTGTTGCCCTGAACGTTGCATTGAATTCACACTAAAACAGCTAACTGGCTGCAAATTGTGCAACAATCATTTTGCAGGTTTTTGCAAACATTATTTAGGAGCCTGTCAGTACAGATCAACTTGGCATACAGAAGCACTCACTATCAATGAAATCGCTATAGATACACAAGAGTAGTCTTTCTACTCTTTTCTTTTTTAAAACTCCATTTGGATGACCTTGACCTTTCCCCCTCCACTCACCTTAGTTTATATAAACCCCATTCCCACTGACCACAGCATCACTTCATCGTGCTCCCTCGTCAAAGAAACACCAACTATGGAAAGTAAGCGCATCTCGTGTTGCGAGCATAGGTGTTTGGAGATACAAGGCGTCACATATTGTGCAAAGAAGCTTTGGGAGGAAGAGACGGGGACAACCTATTGCTGTGAGGATAAGTGTTTCCTCTTGCCAAAGTGGCAAGTGGATGGGCTGGCCTGCCGGCGATGTGAATGCTTCGGATGTTGCAGGTGTAGATGTAAGAACCAACAGCTGCCACCACCGGTACTACAAACTTTCAAAATCTACAAATCCAAATACTTTTATACTTGTTGTCCGCAGCGGTGTATTAAATTTCACTTCTCCAATCTTACCAATTGTCGGAAGTGCTACGGACAACCTGATGGGTGGTGCACCTGTTTTCTGGACTCCTGCCGCTACAGATCGGATTGGTTTACAGATCCGTTGGAAATTGATGAAGTCGCCCAGGAAGCACAAGAGTAGTCTTTCTACTCTTCAACTTTTTTAAAACTCCATTTGGATGACCTTGAGATTTCCCCCTCCACTTCCCCATATACCTAGAGTACACGGAGCCTGACAGTCAGTCACTCGGTGGCTGTCGTGGGGTGCGCATCGGTGTCGGCGCTCCGTTGTTAGGTTTTCAAGGTCACAGTAATATCAAATTGTTGGTGTTGTGCTGGTTCAAGGTCACCTGAGGGATAACCGATTGCCCATTTAGGCAGGGTCATGTCAGAAACTCGAGTTTAACTTGGCACTTTTGCCGTTTCTCGTCGAAAATTCGCTCCAAGTGGTCAAGGTCACGAGGACTCTGACTGAAACTCGGAGCGTAGTGCGAGAAACGGCAAAAGTGCCAAAAAATTTTGAGTTTCGGCGTGACCTTGACCTTAGTGGCGTCGGTGACGTCATTTTGATGACGTAAGGGGTGATGACGTCATCAGCACGTCATTTCTGTGACGTCATGGGTGTGACGTCATCGAAATGACGTCATTGGTGATGACGTCATCGATGACGCAATCGATGACGTCATCGATGACGTCATCGGTGAGGTCATTGACCTCGATGACGTCATCCCTCAGGTGACCTTGAACTGGGCCAGCACCAACAATTTGACACTACTCACCATCGATGACCTCACTGACGTTATGTAGGCCTCAAAGCCTTTTGGGAGAGGGACCTCGTTGGACAACGGGGTAGGGTCCCATGTACGGCGGCTGGAGAGAACGTCTCACGGTGTCGTCCCGCAGGAATATGTGGGTACACTTGTCAAGGTTATTGTGTACGAAATACTTCGTCCTGGAGTGATTAGAGGCAGGCACTGGACGGACAGATGACAGGTAGTTCCGAAGGCGGACAGCATATCTCGAGGGGTCTTCCTGACATGCTGTACCTTCTCGAGGAACGAAAAATTCACCAGGCAAACGCAGTGGCTGCCCATATACAAGTTCTGCTGATGACGCTTGCAAGTCTTCACGGAAGGCGCTTCGAATTCCTAGAAGGATGAGAGGGAGAGCCTCCAGCCATGATGAACCGGGATGGCACATAAGGGCAGCCTTGAGTTGCCGATGGAACCGCTCGACCATGCCATTAGCACAGGGGTGATAACTGCAGGTTCGATGTCGCTCTGAACCAAATTTACCGCCAAGAGCACGAAATAGAGCGGACTCAAACTGACGACCTTGATCAGTAGTGATCCGTGCAGGTGAGCCGAAACGCGAAAACCAGCAGGTCACAAGAGATTGTGCAACTTCTTCAGCAGTTATTTGTTGAAGAGGATATACTTCAGGCCATCTAGTGTATCGGTCGACGACCGTAAGACAGTATTTGTATGGTCCAGCTGGAGGAAGTGGTCCGATGAGATCAACATGAATGTGTTCAAAACGAGCTGAAGGGGATGGAAATTCTCCCAGAGGAGAATGAACATGGCGTGAAACCTTGGATCTTTGGCACAGTTGACACGCACGAGCCCAGTTACGACAATCTTGCTGTATACGGGGCCACACGTAACGTTTTGAGACCAGTTTGGCAGATGCCTTAGCACCAGGGTGACTTAGATTGTGTAGTGAGTCAAAAACTTTACGTCTAAGTGTTTCCGGGACAAATGGACGTTGATTAGAAGAAGATGTTTCGCAGTATATTACAAGGTCTGTTCCTGGTATTTTTACACCTGTCAAACTCAGTGATGAATCTTTAACATCACCATTTAAGATTCTTTGAATTTCAGGGTCATTTGCTTGAAATTGCGCTATAGTATTGGCATCTACTATAATGGAGGAATTGTTTGACAAAGCCTCAACGCGAGAGAGTGTATCAGCGACTATGTTGGCTGATCCTGAAATGTGTCGTATGTCGGTTGTGAATTGAGATATGAAAGCTAGTTGATTTAACTGTACTGGAGGAAGTTTGTCACGTTTTTGGCTGAAAGCAAATGTAATTGGCATGTGATCGGTGAAAATGGTGAATGATGCAGTTTCCAACAGATGGCGGAAATGCTGCACCGCTTCATAAACAGCGAGAAGTTCTCGGTAATATGCTGGCCAACTGCTCTGTTTGGGTGATAATTTCTTTGAGAAAAAACCAAGGGGTTGCCATGAATCGTCCACATATTGTTGAAGGCATGCTCCGACAGACACATTAGAAGCATCAGTAAAAAGTCCTAGTGGAGCATTGGGCTTTGGATGAAATAAGAGAGTCATTGATGAGAGACTAGACTTACAAGACTTAAAAGCGTCTTCCAGCTCAGGGGTCCATGGAACAGGACGTGAACCTGTCGAGTTTGATCCACTGAGTATAGAATGTAGAGGTGCTTGATGTTCTGCAGCATGGGGCAAAAATCTGCGATAGAAGTTCATCATTCCCAGAAATCGACGAAGTCCTCGCATAGTCTGTGGTAACGGGTACTCCTGGAGCGCAGTAATGCGTTCCTGAGGTGGGGAAATACCTGAAACTGACACTCTATACCCTAAAAATGTTACTTGTTGTTCGCCAAAAACACATTTAGAGGAGTTCAATACAACCCCATACTCTGAGAGGCGTTGAAATAACGTTTTTAGGTGTTTTTCATGTTCCTCTACAGTCTTTGAGAAAACTAGAATGTCGTCTATATAAGCGAAACAAAAGTCTAAGCCGAGCGTAACTTCGTCTATAAACCTTTGAAAAGTTTGACCAGCATTTCGCAGGCCAAAGGTCATAAATGGAAATTCGTAAAGTCCAAATGGTGTAGTGATAGCTGTTTTGCAAATGTCATCTGGGTTAACGGGAATCTGTTGATATGCCTTAACTAAATCTATAGTTGAAAATATGGTGCTACCTGAGAGAACCTGGGAAAAATCGTTGATGTGCCGTACAGGGTACCTGTCGGGAATCGTGCGGGCGTTCAGAGCACGGTAGTCTCCACAGGGACGCCATCCGTTTTCGCCTTTTGGAGCCAAATGTAGCGGAGACGCCCAGGGACTGTCTGATGGTCGTGCTGTACCCACACGTGTCATCTCGGCGAACTCACGCTTAGCGATGGTCAACTTCTCAGGTGCGAGGCGTCTTGGTCGGCACGAAGTTGGCGGTCCAGGAGTTGTCCGAATATGATGAAGTGTCTTGTGCTTCACCTCACGAGGCAGACCAGGTGGACGAGTGATCTCGGGGAACTCCAGGAGAATTCTGGAGAATGGAGACGTGGATACAACTGATTTTACACTGCTTTGTCTGATTCCTGAAAGTTGTCCATCAGTGCAGAGACCCGTAGTGGCATCAATGAGACGCATCCGTCGGCAGTCTGGAAGCAGGTTGTAGTGGCTGAGGAAATCCGATCCAATGATGGGGACACTCACATCAGCAATAGTAAATTGCCAAATAAAGCTTCGGCGAAGTCCTAGATTGAGGGTTAAGTTGTAGGCACCGTATGTCTTGATTGTAGTGCCGTTAGCAGCGCTAAGTTCGAGGTTAGTTGGCGAGCGTCGATCCCGAAGGAGGCGTCGTGGGTAGCATGATATATCCGAGCCAGTATCCACTAGGAATCGCAGTTTCGTGGTAGTGTCAGAGACGAATATTCGGCGGCTATGGTCATGACAGTCTGTTGCCGCCGCCACAGGCTGTTCTTGGCGTTTCCCTGATGTGAACAAGGTGATGTGCACTTCTTAGCCTTTTCGCCAAATTTTGCATGATACCAACACAAACGATTTCCCAATGGCGATTGCGTCTCGGAGGTAGAGTTAGATCTATGGCGACTATGGGAGCGAGAGCGATGTTGCCTGAAAGAGGCTTCAAGTGCGTCCAATCGTCGGGCGAGCTGGGTGACGGCAGTGGATAGCTCTTCCTTATCTTCCATTGTTCGTGTATCCACGACTTTTTTCGCAGCACTGACAGTCACTGGTGAAAAGACCGGTGACACCTCCACGATCTTGTCGGCTATTTCCGCTAGTCTGTCGACAGGCAGTTCATTCTGTTCCGTAAGGATGGCTTGGACATGCTGCGGGAGACGGCGTAGCCACAGTGTTCGGAGGAAGGTATCTTGAACTTGTGTAGTCCCAACCAGTGAGCGAAGGTGTCGAAGGAACTGTGACGGTTTTCGATCACCGATGTCCTCTTCGCCAATAAGTTGCCTCACACGTTGTTCCTCGCTGGCAGAGAGTCTCTCGACGAGTTTGGTTCGCAGGGTCTTGTAGCGGTCTTTCTCTGGAGGGTTAGTAATGATGTCCTCAACTTCCGCTGCATAACGAGTTTCGAGTTGAGACACGACATAGTGAAAACGGGTGTCATCGCTTGTAATGCCCGAGATGGCGAACTGGGAATCGGCTTGAGCAAACCATAAGCTTGGTCGATCTGCCCAGAATGGTGGCAATTTCACTGCTACGCGATGAATTGCAGCAGTACCCGTGTCATTGCTGCGACGAACATCGGCGCTCAATCGACCAGTTTCCTCTTGCAGAGCCGTGAGTTGAGCTTGAAGGTCTTCCAGGGACATGATACGGTAGAGTTTGTTGCACTAGAAAAATTCGTTGTACGTCGGGGTCACCAATTTGGGAGAGGGAATAACGAGACGACTATTACAGGAAACTTCATTTATTGAGTCACAAGATGTAACAGGTCAATCTAATCTATTCTCCCAACTAAAATCAAAACAAAACCTTTCTATCAACAAAAACCGTTGCTAGGCAACGTAACATGTGTTCCCACAGCCTCAAAGAAAAAAAAAATGTTTGCACTTTAGCGATTCCTCAAATTTAAACCTGAAGTTTTCCCCTGTAAACCTACCGGTTAACCCTGTAAGCGGGCAAGGTACGATGGTTACAGTACAACGGGTTAACAAATTTTATTTTTCCACCATGTGATGATGTTTGGTCCCATTTTGATCTTGAACACTTGTATTATTACCAAAACAATCTCGATATGAAATATTTTCTTTATAAATGTTAATATTTTCACTCAAGTTGAGTTAAAGGTGCGATTCGTGCACACTATAAGAGTCGGACCGCAACTGACCGAATCATTTCGTGCATCTCAGGAACTCGATTCAGTGGGGTGGGTAAAGCGTTCAGAGTGAAGAAATATTTTATTTTTCCACTATTTAAATTTAAGTGTATCGCTCGTTAGTAAAAAAGCATTATAATTTAATCAGAAAGGTTTGTTTTAGAAGATTTTGAGATAAACCTTTTGAAATGTTCAATGAAACCTCGACTACAATATATTCATTTCAAACAAAAATAAATTTGATGGTTATTGATTTTATATATTGCGGAAAATGACAGGAGCTAAGCTCAAAAGGAAGATATTCAAACAAGAATGTAAATACCAAAGCAGGCCCAATAAACAATCTGCAGTGCGTGCCTTCGCCGCGGAGCGCTGGAATCTTCTCTGGTATCTTTTTATCCCAAGGATATTTATGTCTTTAAAAATTACCACTATCATATTTAACGGTTCCAACCTTATTTTACTCAATTTAACGAAACCTAAAATATAATAATGAAATATTTGTGAGAAAATGTATATTTTTCACCAGGTTAAACATTTTAAAAGTTTAAATTAACCTCAAGTCACAGTTTTTTCGTAGGAGATATATATTCAATTGTAGTTCAAAATAACTCTAGCTGTTAACTATAATTTGTTGGTACTATAAAACATTATAAAACTAAATATAGAGATCTTCCCTGATCGAAATCGGCCAAAATTTTAGTTGGTTGGACGGCATGGGCCCAATTATTTAAATAGTTTATAGCTGAAACATTTCTTCTTCCTGACTTGGTAGCATTTGTTATTATAACAGCTGCACATGATTCAATCAATTACCCTTCTTCCATAAGATTAACATTTAATCTTTAGTGGCCCTGTAAAGCGCAACCCTTGAGACTGATTTTCATAATTGTTGACGGAACCAACTACAGAATAAACCCTATCAAACGACACAAAAAATTTGAAAATCGTTTGAAAATTGTAGAAGTTCCAGTTGAAAAAATATCCTTAGAGTGTTCAAGAGGTTTTAATTTTGATTTAGATTTATTATTTAAGTTTAAGATATAACAGAGAAAAAGTGTTGATTTTCAACAAAATTGCGTTTAAATAACCTAACAATGGGCGAGACATCACAATTTAAACATACACAATTTTTTGTCATACATGGGAATAATACTCCTTAAAGTGGAATGAATTATGTGATCTACAGCCTTTTCTACTAAACACCGATTACATCAAAATTTTCGAAACTTTAATTGATTTTTATTATCCTAGTACTTTCAAGGACAAATGAGCGCTTTTTGGTACAATTTTTGGTAATCGCTTTGGTAATTCACGTAGGAAGTATTTCGAGAAACTCATAACCTTTTGAACCGCTGGCCAAGATGGTTAAAACCAATGAGACCCCAACACATTTTTTAATGTGTGAAATTCTAAGAACAAAACTTTAATAAAGCAATCCAACCAACACGCACGTTCAAAATCGTAAATAAAAATTTATTTTTGAGGTTATAACGTCATTTTCTAATTGTGTTAGGGAGACGTCATCAACGATGCAGTAAGACAATGAGGATCTCCTCTGCGAAGAGCACCTGTCATCTGTGCATATGTGATGCGGTCTGTGATGTATCGTCTGTGATGGGCCGAGGGGCGGCACCGAGGTCGGCAACATTCTACACTCTACATTCTACAGTCTACACTCTACACCACCGCGAGCATTGTTACAACACGCACGACGACGGAGATCTGAGCACGGCGTCGCGTCCCCGAGAGTCAGGGTTAAGTTTCGACACGCTGACACACTCAGTCCGACCTGGCTGCGTTTTGGAATAACTTGAGGTCACTCGAGTGGACCTGCCTAAAACATCAACAAATCTAAGAAAATAATTACCTATTGGTGAACGTGTTAAGTCTTAACAACTATACTTGCTTTTAGCTTACATCCTTTAACCAATTAAAACATGAAGAGCAACTTTGATTCAAAGGTTGCCAGTTCGATACTGATAAAAAGTTAGTAACTTTTTAAAGGTTCATGCTGGACCCAGCTGCCATTTATCCTTGGGGTATAAAGTACGCTTTCTAACAACATGTCAACTTTAAATATGAACAAAACGGGATCTAAGACGTTCCCCATCAAAACGTAAAAAATGGCGAAGGCGTATAAAACTTAAACGAAAAACAAATGCACACCAAATGTTTTTGTGTTAGGTTATTATTGGGTGTTAAAGCTCTTAAAGTTATAGTTAGTTTACATGGTAGAATAATAATGAGAAAAAGAACAGTGACAAACGGTAATAAGTTCGATACAATATAACGATAGATATTTTTAGAGGAATTTCGAAAGAAAAGTCAAAGAATGAACGGTTTTGATGTAATTAGTGGGATAAAACAACCCTCGGCCTGACCACCCCGCCACCGCAAGATGTTTGTAAAACAAATTGACCATAATAACCCCCAGCGCTACTTGCTTTGCATGGCAATAATTCTTCTTTAGATAACCATCTTGAATACAGAATCTCCCACAACCATGCTTCCCTAATACTTCGGTCGCATTAATGAATTGCTTTATTAGTTTTGCAATGGGTTTACTGATAAAATCAAAGTCGTTCCTTAGTATTTCTACTATCTAAGGTTTCTTACCCTCCTCCAACTGTCATGTCTACTTCATTGAATATTATATTGGGTAATACAAATTGTTAAACAATACAAAAATAATAGTACAATTTAGAAGTATATCCATCGAAAGGTAGGCTGTTAACACTGTGCATGTAAAGTTCTAGCAGTGTAGGTCCTATCGGTCCTATGCCATCATGTTGATACTGATTGTTTCAGTTTTTTCCTTTTTCATATATATTACGATCTAAAATTAAAAATTACGCCTGCTTATAAAAATTGACGTATATCTTTTGTTTTGTAGAAACTAAATAAACCCTTCACTCAAGTTAATGGCAACCTTCATATATAATACAACTGACATAGTCTCGTTACACTTTTCTAGAAATAATTTGTAGCACAAGATGGTCCTTATTTTCCATCTCAATGGTCCGTAGATTTCCAAAAAATGTCATACGAGCATTTACCAAAACGATTAATTATTTTACATGCGTACTCAAAATTTTTCATAAAAAAGACTCCCATAATTGTCACAAATGGAGGTTGTAGTAGAACTATAAAAAAATCTGTTAAAATCAAGACACACTTCCAGCCTTTTCAAACACATGGCGTAGGTCGCTTTCCATTTATCAGGCGTCATTTTACATTTTAGGTTGTAATATCAACTAACATGAACAATCTAGGTAACAATTACCAATAAAATTAAACTTTATTACATACTAGATAGAAATATTTAAAAAAATCATATGTTGAGGAAGAACAGCCTGGCTTACGACTGAAATTGTATTAAGCATTTGTATACAACTAAATACAAAATAGTCCCACTAAATACTGAGGTTTTTCATTGTTAAAAATACAATCTTACCATGTTAGTACTCAACTAACTAATGTCTAATCGGATAGGATAATGAGCACTTCTACTTTACTAAATTAATTTTATTGTCGTTTAATAACGCGAACAAACAGAAAATCTTTTTATTAATGTATTTTTTCATCGTGTCAAAACTATCAAAAAGATATTTTATTACTAACAGCAGAAATAAAAGCAATGTATGAAAGATGCATTACTTAATCAATTAAACATCACTCTTCTTGGGAGTTCTGTTATTTCATAGAAATGTACTAACAATGATATTAAAATTCAAGACTGTGTGAGTTATGTCAATATGAAAATGATATGGCTTAATTGTTTGATTCAAAATTGAGAGTAATTTTAAGTCATGAAAACATCCATCAAAATTAAATTATAACCAATTACCGAGAATCCGTTTAGAGGCTATTCATTCACAGGCCATTCATGTTATTGAAAGTTCTCTAGCGACTTCAAAAAGCTTTATTTCCAGCATAAACTGCAATTCAAATAAATACTCATTTAATTACCACTGTAGGCCTAAATTAAACTTGGGACTTATACATAATTTGGTATTTTGCTTTAAAATTTCACTTCTACAGTTTGTTTCAACATGTAATCGTTACTTTGTTCTTCTATGACTTGGCCGATACTCTGAGCCTTAGTCGACGGTTTTTTAGTGTCTAGACTTTTCGTAGATAACGATCTGATCGCCTGTGGCCAGATAACCCCTACTGATAATCGCCCAGATACTAGAGGTTGGGTCAGTTCATTTGAATATTCCACGATGGCACTACTTAGCCTTCTCCATGGACTGAACTTTGAAAGTGGGGCGAGATTTGAAATTATAATAACTTAAATATTTATTTCCATGTGTGTGAGAAAAACATATAAAAACAAATTATTTATTTTTACAAGAATCGTTCTATTTATCTATTTGATCTGTCTTTTAGTAAAAATTTAGATCGCTCTAGGAATATTGTAGGTGTAATATTTCTATATCGCGTATTTTTTAGAACACTTCATTGGATAAGAATCTTACAATCCAAAGTATACTTTGCCTTACACGTTCATAAAGTCCGCTCTTAAAGTCTTATTCGGGTAATACGATTAAATTTTTACAGATCTTAACTGTGTTCTTTAAACATAGCAAAATCTGTTCATAGAACTGTATATAGCTCTACGCTTTTCCCTTAATCCATGACAATTTAGAATCTTCCAACTAATCTGAGGAAGGCAAGAGGTTTTGCTATAAAGTAATGTAATCTGGACAAAGTGAAATTACTAGTCCTTCATTTAACTACATTGTTTTCTTGCAAAATAACCACTATAAGGTAATTTATAAATCGATAAAAATATACATGATTTAACTACCTTCAACATCAAAATTAAATACCCCCGTCGCAGCAGACCTGCGTACTCAGCGAACTTCCAATGGAATTTTAGATTTAGATTATTTACTTTCCCCATAAAAACACCATAGGATCGAGTTGTAGGTTTGCTGCTATGGGGTGTTTTTGGAAAATGTAAGTTAATCAATAATTGGTGAATGTAAATACGAAATTGTATCAAGCTATGGAAATTTTTTATTTTCCCCATAAATCCTATGGGGGTGAGTATGTAGATTTGCTGCCATATGGGTTTTTAAGCAAGTTCAAGTTAAACACTATTCATGTAATATACATACCAAATTTAATTAAGTTATGTCAATAAATAAGCAAGATATAGGGTTTTCTTGATTTCCCATAAGAATAACATGGAAAACACATTTTTCAATTTTCTCCGTAACCAGTCACGCTAAAATAAAAATTCAAAATACAAAATTGTTTTTTAAGCTCTTTTAAATGGTTTCAGTTAAAATTGAGGAATTTTGAAAATTCCTCAGTTTTAACAGAAAAAATTCCAAAAAACGGAGAAAATTCCAAAACTCCATTTTTAATCCCTTTGAAACCCCATAAAACCCCGTACCCATAACCCGACAATGCTGGTTCGTGAACTCATGAAAATATACCTGGTCTTACACCTTCATACCAAATTTCATCAAAATCTGAGGTCTCATTCAAAAGTTATCGGTACCACAGACTCTTAGATACATGTACAAATATATGAAAATGAACGAATGGTGGTTTTGGCTTCTGGGGACCTCCAAGTGAAAAAGTAAAGTGGTCCCGGGCTTAGGTCTTACCATGGCTACTACCGTAATAGCGTATTCCCTATAGGGAAATTCTCTAATAAATAAAAATTAAATTATATCTTTTTTTGAACGGCCATAGTAAAAGCTGAAGGATCAAATAAATAAAAAATTATCAATATCTTTAATTTAAAATCGTGCATAGGAGTGGTATCCTCCATGGTCTGCAGTTAAGGTTCTTCCAGACTAAATGAAGACACGTGCAGTATAAATCACGTTGGACGCCCAAGAGGCGGTCAGTCGGACAAAGAGGCCTGCAGTCACGATCTGAGGAACAACTCGAGACATTCCTGAGGAGTGAACAAAGGTCGCGTGGAGGACACGGGAGACGAGAGGCTGTTGGCTAACGTGCTAGCAGTGGAACTGAAAGAGGCGACAATGAAGTCCAACGTTTGACATACTGGAAAATATATCCAGAGATACTCGAGGGGACGGGAGGTTGTTGGGTAACGTGCTAGCAGTGGAACTGAAAGAGGCGACAATGAAGTCCAACGTTTGACATACTGGAAAATATATCCAGAGATACTCGAGGGGACGGGAGGTTGTTGGCTAACGTGCTAGCAGTGGAACTGAAAGAGGCGACAATGAAGTCCAACGTTTGACATACTGGAAAATATATCCAGAGATACTCGAGGGGACGGGAGGTTGTTGGCTAACGTGCTAGCAGTGGAACTGAAAGAGGCGACAATGAAGTCCAACGTTTGACATACTGGAAAATATATCCAGAGATACTCGAGGGGACGGGAGGTTGTTGGCTAACGTGCTAGCAGTGGAACTGAAAGAGGCGACAATGAAGTCCAACGTTTGACATACTGGAAAATATATCCAGAGATACTCGAGGGGACGGGAGGTTGTTGGCTAACGTGCTAGCAGTGGAACTGAAAGAGGCGACAATGAAGTCCAACGTTTGACATACTGGAAAATATATCCAGAGATACTCGAGGGGACGGGAGGTTGTTGGCTAACGTGCTAGCAGTGGAACTGAAAGAGGCGACAATGAAGTCCAACGTTTGACATACTGGAAAATATATCCAGAGATACTCGAGAGGACGGGAGGTTGTTGGGTAACGTGCTAGCAGTGGAACTGAAAGAGGCGACAATGAAGTCCAACGTTTGACATACTGGAAAATATATCCAGAGATACTCGAGGGGACGGGAGGTTGTTGGGTAACGTGCTAGCAGTGGAACTGAAAGAGGCGACAATGAAGTCCAACGTTTGACATACTGGAAAATATATCCAGAGATACTCGAGGGGACGGGAGGTTGTTGGGTAACGTGCTAGCAGTGGAACTGAAAGAGGCGACAATGAAGTCCAACGTTTGACATACTGGAAAATATATCCGGAGATACTCGAGGGGACGGGAGGTTGTTGGGTAACGTGCTAGCAGTGGAACTGAAAGAGGCGACAATGAAGTCCAACGTTTGACATACTGGAAAATATATCCAGAGATACTCGAGGGGACGGGAGGTTGTTGGGTAACGTGCTAGCAGTGGAACTGAAAGAGGCGACAATGAAGTCCAACGTTTGTCATACTGGAAAATATATCCAGAGATACTCGAGGGGACGGGAGATTGTTGGGTAACGTGCTAGCAGTGGAACTGAAAGAGGCGACAATGAAGTCCAACGTTTGTCATACTGGAAAATATATCCAGAGAGACTCAGGAAGACGGGAGGTTGTTGGGAAAAGGCTTAACAGTTGTACTGAAAGAGTTAACAGTGAAGCCCAAGATCTGACATACTGGAAAAGATCCATGGAGAGACTCTGGGTGATGAGATACAGTTTGCTTAAAGTTTTAAAAATCGAACTGAAAGAGTCGATAATGAAGTCCAACATGTGACTGGACATTTGAAGAGAGGCTCATGGAGATGGGGAGGTTGTTGGCAAAATGGCTTATGAAATGTCAAGATAGTATAAATCAGATACTTATACTTCAAACTCAAACTAGACTGCCAACTTAATGGTTGAACGTATGATAAAAAGAGTGTTACTGTCGCAATAATTAATTAGGTCTGGTATCTAAGAGAGGTTATCTGTATTGATGTGTACATTACAATTTTTAATAGCATATGTTTTCTTATAACGATCCTGCTGTAACTAAATTCTAAATCAAGAAAGTTTCACAACTATATTTAACGGCCTTTAGTGCCACTTAAATTTTACAATGTCGCAAGCGGAATATAATGTAACGAAAAATATCACCTGACTGGTATTTACGAAATGCATTCCATGCAGTCCGTGAGAAAGACAGGGACATTTAATATTGTGGGTGGATGGGAGAAGCAGCTTCTTTCACAATACGAGCTCGAGACTACACGCGATCTCAGCTGCCACGCCATTTTGAATGCCTTACCTTACCACAACACATGCCCTATCTTACCGTAAATTAACTGACTTTCTTTTTAGCAATCTTTTCTGATTTACCATATAAAAACATATGCAACAAGAGTTAAAAGAAGAAAACGCATAAAATTACACAAAATACAAACTAAACAGTGAGCTTATTGTGGACCGTTAAAAGACACCGGAAAAGAGAGGTAGGAAAATTATTATTCAACACAAAAGGTTGTCTTCCTAAATGAAATATAATCAAGTCATCTTACTTGTTCAACCTCAACGCTGTGATGATATGAAACACATTTAAAACTTTGAAGGTTGTTAAAACGTAATATAGTTAAAATTAGGTTTTTTTAAATTTTATTTTAATCTTTATGTAAATTGGTTAGAATACATAGCCCATTATAAAAAACGTTGAAAACGTAAGAACAGCAACAAGGACGCCTGAGGTTGAAACATATTTTCTTTCGTGTAAGCGGTAATTAACCTGCGTGAAACTCGGGTAAATAATGTTTTCTTAAACAAACCTTAAGCCCAGTCAGCCTTGCAGGTTCAAACACTAAGTTGCTTGGCAACTGTTTGAGAAAACGAATTTAGCTGATCTGTAATCCTATTTTGAAACTACTTTTGTGCAATTTGTGTTCTGTAGTATATCTGAAGAGAATGATTTTATTGAGATAAAGTGTCATTAATGTGTTGTCTGTTAAAAATATGAAAGCAGAAATAAAAATTGGCCTTACTATGCTTGATGTTAGAATAATCTAATGTTTCCTAAATGTACCAAGGACAATTTGTTCCATTCAGCTAGCCTTATTGTTTTTAGCATTGGGTGAATATCGCATATATACGAATAGCATCGTATCACATCATTACTGTCATAACGTGGTGGTTGTGCTGTTGTGCTACTGAAGGGAGTCTGTGACCTACCATTTTGACTCATCCAATTACATGAATCTGTGAGCGTGTGCGTAAGTAGGACACTTGCTCTTCCGAACCTAATCAAATACAAAGCATACGTTGATTCATTAATTCCAGTCAATGCTATGACACATAATTACAAGGTAGGCTGTCACATTGCTATTGAAAGCTGTCAAACGTGTGAATTATTGTGAGCGAGTGACAGATCCTTGGCAACACACATGTTTTGATCATTGCCTACTGCATCTCTCTCTCTCTCTCTCTCTCTCTCTCTACCCCCCCCCCCCTCTCCCCCTTTCCCTCTCTCATGGAGTGAGCTCATGCATTGTTGGGTACATTTACCTCTCTATTTTGTGACGTTTTCATTTTGTGACGTTTTTACTAGAAAACCTTGGTATGAAACGATGTAACAGGAGTTTTATTACTGCATGACAAAGAATAAAAATATATCTAAGTGTAATTTTAAACATTTATTTAGAGTGATTTTTTGTATGCTCTTGTAAAATTGAAGACACACATTTGACTTAGTATGCAATTATAATCAAGTAATATTTTACTTTCAAGTGGAATAGGGCTATTTTAGGTTATTATTTTTTAAGTTTGGCAAGTTTACTCACCAAGTATGAAACCAATCAAGCAATAAGTGTCTAAAACGACATTTTATCATGTTCGACCTAAAGTAAATGACTTGTTCCGTATAATTGAAAGTGTCACGTCGTTCCATGAAACTTTTAATATTAATTAATAGTTAGGTGATAATGTTATATAAATTATATTACATGTAATACTTGTTCCACATAATGTTGGTCATAAATTAATAAAAATTACAATAGTAATTGTCATTTATTTATTTATGAAACAACGTATATGAAATGTTAGCTCATCCGCCCTACTGTGATATGTTTTACAAAGAAAAAGAACATACGGCAGTTTACATGTTGTGTATGTTTTTCGTGTACTACATGTCAACTCACAAGAAATTTAAGTTCAATAACGAACAAGACAAGGGAGTAGCGTCAGAATGCGCGATAAAGTCTGAGACAAAAGTCAATAAACAATTTAGTGCTGTCTTGTGCGTGCACTGGAGGCGGTCTTGTTAAAATAAGGACCAAGATTTACTGCAACTGGAATGATTTGTTGCTCACTTTACATTTGTTAGGAACAAAGTGAAGATAACACGTTTATTTGTGTACAACAGTAAGGCAAATCCTACTTATGTATCTCGAGTTTATCTCTTATATTACTTAAATTACCATTATTTACTATAGATATTTTCTTTTTCCTTGTAACAATAAAAAAATGGAAGCAAGATTACTCTGCAAGGTTCAAAAGACTTATGAATTTATGAGGATGAAATCTGTACATGATATAAATAATATACGGCATACAAAAGTATATCGAAAGTTTGATTCCTAAGGAAAATATCAATTCATATACTTTTTGTTCTTTATATCTCACCATGATAAAATTATGGATTTAGTATAGTTTATATATTCTTGAAAATACTTTTCATTGTACGGCTCATGGATCTTGTCTATAGTATGTATTATAATATGTTAAGTATGGTTTGAGCAACATTGCCCGGGTGTTCCCGATGATGCGGAACACACATTCTTCCGCTGTCCCCGTTGGGAAGGGCCCCGCCTGGAGGCCACACAAATATTTGGTGCATTTTCGGTGGACTCGGTCTGCCAAAAGATTTTGGAGGATGAGGGCAACTGGGATTGTTTGTCACAGTTCGTCCGGGGCATCCTCCTCTGGACCGCGAAGTGGCCCAGATCCCTTGATAGAGCGGCTGGATAAGGAGCGAGCCCGACGGGCGTAAGCCAAATTTAGGCCTAGCCTGACGTAATGTGATAAACAATTCCAGGTTAGATTCCTAAGGAGTAGAGGAGGTTTTTTAGTGGGTAAACCCGTTTTTTAGGGGAGCCCCACACTACAGGCTGGCCACCTGTGTGCGTAATGCATTTTTCCACCTCTCCCTCAAAAAAAAAAAAAAAAAAAAAAGTATGGTTTGAGCAACATAGTGCTACATTCATTAGATTAAGTTATACTGTAATTTCTAATGCGTGTGTTTTTAATATAAAGATGTGAAATAACATTTGAAATTATAAAATGGAGATATAGTACATGATAATAAAAGAACTAAAGCTGCATGAGAACAGGATTCATAGATTCAAGTGGTATTTCAGAACCTGATGTCAGTCACCTTTCCCTTCACCAACATTTCAGACACTTTATAACTTCCAGATGTTATTAGCAACTGTAACAAATAACCCGTGATTGCTTTCCGTCCTAACTTTCCAACACGATATCTCGATAAAGTTGGACATGAAAGTCACTAAAATAGAGCGACCTTAACATTCGTGTTGGTGAACTTTGAATCCCTGCGATCTGTTACATATCCTGGTCATAAAATTGAGTAAACTCGTCTGAGAACAATGGCTCTTGACCTTGCTAGGCTGCGTGGGATGGCGGATCTCCCAGCACGTCGCACGGCACGACTAGGCCACGGCAGATGTGCGAAGGGCGTGAATATTACGAGATGGAATGGAATAGTTTATCGGACCCAATGAAACATATAAAAGGCCAAATCTAAACTTGACACAAGGGATTCCGACAAACCATGATCAAAATTGTGGATGTAATTTGCCTCAGTGTTAAATAGACGTGATATAAGAAGAATAAACACAGTATTGAGGAGTTTGCCGTCGTATTTTGTTAAGGAGCTCTTTTGAAAATTTATATTCTAACAGGCTTGGTCTTTTATTCCGGCAATGAACAATAATAAAAAAAAGATTTTCTAAATGTAAAAGAGTTTTAACAATATTGTAGACAACTTATTCTTAATTCATTGGATTTTTGATAGTGGGTATACTAATTGAAAAATATTTATAACGCAATGGACCGATTCATGTATAAAAATATTATTTTCTAACAACTAACACTATGATGTATAACTAACAAAAATTCCTGTAGTTTACCAGCTTTATTTCCAATTTGAGACATTGCATTACTGTTTTACTTTTAAAAAGTTTCAGAAGTCTTTTACTGGAAATCCTTTTCCAGAAAATTGCATTTTTTTTTGACATATTAAGGACGGCAGAGAAGCGACTTTGTTTATATAGCCAGACATGACCGCTAAATCTCCCTAAGGCAGCAGAACGTCCGATAGCATTACTCGTAACGAGACCGTCCCTTTAGCCGCTCAGACAGTTTCTGGTTTTGTTATTGACTTTCGGCTTAACATTGCAGCTTTGTCACGTCGCCTGACATATTACTTACTTGGCGTTTTTCTTTAACAAATTGGACTGACGTTGGTTTTTGTTCTTGTGTTCTCATTTTTCATCGGATTTCTCTGTATTTTCACTGGCATATTTTATCATACGAATAAATTTCAATCGTTATAATAATCATATACATGAATATTTTATACAGAAGTCCAGTTATTTTATATATGGAAAAAAATATACGGCATGGCTAAAAAATTAATAACTCGAGTAAAACTATGTAAGTAGTCGAGTTTAACTCGACTTAATTAATTTTATTTATCCAAGCAATATTGGTTTTATTGGTTTAGCAGCATTAGTCTCATAATATCTATTGTTTTTCTCCTTTCTGAAAAGATTAAGACTTACTTGAAATCATATGTATTTGACCACTTCAAACTATTAGTTATTTTTCGTAGTCTTATTCCGCGTTATGCTTTTTTGACATACTTTTCATATGAAAAATACATGAGTAATTTGCTATTTCTAATGTAGTTTTCTGGCGAGCGTGAATTTCACATAATGGTGATAGTTGATGATTCGTAGATGACTATCCTAAGTCAAATCACAAAAACGCCAACACAAAACACAACGCTCAGGATTTTCTCAAGTTCCAGTTCAATTTCTTCATTGTTCAAGCAATTCGTAAGTAATTATTGAGAGAAAAACAGTTCGTTATCTAGAAATATTCCGAAAAAAAAAAACTATGAACCAAATCTAATACACAATGTAGAGACTAATATTCCTATGAATAAAATATTTTGTGACCATCAGTTTCAAATCAATAATAAGAATATTCATTTAAAACTAAATGAAACTATTTTAACCAAGTGATTTTTATGTTTCAAGAATCGTTAGGAATGTGAAGGAATTTAAAATCGCTTACAAAGAAGTGCACAAAAAATTAAATTGTCATCTATTGCCAATGAAATCAAATTCACATTTGAGTAACTCCTAAGTTTTGGAAATATGATAAGGGAAAATGAAGTTGTGGCTGGTTAGTTGATGTAACACAATATTGAGTCGGTGAGGTCGAGCACCTCATTCCTTGTTGCCATTCGCACCCGACAACCCGGCTACTGTAGCTAGCGATACATCACAATGTCATTCGCAGCCGACAACACGGCTACTGTAGCTAGCGATACATCACAATGTCATTCGCACCCGACAACACGGCTACTGTAGCTAGCGATACATCACAATGTCATTCGCACCCGACAACCCGGCTACTGTAGCTAGCGATACATCACAATGTCATTCGCACCCGACAACACGGCTACTGTAGCTAGCGATACATCACAATGTCATTCGCACCCGACAACCCGGCTACTGTAGCTAGCGATACATCACAATGTCATTCGCACCCGACAACACGGCTACTGTAGCTAGCGATACATCACAATGTCATTCGCACCCGACAACACGGCTACTGTAGCTAGCGATACATCACAATGCCATTCGCACCCGACAACCCGGCTACAGTAGCTAGCGATACATCACAATGTCATTCGCACCCGACAACCCGGCTACTGTAGCTAGCGATACATCACAATGTCATTCGCACCCGACAACCCGGCTACTGTAGCTAGCGATACATCACAATGTCATTCGCACCCGACAACCCGGCTACTGTAGCTAGCGACACATCACAATGTCATTCGCACCCGACAACACGGCTACTGTAACTAGCGATACACCACAATGTCATTCGCACCCGACAACACGGCTACTGTAGCTAGCGATACATCACAATGTCATTCGCACCCGACAACACGGCTACTGTAGCTAGCGATACATCACAATGTCATTCGCACCCGACAACACGGCTACTGTAGCTAGCGATACATCACAATGACATTCGCACCCGACAACACGGCTACTGTAGCTAGCGATACATCACAATGTCATTCGCACCCGACAACACGGTTACTGTAGCTAGCGATACATCACAATGTCATTCGCACCCGACAACACGGCTACTGTAGCTAGCGATACATCACAATGTCATTCGCACCCGACAACACGGCTACTGTAGCTAGCGATACATCACAATGTCATTCGCACCCGACAACACGGCTACTGTAGCTAGCGATACATCACAATGTCATTCGCACCCGACAACACGGCTACTGTAGCTAGCGATACATCACAATGTCATTCGCACCCGACACACGGCTACTGTAGCTAGCGATACATCACAATGTCATTCGCACCCGACAACACGGCTACTGTAGCTAGCGATACATCACAATGTCATTCGCACCCGACAACACGGCTACTGTAGCTAGCGATACATCACAATGTCATTCGCACACGACAACACGGCTACTGTAGCTAGCGATACATCACAATGTCATTCGCACCCGACAACACGGCTACTGTAGCTAGCGATACATCACAATGTCATTCGCACCCGACAACACGGCTACTGTAGCTAGCGATACATCACAATGTCATTCGCACCCGACAACACGGCTACTGTAGCTAGCGATACATCACAATGTCATTCCCACCCGACAACACGGCTACTGTAGCTAGCGATACATCACAATGTCATTCCCACCCGACAACACGGCTACTGTAGCTAGCAATACATCACAATGTCATTCGCACCCGACAACCCGGCTACTGTAGCTAGCGATACATCACAATAACGCAAACATTACATGATCCACTGGCTACGGGATATACGCAGATAATGACCTTGTTGAGCATCAATCTGTTGCTGTTGTTATCTTCATTTTGATCATAAGCTGTGAGCTTCGTTGCCATTTAGAAACACACCAAACTTAGCAATTTATTTGATTACTGTCCTGTTTTCATTTTAAAATTATCACTGCAGTTTTACTTTTTACCTGTCTCGATAGGATTATTGATGGAAAATGTTCGAAAAGATTGTTATAGGAATAACTATAATTTTCAAAATCCTAAATGTTACACGGTTAAAAGCATTCACAAACAGTAAAAAAGAATGCACTCTCAATTAACCTTATTTTATAACTGTTCATGCTTATCATGGCTTTTCATTCTTTCCAAAAATAACCTCCAGGTAATCAGTTTTCGTCATTTTTAAATTAAACGCCTTAAACGAGGCAGATGATGAAGAGACTCAACTTTACACAACGTTGAGAAAATTACAAGATTTTCTTAAATCGCATAGAATCACTAAAACTTTTTGCGTGTTCATAATTAATTCATGATTAAAACCATCTCGTATTACTATGTTTCCTTGATGGTTGAAAAGTTGTTATTTATTTTATAGTCTAATGACGGACACAATTAAATGTTGCAACTTAGTTTCTGTCAATACTATTCATTTGAAATACTTCAGTAAAATTTTGTAATAATTTTACGCCCATGTTACATTCTATTTATGTAGAGCTAGTTAAAAAAAGCCTTGAGAAAAATCATCATTTCAGAAAAAGCATTTCTTATGAATTTTGTCTCAGGAAATTCGACCTCATTATTTTAACCAACTTAGCAATTATAGTAGTAAAATATTAAATCATATTTAAACTTTGAAAAAGTTGGTATTTATTTTACCCTATGCTTGGTGGAATTTTAAACAGAAATATAAATAGAAAATATTGCATAAAACCTTTATTTAGGGATTCGTAAAATTTTCTAATTGAAACATACAACTAATGTACTTACCAAAATTTAACTTGACATAAACTTCAGTCTTCCAATAAAAAGATAATACTGTACAATCTTCCATATATATATCTATTTTAGCTCAGTAAACTATACGAAGAGTTACCTATAATCAGGAAGTGAACGATCCACTATAGCAAGGAAGAAAGATGCTCATTCTCTATAAACAAAAGAGAGTGAACGGAAGGTGCGAGATAATGTCAAGGTGGCTGATGGTCGTAACAGATGAGAAAAAGTAGGCAATCCATAACACATCAGAGCCTGTTGCAGCCGATACCACTCACATTGTGTACTATTAATTTAAGGGTGTAGGTGGATCGTGACAGCAGGATGTTTTAATAAAATTGTATTCTCTTTCGCCGATTAGAACTTTATGCCTAGTAACACCATAATACTCTCAATATACTGTTTGTTAACGACCTATGTTTAAATTCACTTTTTGCACTAATTACATTATTTTTAAATTGACGTGACTTTCAACATGATGGAAAATTAATTTGTAATGTTACCTAAAGTTGTCCGGTGATAATTAGTAAAGTTGGATAATTATTTTCAGAGTTAAAGCCCAAATCAAATTTTGTTCTAACTTATCTTTGATTGATATTCTGCATTATGTATTTAGATATGTATATTAAACATATAATACCATCAACTATTAAAAAAAGCTGAATAATTTTTTGAGCTCAGAATAGAAAAAAAATAATATGGTATACAATTTAAGTAATATTTTGTTTTACAAACACGCATCAAAAGATTTTAATATTTTTAATCATTCGTATAATTCTGTATAATACAGTGGATCTATATGTAAAAGTCCATATGTACAATATCATGTTGCATTCACAAAGTAGCTCGGAGACATAAAAACCCACTCTCAAACAAAGAGCTGTTATATAATTTCGTCTCAGGAAACCTTACCAGAAAATCACCAGCAGCAGATTTCAAAACAATTTCTCTTCGATTAACGCCACTGGGCTGGCTATTGGCGTTGTTTGTGACGTCATAATGAACAATCACGTGGCTGCCGGGCAGTCAATTAATGATATCGCGGCCGCGATGTGAGGTGGAATCGACCATCATTACCCCACTGTTTGACGCTGCCCCGATCAACTCACCTATTGATTTGCACCCCTAATTTACCGAAGCCCTGTTTGAGTAGCGTTTAATGAAAGCGAATTACTTTATTCGTTCCATGAAACCAAGTATTGTTTGCTCTTTTTGTACTGTGAATATTTACCTCAACACAAACTGAAAGTTATATTTGATGAGTATTTCTAAACGTATATTGAATGATTGTTTTGGTTTGAAATGTTTTAACATGGTAAATAAAACGAACACATGATTAAAAACCAATAATTCGGTGAAATTTAAAATAGTTTGTTTGACCTTTTAAAGAAGATAAACGTGTTTTCGGTAATTTTTTCTTAAATTCAGTAAAAAATTATGTAAATATGTAGTTTAAAATTCCCAATTTATGTTTTACTTGAATCGTTAGTGGAGTTAAACCATCCACTATCCAAGGGGCTTGCATTTTAGTTCATAGATTACAAAAAGTATTTACACATTTGTAATTTAAACACAATAGTAGAGAATAAATGTCGCCTGTAAAACGAAACTATCTGTATAGTACAGTAATAGTATGCAAAATTATAAACAAAATTATAAAATTTTATGCTATTTTAATCATTTTATCTAAATAAATAAAAGGGCAAGTTTAACATTTTCTGGGCCAGACAAATCTTTTCATTCGAGAATTTTAAACAACTAAGCTCAATAATCAGTAATAGCTTCATAAATAAACTTTGCAGAAATAAAATACATTCGGAAGGAAAGTCTGGTTATCTAACAGCTGGCAATGAACTCGGAAAGTAGTCTATAAACAATCAGAGGTGAAGTAGCGGTGCGTGCTCGGCAGAGTAAAGAGGATCGTTGAAAACAAATCTTTTAACTTTCCGCAGCCATGTCTAGTCAGTCATTTGTGACAGACATTTCATTACTGTTTCATTCCTAAAATACAAACAACTTAGTCTTTTACGTTGATGTATTTTAGTCTTCTTTTATTCTCTTCTTGGATTGTTCATGTTTTATGAATATTACCTGTAACATGTTGTAAAGTAATAATATAAACTTTTTTTAGAATTTAAAGTAGCCTAATTGTAAAAATTCAGCTCATTAGTTCTCATAAAAGATTGCTTAAAAGTTTTTCAATGCATTTGTTTTACCTTATACTTAAGGACCTTGACAGTTCCTAATTATTTAAGGTGAATCATACATACAGTCCACTTACCAGTAATCATCTCTCATCAAGAATGAGGTTTCAGTGGCAGAGCCATAATTGTCAGACCGGACCGCAAACCACAAGATGGTTGTAAAACAAATAGACACTAATTATACCGACGATACCCCTTGTTTGCATGGCAATATCTCTCTCCGCAAAGCAGCTGAGTCTAGTTAGGCCTACAGCATTGGTTACTTTCAATTTTTTCTTCGGACAATTTTACAGTTTGGCTGTAAAAATGATCCGTTCTTAAGCATAGTAATTTAAGTCAAGTATCAAACTATCTATGTTATACTTCTTAGGTAGGAAAGAAAAGAACGTAACATGGTTGGTTATATTAATTTTTAAATGCTTATTACCTACCGCAGTACCTATAAGACGAAGTAAAATGAAAAATTTACTTATAAACAAAATATAACAACTAAGTTATTGATGACGATTATAAAAGGTTATAAATTGTTTTAGTCAAAATTCAACCATAATAAGTATATCAATTATAATATTTCATCACGCGCTTCATAAAAATACTATCAAGATGATTTGAATTTCGATTCAAAGGCAAGCATTATAACCACTCAATAATCCAGAAATTTGTATACTAACGTAAGTAATAATTGTATCAACTTTCAATATCAGACCTTAAATTAATTTATTATTTCAAAGATTTGTTGAAAATTACATACGACAGATGAAAAAAGAACATAGCTGTTGCACATTGAATTGTATTTTTAGTTTTTTTTTTTTTTTTTACCTTCTGAATAATCAGAAAAAACTATGTCAAACAGTTACGAGACCCTTGTATATTTTTCTTTAAACAAATATGAACTTCAATATAACCCTGACTTGTTATAGCTCAGGGCAAGCTTATAGCTTGTCAAGCTCTTAATATCTGCCTGTGAGGACCGTCTATCTTTTTAAGCCACGATCCTCCGTCCTAAGTGAGTCTGCCCCGGTCTTGAGCCGCACTCCAGTTCCGATAACGAGTGAAAGTAGAGTGAAGGGTGAAGAGTCGTGGCCCTAGAGCACCGCTCGTGTATAACAATCGTCTCGCAACGTCGCGGGCGAGCGACGGCAGGAACATGAATCACACGGAACCCCCGCATCCGACCCGCAATAAACTTGGCTATCAATGGAACTCCGTGGGAGGCACCACTCAATAGTTACGATGTGGCGGAAGAAGGCCAAAGGCATGGAACTATGGACCACAATTAAAAATAAAACGTGTTTTTTTTTTTTAATTTTGTTTACATTGATAACTAAAATGGCATAGAATTTGGTTTTTGTAATATATGTAACCTCATATTGAGTTACCCAATATCTAGTGGGCTGTGCTCTCCACTACCATTTGTAATCCAAAGATTGATTATTAAACTCTTTTATGTTGAAACGCCATCATGTGAACCCCATTTGTTGTTGCCTCTGCTCACGATGCCTAATTGCCTAATAGTTGTAATGGTAGAAAGTTAAGGTATTGTCCAAATAAGAAATAGGCATACACAGTTTTATACAATTTACATCATGATCTGGTTTTGTTAACTGATTCGTTCTCAACCTGCGATTTTGAATGTTCAATTTAAAATGATTGAGCTTCTGATGTTTAATCGTCGGTAATAAAAATTGGCATACTGGAGTAACATTTTCATCCTGACGCCAATGGCAATATCAATTTCGGTTACTTTATTGATTAGCCCTTGATTATAGTAATTGGCCATTATAAAAATCTAACTGAAATTAAAATTACTCGAGGAACGTAAATTATTACTTGCAGCTGAAATTACTTTCTTTAATGCAATCGATTAGAAACATTTCTCTACACGCATAACATTGATTTAAAACGGATTTTCACAAAATACTGAGAAATCCTTGTACACGATACTTTATAAAACAGTAATGCAATAACTAATGAGGAGAGTGATACTTTTTACTTTTTTTTAGCAACGATTTTACTTTTACTATACCTAACAAATAGAACTCTCCAATGAATTATCTAGTCAACTTGGCCTTACTGGTTTATCATGTTTTTTTTTTATATTTCTCCGTTTTTTTATTTATTGTAAATTGCAAACAAGAGTCTCTAAAATTTAAAAAATTGCAATTCATATAGATATAAATTTTAAAAATGTCTCTCTCTAAAAAGTAAACTTACTAAAAGGGAAAGGGTTTCTTCTATTTAAATTTTAACTGTTAAAGAATGCGCAATCTCACTGCAGTGAAACCAACATTAGGACGGCTTGTTACTTTAATCACAGTTACATTAAAGGTCTTGTTTGTAAGTTCAGCTGGAACAAGGAACGCTAACTTGTACTTTCATTGCATTGTTTAACATTTAGCGGTGGAATTGCGTTGATAGTTTCGAGACAACGTGTTGGCGAGTGTTACATATGACCAGTCAAAACTGACACACGATTTGCATGATAGTTCAGACGGTGACTTTCACGAAGACTTTCAACATAGCGGACATTGCACTATGATGAGTTGATGAGTAATGGATCTTATGGTGTCAGTCAGGGTACCTTGTGTTGGTAAATATATTCTTCTTTAATCTTAAATGTATAAAAACCCGAGTTAATGAGGTAATCTTTTGTATGTACAAAACTAGTATGGATATAGGCGCAACATTATAAAAAAGATGGGTAGGTATACAGGGGAATAACTTAACTGTGCCACCATATGCATAGCATGAACTATGAGATTTAGAGAAAACTTTAAATGGGGATCATCCCCTATTGTTTTTCTTCGTTTTGTTTTTTGTTTGAGACAATAAAAAATATGGATTAATTTTTTTAATGACCGCCATTTTTTAATATAGACTTTAAATTTCTTATGAAACACTGTTAATTTTATCGTATTTTAAGAATCTTCATGTAATTTTAAAACTTTTTTATTCTTGACCATTTTTTTCTAAGCCCCACCTTTTAGACGCTATACCAAGCTGAAGTTTTGAAAATGTCGTTAGTTTTTTTTTTTTTTTAGATTCCCCATGTGGCACTGGTAAATCGTACAATTTTTAAAGCTTGCTTGGTATAACTCCTAACTGGGAAAGTGTATGAAAAAAGATTCAAGAATAAAATAGTCTTAAAATAAAGTGTAGATTCCAAAAATGTGACAAAATTTGGGGTGTTCCAAAAGCAAAATTAAAAAAGTTGGTCACCAAAATACAAAATGGCAGACAATAAAAAAAATTAAATTCATCATTTTGATTGCCTTAAAAAATTGTTGATGTCCCCCATTTAAAGTTTTAGCAAAATATCATAGTGTCTGATATGCCAACTTTAAGTTGTTCTCCCTGTATAACTAGTGTAGGAACTATCAGTATGACTAAATTAGAGAAACAAGTAATAAATTATAAATAATTACATTAATATTAATTTTTAGTGTTTACTATTTATTATAATCAAAATATTTGTTTTGACATAATGACTTGAGGACTGTGTGATGTCAATTTACTAAGTATTTCAAGAACAAGAGTAACTATAGTATAGCTAGGCGAGTTCAGTGTCAGCTGCACTGGGTAACTTTAGGTTTAATATTGTATTAATTCTATAATCTGTTAGATAAAGTTCTGTAAAAAGGCGACTGTAACACGAGTTTGTTTAAAAATTGCAATCTGCTGTTTAATGCCATACATATAATCTTAAAGCTTAATTAATTCTTTGAAAATGTAGCTTTACTTTCCATGCTATAAAGTCACGATTTAAAGAGCAAAGTTTGTCGATGTAAGTAGTGCAAAAGTAAGGCTGCTGGCTCACTTCAAGGTCACCTGAGCGATGACGTCATCGAGGTCAATGACCCCACCGATGACGTCATCACTAATGACGTCACATCCATGACGTCACACCCATGACGTCACAGAAATGACGTGCGGATGACGTCATCACCCCTTACGTCACCAAAATGACGTCATCGATGTCACAAAGGTCAAGGTCACGCTGAAACCTAAAATTTTTCGGCACTTTTGCGGTTTCTCGCACTACGCTCCGAGTTTTAGTCCGGTTCCCATGACCTTGACGACTTGGAGCGAATTTGCGATGAGAAACAGCAAAAGTGCAGAGGAAACTTGAAGTTTGCAACGTGACTCTGCCTAAACCGTCATGTGACACCGCTCGGGTGACCTTGAACTAGCCCAGCTGCCTTACTTTAGACCAGTACTACAACCGCGATGTGCACCCTACGACAGACACCGAGCGACTGACTGTCCGGCTCTGTGTACTCTAGGTATATCGGCTTGAGAGACTAAGACTCTAAACTGTCAGGAATGGGAGTAACTAACTGAATTTTGCAAGGAAAAGTCATTTCATCCAATATTTTAAACAAATCCTCATCAGTAAAACTGACATTAGTCCGTTTTGTATAAAACTTAGGGTGTCCGCGCAATAGTTTGCGCCACTTAGCTAAAGTCGAAACCCTCTTAACTTTGAGTGGTGGACAGTGAGCAACTAATAAAGCCTTAACACGACTAAGTTTCTTACCCAAAGTGTCCCGCGACATGGCGTCTCCTCACAAAAGTCCACACAATACTGAGAGACTGCTTGTAGCGCACGAGTCAAGGGAAAAGAGGTGGGGGAAACAGCAGGAGTGGGGGAAGGTCACAGTGGTGGGGGAAGGTGAGGCTTAACGCTGGAGTATCGCATCACTTCACCATGAGCTGTCCTACAGTCAACACACTGTTCTCTTGGCCCGAGTTGGCACTAGAAGAAACATTTCTGTACAGCTTAGGCTGTGAGAGCCGAGGAAGCAAAGTCAAAGTGGAAATTGTGTTAAACTCCAAGATAAAGAGTCTCCTAAATAAACTAATCGTATCCCTGCAATCTCCTATAACTTTAGAGAAATACCACTATATTAAGCGACACCTTATACTTTGGCAAAACGAAGCGGAAATGGAAAAGATTACAGTAAAATTAATTTAACTCAAAACTTGGACTGGACAGTCATGGCGATACCATGTGGCGTGCAAACGCCACCCTAAACATTACAAGTTAGGTTATTGAGCACCTCTGGTACGATAACCGATGTGCTAGAGTTAAAGTGTGATGACCTTGAGTCAAAACACTGAAATACTACAAGTCGATATCGTCCCAGAGTTAAAGTGTAGTGACCTATATTCAGAACTTGTAAAATTACTTACATATAGAGAGCTATGGAACAGCGAGACGCACCGCATGGAAGCCGGAGACATACTGGCGAAGCGGTGTTGTGCAGCCTAGGGACCCAGTTGTGGTGGGGGTACAGCCAACACTTAGAGTACAAGTGTCGTGGGTGACCTTGACCCACTTAACTTACCTGACCCCCCCCCCCCCGACAAAAAGTGCGAACCCCCCCCCCCGACAAAAAGTGCGAACCCCCCCCCCCCGACAAAAAGTGCGAACCCCCCCCCCCCCCCGACAAAAAGTGCGAACCCCCCCCCCCCGACAAAAAGTGCGAACCTTCCCCCCCCCCCGACAAAAAGGGCGAACCCCCCCCCCACCCCCACCCCCACCCCCACCCCCTCCCCCACCCCTGATATCCTGGGTGTGGCAGCCCCGGCGGGGATATAAGGGGGTCCAGCCAGAGCCGGCTCGCAGTCCGCTCCCGCGCGTTGAACGTGAACGACCGGGACGGACCGCCATAGGCATCACTAAACATTGAATGGCGCCTTCAGTGTTTAGCGAAGTCTACTCTAACTTTAAGACTTGTATTAGTTGTAAGATATTGCGCTTGCGTTTGGGTATTGCGAATTGCTTTATATGAGAGTGTTTTACTTATACCCTATGTCTCCTGTGTCTTTTATCCTTTGTGTCTTGTTTGTTATGTGTTTAATGTGTATGTGCTTGTTCCAGCATTGACTACGTTGAGCTCAATTGTGTGTTGTAAGTGTGTTATTTGTTTCTAAAGTGTATACGCTTGTTTTAGCAATCCCCCCTTGAGCTTTTTCAATGCTCAAAGTAAATTGTAAAGTCAGGGAACGGGAGTAGGCCCCCGTGTAAAGCCACTTTTAATAATTGGTAGGCTCCTCTCATGCATGCTTCAATGCGGCTGAGAACTCTCATGCATGCTTCAATGCGGCTGAGAAATAGGAGTTGGTCCGTTTGTACGCCTATATGGGGGTAATGAGCCGATGGCCTCTGCACTCGGACCGAGGACGTAAGCCACTAGGGTGTCCTCAGTTAGTTTCCCTTCTGGAAACTCAAAATTATGTAAATGAATCTTTGTTAGCTATTTGTGTTTTTAGTCCCCAAGGCCCCCGAACATTCGTGGTTCGCCATGGATGTACGGGGGCCAAAATTTTTTAATGTCCGTGTGGCCTTGACCCACAAAGACTTGTAAAAATTCAATGCATTGTAAATTAAAAATATTAAAGATAGGTTACGGGAGTAGGCCCCCGTGTTAAGCCTATTTTAATTATCGGTAGGCTCCTGCCAGGCATGCAAAAGGTTGCGGATGGCATTTGGGAGCATGTCCGTTTGTACGCTGGCATGCAAAAGGTTGCGGCGGCCTCTGCACTCGGACGAGGACGTAAGCCACTAGGGTGTCCTCAGTTTGTTTGTTTCCTTCTGGAAACACAAAATTATGTAAATGAATCTTTGTTAGCTACTGAAAAGACAATGCAGTAAATGTTTACAAGTCTTGCGTGGCGAAGGGTACACGACATTGGATGTTGCCTTGTTGTCATAGTTGGGTCTCTTCGGAGGCTACAGCGATGACAACCTAAGTGCCTCACACCCCCAAAGGGGGGTGTGGGGCTTATTTTTTTAAAGTTTTTTTGTGACCTTGACCTAAATATGTAAAATCTTTCAAAGTGTTTAACAGTCAGGTCTTATTAACACAGTTAATACATTAATGTCTGTTAAAAAATATAACAGTTAGGTATTTGTAACCCACAATTTTGGAGTTGTTTATAGTTGGGTCCCTTGGGAGGCTTCAGCTATGGTAACATAAATGTCTCAAGTGGGGCTTATTTTTTTAAAAAGTGCAACCCCCCCCCGAACTTTTTTTTGGGAAAAATTTTTGACCTTGACCAAAAAGTTTTTTGCTCCGGACGAGAAGTGCCCCCCCCCCCCCCCCCCCCCCCGGGTACCTTGGGCGTGGTCACCCGGTGGGGATATAAGGCGGCCGGGTTGCACGCATTTCTCATTTTAGCTCCAGCGCTTATGCTGACCGGTTCTTAAAATGTATCGTCGTATACCTTATGATCCTTCGTACTATAATCTGTTTGGTATTAATAGTATTACAGACAATGAGCAGAAATTGTATAAAAAATTTTGTTGTTTACTTGATAGAACGCACAAACTACCACCAAATACTTTCACCTACAAGCTACCCCTGATAGACAAGGATGATGTAAGCAAACTAACAACAATTCAAGTGAAATTTCTCGAAGAAAAAATCCTTGTTTGTGTAAGAGAAGTGTTTCATAATGAATATTCAAAAAGATTGGCCTTCGACTTTATTAAGGAACATGCAGGACGTGAAAAAGAACAGTACCCAGGATTATATTATTTATATCTTTTTGAGAATGGAGCAAGTGTAACGGTAGAAATAAGTATCAAACTAATGTAATTCTCCCAACCAAGTGTTAAACTAGGACTTGAACTTGGACTTGATTGAGGTTTTTTGTAGAACAGAGCAGGGGATAGATCACTTTGCGGCAATGGACTAGCATGCTGCTTAGTGGTTTATCCCCCGCTCAAAGGGTATTTTTACGCGACCTTGACCCACATAAATGCATAGTTGGTGGGGGTATAAAAAAGGGCAAACCAATTGGATGGATACACCACTTCTATACCATGGCTCTATTGCAGTGCTCTATCCCCGCTAAAAATAATAATTCCAAGTGACCTTGTTCCACATAAACTTGCTCAAACAGACATCTTTCAAAATATTTGTACAAAGTAGTGGATTTAGACCAAACATTATTGGTTTATCAAGCCTGTTGAGGAATATATTGAAAATGGGTGTTTAAAAGCCAAATTTACTAAATGATTGATAAACCGGATGTATATGACGTCACCTTCCCCCACCCTTCAACCTCGGGTAAAAAGGGACCCGGTTGAGCGCGCTGCTCATTATTGCTTGGACATTCACCGAGTGCACACTCAAAGCCAAACTTGTTCAAAAATGGCTCTTTGCGATATTTGTGGTGAGTTTTTCCAAGATGAAGATATCTTTGTTTTACACCGAGAATTGCATCATGAAGAAAACAGAAAAGAAGAGATTGTTGTAAGTGAAGAAGACTTGGATGCGTTTGATCGGTTATTGGAAAACTACCAGAAACAGATGGACGACTGTGATAGCTATCTACAGTTACACCGAGAATTGCATCGTGAAGAGGACAGAAAAGAAGAGATTGTAGTAAGTGAAGAAGACTTGGATGCGATTGATCGGTTTTTGGAAAAACCCCAGAAGCAGAAGGACTGGGCTAGCTATTTACAGTTAATGCAAAGAAGAAGACCGAGTGTTATTCAATTTGCCGGAGCTGGACCATCTACAGCTGGAGGATTTATTGAAAAGGAAATGGAAGAAAAAAAAGTGGAAGATGTAAAACAACTGCGTACCCAAGAAGAGGATATGGAAGAAGAGGATACAGAAGAAGTGGAAGAAATAAGACAACTGCGCACCACAGCCTTGCCAGGACCAGTTGTAACTCATTTCAAAATTAATAATGTGCAATTGGAATTGGAAAACTTTATAACCCAAGCTAAAAATTTAGTTGTAAAAACATTGATGGAAGAATTGGCAAGATTGAACTTTATTAAATTTGGATTGGTGTTGGAGGCTATGTTTACTAATACCAATGGTGAAAACTCACCGAGAGCATTCATTGCTAAAAACCGAACCCTTACAACCACATCTGATATCAACGAAATTTTAGAAGATTGTTTGAATGAACTGCTAATTAAACTCCAAGAACACGAAGGAAGAGGATCTGGCTGGACGCTATCATCGATTGAAGGTATGGATGTGAGGGTTCACAAGCATGGATATGGTATGAGGGGTAGCAGCTTTATCCCTCTACCAAAGAAAATTAAAGACACCAACTCTTGCAGAAATGTTACAAACGGGGATAATGAATGTTTTAAGTATGCGATGCTAACTAAGTATGTAAAACATAATCCTTGTAGAGTTGGTAGGGAATATTATGAAAACGAACACCGCTACAACTTCCGAGGAATGTCGTATCCTGTGAGTCTTAATCAAATTGCAAAATTTGAGAAACAAAATCCAGGTGTTTCTGTTAACGTGTTCGGCTTAGATGATTCGAACAATGTGTATCCTCTACGAGTTGGAAAAGTGGAGCAAAGAAACCATACTGATTTATTATTGATAACTAAAGGCGAAATTTCACATTATGTGTGGATAAAAGATTTTGAAGCATTGGTTGTACGACAATTAACGAAAAATAAAATTAGAGTGACAGTGTGTAAGAGATGCTTTTGTTTTACGAATAAAGATTTGAGACGTGGAGGATCGGAGTGGTTGAAGGAACACCAAAGACTTTGTAATGACAACTATGAAGTGAAGATTAGTCTGCCGCCGCCATCTCGAGCGTTTATCCAATTCAACAAAACAGTTCACCAATATCGGATTCCAGTAGCCGTCTACGCAGATTTCGAATCCACGTTAGTACCACAGGAGCTTCCGGATGGTGAGGTGACTAGAAGAACCAAATATCAACTGCATCAACCTAACAGTTTTTGCTTATTGGTGAAATCGACTTTGCCTGAAGAACAGTTGCAAGACTATGGCTTAACATCCACTCCGATACTCTACCGTGGGGAAGAAGCCGCTAAGCATTTCGTAGACCAGTTGTATGACATTGCTGAAAAGGTGCAACGCTTATTCGGTAATGTTTTACCTATGGAACCTTTGAATCAAAATCAACAAGAAGAATACAATTTGGCAACAAGATGTTATTTATGCAAGAAGAGCTTCAGTGAAGAAAATCAAAAAGTAAGAGATCACGATCACCTGACAGGGTTATACAGAGGAGCTGCTTGTAATTCATGCAATATAAATTACAAACTGCCAAACTTTATCCCTGTCGTGTTACACAATCTTAGCGGCTATGACTCCCACTTCATTATCCCAGAGTTAGGACGAGATGATGGAAAAATCGAAGTATTAGCTGAAACATTGGAGAAGTACATCAGTTTCTCAAAAACAGTAGGTAAAATTAAACTTCGCTTCGTAGACTCTTATAGATTTATGTCATCTAGTTTGAGCAAATTGTCTGAGAACCTAAGAAGAGAAGATCTAAAAGAAACCAGCAAAATTGTACCTGAAGATAAATTGGACTTAGTAATGCGTAAAGGAGTGTTCCCCTATGATTACATAACTTCTGCAGAAAAATTCGAAGAAACCAGTCTGCCACCGATTGAAGCCTTCAATAGCAAGTTAAATGAAAGTGAAATCTCCGTTGAAGACTACAATCATGCTTGTAATGTTTGGAACCAACTAAACATTCAAACCTTAGGGGAATATTCCGACTTTTACATAAAATTGGACGTAACTCTGCTGTGCGATGTGATGGAAGAATTTCGAAACACCTGCTTCTCCGCCTATGGACTGGACCCTCTACACTCGTACACATCTCCAGGATTAGCATGGCAAGCTATGCTAAAGTCAACCAACTGTCGATTGGAACTTCTAACAGATATTGATATGGTGCTCATGATAGAATCTGGTGTACGGGGCGGTTTGACACAAGCTGTAACACGTCATGTCAAAGCTAACAACAAGTACATCCCAGGCTTCGACGAGAGACAACCATCGGTCTACCTTGGTTACTTTGACGCAAACAACCTTTATGGTTGGGCAATGTCAAATCCGCTTCCCTACGCTGACTTCAAATGGATCGACCCGGCCACCATCGGTGACATCTCACAGATTCCAAAGAATGGTCCAAAAGGCTATATTTTGGACTGTGATTTCGAATATCCGGAGCACCTTCATGACCATCACTACGACTTGCCTCTCCTAGCCAAGACTGAAGTTTCACCGACAGGAAGATGGCCGAAATTGATGATGACGTTGGCGAATAAAGATCGGTATGTGGCTCACTACTGGGTAGTTCAACAAGCTCTTGAATTGGGTCTACGTGTGGTGAGAATTCATAGAGCAATTGAATTCACCCAGTCTTGTTGGTTGAAACCATATATTGATTCCAACACTACAAGAAGAGCAGCAGCAACATCAGCATTTGAAAAGGACTTTTACAAATTGATGAACAACGCCATCTTCGGGAAGACCTTAGAAAACAAAAGAAAACACAAGATTGTAAAATTAGTAAGTGATCCTAAGAAATTGGAAAAATTAGTGCAAAAACCAAATTTTGGAACATCTATGATTATAAACGAAGATCTAGTTGCCGTAAGTATGAAGAAAACAACAATAGTAATGGATCGTCCGTTATACATTGGAATGTCGATTTTGGATATAAGTAAAACTCTAATGTATGATTTCCATTACAACAAAATGGTTAAACACTACGGAAGAGACAACATTGGAGTTGCATACATGGATACCGACGCGTTTATCTACTGGATAAAGACTTTGGACATGTATGAAGACCTAACGAGTTTCCCATACAAAGACGATTTTGACTTCTCTGACTATCCGAAGAACCATCCAAATTACAACGAAAAGAATAAAAAAGTAATCGGAAAATTTAAAGATGAAGCAAATGGAATGCCTTTAGAAGAAATAGTGGCACTGATGGCAAAATTGTATTCATTTAAAATGTACAACGAGAACAACACACCCACAGTCAAGAAAGCAAAAGGAGTCAAAACATCGTACTTGAAGAAACATGTGACATTTGACCATTACAAGACCTGCTTGTTTGAAGATTCTACAATGTCTGCAACGTTCAACACTATCAGAAGCTTTAAACATGAGGTCTACAGTGTCACTGAAGTTAAAAGAGCACTGTCAGCTCGAGATGATAAAAGGCATATTATGCCGGATAAAATTCACACTCTTCCTTTTGGACACTACTCTCTAAACCCTATCGACTAGTAACCTATTCTTCGCCCCTCTACAACTTCGACCTTATTCCTTTCTCCTTCCGTAAAAAAATGGGGAACACGGCAAGTCAAACGCCGTGTTCCCCATTTTTTTACACAAGTTTGGATGACCTTGACCTATATAAATGATGTGAATCTTTAAGACAACATTCATTGTGATTATACATGTGATACATGAAACATTCAAACCTGCAATATGAAGGATTTGAAGCAAGAAATTGTCAACGAACTTCATAAACCTGCAAGAAGAAAGTTTCCACGAAGAAATACAGTGATAAAAGGAATAAATGATTTATATCAAGCGGATTTAATCGAAATGATTCCTTATAGTAAACAAAATAGAGGATTTAAATACATATTGACTATTATTAATTGTTTTTCAAAAATGGCAGATGCTTTACCACTAAAAGATAAAAGTGGCAAAAGTGTTACAAAAGCAATGGAAACAGCTATACAAAGAGACAAACATACTATAAAACATTTACAAACTGATGATGGAAAAGAATATTTTAATAAGGAATTTGCAAATTTAATGAAAAAACACAACATTAACCATTACTCAACCAATTCAGAGGTAAAAGCATCAATAATTGAAAGATTTAACAGAACTTTAAAAGGTGCGATGTATAAGATGTTTTCCAACAGAGGATCACACGTATGGATTGATGTGTTACCAAAACTTATAAGCGATTACAATAACAAGTTTCATAGAACTATCGGTATGAAACCAAGCCAGGTGACTAATAAAAATGAAAAACTTGTATTAAAACGTATAAAAATGAATACTAAACCAAAAGTTGAAAAACTAAAGCCTAAAAGGTTTAATGTTGGTGATAAAGTGCGAATAAGCAAATACAAAGGTGTATTCAGTAAAAGATATCTTCCGAACTGGACAAATGAGGTATTTACCGTATTTAAGGTGCAACCTACAGTACCAGAAACTTACATTTTAAAAGATAATAAAGGACAATTGCTTGAAGGAGGTTTTTATGGACATGAAATGTTAAAATCAACAGTAGGTGATGTATATCTAGTAGAAAAGGTGTTGCAACGCAAAAAAGATAAGGTTAAAGTACGATGGTTAGGATTTAATAAGACGGAAGATTCTTGGATACCTAAAAAGGATCTAATATAATGATAGAGCATCATTTTGGGTTGAACCATTACAAAGGATGGAGATAATACCGCAAAAAGACAATTTTACTATTAATAATATAGATGAACTCACAGTGGATGGTTCTCAATTCAATACTGGGAAACACGGTGTTTTGTTACCAAACACGGTGCGTTGTCTGGTTACCGGTCCTTCCAATTGTGGAAAAACAAATGTAGTATTCAATTTGATTACAAACCCTAAAGGCTTACGTTTTAATAATTTATATGTATTTTCAAAGTCACTACAACAACCGAAATATCAGTTATTGGAACAAATACTCAATAATGTACCTGAAGTTAAATATTTTAAATTTAACGCGAGCGAGAGTGTCATGCAACCGCAAGAGGCTAAACCATTCTCAGTATTCATATTTGACGATGTATCTTGTGAAAATCAAAATACAATAAGGAATTACTTCGCCATGGGTCGACATAACAACATAGATAGCATTTATATTGGTCAAACTTACAGCAAAATACCGAAACAGCTCATTAGAGACAATGCAAATATGTTAATTGTATTTAAACAGGATGAAACCAACCTAAAACACATATATTATGACCATGTAAGTGCGGATATGCCATTTGAACGATTTAAAGAGTTGTGTGGAAAGGCTTGGGCTGAAAAGTATGGGTTTTTAACAATTATGAAGGAACAACCGCTAAACAATGGTCGATACAGGATAGGATTTGATAAATTTATACTAATACACTGATCATGATGTAAAACATTCATTGTTGTACAACACGTCTTGCTACAAACATGGTTAACCAAGAAAAGTTAATAAAGGAAATAAAATCACTTAGTGATTCTATTCGAGATAAAAACAGAGCATTAAAATTAGGTATTAGCGAAAGGGAGAAATTTCTTGAATCTACTTTTAAACCTATTACTGAACCCTTGAAACAATTAAACAAAAAATTTGCTAAACCCGTTTTGGAAGGAGATGCAATTGCACCTATTACAAAGTTTGAAAGAGAAAATGTAAAATCAGAAGATTTTAGTGATGAAGACCTGGAATCCTCTACATATAGTGGTTTTACCGGCGGAGAACCTGAAAGAGAGCTAGAATCACCAGACTATAGTGGTATAAGAGAATTATATGAAGTAAAAGCTAAAAGAGGACATGAAGATGTATCAACTGCTAGTGAAGAGGAAAAAGAAGAAGAAGCAAGGGAAGGTCCGTCAAACATAAGCTTGTTGGGTGAAAACATTCATAACAAAGGACCTTTAGGAAGGAAATACATGATAAAAATGTTAGCTGGAATAAATCCTAAGAAAAACTACCATAGTTATGGAGTAAGATTAACAGAAGAAGGTTTAATGGTTGGTAATAGCCCGGTAAACATTGATGAAAATGATAATATTATTGTTGGTAATCAAAGATATAAGGGCACAAGAGGATTATTTGAATTATTATTTGAAAAAAAGCCTTTAGAATTGTTAGTTAAAGAAGAAGACATGGAAGCATATAAACAGATTTTGGAACACACCAATGCATACAGGAGAAAATATTTAGCTGACCAACCAGTTTTTAGATCTAGGTCTTTAAAATATAGAGTATTTGTATCCAAGTTAATACCAACAACGAGAAGACAACCAATGCCGATAATGCCAAGAAAACCTGTAAAACGAAGGTTTGTGTCATCCACTTTGGATATAAGTGCTCCAGAACCAAGAAAAAGAAACAAATCTGTTACAGGTACAGGTTTAATGAAGAAACTATATAACACAAATGTGATTTATTACAATAATATCAATAAATTGGTGGATAGAATGAAACTAATACATGAAGCTAAAGAAGCGGGTCATACTGGATTGGAAAACGAATGGGTGGCTTTAGTGGATGAACTCCGTGGGGTAATCTCATAAAAAATGCGTTACTCACTAGATTACTATTCAGTTGCACCATGAGTGTCGACAAGTTCGGACGTTACTCCTCGGATGGGTTATATTACGCAAATAATTTAAAAAGAGGAGCTGGTTTACCACAAACACCTGATGGGGATTATGATATAACTAATAAAAGGTTAAAAAACATAAAAGATCCCACAGATGAAAACGATGCAATAAATTTAAAAGTATTAAAAGAAAAGATATCACCAACATTAAGACTACAGAAAAACACATATGACGCAGGTAATCATAGAATTGTCAATGTTGGTAAGCCAAATCAAAACGCTGATGCAATAAACAAAGGTTATTTATCATCAGAATTAAAAAATACGTTAAAATTCAATGGAAAAACGTATACTGCTGAAAATAAACGTATATCCAACGTAGATGACCCTAAAGATGCAAAAGACAGCGTAAATAGACGCTATTTACATTCATTAATACCTGAAAAGACAAAAGATGGTTTTTCTTTTTATAAATTTGTTATTAACGATATAGGTTATCCGAAAAATGAAAATGATGCTGTAAATTTAAAATATATAAAAGATCATTGTATTACACGTGATGTAGGAGTTATTGATTGTCTAGGTAATTGTTTAGCGAATGTTAAAGATGGTTCGGCACCATCAGATGGTGCAACAGTGGGTCAAATGAAGGAAACTTTAAAGCAAGAAACATCTGGATTTGTAAAACAGGATCAAGTAGTATCACGGTCGGGTGATGTGTTTGTACAAGGAAATGAAAAGTTTATTTTACTTGAACAAAAAAATAATGTTTGGGATTGCAAAGACATGAAATTATCAAATGCGCATTTAGCTACAGATGCTCATGATGTTCCGATTTTATCACAAGTTTTACATACTAATCCAAACAATTATCATAGAAGTTGGTTGGGTACAAATAGAAGAATAATTGACATATTTCCAGGTATCGATGATTACGATTGTGTTGTAGTAAAACAATCTTTAATATTAGACAAACCAAAAGGTAGTACTTTCAATGCGAAAAATAAGAAAATAGGTAATTTGGCACAAGGAACAGATCCAAAGGATGCTGCAACTGTAGGACAAACATTACAATATGATAGTGCAAATCAAGAGTTTATTTATAATACCAAAAGATTTAAATTAATGGATGTAAATGATTATCAAAATATATTAATTGCAGATCCAAATTCATTTAGCGGATTTAGAAAATTGTCTGGTGAGGAATTTATTCATAAAAATCATGTATTTAGAAATGAAGCAGACAGATCATTAATTAGTGCAGATTTAAAATATTTTAAATGTCCCGGGAATGATGCAAATGTAACTGATGAAGACTAAGAATTTGTATAAAAACTGATATGGGTTAGAAATCGGGACTAATATTATAAAAATGGGTTACACTCTAGAATGTTATTCAGTTGCACCATGAGTGTTGACAAGTTCGGACGGTATTCATCAGATGGATTATATTACTTTAATACTTTAAAAAGAGGTGTTGGATTACCACAAACACCTGATGGAGATTATGATATTAGTAATAAACGGTTAAAAAACATTAATGATCCCACAGATGAAAATGATGCAATAAATTTAAAAGTATTAAAAAAAGAGATAGTACCAACACTGAAATTAGATAAAAACACATATAACGCGGGTAATCATAGAATTTCCAACGTTGGTAAGCCAAATCAAAACGCTGATGCAATAAACAGAGGTTATTTATCATCGGAATTAAAGAATACGTTAAAATTTAATGGAAAAACGTATAATGCTGAAAATCGGCGTATATCCAACGTGGCAGACCCTGTAGATGAAAAAGACAGCATAAATAGACGCTATTTACATTCTATAATACCTGAAAAGACAAAAGATGGGTTTTCTTTTTATAAATTTGTTATTAACGATATAGGTTATCCGAAAAATGAAAATGATGCTGTAAATTTAAAATACATCAAAGATCATTGTATTACACGTGATGTAGGAGTTATTGACTGTCTTGGTAATTGTTTAGCGAATGTAAAAGATGGTTTTGCACCATCAGATGGTGCAACGGTGGGTCAAATGAAGGAAACTTTAAAACAAGAAACCTCCGGTTTTGTGAAACAAAACCAAGTAGTAACACGTCAAGGAGATGTATTTGTACAAGGAAATAAAAAGTTTACTTTACTTGAAGAAAACAATTATGTTTGGGATGGTAAAGGAAAGTTATTGACAAATTTAGGTATTGGTGAAAAGCCTGGTGATGCTGTTACTTATGAACAGATAATACAATTAGAGCCAACTGGAAAAAAATGGTGGAATTGTGATAACAAACGATTAACAAATGTTGCAGACCCTGATTATGCCGATAACGCTGTAACTGTTAATTTTCTTGTTAAAGTAATAGGTAATTTATTATTTGATATGCATAATTATATTGTAGCAGGACAACATAAACCTATTGACGAAAAAATGAGAAATACATGGATTAAACAAGAAATTCTTTATAAATATTTTTTTAATCATAACACACAAAAGTTTAGATCATCAGATTGGGGTACTTTTGATATTTAACTAAATAACACCATATATTACATCATTTATGTGCAACCTGTCATAGAGGTAACACATGGGTTACGCTTTTCAAATATAAAAGACAATCATGGCGTTTCATTACACCAGTCCATATCGAGACACTATACGGAAAGGAGGCGGTATCACGTCCACAGCGGTTTCTCTGTTAAGTAAAGCTTTAAATCGTATTCCAGTAGGATCTATCGTAAACAGAGCAATAGACGCTTTACCATACGAATTTCACATACCGGGAGGTTATCAGTATTGCGGACCAGGAACTAAATTAAAAAAACGACTGGAAAGATGTGATCCAGGCATAAATAAGTTAGATCAGGCTTGTAAAGAACACGATATCGCATATTCCACGTTTACCGATTCAAAAAATAGGTCAATCGCTGATAAAAAGCTAGCGAATATAGCTTGGCAACGAGTAAAGTCTAGTGACGCTAGTATTGCGGAAAAAGCAGCAGCTTTAGCGGTAACAGCAGGTATGAAGGCTAAAACAGCGGTAGGAGGTGGAAAAAGGAGGGGTAAGAATAAAAAAGGATCAACCAAGAGAAAACATGGTGGTAATATTAGACTAAAAAGACGTTCTCCGAGGAAAAATAATAAAAAACCGACAATATGGTCAATGGTAAAAAACGGGGCTGGTCTATACCTAAGACCGTATCGTGCATATTAAATAAAAGAAATCAATTGGTTATACCACATAAAGCGTTGACTAATGTTGAATTATTTAAATATATTTCCTGTTTAAAAATACCATTTTTCCGCGGAGTATTTATGAAAGACAGTTTACCAAAGAAAATATGGAAGAATGAGACTGGAATCGTAAATTTGGATAATACTGAAGGGCCCGGCACCCATTGGGTGTGTTATAAGAAACTAAATAGTAATGTATATTATTTTGATAGTTTTGGAAATTTGCCACCACCTAAAGAACTTGAACATTACTTTAAATCTGCTAAAAACATATATTACAACTATAAAAGAGAACAACCTGATAATACTTCAATATGCGGCCATTTATGTTTGGAATTCCTAGCTAAAAGTATCAGTCACTATTGAGATGTCTTCCTATACGGTATCATTAACAGGAAAATCGTCCACTTTACGAAGTATCCTTTTTCCAGCGTTACGCTTGCAAAAAGGAAGATTTTGGGAGGCAGCACTGTTGGATTTTACAACTTACAACTCTATTCCCAATGTTACGGAAGGTAAAAATAACTTATTGCATTATTATAAAGGAAAAGATGCCAGTGGTAAGTTAACAGACTTAGAAGAGTGCAGTTTACCCACAGGTTCTTATGAAATTGATCATATTAATGAATTTTTGCAAAATAAAATGGGAAAAGACAATATATCGCTAAAAGGTAATAATAATACAATGAAAGCTGAGCTTACTTCAAAATATTATATAGATTTCACTAAGCCAAACTCAATTGGTGATTTATTAGGATTTCCCAAAGATGGAGCAATTTTAGAACCAAATAAAACACATTCCGGTAAACAAACTGTAACAATATTAAAAGTCAATAGTATAGACATAACTTGTAACATTATACAAGGAGCTTACAGAGATGGAGCAAATACTCATATAATACATACTTTTTACCCCAGTGTACCACCTGGATTTAAAATTGTTGAAAAGCCGCAAAACCTGGTATATCTACCTTTGAACACCACTTTCATTTCAGACATCGTGTTGAACGTATTGGATCAAGACGGTAACTTGATAGATTTCCGAGAGGAGCCTATTACGGTTAGATTACATTTAAAATCAACACTTTAATACAAAATCATGGGTTTAACATTTAAAAGCGAACAACCTACGGGAATCCGCATTAGTAGCTCTTCAGCTGTGGAGGAGTTAACACGCGAGAACATTTGTTTCTTAGAGAGAATTGGATTAAAAGTAACCGATAATGGATATACTGGATATAGCTCAGGGTCCAACATTCGACGAAACCCTATGGGAAAAAGAATATCACACCCACAACCCTTACACTTCATCAAAATTAAACAATAACGATGAAATTCGTATTCCCATACAAAATCAAGACATTTACACACTACCATGTGAAAGTTACTTGTATATTGAAGGAAAAGTTACTAAAAAGGACGGTACTACTACTGGTACAACAGTTCCATTTATAAATAATCCCATGGCTTTCCTGTTTGATGAAATTAGATATGAAATATCAGGTGTAACAGTTGATTCTACTAAAAAAGTAGGTATTGCAACAACTTTAAAGGGATTAACATCTATATCACCTAATGAAACCAATTTAATACAACCTGCAGGATGGGTTTTACCTGCAAAAGACACAATCACTCCAGATACAAATGGAAATTTTGATTTTCATATTCCGTTACGTTTGTTGCTTGGTTTTGCTGAAGATTATAGGAAAATAATATTAAACGTTAAACAAGAATTAGTTTTGTTGAGATCTTCAAACGATAAAGATATTATTAAAGCTCCAGACGGTACAACAGATGCAACTTTAGAATGGAAATTAACATTAGACAAAATTGTATGGAGAGTTCCACATGTAAAATTAGCTGACGAGCATAGAATGCTACTATTAAGAAAGTTAAAGGCTGATCGTGATATTGTAATTCCTTTTAGAAGTTGGGAATTTCATGAACATCCCAGCTTGCCAACTACGGATCGACACACTTGGACAGTTAAAACATCTAATTATGTGGAACGAGCCAGGTATATTATATTTGGTTTACAAACAGGCAGAAGAGACACCATCACCAAACATGCAGGCCAATTTGATCATTGCAACTTGAAAAATATTAAAGTTTATTTAAATTCACAATTTTTTCCATACGATAATTTAAATGTGTCATTCGCTAATAAAAAGTACAGCATATTGTACGATATGTATGCAAGATTCCAAAGTTCATATTATGGTAAAACGAATGCACCTTTACTATCACCAGAAAAATACTTAGATGGTTACCCTATAGTTGTAATCGATTGTTCTAAACAAAATGAATCGGTAAAATCATCAAGTGTAGATATAAAAATAGAAATGGAATTCAACGCGCCTATATCGGCTAATACAACTGCATACTGTTTAATTCTACATGATAAAATCGTAACATACACACCTTTAACTGGAATTGTTAAAAATGTATTGTAAAAGACCGGTTTTCCTACATTTCAATGCATTCCGCGAGTATAAAAGCAGAGCGTTCAGCTCGCTCCTTATCAGTTTGTTGCCTGTTGTTGTATGGGTAGCATCTTATTCAATATGGCTTCTCCTAGTGGTACACAAGAAAATGTAGTAGATATTGAAAAGGAGATATCCGACTTTTTAGATCTTCAAGGTCGACCGGAGGGAGATGAACACAACGCTTGCGGACAACTCCACGCCAGTAATAATGTTGAGGAAAAAGGTAAAAGAAGAAAGAATGCACACAAGAGGAAAAGGGATATTGAAGATAATATTTCTCCTAACATATTAAGTGAGGTATTCTTGCGAATATTTTACCCAATCTCTTCCAGTTTGGACAAAAGTGTTTTAATCGGTGTTATGAAATCTACAGATTATTCCCCTACTGTAATTTTAACTCATGGACCCAAAATGATTTTGTTTACGGACACTGCTTGGGAATCGTTTATGAAACACTTGCATCTGCTAGAATGCTATTTAAGTAGTAACATGTTTGGAAGAAAGACAAGAGTAGGCCTTTTGGATTCAAATGTGGAAATCGATATTGTTAAACATCGTGGTGATCATCAGTTGCGGTTTAGAGACACAACAAGACATGATAACAAGATTCAACTTAATCGAGAAGAGTTTTTTATTCTAACTTGTGCAACTGAACCAATAACGAGATACTTGAGACAACTGGTGTTTTCAAGTTCAATTATTAAAGATTATCTGGAAGACACTTTGGACAAACAACCGGACGCACCTATATTGTACGGACCTGTAGATACTTCTATATTCAATAGGGTTCCTCATGAAGTACAAATGTGGAGACAATTGGAAAAGTACGCTCAACTACATAAGAAATCAGTAAAACATGAAAAAGAGGAAGAAGAAGGAGGAGAAGAATCAAGTGTTAGTGATGAAAATGAAAACAAGGAAAATGTAAAGATGGAAACCTAAATGACAATTAACTACACAGCAATGGTTAATTTTTAAAACAATATCAAACACTTTGTGGGGTTAGGCCTACCGGGGACGGTGCCCACGTTAAATATACACCAACGCGCCAACAACTGTACGGCCGGGTATAAAAGTCGTACCTACCGTGGTGTGGAAATCAGTTGACCTTTGGACTTCGTCATGAGCAGACAAGTGATCTTCGCAATGGACAAGGAAGAAGAACAAGTAAAGTCCAAACCTGGTATAATTGAGTTCCAAGCGTTTCGGGGTAATGATGATAGATTTATCATAAAAGAACTTGTGTTTTTCGACATCAATACAAGTGTTCCTTATTCGTTTTTATTTAAACCACCATGTTCTTATTCATCTTTAACCAGTAAAGCCGCTACTACCAACAGATGGATTTCAAAACACTTCCATCATATCGATTGGTATGATGGTTTTACAAGTTACACGGACTTGTATCACATTATGCATCACTTTTCAGACAAGTTTACCAATATTTACACAAAGGGGCTGGAAAAGAAAAGATGGATCGAAGGATTTACTCATGTTCCGGTTAATGATGTGGATTTGGATAAAAACTACAAGTATACGATGGAAAATGTTTGTATTTGTACTAAAAGTCCAGAACATGAAAAAGATAGACATTGCGCTTTAAAAAACGCCTATAAACTCGCATCTTACCTTCAAAGTGGAGAAATGGGGAGTGGTGGGGGTAACGGGGGTTATATAAGTGAGGAGCAGACCGGGACCTGGCATGAGTATTACTCGAGATTCCGAGACGACAACATCTCCCAGCAAGAATACGAAGAAGACGATCTATAACTTGACCATGGCATCTCGCCAGTTCCTGCAAACTTTGGTTGAGCAGTTCAATGCTCACTCCAAATCTACCATACTACCCGTCAAGAAGTGTTCCGAACTTAAAGACGAGAAGCACTACATTATCCACGCCATGAAGAAGATGGAGACTACAGTTGGAGAGGCCATCTGCTGCAGTCTTAGCGAGGCACCATTCACTCCGGGGGATGAGCCCAAATTCCAAGTCTACCTGCCGAAACGGTTCGTCCATCTCCTCCAGAACGAGGATCTGCGCTCCATCCAACCCGGCTGTCTCTACCTGGTTTCCCACGGTTGCACGGGTAGCAATTCCACCGAGTTGACCATCCACATCGCCGACAAGCAGCAGTGTTAGATTTAAGTTTTACTGTTGTACATATGTTATTGTAATGTTTTATAAATAAATAAATAAACCATAAAAGACAAAAAAAAAAGAATACAAAAAGACAAAAAATGCAACATATCAATATGTGAAGTTTGTCACATATTGATATGTTGCATTTTTTTTTAAACTTCGCGGGTGACCTTGACCTTTGACCTTTGCATTTCACAGTTACCCCCACCACCACGCTACAAGTCAAACCTGCTTGAATGCAAAACACCCCCACCACTTTTTCATATACCTCCAAGTGCTGTGCCTCGTCTTCATTTCAACTCCAGCAGCCAACCGAACAACATCAGTATGTCTCTGAACGTAAGCTGTGCCAGCTATGAGGAGGTGACGATCAAAACGCAACAGGAGCTGAACGACTTGTACAAGGAGTTGCAGCTGATGGTGGCAAGAGGCTACCGTATAAACGTGCAAGTCTACGCTTGCAATATACGGAATCTTCGGCAGCCGAAGGAAGAGCCTGGACATTCCTCTTCAACGACAGCTTCCTCACCGGCGTCGATGAAGACCGAACCAGACAACTTGGATTACTTCAGCTGACTAGCGGTTGTCTTCCTTGTCCTTACAATTGTAGAATATGTTTATTTCTTTATTATATTAAAGAAGTAAAAAGAGCAAAGCCACCTATCTTGTTACTGACATATATGCTCAGTAACAAGATAGGGTTTTTTTAAAACACAATTTGAATGACCTTGAAACTTCCCCCTCCACTGATTCGCTACCCCCACCACTTCACTGTTGATATACATGAGACAACATAATTAGATACCTCATTCCTTCTTCAACAGCCAAACCTACAACATCAACAATGGCTAACCTACCAACAGATGAAAGATGTCCTCACGCATGCTGTGACTTCGTACACGAGTTAGAGAAGAGGATGCAAGAGAGGGCGATAAGAAGAAAGCAGATCCACTCAGAAAATATCATGATAGTAAACGGCTATCTTTTGTTGTTCGGCCTTATCATGGTTGTACTGTTCATACTGTACGGCATAGTTACATGCGTCGGCAAGGTTGCAGAAGAAAACGCTCGCCACCATCAGTTGGAAGATTTCAATGTTACTTTCTAGGTTTTCCTTTTTTAAAACTCCATTTGGATGACCTTGAACTTTCCCCCTCCACTCCTTCCTTTTTTAAAACCCAATTTAAATGATCTTGAAATTTCTCCCTCTACTTTTCAATAATGTTACAACTGACTGCAGCTCACCTCATTCCTTGCTTGGCTGCCATGGCGGAAGGAACTCTTTCTCAAGTTGACTCCACTACGGACGAAGCATTTCCCTTGCGGTGGACTGTTCATTTACAGGATGCGACAGAAGTGGAAGTCTTGTATCAAAAATTACTCAATGTATTCAACGGGAACCCTGGACCTCTTGAATGTAGAATGGATTTGAATTTTGATGCAACCAGGGTCGGCACAGAACCTTCAACTTCAAGCCAGCCTCAGCAACGAGATTTTAAACATTTATACACTCCAATATCACCGGAAGGTGTAACTGTCTGCGAGGCTGACTCAACTACACGTTATGTTCATCCGAAGCCTTGGGTGTTGATTATTAACAATGTGTACAAAGTGGAATTGGTATGTAATAGATTAAAGGAGTTGATGGTACAAGATCCAGGCCTGCGCTTTCAAATAGATATACATTTCATCTGGAGAGCACCTGCGCGGGGCTCTTCGTCTGACAGCTCTCCAAGTACGACGGACGAGGAGGACGACTAGTCATCTTTTTTAAAACTCCGTTTGAATGACCTTGACCTTTCCCCCTCCACTGAGTTTATTTAAGGTGCACTCTCACTGACTACAGCATCATTTCATCGCGCACCTTCACCGCAGCAACATGGAGAGTCAACTCAACTACTGTTGCGAACAGAAATGTTTTTCATGGCCGAATGGCATTGATGTGGTGGATGGTCTGGCTTGTAGAACATGTGAAGCTTTTGGTCAGTGCATGTGTAAGTGCAAGTCTTGGAAAAAGCCGAAACCAAAGTTGAAGACATTCCATGTGTACCAAATGAGAGGGCATAAGTACACTTGTTGCCCTGAACGTTGCATTGAATTCAAACTAAAACAGCTAACTGGCTGCAAATTGTGCAACAATCATTTTGCAGGTTTTTGCAAACATTATTTAGGAGCGTGTCAATACAGATCAACTTGGCATACAGAAGCACTCACTATCAATGAAATCGCTATAGACTCACAAGAGTAGTCTTTCTACTCTTTGACTTTTTTTTAAAACTCCGTTTGAATGACCTTGAACTTTCCCCCACCACTTCCCCATATATCTAGAGTACGCAGGGCCCGGAGGTCAGTCGCTCGGCGGCTGTCGTAGTGTGCACATCCGTGTTGTGCAGTCTGCTGTGCAGTTTTGATTTTAACCAGTTCAAGGTCACCACACTTAAACTCTGGCAAAAACGTCAAGCTGTTAGAGACAATCCTAAGTCCCAGGTTCACAGTCAACCTCAAGGTCATCACACTTTAACATGTAAATTTAAGGTAGCACCAAAACGGTGCTACTTAGCTTGACATTTTCAAGTTTCCCGAGGTCATCACAGTTCCCCCACCACTTCCCATATACCTAGAGTGCGCGGGGCTGGACAGTCAGTCGCTCGGTGTCTGTCGTAGGGTGCACATCGCGGTTGTAGTACTGGTCTAAAGTAAGGCAGCTGGGCTAGTTCAAGGTCACCCGAGCGGTGTCACATGACGGTTTAGGCAGAGTCACGTTGCAAACTTCAAGTTTCCTCTGCACTTTTGCTGTTTCTCATCGCAAATTCGCTCCAAGTCGTCAAGGTCATGGGAACCGGACTAAAACTCGGAGCGTAGTGCGAGAAACCGCAAAAGTGCCGAAAAATTTTAGGTTTCAGCGTGACCTTGACCTTTGTGACATCGATGACGTCATTTTGGTGACGTAAGGGGTGATGACGTCATCCGCACGTCATTTCTGTGACGTCATGGGTGTGACGTCATGGATGTGACGTAATCGGTGGGGTCATTGACCTCGATGACGTCATCGCTCAGGTGACCTTGAAGTGAGCCAGCAGCCTTACTTTTGCACTACTGATGTAGCATCTGACTGGGGTAAAAGAGAATAAAACAATTTTGGAAAACTAATTATTTTAAAATTTTCTATTCAGAACATGGAGAGAAAATAGTACCACGTAGAAGACCTTGGGCATTACAGTTCTGTCGGATACTAATAATCTTTTGCTATTAATTAAAAGGAAATGTTAAATAAAAATCATTTTTACAGTCTGTGATACCCTTAGCTCTATACATTTGTACATCACCCAGGCATTGAACATGACATACTAACCGTGTCATTGCAAAATGTCACTGAATTAGCCACGATTACCATGTCTAGCATTGAGCTGTCAATCAATCATTCTGACTTCGGTCACTAATGATACTTCTATGTAATGCTGCTTTGAATGTATCCCAAAATTATTTTATTGATTGAAAAAACTGAGGAACTCAGTATTTGAGTGTCATATCGGTTTAATTTGCAAAGAATGTATTCATAATAGGTTAAACAAACATAACTAAAGAAATCAATCATATTACAGGAGTTTCATTATAAGCGAATAATATTCTAGAAATATTTCAAAAATAGTAATAAATCAAAATGAAATATAACACCAAGTAATCTCTGAAATCGCTTAACATTACAAGAATAACAATATTGATGGCGCTTAACTATGCCAGAAAATCTCGTAACCAACGAGATGTGATTTATAGCGACTGCTCTACATTGCTTGGAAATGATAACACCCTGCCTTTCAAGCTCTCATCTTACTGTCATGTTTGGCCTTGGTATCTCAGTTAGCATTATCTAGAGCTTACTGCTAAATGTCAAGCAATAGTTATTCAAATTGGAAACTTAAATGTGTCTTTAGCAAAACGAGGCTAATTTTCATAATATAAATTAATGTTAAAGGGTTCAATGCGTTTTACATGCAATTTTGTTTGTTTGTATAAACTTCAAATAAACTTTTTTTATATTTTGTAAGAAAAGGTCATTGGGGTTGATGTAGAGATTGGTTCGTATCTTCGACTTGGTCTCAGGTTCGATATATGACTTAAACACTATGGGTTGGAACCCACTTGTATAGTGTAATTCAGACTTATTTACTTGAATATTTGTATATAAAGAGAAAAAAAGGAAAGTTCTTGAAGCACGGATGTTAACAGCTTTAAAAGTTTGCGTCTATTGTAATGAAACACCATAATAGGACAAGAGTAGTAAAATGCACCAAGACATTGTATATTGAATTTGTATTTCATAGTATACTTAAAAGTATGTATACTTTAAATAATATGATTATGCTGAGAAATACTTATAATAAATATTAAAAATTTTCGTGACTACCTTCTTTGATTTCAGGTTTGGCTATGGACTTCTCCAGGTTCACCTGGTGTGGTTTTACTTTGTTATGTTCTATGTATTTCTCCCATCTGAGGACGGGATCAGATACTAGATCCAGAAACGTCGTGAATTTGTAATTTACTAATCAGTTATGGAAAATGCAATAATTTACTAAACAACAGTAGTGTACACCAACCTTTTACATTTCTCTTACATTACTGTTAATTTTACTATTTTTCCAACGGAAACTTTTACCTTACAGATAATGAATTCTAATTATTATTTTTTATCAATGTAAAGAGATTTTATTATTAGTTAAATTTTAAAAACTATTCCTAACAACAAAATTAAAATATAAGGAAGGAGTGGGTCACAATCTATAAAAAAATCTATTACAATGCGCAGACCAAGACTTCTACGTCCAGGAAGAAGTTGATTTGGCACATGACTGCACGTAGTGTAATCTACTTACGTTAATTCAGAAACAAGCGGTAGTCTACTACTTTAAATGAAATTGGAATACAATGATGTTTTCGAAACATTGACCCTATGATGTTTTGTATTTACTACGCACATCACTAGCCAGACGTACATAACAGTGCAGTGCATCAATAGCCGTGGACGCGACTGGTGCAATCCATTATAAGGCCGCAATCACATTGGTCGCAACCAAGTGCGAGTAGATACTCGCGCGAATTCATGCAGATCGCTCGCGCGAGTGGGGGCGCTCACATTACCTGCAACTACACGCACCATTCTACGTCCTCAGTCTCGAAAACTCTTCATTTGAAGATGCGACAATTCCATTACGATGAGTTCGTTATTAAAATTGCGTAATAGAAATATTAGTAGTGAACTCCATGAGCATTTTCAGAGAAGAATCGGCTTACGAATATTTCGCTGATTATAAGTAACCGTCGAATTTACCAAGATCGCCCTTTATATATTTCTAGGTATTATACAGGGTGAGTCTCTACTGACTACATTAATTTTAACTGTTGATTCTACTTATCAAAAGGAACAAAAAAATGTATATAACCCCTTATTGGACTTAAACCGTTTAGCTGCAATGGCGTATTTTGTGATTTTTTAAAATTACACGACTTGTTTCTATTAGTTTGGTCGTAAAACCCAAAATAATGTATTTAGGACATAGGGAGTGATACCATTTGAAACGACGTTAAATCCCCTATAAATTAAACATAGTACCTAAATAATAATACCTTATACAACGTTTTTGAAATAGCTTAAAAGTTAAAAAACATTTTTTCAGACTTTTTTGTCTAAACTTTAATGCTTAATTAACCCAGTAAAATTGTTTGTATTTTTATGTTCAGTTACTAAAAAAACTTCCTTATTTATTCATCTTTAAAATGATGTATAAATATTAAGGGGTCATATGTGAAAAAAAGTAAGAAGTTCCTAAAAATGTTGTCAAGGTACAGTATTAGGAATTCATCGTACTGGTTCTCACCAATACAAATTACATTATCTGTAATTTTTTTCCAGATTAATCTTTTAACAAAATCAGCTGATTGGAAACCAAAATAATTATAATCAGCTGTTTTCTTATTATTATTATTTTAGAAAAATAAATACAACATTTTTTCAGGATTTGTTTTTATTACATGTTTTACTGATACAGCAAACAGGAAAAAATAACTTGTAAATATTATTATTTCAAAGGGGTCGTTTTTATTAAATTGATTAGAAACTGGACTAAATGTTTAGTTAGGGTTAGACGAAATACAATAGACAATAGACAATAGACAATAGACAACCTGTTTATTCATGAAAGTTTACAATATACTTTTTTACATTCCAAGAGCTCACAGAGCTCGCGTGGAATTTAATATTAAAAAATACATTTTACATTGATATGTTATTGGTTACAGTCAGTTGACAAAACGTACATGATGTACTGATCTAAGCCGGTTTCATCTTTTAAGAAGATTTTCAAAATGTCCACTGTTTACTCTGATACACATGCGAAGTCAATTTTCTGAATTTCCTCATTGTCGCCTTCAAGTTCAGTTCATGACGTAGGAGTTCAGAGGCTGTCAAAATCCTATTTCTTAACTCATCTACATTTCGAACTGGTGTGCGATAAACATTTTGCTTCAGGTGACCCCAAACATAGTAGTCGAGGGGTGTGAGGTCTGGAGACCGGGGGACTGGAACAGGAGGGACAATTGCTTGGCCCCCACCTCACACCCTCGACTACTATGTTTGGGGTCACCTGTAGCAAAATGTTTAACAAACACCAGTTCGAAATGCAGATGAGTTAAGAAATAGGATTTTGACCGCCTCTGAACTCCTACGGGATGAACTTAACTTGAAGGCGATGGTGAGGAAATTCAGAAAATAGACTTTGCATGTATATCAGAGTAAACAGTGGACATTTTGAAAATTTTCTTAAATGATGAAACCGTCTCAGATCAGTACATCATGTACGTTTTTCGTCTAACCCTAACTAAAGATTTAGTCCAGTTTCTAATCAATTTAATAAAAAGACCCCTTTGATATAATAATATTTACAAGTTATTTTTTCCTGTTTGCTGTATCAATAAAACATGTAATAAAAACAAATCCTGAAAAAATGTTGTATTTATTTTTCTAAAATAATAATAATAATAAAACAGCTGATTATACCTATTTTGGTTTCCAATCAGCTGATTTTATCAAAAGATTAATCTGGAAAAAAATGATAATGTAATTTGTATTGGTAAGAACCAGAACGATGAATTCCTAATACTGTACCTTGACAACATTTTCAGGAAATTATTACTTTTTTCCACACATATGACCCCTTAATATTTATACATCATTTTAAAGATGAATAAATAGGAAGTTTTTTTAGTAACTGAAAATAAAAATACAAACAATTTTATTGGGTTAATTAAGCCTTAAAGTTTAGACAAAAAAGTCTGAAAAAATGTTTTTTAACTTTTAAGCTATTTCAAAAACGTTGTATAAGGTGTTATTATTTAGGTACAATTATTTAGGTTTAATTTATAGGGTACTTAACGCCGTTTCAAATGGTATCACTCCCTATGTCCTAAATACATTATTTTGGGTTTTACGACCAAACTAATAGAAACAAGTCGTGTAATTTTAAAAAATCACAAAATACGCCATTGCAGCTAAACGGTTTAAGTCCGATAAGGGGTTATATACATTTTTTGTTCCTTTTGATAAGTAGAATCAACAGTTAAAATTAATGTAGTCAGTAGAGACTCACCCTGTATAACTTTTCACCAATTATTTTAAAATGTCCTATCAGCGAATTTGTGTCATTGGAGGAAAAATATGGTTAAATTATAGTATTAAAATAGATACCATTAGGTCTAGATTCTGTGTGGAATTACCTTTGACTAAACGCACTTAATGCAACATTCATTTATTGAAATAGCCTAATAATTTTCCGGAAAGAATAAATGTTATCTCAAAACCTAAAATTTTTTCGGAAAGCCTTCCTGGAAACATTTTAAGTTTATCATGGTCCATTATATAAATAGGGAATTGGATAGTGTATTTTTCTTATTTTTCTACACAGTATCAATTCAAAACCAATATTGTGGTAAGATAAACTCAAACTCATATTCAAGTTAATATATAGAATAATTTTAACTAAAGATCGCCCACTGGCCGAAATTCTACCAAAAATTCAGTTGATCTTGAGCCAATTAGAGTCCAAATGTTTTATAACTTAAACATTATTTCTGATTTGTTGGCATTTTTTATGCTAACAGTTGTCTAATTATTCAATCAAGTATCCTTCTCCCATAAGATTTACAATAAAACATTGAAAGAGTGTAGGGAGTAGCCTTTGGACCGCTGTGAATTACAATATGATTGTGCTCAACTACATCACAATAACTTTCTAGCGGTATATGCGGATTTCCCCTACGATGTACACAAGCTAAGAAAATAAAAGAGGAAAAGAAACATTCTTGCCTATTAATACTGTTAATGAACCGACTATTTCAGTTGTAAAATTGAACTGTTGACCTGTTGACCTGTTGAACCTATTGTACATTTTTATATAAATGTTTGCATTTGCTTAGTAATTAAATCACAAGTATTTGTTGAAATAAACTGTTTTAACTTGTACTGAAAAGTTTAAGTTACAAAGTATTTACAGCTAACCTTCAAATAAGAATTCTAAATAATTGATCCATGGTTTAAAAAGTAATATTAAAAATACCACCGTTGCAATACCTGTGTAGGCCTACTCAGCAAATTTCCAAAAGGAAATTGAGATTTTGTATTTTACCCATGAACACCATAGGAATGAGTATGTAGGTTTACTACCATAGGGTGTTGTTAAAAAAATGTTAGTTGTTAGGAAATGTAGGCCTAATGCACCCCATCCGGGTGCAATGGGTAAGGTCAAATATTGTAGCAATATTCGCCACTTTTTAATTTTCCCCATAAGCCCTATGTGGGTGAATATGTAGGTTTGCCGCCATATAGGAGTTGTAAGCAAATATACGTTAAACCCTACCGAGTACATGTGCATACCAAATGTTACCAAGTTATATCAATAAATAAGCGAGATAGTGGTTTTGTTGATTCAGCGATGTTTTGATAAAAATGCCAATGCTCATCTGTTTGGACACAATAGAAGGCATGTACTTAAACTAAGTGATAGATAAAACAATATTAACAAAATTAGGGTAGGTTTGACTATCTAACTTGAAATGGAAATTTCTTCTACTATTTTAGCCAAAAGTTTAATTTTTAGGTGCGTTATTCTCTATTACAGTACCATGTTCTTTATCACTATGCCAAATTGGTTTAATAAGTTAACCACACCTTTGATAAACAAATAAATACAGCTCTTAAATGTAAATTGATGTAAGCACCGCGTGCACTCACTCGCCTCTGAAACAAATAATTTTGTTCGGGAGAATCTGGTGCGCGAGTACGAGCGAGCTCGCGCGACGAAGTGCGGACAGTGTGATCGCCTCTTGCGAGTTCCCTTTTGAGTCTTCGTTAATCGGCAAAATTTGTTTCCTCATGCACGCACGTGCGTGCTCGCGCGACTACGCTACTCGTGCTTGGTTGCATCCAATGTGATTCCAGCCTAATGGCCCTGGGTGCGCCTTTGACTCGCAGCGTCAATCAACCTTTGATGCCGGTCAAAGGTTCTATCCCTTTACCTGTAACAATTGACAATGATGTGCGTACCGTAATTACTGCGCATTGTTTTGTGATTTTGTCAATACATTTTTTATATAAATACAGTTTTATTTATGAAATAAGTTTTTATGGTCGTGTCATTGAATGAAAGCAATTTTGCTGATAAATATGTTCCAAATTAATGGTATTTAAAAATTTAATCAAATATACTTTTTTATTTGCTGTTATTAATCAAAACTATCACGTCATAATAATCCCAAACTATAATCAAAAGAATTGAGATTTGCTCTAATTTTGAAAGTAGATATACCTAAATTATAATCAACAACATTTTTTAGATGAAAGTCCTTGTAAAATTTATTAAAATGATCCATAGGGATATGGAGGATCATATTTTAGGACACCCACATATAGAAAAAAACCTAAAAGGGCCTAAAAAAAGAAATGATCTATTTATGAGGCCTAAACTTATTTAGCACATTAAATGCATTCAGCTACCCTGTAGTTAAATTAGAAATTTTGTATGTTATTTCAATAACTATGGTGAATAGCATTAAAATTTGTATGGCAATAAAGCAAATCATTTCTTAACTACATGGAAGCTATATACATTTTTAAACAACTAGTACACATTATTATCTCAGTGCAGTTACAAAAAAGTAAATTAAATTAATAACGGTTTTCTTTATTTACGATTATGAATTCATTCATTATCATTAAAACAAACCTCAATGAAATTTGCATATTGTACCAGAATACAGGGTGATTCAAAAAGAATGACCCGATTTTAACTTTTCATATTATTGATAGTATCGCATTACCGCCACTGAAACTGCAGTATCTACAACCAGGGTGGTCGAGAGTTTTAGAAAATCGCCATGAGATATCAAATTTAAGCGCTAACTGTGGGTGTGGCGTCAGTCATAAACTTTGGTCACAAACCAAGGTTAAGGGCCAGACGTTGGATGGGGCGCACAGGACAGCGAGACACAGCTTTGCATTCTTGGTCTCCAAGGTCACCTGACATAACACCATGCGACTTTTTCCTGTGGGGATACGTAAAAGAACGTGTTAATGTTCCTTCCTTAGCTCGTGACATCGAGGAGCTTAAAACCAGGATATCAGCAGCAGTAGCTACAGTCCCAGAAGACATCTAGTGGACAGTTTGGGATGAGTTCAGCTTTCGTCTAAATTTCGTCAGAGCCTCCAATGGAGGGCACATACAACATTTGTAGTACATCATCAAAAACTTGATGTTTCTGTGAGTAATTTGATGTAAAATTTGTTTGTGTGCACCAACTTTTGAAACAATTATAGTTTTCTGAAATCAGGTCATTTTTTTTGAATCACCCTGTATATACAAATATTTGTATAATACAACCAAAGACTCGCCTATGGCTCTATGGGGGCTCCACCCCTATTCCCCCTTAGGGGTTGCCCCTGAGTAGTTAAAGCCCTAATTAAACCTTAGTGTTAATTTCGGGGGCTAACATAGCACTTAATAGGAATTATCCTTGGAGATCAAAAGTAACAAAGCAATAATAAAATAATTATTATCACAGTTTAACAGACTGTGAGTGCATCTTCAATGTATATGTGAAAATTTATTTTATATTTTAAGAATGGTAAAAGAATTGTTGAGGAGCGTTACTCATCACGCACCTTAGCACTTGGTGCAATGAAAAGGAGTACAAAAAATGTAGAATTATCATTAAAGTTTAATTACATGTGTTTAAAGGTTCATTTTTCTAAGATAAGTTATTTGTTTATTTGAAAAGCACTCAGCCATTAAAAATGTTCAAATATGCTACAAATTTATCCTGAGGGGTATTGCAACGGTTAGAACAAAACTTATGTGTTAAAAAGTTGTGGGATCACATATCTTGGTTACTTGGCACTAAAAAAAGAAAATAATGAATAAAAATTGTGAAAAACTTGTAAATCAATAATTAAGTCTAAAGTATTAAACAGGCTAGAACCACCGGAGTACTGAACTGCCACGACAGTTACGTAACCGGCTAGCTATTTCACTTTTAAAAAATTCTAAAAAATTTCCAAATCGATGAAAAAGCTCACATTAATAATTGTAAACATAAATGGCTTGCTTGTATAGAATTAAAACTATAGGTACATGGTTGAAATAATAAAAAAATAGTCAGTTTAATAAAATCAACCAATAAAAAAATGAAAAAAAAACTAATTTTAGATAAAGAGTTTTGATATTGACCATGGTTTTGTCAAATCATGACTTTAATCGAATCGAAAACTTTAAAAAAAGTATAATATAACCAAAGATGTGTATGCCATGAAACATCGGAGGTTTGGTGGAGTCAATAAACAATCCGCCAGCCCCGCAATGCGTGTGATGCGCTGGCTGGCTCGTTAAAAACAACTCGCCAGATCCTGTAACAGAGCGCACTCAGTCATTCTTGACAGACATTGTGTTGTTCTATCGCCTCTCGTTAAGAAAACACAAGAGTATACAATAGAAAATTTCGTGAAATATAAATGTTTCGCAGTTATAAGGCAATGCAATGATTCATCCTTGTTCCTCTTTTCCTATCTTGTTCGATTGTAAATTATTTTCCCAGTCATTACAAGCCCATATTAAAAAACTTTCTTATTCCAGTCTCTCCGTAAATAAAATCTAAAGAGTTTTCATACTTTTTGCAAGGTTATGCTTATATTTTTTTTAGTTTGTTTGTAAAATTATATACAGGGGAAACTGCGATAACATAGCCTTTGGAAATGAAAGAAATTATATCACTCTTTTAAGTTAATACTGTAGTATTTTTTTCTTTTTTGAGTAAGTCAAAAACTCCTAATGAAAATGAAAAATGAAAAACCGAATGCTTAACTGATATTAACGTTTCATTGTTGGACGTTGAAATCAGAAAAAGGTTCCTTTCAATTCCACTTAATCTTCAACTCATTTTTCTTCCTAATTTTACCTGTGCAAAACCGTATCCATAGCTCAATTCAGATTCGTTTTTTTGTTTGGTCCCAGATTTTATGGATTCCTCTACGGTATAGGTTTAAGATTCCACACATATAAATCATTTTGTATTTTAACATTTTATTCTTTACATTTTTTATTCGATTTTGATTCACATCCCAATGATACTGTAGGAAATTCTTGTTTAATATTTGATTAGTACTTTCCACTCATTATGCCAATTATCGTCTTCATTGGCTCCTTAATCAGAACGATCTTCCTTCTCATCCAATATTCCAATACACATTCTGGCCATCTACTACACTGCGATCCCAGCACATCCTGGCTATAAAGTTCACCTCGACAGGAACAATGCCAGCTCGTCGTCGTGCGTGCTTGGCGGATCCTACAGACATTCCATCTCCCAGTGATCTACTGCGGACATCGCAGGAAGGATATGCAGCCGAGCATGGATACAAAGCGCGAGGCAACTCGCAACTCTATTGTAGCTCGGCTTCAGATCCTCGGACCTCGGTTGTTATAGACGTCATATCATCAGATTGCGTTTTCTTCACGATTTATGTTTCATTAGCTACCGTCATGAGAAATCATAGTGCTTATGATCCTTTTGTTACGCAACTTCGAGTGATTCTTGCATCCATAGAGTTGTGAATGATATTCCTAAAATGCACGTCTAAGTTGAATTTCTAGATGAAAAGTTTCGTGTCTTCCGGTTACACAAAAAATAATGTTTGACACAAACGTATGATTGGTCTGAAGTGTTTGTTGTTGTTATGCGAATTGTTAACTGTTATATGTTGAACTCATTTGAATAAATTACAGGTAGCGTGTATCTGTAACGGTGATGTGTAATTTTTACGTACGGACCTAACAAAGATATGATAAAAACAACATTAAAATGTATATAGTTTAAATGACCCTATGAAAATATAGTTTTCATGAGTGTAAATTTTAAAAATTATACAGCTATTACCTCAATGTCTAATGTTTTTTCTAGCAACAAACAAACAACTTGCAATACAATATTGTTTTGCTAATGACTTTATCAGTAAATTTTAGTTTTTTTCAGTTAATAAAAGAACCAAAATATTGAGGAATAAAAAAGTACATTTTGTAGTGATTTAGAGAAATTCCTATTATAAAAAAAATGTATACAGTTAATATTAAGAAAACGGATGGAAATATACCAAAAGCTTAATGGATAATATAAGGAAGCTACTTTCATAAACCTAACATTATTTCAATAAAAACCTCGTTAAATTGCAATTCTGTTGCGATATAAACTATATTATTCAAAGAATGTAATTAAAATTTATTTTAAAATAATATATTTTACTAAATGAACCAATTACTCGCGATTTAACAAAATTTACAGAGCAATCAGTTAAGTGTCAGAACGTCAGAACTAAAGCCAGATGCTATTACTAAAGTGTCAGTTCCATTAAATTTCCTGCCCTAGTATTGCACGAAGTAATAAAGTTTGATTGATGTAGCAATATCTTAGTAGACGTGTACTGTCAATAAAACAATATCACAGCGAAGTATCGAGGACTTGCTAACTGACGTTTTCATGTGAATTTGCAATTTAAAATTATTATGAAAATAACTCTGTAATTCACAGACAAAACTAATACAAAAATTCTGGGCTAATTCATTGTATTAACTTGCAAACTATTAAAAAAATTTGATGGCTCAAAATATCTATATTAATAGGCACCCATGACTTTTCCTTCTTTTTTCTCAACTTGTTTTCACTCACACTTACAATTATTATAGACTTTTTACATCATAAATACAAAAAAAGTCTTTAGCTTATTTGGATTAAATCAGCGACACAAAATTGATGAAACATTCAGATAAATTATTCAAACTTTTAAATATTATTTGTACATTTGATAAATTGTAAATGTAAATTGTAAATATTGATATTAACAACGTCCAAACTGCCGGAGCCGCTACGAGATCGTTGAGAAACAAATAGACGTTAATGACCTGCAGCGATATCTCGTTTGCATCTCCGTGCTTCTCCTTTGGAACCGACGGGATCGTGCCCAACAAATACAACTCGTTAATTTCTCCATTACTCTTTAATTGCTTATTAGCGAATTTCCTTTATCAGAAAGAAGCTATAACCAATGTATCGGTGAGATCTAACCCCAAGACTGAGATACTTTTTAATTTCGAGTTCACCAGAGCGCAAAAATTGGTCATACATTATATGGAATAAATTTAGTATATGGAGGTAGGGTAGTGTATGTATTTTGAAACAAGAATGGTCGGACCATGTTTTTAAGGTAACGGAGCTTTTTGGTGTTTTATAGCAGTCAAAATATGCTAATGGAATTTTTTCATGTGATCAATTTTTAATCCATAAACTTACCTAAACCGGTTAGTAAAATATTAAAAATTGTGATTCCTCCTTATTTATAAACAGAAAACTTGGTAAAATGTCATATTTATCATTTATGGAAGCTAATATTTGCTTAGAACACCTTCGTGGTGGCGTTATGGTTAAAACGACGATATCGCCTAATTCCATGGGAAACTAGATGTGTACGTAGATCTGCTAATTTACCAAAATGTCAAGCAATTAGATGAAAAAATGTGTCGGCTCTCTCCTTGTTGCTAGGCTGGAGGTGAGAGCATGTATCATCTCTCGGAGTGTCGGCAAATAATAGCTGTGACAGGGGAATGCGAAGACAATGGGTGACGAAATGTGCACCGCCCCACACCACACAACATACAACACACATACATCGCGGAGAGATACAGTCTTGGAGGACTTGCATTATTCATGAACAAGTTTTTTCTCTGTTTTTGATCATTTAAACAGTATAGTAATTTTTACACTTATTAAATATTGTTTGTTGTTCAGAGTATTTGATTTCTTTAGTTATGAAAAATTCAAATGCAAACTGAATATTAAACGTGTTGCACTACCACAATACGTGTACTACATAAATAATACAGTGCCTAAAACACAGATTATAATTTATATTATATAGATAATCTACCCCTGATTTTTAAGGGACTTTTGGCTAATAAGTTTTATATGCTTATTAAAAATACCTAAAATCATGATAATCAAACTGATTAAAATGGTTTAATAAATGGCTATGTTTTTTACGGTATTATAATGTTCAAGATGGAATAACTCAACCAAATTGTTAACTTACCTTGAATGAAGTGACAATTTTCATATTAATTTGTACCGTTGAAAATTTATAATGTCAACATAAATTTTATGAAACAAAAAATTATGTTCATAGAAAAATTATGTTTATAAACTTACATGTTACACTTAACATGTAAACGTTATGTTGTAAACTTACATGTTTTAACTTAAATTATGTTAAAAATTATGTTTATGGAGCTGCACTCCTTATTTGGTAAACAGTATTCTTTTATACTTCAGACTATTCTTCGGCTTTATTTCCTTCTAAGGCGAGAGCAAATAATACGAGTTCTTATTAATCATCAAATTGCTCTACTACATTCAAATACCATTGGTGCTACACATGCCCTATACTGCTGGGTTGTTACTTTACTTTAAATAACAAGTGAAAGCCTGCGACCATGTCGACCAGCAAGTCGTGACTTACCAAACATCCCGCGCAAACAAAGAGCGCCCTGTCGGTGCTAAGTGGTCTATTGTAGCAGATTATTGCAACTAGCGCTGCTATTTGATAAAGTAGTTCAAGAATCAGAGAGGGGTTTCATCGATATTCTGGGAACAGACCAGTCTTTGTTTTGTAAGCTAAAGTCATGCTATTGTGATAATATCTATTGAAAATAATACTAATAGAGTTCCTGCTTCAAAAAGTGCAATATTATAGCCAATTTTTTTATCGGCTATGTGAAGGGGATGAGTGTCATCGATTCTGATACTTTGTGATACTAAATGAATCAGCTTTTCTTTGTCAATAACAAATCTAAACCTCTTATCATCCATCACACTCACCCTTAAAGCATATTACCTTGAAATACGCACCACAGAGGTGTCAGTGTCTTTTAAAATACGGTATTTTGGTTTGTTGGAGCAACCAAGAGTATTTCCTGTCTGCAATAAAGGAGTATTAAAACTCTTTGCATATGAAGTTGAGTTCATTCTGGAATCAATGTGACATATATAAAATATAATTAGTTTAACAGCTAACACTGAAGTATTTAAATCTTAAAACTATTTATATATATTTTTAAAATATTGTCTCTCATAATAGAAAAGACTTGTTTTTTCGCATAGAACACAATAAATTTTAAAAACCTATCTTGTTCAAGAGTATATCTACGTAATACTATCAGAGTTCATAAAATAGCAAAGCCATTATCAAATCATTGTCTGAAGTATTAATTAGGACATATCACTATAATAGTTGCACTACTGTACCAGTGATTAGCAATATAGTAATAGACCCACAATAGCAATTCATACAGTCCCATTTTATTTTCCCCATCATTAAATGGGCTAATTAAACATGCAACTTAATTATATTTTCAATAGTTGTTTAAGCCTGGGTACATAGGCAAATAACCCTAATAATATTGGTAAAAGAAACACATAAAGGTTAACAATACCGGGTTATGAATGGGAGGGGCAGGAGAGGTATAATGCCAAGGCTAACATTAATATGATTAATCGGTTCAGGTCATCTGCGTCTGTGAGAGCATCGTGCAGACGTCTTGGCTGTGATTTAATACATCAACTACCAAAATATATCCCAGTTAACCAGCTCAAATACATTGACTATAATCATCTAATCTACATTATGTAGTTAAAGTATAATGTTTAGTTGCAACCATAATCTAAAAGTATTTGTTATGTAAATTAAATTTGTGTTACGATTTGTGGAGACAATTTTACCATTTTTATTTTTTTGGGCCTTTGCCCCTACAAGCCTCTAGTTAACTTAAAATTATATTATGAATATTTTAAAAATGCTATATGATAGGCAAGATTAAAAACTTAATTTGTTGGCATAATATTTTCTGATTGTAACCCCCTAATATAATAACAGAAGGTAAGTAATAGTCGTGGTAACTTAAAAATAGTTTTTAACTCGAGTGTATTACCATCTATGAAGCTATTTTTTGAAATCACACTATTTTTTGCTTGCAATGTACTGAATGTCAATTTTAGATTGCTAGTAAAATGTTATTAAGAAATTTTTATTTATTTTTTATTTCTGTAAAAGTTTGTTTTGTTTCCATAACGAGGACAATTAACCGCAATTTGTTTTCAGTGATGTACTAAATGGGCATAGCCAGGGGCTGATTGATTGATTGTTCATTACAAACACCGTTATGTTAGGCCACGAACTGTGAGCTTTCCATGGCTTCATCTCTTTGAATGTTAACCAAACCACTCATTCGTAATATACCTTTATTGGGCGTTGATTCAAAATTTAATATTAGCGCCGATGAAAATAAATCAACTTGAAGTCCGACATCAGGTAGAAAACAATATTTGACCATTTAAATACGTATTGCGGTTTTAGTTAGTAAGAATAAATAAAATTCTCCGTATTAGTTTATACTTTGTAGTTATTACTTTAATAATCACAATATGTTTTACAGTATTACGGTAGAATCGTTATGAAAATAACCTAAGTAATTTACTTGTGTTTTAGAAAATTATAAAACGTATAATATTCCACTCTTAATTGTACTAACACTTAGAAATCATTTTGAGAATTTGACCCTGCATGCATGAAGTGAACACATCTTCCATGGGAAATTTTTATTAAAATACTGAATTTAAATTTTACAACCGCTGTATTTTATTTATTTAAAACCATTAAATATAACTTTACTAATAAAACAGATTTCTTTGCACAAACCCGTTGTTAAAACTTGTTACATGAATCAGTTATAAGACAAATGAATAGTCTGATAAAATTTATTTTAAATTCACTTTTACAATTTAGATTTTATTGTGGTTACTGCCCCAAACTGGTAAGACTATATATTGTGGTTTCGTATATAGTTCAATCAGTTGTTGGTCTACACCTTGTTTTCGGCGCTGTTTTGTGATATTATTACGTAGTTTCGGGTCAAAACATCAAGCTACTTAAAAAACTGGCCTGACGACATCGTTAAGATATTTTAGATATTTAATCAATAACTCATTGTCGCGACGAACGATAAAATGAAAAGTGCCAGATAAAACCGTCCGTCCGTGTTACGCACAGAGTGTGTGTGTGTTATTTTTTAGTAGCCTACTGTTCATACCATGTGTTCTTCATTAAATATATTTAATATCTTAACGACGTCATCAGACCGATTTTTTTAACTAGCATGATGTTTTGATTTGGAAATGTGATCATAGTGCAAAACAGCACCAAAATCAGGTTTTAGATCAACAACTGACTGAACTGGAGACAATAAAGTGACTTAAAACCACAATTTATAACTAAGGCCAACCATGCAACATTATTAATTTACTTGCGCTACTCCTAAAATTTTATCTGGAAGAAATAGTTTGAAAAAAAAAATCCTGTACCCTTAAAAGCTTAACATTTTAGGATCAGGAAATAGTAAAATAATACTACTACTTCAAACATGGATTTTTTGTTCTGTTTTTATATGACAGTTATTACGCCGGTTCACCTCTCTTTTCGTGTATACAACAACCGATATTTGTTACAAGGGTGGAATATCAAATTACAAACTTCCATTCAAACTACGGATCCGATTGTCATATTGTTTGTTTTATGATATAACGTTCTACTGGGAATTTATATTTAAATAACAAAGCATCGAAGGTTATTTTGTTATGAAATTGTTTTGTGAGAAATCCTCTTAACGTTGGTTGCATACTATCGATAGTTTATTTTGACAAAATTTTAAAGCTTTCCAAAAACAAAGTACACAACCTAATTTAACTTTTTATGATTGAAAGAAAAAAATAAAAGAACCATGAAAACTCAATTAAATGTAGGTTAAGGAAATTGGTCTCAGTTAAAATTAGAAACTAATATACATTATGCATGCACATAAATCAGTCGTACATTATGATGTTACAAATAGCTGTAGAGTTATCAGAGCAAGCACTATATTGTTTTTATTAATTATTGGTAGTATTTATTTAATTTCATTGACTTAAAGTATAGTGTTGATCAATTACGCATTAACGCTTGTTGGAGATGTCTACTATGATTGCATTAAGAAGGTGTCTAAACTCGTGAAAACGGTCTTTTAAATAACCTCTGCAAAAGGTGCTTCCTGACTATGTTTGAAATTTTGCTGTACTGTTTTTTTTGACAGTTTAATTTTGAAAGTTAAAAAAATTTATAACTGTACTCGTTATTGTTTTTTAAGTTTAATTTTCATTTTTGTCCCTGTTTACATTTATGGTACCGGTATATTTTCATCACTCTTCGCATCTGATAGCAGCAAGCAGTACCGTACAGTACCCGTGCAGTACCATCACTTTCTCACGATAATTGTAACCAGTTCACACGCTGCACTACGTTGCGCAGGCCTATTCACATGACAGGCCATGACTCATATTCGTGAGGGGCCCCCGATCTAGAACATACAACACCTAGGCGAAACTCATTGTTGTAAATTGGCCTCATTACTACTGCAGTTTAATAGCTTCATATTTCTTGCATTTTTTTAACTCTGCTAATCTAATATTTCACAGTTTATAGATATTTATTCAAATTCAGGGGAAACCTTTTAATTTTCAATTAAAGACCTTTTGAACAGCCGAAAGTTTGATATGGTAACTGGCTCGGTTTATATACATTACACACTATTTTATGAATTAGCACCCTTTTTTCCTTATTTCTAATTTTAGAAACTTACTTACCTAGAAACTTAATAATGAGTTTGTTTCATATTTTACATGCTTAAGCCTATTCTTGCGATGAAGATATATTCTTCCTCCAGTACAACACAGAGGTTTAGTATATGCCTTATGAACCAAAACAAAAAGAACAACAAAAAGGTTTAGTATATAACTTACGTACCAAAAGAAAACACTAAGGTATGCAGTAATATACTTATAAGGGTTACTTATTGAGGGATTTGATTTTAAGTTCCTATGAATTGGATTGTTTTTTTTGTTTTTTTTTAACTCATTGAACTGATTAAATTGGACTGATTAAGTTGTAAATTAATTTTACTGAATAAAATAAATTAAGAACTGCAAAGTATAATTTTCTAACAAAGAAGCAATGCATTTTCCCATGTAATAATGTGTTTTCCTAAGATTATAAAGATAAATTAATGATATCATAACGAAGGTGTTTCAACATCGAATGGTTTCATCTGGCCATCGATGGTTATCTGTTCCCCATGAACTGATGCAAGCCATTGTTGTGTGGCATCTGACTCAGTATGGACCTCGATTTCAACATCGTTCTACTAATAGTTCGTTTCATTACTCAAACAAAGTAGTTCTTCCTGACTATAGAATCACCATAGAGTCTGAAGTAAAAAACTATGTATAAGGTCGGCTTTTATCTCTAGAAGAATCGTTCTATGCAGAAGCATATGCAGTGCATAGAAATGCACTGTTGTCATCAGAAGGTTTACAACAACAAATATTTAGTGGGGGATTATGATGAAGTTTTCACATTTTCTAAGATGTCAACGACTGGATAGTCCCATTCTTTATAGAAGAGATCATTAGTATTAGTCAAAAGAATCTAATCCTTAAGACCATCCAAACCATTCCCCCTTAGCCTTCAAAACAAGACTCAACATGTCTATAGATTTAAAAGACGCAGTATCTACATGAAAGGTTATGTACGTCATTGAATCGTTTCTCTCGTTTTGATCATACTAATGCAGTTTATTTACAGCATTAGTAGTTCTCTCTTCAGGTTATATATTTTTGTAAAAAAATTTACGTCTTATATAATAACTGATTTTAAACCTGCCAGATAATTTTAGAGTAAAGTGCATTGTGACTAAAAAGTAAAAACTACCTAAATTACTACCTAAACCTAGTTATAAAAATTAATCTGAAGCCAGGTCTAATAGTTTATTTGTCTAAGCTTTAAGATTGAGCACAGAAAGTGTAACGAAGTTCTTCTTTGTATTATTGTTAGGCAATCGATGTAAAATAATTGTTGCTCTTTTCAGCCTGAGAATAGGGGGATGCCCTAGAGGAAGTTCTGACCGGGTAAAGCTTAAAGAAAACTATGTTGGCCTATGTCATATGTTTTTTGTAAATTTAAAGGACTTTAAATGTAGAGCAAAACGCTAAAATCCCGATCTCAAAAGGTTAAATAATTCGCAAGTTATTACATTTTAAAATTCCTGTAACATGCTTTTAATGCTAAGTTTGACTGCCTGCAATTTCCGATTCGGGCTTCCATTTGAGGTCGAGTTATTGACATTATTCTTCAACAAGACCATTAAAATTAATTTAAAGGTTTTATTGTAACTCTTCATGGACCTTCCCGATTGAGAACCCCAAAACATGGATACATTATGACTTTCAGCCCCAATCGGGGACAGCCCATGAAAGATTGCAACACAATTAGAGTTATCCTTATTACATCAATAAGTGTATTTAGCCATTGACTATACAGTTAAATAGTGAAAAGTAAAACACTAAGGAATAAAATTAGATTGATTTCAAGTCAGGTATATGCGCTGCCGTCGTCACTAGGCGTAGTCAGATCGCGGTCAATGTATGTGCTAGAGGCGCGGCTGGCGGCGTCAACCCGCATACTGGAGCGCAACTGTCGTCGCTGAATATTCAAACTGGGGAAAGTGCGGGAACGGCGATTACCATCTGATTGTTATATTCCCACTGATCTTATCTCGACCGCGATGTAATGTTGGTGTTGAACTTAACATTTACGTAATAAAAATTACACGTCTACAACGACACCTGAGTTGGAAACAGTGGAACAGGGGAGTTAAAATGTGGTTGTTAAATTTGGTTTAGAAATGGCCTTGAATTTTATATGTTGTCATATTCAACTAATTATTTGGTAAAAAATATCTATCCAGCTATAACTTTTTGGACTCAATTAATTTGTATTTATTTATTGTAAAGTCGCTTATAAAATTTGCCGTTCACTGGATATTTAAATACTCTCGATTTTTCAAAACTTTTCGTCAACGGGCAGTCGCTGGGTGCTCTAACACAACTCGGAAACCTAAATTTTCAAGCAGTCCGTTTCATGAAAAATAACATTATAAAGAATATTAACATTTTATAATAACAAAAATTGTACCACATTATTTTAACAAATCTAAAGGTTACTTAAGAGCTTGATTTACTAGTCTTAACTTCTAAGGTGTAACAAGTTAGAATTAAGCAAAAGTACGAAAATCAAAAGAAAAAAAGACGATTGCGCATAATTTGTATCCCTTACTCTTTCTAGTCTTATCATCTCTAATATCAAAATGTGCCAAAATATAAAAAATACAGATCTTCTGCAATATTTTTCTATGCAGGAGGTTCCGTAAAATCAAAATAACAGACGTTCAAAATGTATCCGTGACACAAATTAGTATCAAGTGGGTTAAAAAGTTTGAAAACACAAAACCTAAATCTGTGAAGTACGTGATGTAAACATAGTGAAAATTTATAGCTTCAATATTGAAGTTTGTGATTCAATCAGGGTTATTTATATTCATTCAAATGTATTCAGTGTTCATTCATAGCCCGTCGTCCTCCGAAGTAAAGTCAATATCAATAACGATAGTTATGCGGGAGAACGTCACGGCTGTCAGCTTGATATTTCAATATCGTGGAAGATATTTCGTCAACGCCACGCCAGCCTTGATATTCATGGATCTAGTAACACTAAGGAATGTTGTGAGAGGCTTGAGGTTTATCCTGCGATGACCTTGACCGGTTAAGGTCGCCCGGCACGATTATCCTGCTCTGGCAATGCCGCGAGTCAGGCAATTTTCGAGTTAAGATTTGTTTCCCTGTATATTTCACTTAGTCGCTACTATAATCATTTAAATCACACTTCGCCCTTTGAAATATTTGTCAGGAAGGAATATCCGAATGTAATTTTTATGGAAAAATCCGGTTTGGAAACGATCATTCAAAGAGTTTACAACAGGAAGTTGTACTTGTAACGTTTTAAGTTAAAATCGAATATGGTTGTAGGGCTGATGTGAATTGTAATGATTCTTATTGTATCAGCTGTATTCAACGTTTTATAATGTATTTAATAAATATAGCAAAACAGTGAAAACGACGCCATATATTAGTTTATAGATTAAAATATTTATGTTTTAATTGTTTCTTCATTTTAAAATCTCAACTGCTATCATAAACGTCTTCTTTTATGTTTGAAAATAATAAAATTATAGAATTATTTTTTGAATTAGGAGATGGGGTGCCTGAAGTTAACCCAAACAGATTGGAAATGGTTTTAAAAGCTCCATAACCTTTTATGGAACCATTTTGTATAACTATAAGTTTTATTGGTAACTTACTAGTGTACACGTCGCTCAAAATCGAAAATTTTAATTTTTTTATTCAAACAAATTAAAAATCATACATATATTCTTTACTGTTTACGCTGTTTAAACTCGATTTCTTATCCAATGTACCTTCCATGGTTTATCAACAAATCCACTTTGATGTTTTACGACGAATCCAATTTTGTGATTATATGTAATCACATAAAACTTCACTTATTTACCGTAGTATATTAATAGATGTTTTGAGTGCTCAACTCAATACAAATTTATTCTAATTGGAAAATTAAAATTTAAATGACGGACGGCACCCTTATTCTAAGTCTGATTCTCATAAATGTTTTGCGGAAACTTCAGAACAAGCCCTATCCAACAAAACAAAACTCATATATTGGATTGTAATTTTAGGAGTTGCAAACACACAAAAATCCCTTAGGGTATAAAATAAGTATAGAATAGATGTCAGAAACTAACAATAGTTGTAAAACTGCGTGGTTATGTACTAGTTATAAAACTATAACTATTTATGAGTTATAAGTATAGTTCTATGCTTAATTTTTTCGTAGTAACCAATGGACCATTTTAAATCTATTAACACTCAAAGTCAGAGATATATGTTCAGTTCATTTGTTCTCTAGAGGGATAGAATTGTATGAAAAATAATTATAAATATTTATATTTTACTTTTTATAATTATATATGTACATACATAAATTTGTTTATACAGTGTGGTTGAATTAGTGGGAGTGGCCCAATTTCATCAATCGTATGGGTACAGGTTTTACAGACCCAGGAACATTTCATCAACCTGATAATCGGCGTTTTATAGAGTAGGAGACATTTCAGCTGCTTCCCGACCCTTCTGGAATGTTTGGAACGAAACCTGAATGTCAGTTATAAGGAAATTCCTACCAAAATGTTTTAATTTACTTCATAACAAAATTAAAATACCGGTATTCAGAACTACTTTCGTTCTTTCCCAAATATTTATGCAGTGTGAAATAGCGGGGATTTTGGGATTTTTAATTATCCCTAACAATTTATGGTTATTGGTTGAAAGCAGTGTTGTCAATCAAATCGAGGTTGACAACAAAACTTGGGTAGATCTTCCATGATCAATACAGATCATAATCTGGACTCGCCTACGGCTCGATGGGGGCTCCGCCCCCATGCCCCCTTAGGGGTTGCCCTAAATTTGTAGAATAATTAAAAGTCAAGTATGTAATAAGTTAGTTCCACGGAAGAGCTATACGTTGAAGACAGTAACAAAACAGTTTAATACACAAAATTCACATTCAATAGTAAAAAAAGCTTTGAAAAACTCCTATGAATCGGTTTTAGTACCCCTTCGTAATTAAAATTCGCTAACAAGATTTTAACTGCGAAATGATAATAATTTACGTAATATATGTAAATATTCTAGGTAAATATTTCTAGGTTATGCTGGATGTAGGGTCCAACCCGTAATTGGTTACCCCAATTCCGTAATTACTATAAAAATTACTATAAAACTCTCATGCAATGAGGCTAGTTGAGGGCTCCACTCCAATACCACTCATTGTGTTCGCTGAATAACCTACGGCTCTTCGTTTAAATCCCCTTCTTAGTTCCCCTCATTTCAATATAAAAAATAAAAATAAAAAAATTGAGAGTTGCGAAATAATACTTAACTATGTATTATTCTAGGTATTACGACCAGAATTGTATGTGTAAAAAAAAAATTGGAGATACTATTATGATAACTTATGACTGGAGTGTATTTCAGAAAGAATGGAAGTGGGGAAAAATATCTGTTTTGATGGAAGTAGGTTGTACCACAAAACATGAAGGCAAAAGAACGATATTTGTAGTTTAATAAATATATTGGCATTCATTACAATTCCTTCATTTCAGTTTTTAATGGTGTAAAACTTTAAAATTTACCTAATTTCCTAAAATATTACTGTCAAGGCAAATAAAAAAAACTTCAAGCTTCTAAATACAATAATACAGTAGTTACTAACAAAAGTATGATAAATAATGGTTAAAATATTAAAATTACCATACACATCAAAGGACATATGTTTTAGCCGTAGGACCAGGTCAGTAAATAACAATCAAAGTAAAACAATCAGTCGCTTGATATAGCAATTCGTTCCGACTCACAGTCAAAAGAAGAATACGTGATATTGAAAATCATCATGATAATTTTTAAGTTTGATAATTTCATTGATATTGGTACTGTGCAAGATATGTCTATGTGCAAAGTGAAGGTTCTGAGTAAAATATTATAGTAATTGTAAAATTACATCTACATGGGGTAAAATTCCCCGCAAAAATAAATAAACATTTAATTATGTTCAATTGTGTGGACTGGGGGGCAAAAATTCATAGAACCAAACTTGTAGTAACTTGAAAGATGTTCTCGAAGATTGCCTCAGATGTTATAATTTGGCCGCTAGAGTAGAAAAAAATAATGTCATATTTATTTTGGGTAAAAATGTTTGGTCGCTAAATTTTGAAATCAGATAGTTTTCTGGGGCAGGAAATAAAAAAGCTTTTTTATTTTAAATGAAAATACTGTACTGCCACCTTTTTAAATTAAACATTAACTTAGTACGCACTAAAAGATAAATCAATGGTGTAATCTGCTATTTTAGTTAAAATTTTTGTTGAATTGTAAAATTTAAATTAGCATGCTATCAGGTAAAGTCAATGATGTACTTCCTAATGAGTTCGTTAGAAATTAAGTGCCATCCCAAATAAAGAACGAATTTTTGGGAGGACTATCGTGCAAATATGATACTGTCTTATCGGGTGTCCCATACCAACCTTGCAAAACAAATAGTGCGGTTGTAGGTAAACATATTTTGCTCTGTTGATTGACATTGATTTCAATACAGAGGGGACCAGACGTTATTTTGAAGCAACTTTCAAATTTAATATTTAAAAACCCTAATCATACTGATTTAGAATAATAAATAGCATGACATTTTTTTTTTAACTGGGGGAAATTTAACATATATTATGTCTGAACATTTTACATATAACAGAACTTACCAAACATGTAAATGTCTAACAACCTCATTTAAAATAATTTACCATCATAAAACATCAATTATCACGTGATTAGTTTTACTAAACATTTAAATACATGTTCATTAATCTCCGTCATGTTGTAAATTTAATAAAAAAACATTTTGGACCAAACTGACAATTTTGTTGGAAACGTATTTAAAAGAGTCTAAGACATTTTTGTGCCGAGACATTTTTGCTTAAAATTCAAATTTCAACCTCAAATATTCAATAAACTGCTAAAATTACGCGTACAAGATCAAATTGTAAAGTTTTCTTAAAAACCGTGTAAAACTAAAAAAAATTATTTAGAGTGAGAGTTGGTATTTGACATCAGTGACTTCCGGTCTGGAGAGGTAATTTCAGATACACCCTGTACATTGAAATTACTCTCGGTGAATAGACCGCTTTTCCTATAAAGGCACAATTGGTTAATGTTATAAAATTTCTTAAAAAGGGTGTTTCGGTAATCCGCGACTTCCAGTATGTTGGCAATTTTCTCAGTAATATAGGTAGGTAAGTTTAGTTCTCGCTTGGGAATCACTCGTTAGTAAGTGATATATAGGAGATCTACTTTACCGACATTTGACGAATTTCTGATACCCCGATGAGTGAGTGAGTGAGTGAGTTACACATTCGGGAGTATATAATGTAGAATTGTGATAAATATTGACAGTGATAAATATTGTTAACTGATTGTTAACTGGGCTTGAACTTACACAGTCAATATGGATCATACATCAACATTTGACTTTACATACTCAATCCGTATCATGATCCAGGATCACGGTCCAAATATCGCGCCAAATATCGCGATCCGTATTGAGCGTGTAAGGTCCGCCAATGTCAACCAGAATATTTTCAGTTAACAAATCTCTTACACTCAATAAAAAAAAAAAAACCTGCCAATGATAAGAAAACTTAAGGGAAACCAAACGCGAAACCCAGTCGGACGGTTTCGTCCGCAGTAATACCATAATGAGACGTACTTATCCACCCTCATTGCCTTGTGACGAGTCGGTTTTGGCGCCCATTATAAACTGTAATACACTCTCATCTCTAAACACTGAAGGACGACCGGTTCTGTCTAGACTTGATCGTCATCTCCTCTCGAATTAAAATTCTCATTCTGGAGGATCAAAACCTTGAATCGACTGTCTCCTTCCGTGATTACATGTTAGTTATATGTATTACGTAATTTTATGGGCTTTACTGAGTTTTTGTTTCTTTTTCTGCCCGGAGGAGTAAACACGTGCAAACAGGAAACTTAGTCTTCAGCCTTGAAATCTTCAACTGTGGATTACGCATATTCAACTTGTAGTAAGCCTAATGTTTTTTTTTTTTTTTTAAGATTGACATTTTAAATGTTAAATGTAATAATCGCTCCATAAAAATCGCATTTACTTTAAGTATTAGACACATCCTGATTATTAAATTGTTTTTCCCAGAAAAGGATACCTTAAGCATTGATGGAATTAAAAAAAATATATACGCATGTTTCTTTCATTGTCCGGTGGATTTGAAGGTGTTGTGTTTCCCTAAGCTTAAACTTCTAAGTGAGACAAGCATTCAAAATTATAGAGAATGGTATAGGATTACTAGAATTACAATTGCTAAGAATAGAGCTATCAGCTAAATTGCGTGATTATAAATTATATACCATGTTATCATTTATTTCATCAACAAATGTACGAGCTGAACGTACTCTGTCATATGTACACCATTTTTTTTTAGTATGAAAAAACCTTTTTTGAGTGTAAATACCCCCGTCGCAGCAGACCTGCGTACTCAGCGAATTTCCAATAGAATTTTGGTATATTTTCTATTTCCCCGTAAAATCCATGGGGACGAGAGTATGTAGGTTTGCCGCCATATGGGTCTAGTTGGTAAATATAAGATAAACCCTACCTAGTGATTGTACATATCAAATTTTATAAGGTTATGGTGTTCTTTTTATTTTCCCCATAAACCCCATAAAGGTGAGTACGTAGGTTTGCCGCCATATGGGTTTTCTAAGCAAATATAAGTTAAACGCTTCCTAATGAATGTATATACCAAATTTGTTCAAGATATGTCAATAAATAAGCAAGAAGGCTTTTTTGATTTCCCATAAGAATAACATGGAAAACATAGTTTTTCGATTTTCTCTATAACCATTTAAGCTAGGTAAAAAATTCAAAATACTAGATTGTATGATTTTTTAAGCTCTTGTATATGGTTTAAGTTAAAATTGATGAACTCTATAAATAAAAGTAAAAAAAAGCCAAAAACCCATTTTTAACCCTTTTGAAACCCCATAAAACCCTGTTCCCATGGTCCGATCATTCTGGTTCGCGAACTCAACCTAGTAGATGCTGGCTTACACCCCTGTACCAAATTTCATCAAAATCGGAGGTTCCGTTCGAAAGTTATCGTGTTCACGGACACATACATACATATGTATATATACATAACATAAGTGCTCGCCAAAAACACTGTACATATAAGTAGTGTAAAATTGCGGCCGCTGGCCCAGTTCAAGGTCACCTGAGGGATGACGTCATCGAGGTCAATGACCTCACCGATGACGTCATCGATGACGTCATCGATGACGCAATCGATGACGTCATCACTAATGACGTCATTTCGATGACGTCACACCCATGACGTCACAGAAATGACGTGCTGATGACGTCATCACCCCTTACGTCATCAAAACGACGTCACCGACGCCACTAAGGTCAAGGTCACGCAGAAACTTAAAATTTTTTAGCACTTTTGCCGTTTCTCGCACTACGCTCCGAGTTTCAGTCAGAGTCCCCGTGACCTTGACCACTTGGAGCGAATTTTCGACGAGAAACGGCAAAAGTGCCAAGTTAAACTCGAGTTTCTGACATGACTCTGCCTAAATGGGCAATCGGTTATCCCTCAGGTGACCTTGAACCAGTACAACGCCCGCAATTTTATGTTACTGTGACCCTGAACACTTAACAACGGAGCGCCGACACCGATGCGCACCCCACGACAGCCACCGAGTGACTGACTGTCAGGCTCTGTGTATGCTAGGTATATCGGCTTGAGAGACTAAGACTCTAAACTGTCAGGAATGGGAGTAACTAACTGAATTTTGCAAGGAAAAGTCATTTCATCCAATATTTTAAACAAATCCTCATCAGTAAAACTGACATTAGTCTGTTTTGTATAAAACTTAGGGTGTCCGCGCAACAGTTTGCGCCACTTAGCTAAAGTTGAAACTCTCTTAACTTTGGGTGGTGGACAGTGAGCAACTAATAAAGTCTTAACACGGCTAAGTTTCTTACCTAAAGTGTCCTGCGACATGGCTTCACCTTACAAAAGTCCGCACAATACTGAGAGACTGCTTGTAGCGCATGAGTCAAGGGAAAAGAAGTGGGGGAAACAGCAGGAGTGGGGGAAGGTCACAGTGGCGGGGGAAGGTGAGGTGGTACGCTGGAGTATCGCATCACTTCACCATGAGCTGTCCTACAATCAACACACTGTTCTCTTGGCCCGAGTTGGCACTAGAAGAAACATTTCTGTACAGCTTAGGCTGTGAGAGCCGAGGAAGCAAAGTCAAAGTGGAAATTGTGTTAAACTCCAAGATGAAGAGTCTCCTAAATAAACTAATTGTATCCTTGCAATCTCCTATAAGTGTAGAGAAATACCACTTTATTAAGCGACACCTTATACTTTGGCAAAACGAAGCGGAAATGGAAAAGATTACAGTAAAATTAATTTAACTTAAAACCTGGACTGGACACTCATGGCGATACCACGTGGCGTGCAAACGCCACCCTAAACATTACAAGTTAGGTTATTGAGCACCTCTGGTACGATAACCGATGTGCTAGAGTTAAAGTGTGATGACCTTGAGTCAAAACACTGAAACACTACAAGTCGATATCGTCCCAGAGTTAAAGTGTAGTGACCTACATTCAGAACTTGTAAAATTACTTACATATAGAGAGCTAGAGAACAGCGAGACGCACCGCATGGAAGCCGGAGACATACTGGCGAAGCGGTGTTGTGCAGCCTAGGGACCCAGTTGTGGTGGGGGTATAGCCAACACTTAGAGTACAAGTGTTGTGGGTGACCTTGACCCACTTAACTTACCTGACCCCCCCCCCCCCCGACAAAAAGTGCGAACCCCCCCCCCCCCCCGACAAAAAGTGCGAACCCCCCCCCCCCCCGACAAAAAGTGCGAACCCCCCCCCCCCCGACAAAAAGTGCGAACCCCCCCCCCCCCCCGACAAAAAGTGCGAAACCCCCCCCCCCCCCCCGACAAAAAGTGCGAACCCCCCCCCCCCCGACAAAAAGTGCGAACCCCCCCCCCCACCCCCACCCCCTCCCCCACCCCCTCCCCCACCCCTGATATCCTGGGCGTGGCAGCCCCGGCGGGGATATAAGGGGGTCCAGCCAGAGCCGGCTCGCAGTCCGCTCCCGCGCGTTGAACGTGAACGACCGGGACGGACCGCCATAGGCATCACTAAACATTGAATGGCGCCTTCAGTGTTTAGCGAAGTCTACTCTAACTTTAAGACTTGTATTAGTTGTAAGATATTGCGCTTGCGTTTGGGTATTGGGAATTGATTTATATGAGAGTGTTTTACTTGTACCCTATGTCTCCTGTGTCTTTTATCCTTTGTGTCTTGTTTGTTATATGTGTTTAATGTGTATGTGCTTGTTCCAGCATTGACTACGTTGAGCTTAATTGTGTGTTATATGTTTGTAAAGTGTATACGCTTGTTTTAGCAATCCCCCCTTGAGCTTTTTCAATGCTCAAAGTAAATTGTAAAGTCAGGGAACGGGAGTAGGCCCCCGTGTAAAAGCATTTTATACCAACGTTAGCATGAGTCCTCTCAGGCATGCAATATTGCGGCTGGGTTTGGGACTCGGTCCGTTTGTATGCTGACATGCAGACCACAGCTGTGGCCAATTTGCGGTGGCCTCTGCACTCGGACCGAGGGCGTAAGCCACTAGGGCTGTCCTCAACCTCTTGTTTCCCTTCTGGAAACTCAAAATTATGTAAATGAATCTTTGTTAGCTATTTGTGTTTTTAGTCCCCAAGGCCCCCGAACATTCGTGGTTCGCCATGGATGTACGGGGGCCGAAATTTTTTTAATGTCCGTGTGGCCTTGACCCACAAAGATTTATAAAAATTTACTGCATTGATAAAGTTAAATAGTAAAGGTAGGGTACGGGAGTAGACCCCCGTGTAAAACAATTTTAAACCAATTTTAGCATGGGTCCTCTCAGGCATGCAATATTGCGGCTGGGTTTGGGACTCGGTCCGTTTGTATGCTGACATGCAGACCACAGCTGTGGCCAATTTGCGGTGGCCCCTGCACTCGGACCGAGGGCGTAAGCCACTAGGGCTGTCCTCAACCTCTCTCAAAATTAAGTAAATGTTTTGTTAGCTATTGAAAAGACAATGCAGTAAATGTTTACAAGTCTTGCGTGGCGAAGGGAACACGACATTGGATGTTGCCTTGTTGTCATAGTTGGGTCTCTTTGGAGGCTACAGCGATGACAACCCAAGTGCCCCACGCCCCCATCGGGGGTGTGGGGCTTAATTTTTTAAAGTTTTACCGTGACCTTGACCTAAATATATAAAAGTTTTCAAAATTCTTTAACAGTCAGGTCTTATTAACAAGGTAAATATATTAAGCTCTTTTAAAAAAATGTACAAGTCAAGTAACACACAAGGTTTGACTCGTCTATAAGTGTGTCTTTTTTGGAGGCTTCAGCGATGTTAACATAAACGCCTTAAGTGAGGCTTATTGTTTTAAATTGACCCCCCCCCCCCCCCCCGACAAAAAGTGCGCCCCCCCCCCCCCGACAAAAAGTGCGAACCCCCCCCCCCCCCGACAAAAAGTGCGAACCCCCCCCCCCCCCCGACAAAAAGTGCCCCCCCCCACCCCCACCCCCACCCCCACCCCCACCCCCACCCCTGATATCCTGGGCGTGGCAGCCCCGGCGGGGATATAAGGCGGCCGGGTGGCATGCACTTCTCATTCCTGTCCAGGTTCCCGTACCGGACGGTCCTCTCTCGCTCCTGAGATTTTATTTACTTATTTCAATCTTCTTTTCATATTTACTCTTTTCATATTTACTCTTCATTTATTCGCTTCATCAAGATGGGTCTTAAGCTCAAGAATTACCCACCAGCTTCTTCAACCTCGGCCAACACGCCTCAGCCCTCATCGTCGTCCGCTCCGATCCTAGAATACCTCATGACAGCGCAGATTCTGAGCTGCCTGACGATGCCGCCACCGCCGCCGCCACCGCAGCCTGCCTCGATGCCCAGCCTGTCACCATTGCCACCAACATTGGAAGAGGTTGGCGCACCTGCAGCATTGGAAGAGGTTGGCGCACCTGCAGCATTGGAAGATGCTGGCGCACCTGCGGCATCGTCAAAAAACCCCAGCGGACGAGTCCTGATAGCTTCTCCAGCACTTTCACTGCTATCAGACTCAGGATCGGAGTCTGCGGTGTTCGAAGAGGCGTCAAGGTCGAGGATAACCCCCTACAGTCGCACGAAGAAAATCCTATCCTACACCAAATCCCAATGTCCCTCACCCATATCCCCCATGCCACCTACACCAACCAAACCACCCCGTAAATCAATCTTCTCCCCCGAACTCCCCACGATCGACCTAACCCGTTCACCTACCCCACCCAAAATTGTCTGCAGCCTACCTTTTGACTTACTTAAACCTTCACCTCCCACCCCCATTCCTTCTAGCCAGCCTAAACCTGACAAGCTCCAAAACACTCCAGTAAAGCGTCCAACACAAAAACGTAAGCGTGTTAAACTCCCTGCTGGCAAGGGTAATAAATGCGATTACGTGTGGATGTCAAAAGACTTTGGGATTCTTTGCTGTCAGAAGTTTGCTGTTTTAGATAAAGACCGTTGCCAAACGCACTTGAACAAAAACATCAATCTTCCGAGAGTAAGACCCTACAGTCTTAACAACATTAGGTCTAAAACATCCCAACCCAGACATCCCCACAGTCCGCAACCGCTTGATATTAGAAGACTTAAAATGGATGAAAAATATTATTTTATTACTCAAATTTATGGAGCTTTTGATGCCAAAGTAGAAATCATTGTAAAAGGTGATGGCAGCCTTCATACAATGAAAGTACCCGTTCGGATGGTACAAAGACAATTTTTCATCCATAAAAAAGGCTATCTAATACGAAGGGAAGGATGCCAATCTGTGTGGGAAATGGATTAGGATGTAGGCCTACCAAAAGAAATTCTAAATTGTTAGGTTGTGTTGGACGATATTTAAAAAAAACAAAAATTCTTCTTCCAAATTATTTTTTCCAAATTTAGTCCTAACCCTCTTAAAGTAAGGGAGAGGAGTATTACACAAGTCAAATAATAAAAAAAAAACTTGACTTGTATAATACTTTAACCTGGCGGTGATGTTAAGTCACTGGGACAATCTCAAACCGTGTCCTTGAGGGTGAAGACTAAGTTACGAAAATCTTTAACAAATAAAAACTTACCTCCAAACACTTGTAGCTTGCTACAAATGTTTGGAGGTAAAAATTTTTCAAAGTTTGAATGACCTTGACCCATATAAATTACTGTTTAAAGTAAAGTGCTAACCTTACAACTAATGTCGTGTATCACGTGATACCCCCCACTCTAATGCTCTTACTAAGCTTGTATGAGCCGTTCATTTGCTTCAGTCCGTTTCTGTACTCCGTGTAAACATGTCACGGTACAATTACAAAGGTGGTGACTTCTTGATAGATCCACACAATGTTTGGGAAGTGCTAAATCGGCATAGAATGGAAGTTGAGTGTTGTATAAGACGAGATGGGTCTACATTTTATCTATGTATTATAAACAAACAAACCCACAAGTATGAACACTGGACAAAAATTAATTATAACAACATAGATGAGCTGTTTGCTTGGGTTTTTGAGGTGTGTAAAGTTATTGAAGAAACCAAAATGATGGGTTTGCTAAAGGTATGTAAAACCGATGACCGCGAGGACTAAGGGAAAGTTAGTGGAAGTCCTTAAGCTATCCCCCCCCCTCCCCCCCCCCGGGGTTACCCCCACCACTAAAAATGGGTATATATAGGAGTGGTGATCAACCGTCTTCTCATTCTGCTTTACACTGTTTAGCTGAATACTACCATGTCAGCCATGAACATTCCAGCCTCTACCTCTGGCCTGACCGCATCCAACTCTGGCTCAAGCTCTGGACCGATCCGGCGGGGCCGCCTGTCAAAGAGTCGCGTTCGGTTCTTCGGATTCACTCCGAGCAAGACGGAGTTGTGCAGCAGTGGAGCCTCCAGAAGAGAGTCTAGCTTGTATGAAGAACTCCAGCAGGTAGTGCCGGGTGTAGTGGTTGGTGCATCTTCACAGGAAGACACTGTTAGAGCTGCTATAAGATATATTAAAGGTTGTAACGTATTGATAGAGGAAAAGAACAGGTTGTTAGAGGAAAAGAAGAGGTTGTTGGAGAGTGCACACAGTGAAATACTTTTGATCCGGAAAGAATGGGAAAAACTAATTATGAAGTGTGACAGATTGTTAGATGATAGTGATGATAGTGAGGATGAGAGTGGATAGGTGTGTGGGTAAAGACTCGGACTGGGACTTGTGTGTTTGTATGAATGTGTGTGTGAATGCGGAATACAGAGCGGGGGATAGATCACTCTGTGGCAATGGACTAACATGCCACTTAGTGATCTATCCCCCGTTCTGGTAATGTTTTTGGATGGCCTTGACCCACTTTACCAAGGCTAGCTAGTACCCCCCACTACTGATAAGTGTATATATATACGGGTATTAACGTGCAGTTTGGTTATTCTGCTTTGTACCGCTTAGCTGAATACAGCATTGTAACATGGCTTTTAACTCTAAAACTTCTCAGGCTTCCTCTTCTTCTTCAAGAAGGCGTGCTGCCAACGTCCTGCCTGCTACTCGTGGACCTGCTCGACCATTCCACAGCATAACTGTTGCTCGGGCAAACGCCTGCAAAGCTCCGATGCTACGGACCTTGCTGGAGGTAAGCCAAGACGGACAAGGCTTGCTCAGTCCTGGTCAACGGCAGGAGCAAGAAAGGCGTATGGCGTACTTCAGGCTGCAGGGTGTAGTTCCCAGCTTGAAGTTAGGCGATCCGAGAGTAGCAAGCATCAACGAGGCAGCGGACTACATATCACACCTTCACAGTGTTTTAGAAGTAAAGGACCAACAAATTGAAAACTTAAAAGAACAATTGAAACAATTTAACTTTAATCCTGTGGAGTTTGTGGAAGCAGTGATGAGTGATAGTGATGATGAAGGAACTGAATATATATTGGGTATGTAATGAAAGACTTGGACAGGGACATGTGTGTGTGTGTGTGTAGAATACAGAGCGGGGGATAGACTACTTTGCGGCAATGGACTAGCATGCTGCTTAGTGGTCTATCCCCCGCTCAAAGGGTAGCATTGGATGACCTTGACCCACTTTACAGCAAGGACAACCGGTTAACTGGTATAAAAGAGGGGGGTATATACATCTCGACTTCATTCTGCTTTGGACCTTCCAGTGGAACGCTAGAAACAATGAGTGGATCGCTGCTTGGTGCTAACTTGGACAGGTATTCTGTGATGGTACACTATGAAGATTGTAGAGACATGTTGACGGCTGTGTATGATTGTTTGGTGAGAAAAATCTTTCAAGAAAACTGCCAGTTTATGTTAGCGTGGAAAAGAAACTTGTTTGTTGATGGTCATGCTACAATGCAAAGCATGAACCACCTTCATGTGTTAAAAGTAGGACATCATAATTTGGACGAACTGGACGATATGTTTAGGGAGCTGGAGTGTTTGATACATCAGGAGTGTAAACCATGTGAAATTGAAATTTTTAAATTGGATATGGAATTAGAATAAAATGTGTTAAACAGGACTTGGACTTGGACTTGATTGAGGTTTTGTAGAACAGAGCGGGGGATAGATCACTTTGCGGCAATGGACTAGCATGCTGCTTAGTGGTCTATCCCCCGCTCAAAGGGTATCTTTACGTGACCTTGACCCACATAAATTGTATAGTTGGTGGGGGTATAAAAAGGGTAAGCAAATTGGATGGATACAACACTTCCATACCATGGCTCCACTTGACAACACCGTGTTCCATCGCAACAGAATTGTCTCTATTCTGGAGGTAATACCTCTAGAAATTATAGAAGTAGAGGACCAACTACCTGCGGTTGATCAAGAAGAGGAGGAGGAAGAGATAATGGATATTGAAACGGACTCTGACGAAGCTGGTTCAACGGACAATGAGGTGGACTTGCATGCCTACGAAACATTAGAGTCGTCATCTGAGTCGGAAATGGAATTCCAATTGGAAATCGAAGAAGAAGAAGAACAAGAACAAGACACTCCCCATCGTCCAATGGATAGGATGTTAGTTGCCAGAAGAATTATGTATTGTCATCGCTGCCTATTCCGTGATGAGGATGATTCCGACTCTGATGGTGATGTTTCACCCTTGTAAAAAGTTTAAACAAAAAGTTAAAAAAGAATGTGAGCGGGGGATAGAGCACTTTGTAGTAAATGATGCTGCTTAGTGCTCTATCCCCCGCTCAAAATAATAATTCCAAATGACCTTGACCTACATAAACTTGCTCAAACAGACATCTTTGAAAAAACTTGTACAAATTATTGAATCTAGACCAAATATCATCAATTTATCAAGCCTACTGATAAATGTATTACAAACGGTTGTGTAAAGGCTAAATTTAGCACATGAGTGATAACCTGTTTCCATATGACGTCACTTTCCCCACCTATCTGCCTCGGATATAAAGGGTCCCGGTGGAGTGCGCTGCTCATTATTGCGTGGACATTCACAGAGTGTGCATTCAAAGCCAAACTGTTTGAAATGGCTCTTTGCGACATTTGTGGGGAAATCTTTCAAGACGAAGATCTTTTCACCATACACAGAGAATTACATGAAGACGAAGATAGAAAAGAAGATATTACCATGGATGAAATAGACTTAGACTCAATTGACCGGTTTTTGGAAGAGCACCAGAAGCAGACGGACTACTGGGACAGCTATCTACAGCAAATGCAAAGAAGAAGACCTAGTGTGATCCAATTTGCTGGTGCTGGACCATCTACTGCTACAAGACCTATTGAAGAAGAGGACACCGAAGAAGAGGACACCGAAGAAGAGGATATGGAAGAAGAAGAACTGGAAGATGTAAGACAACTGCGCACCACAGCCTTGCCAGGACGAGTTGTAACACATTTCAAAATTAATAACGTTCAATTGGAATTGGAAACATTCATAACCCAGGCTAAGGAACTTGTTGGTCAAACGTTGAGGGAAGAATTACAAAGGCTAAATTTTATTAAATTTGGAATGGTGTTAGAGGCTATGTTTAACAATACTGATGGTGAAACAGCATTGAGAGCATTCATTACCAAAAACCGAACCCTTACCTTCACCTCCGACATTGATGATATTATTGAAGAATGCTTGGAGGAACTTATAACCAAACTCCAAGAACATGAAGGAAGAGGATCTGGATGGACTTTGTCATCAATCGAAGGTATGGATGTTAGGGTTCATAAACATGGATATGGTTTAAGAGGTAGTAGTTTTATCCCTCTACCAAAGAAAATCCAAAACACTAACTCGTGTAGAAATGTTCAAAATGAGGGTAATGAATGTTTCAAGTATGCAATGTTAACCAAGTATGTTAAAAACAATCCTTGTAGAGTTGGTAGAGAATACTACGAAAATGAACACCGCTACAACTTTCAAGGTCTTACTTACCCAGTTACTTTAAAAGATATTGACAAATTTGAAAAGAAAAATCCTGGCGTTTCAGTTAATGTTTTTGGTCTGGATGATTCCAACAACGTTTATCCTTTGCGGGTAGTAAAGGTTGAGCAAAGAAACCATACGGATTTGCTATTGATAACCAAGGGTGAAATTTCCCATTATGTATGGATAAAAGACTTTGAAGCGTTAGTTGTAAAACAATTGACCAAAAGAGTAAATAGGATTACAGTTTGCAAGAGATGTTTCTGCTTTTCTTGGAAAGATTCAAGACGTGGAGGATTGGACTGGTTATTGGAACATAAAAGACTTTGCAACGAGAACTATGAAGTAAAGATAAGTCTTCCACCGCCTACCCGAGCTTCAATACAATTTAACAAGACAGTTCACCAATACCGAATTCCAATAGTGGTCTATGCAGATTTTGAATCAACGTTAGTACCACAGGAGCTGCCGGACGGCGAAGTGACTAGAAGAACAAAATATCAGTTGCATCAGCCCAACAGTTTTTGTTTACTAGTTAAATCAACCTTGTCTGAAAACCAATTGCAAGACTATGGTTTAACATCCACTCCAATACTCTACCGTGGTGAAGAAGCCGCTAAGTATTTTGTAGACCAACTGTACGATATTGCTGGAAAGGTTCAACGCTTGTTCGGTAATATTGTACCTATGCAACCTTTAAACCAAAATCAACAAGAAGAATACAACTTAGCGACAAGATGCTATTTATGCAAGAAGATGTTCAGTGAAGAAAATCCAAAAGTAAGAGATCACGATCACCTGACAGGGTTATACAGAGGAGCTGCTTGTAATTCATGCAATATAAATTACAAACTGCCAAACTTTATTCCTGTCGTTTTACACAATCTTAGCGGCTACGACTCCCACTTTATTATCCCGGAGTTAGGAAGAGATGACGGTAAAATTGATGTTCTTGCTACAACATTGGAAAAGTACATCAGCTTTTCAAAAACAGTAGGTAAAATTAAACTTCGCTTCGTAGACTCTTACAGATTTATGGCATCTAGTTTAGCCAAATTGTCAGAGAACCTAAGAAGAGAAGACCTAAAAGAAACCAGAAAAATTGTACCTGAAGATAAATTAGACCTAGTATTACGGAAAGGAGTGTTCCCCTACGATTACATAACTTCTACAGAAAAATTTGAAGAAACCAGTCTACCGCCGATTGAAGCCTTCAACAGCAAATTAAACGAAAGTGAAATCTCCGTTGAAGACTACAATCATGCATGTAATGTTTGGAACCAACTAAACATTCAAACCTTAGGGGAATATTCTGACTTTTATATAAAATTGGACGTAACTCTGCTGTGCGATGTGATGGAAGAATTCAGAAACACCTGCTTCTCCGCCTATGGACTGGACCCTCTACACTCGTACACATCTCCTGGATTAGCATGGCAAGCTATGCTAAAGTCAACCAACTGTCGACTGGAACTTCTAACGGATATTGATATGGTGCTCATGATGGAATCTGGTGTACGGGGCGGTTTGACACAAGCTGTAACACGTCATGTCAAAGCCAACAACAAGTACATCCCCGGCTTCGACGAGCAACAACCATCGGTCTACCTTGGCTATTTTGATGCAAACAACCTTTATGGTTGGGCAATGTCAAATCCGCTTCCCTACGCTGACTTCAAGTGGATCGACCCGGCCACCATCGGAGACATCTCACAGATTCCAAAGGATGGTCCAAAAGGCTATATTTTGGACTGTGATTTTGAATACCCGGAGCACCTTCATGACCATCACTACGACTTGCCTCTCCTAGCCAAGACTGAAGTTTCACCGACAGGAAGATGGCCAAAATTGATGATGACCTTGGAGAATAAGGATCGCTATGTGGCTCACTACTGGGTAGTTCAACAGGCTCTTGAATTGGGTCTACGTATAGTGAGAATTCATAGAGCAATTGAATTCACCCAGTCTTGTTGGTTGAAACCATATATTGATTCCAACACTGCAAGAAGAGCTGCAGCGACAACAGCATTTGAAAAGGACTTCTATAAATTAATGAACAATGCCATCTTTGAGAAGACCTTGGAGAACAAAAGAAAACACAAAAATGTAAAATTAGTGAGTGATCCTAGGAAATTGGAAAAATTAGTGCAAAAACCAAATTTCGGAACATCCATGATTATAAACGAAAATCTAGTCGCTGTCAGTATGAAGAAAACAACAATAGTCATGGACCGTCCGTTATACATAGGTATGTCGATTTTGGATATAAGTAAAACCCTGATGTATGATTTCCATTATAACAAAATGGTTAAACATTACGGAAGGGAAAACATTGGAGTCGCATACATGGATACGGACGCGTTTATCTACTGGATAAAGACTTTGGACATGTATGAAGACCTAAGGACTTTTCCATACAAAGAAGATTTCGATTTTTCTGACTATCCGAAAAACCATCCAAATTTTAATGAAAAATATAAAAAAGTAATTGGAAAATTCAAAGATGAAGCAAATGGAATGCCTTTAGAAGAAATAGTGGCGCTGATGGCGAAATTGTATTCATTTAAGATGTACCACGAGAACAACACACCGACAGTGAAGAAAGCAAAAGGAGTGAAGACATCTTATTTGAAAAAACACGTGACATTTGACCACTACAAGACTTGTTTGTTTGAAGATACTACGATATCAGCAACATTCAACAATATCCGAAGCTTCAAGCATCAAGTCTACAGTGTCACCGAAATTAAAAAAGCGTTGTCAGCTCGGGATGATAAAAGATACATTATGCCCGACAAAATCCACACTCTTCCTTTTGGCCACTACTCTCTAAACCCTATCAACTAGTAACCTATTCTTCGTCCTTCTACAACTACGACCTTATTCCTTTCTCCTTCCGTAAAAAAATGGGGAACACGGCAAGTCCAACGCCGTGTTCCCCATTTTTTTACACAAGTTTGGATGACCTTGACCCATATAAATGATATGAATATTTAAAACAACATTCATTGTGATTATACATGTGATACAACAAACATTGAAACCTGCAATATGAAGGACTTAAAGCAACAAATTGTCAACGAACTTCATAAACCTGCAAGAAGAAAGTTTCCACGAAGAAATACGGTGATAAAAGGAATTAATGATTTATATCAAGCGGATTTAATCGAAATGATTCCTTATAGCAAACAAAATAAAGGATATAAATACATATTGACTGTTATTAACTGTTTTTCAAAAATGGCAGATGCTTTACCACTAAAAGATAAAAGTGGCAAAAGTGTTACAAAAGCAATGGAAACAGCTATACAAAGAGACAAACATACTATTAAACATTTACAAACAGATGATGGAAAAGAATATTTTAATAAGGAATTTGCAAATTTAATGAAAAAACACAATATAAACCATTATTCAACCAATTCAGAAGTAAAAGCCTCAATAATCGAAAGATTCAACAGAACTTTAAAAAGTGCAATGTATAAAATGTTTTCCAACAGAGGATCGCACATATGGATTGATATGTTACCAAAACTTATAAACGATTACAATAACAAATTTCATAGGACTATCGGGATGAAACCAAACCAAGTAACTAGTAAAAATGAAAACCTTGTATTAAAACGTATAAAAACGAATACTAAACCAAAAGTTGAAAAACTAAAGCCTAAAAAATTTAATGTGGGTGATAAAGTGCGAATAAGTAAATATAAAGGTGTATTCAGTAAAAGATACCTGCCAAATTGGACCAATGAGGTTTTTACTGTATTCAAAGTACAACCTACAGTACCTGAGACATATATTTTAAAAGATAATAAAGGACAATTGCTTGAAGGAGGGTTTTATGGACATGAAATGTTAAAATCAACAGTAGGCGATGTATATTTAGTTGAAAAGGTGTTGCAACGGAAAAAAGATAAGGTCAAAGTACGATGGTTAGGATTTAATAAGACGGAAGATTCTTGGATACCTAAAAAGGATTTGATATAACGATAGAGAATCATTTTAGGTTGAACCATTACAAAGGATGGAGATAGTACCACAAAAAGAGAGTTTTACTATTAATAATATAGATGAACTCACAGTGGATAATTCAGAATTCAATAGTGGGAAACATGGCAATTTGTTACCAAACACCGTTCGTTGTCTGGTTACCGGACCTTCCAACTGTGGAAAAACTAATGTAGTATTCAATTTGATTACAAACCCTAAAGGATTACGATTTAACAATCTATATGTATTTTCAAAATCACTACAACAACCAAAGTATCAATTATTGGAAAAGATACTGACTGATGTGCCTGAAGTTAAATATTTAAAGTTTAATGCAAGCGAGAGTGTCATGCAGCCACAAGAAGCTAAACCATTCTCCGTGTTTATATTCGACGATGTATCTTGTGAAAACCAAAACACAATAAGGAATTACTTCGCTATGGGTCGACATAACAACATAGATAGCATTTATATTGGCCAAACTTACAGCAAAATACCTAAACAACTCATTAGAGACAATGCAAACATGTTAATTGTATTTAAACAGGACGAAACCAACCTAAAACATATATATTTTGATCATGTAAATGCGGATATGACATTTGAACGATTTAAAGAGTTGTGTGGAAAGGCTTGGGCTGAAAAGTATGGGTTCCTAACAATTATGAAAGAACAACCGCTAAACAATGGTCGATACAGGATAGGATTTGATAAATTTATATTAATACATTAAACGTGGTGTAACACATTCATTGTTGTACAACACGTCTTGCTACAAACATGGTTAACCAAGAAAAATTAGTAAAAGAAATAAAATCACTTAGTGATTCTATTCGGGCTAAAAACAGAGCATTGAAACTAGGTATTAGCGAGAGGGAGAAATTCCTTGAATCTACTTTTAAACCTATTACTGAACCCTTGAAACAATTAAACAAAAAATTTGCTAAACCCGTATTGGAAGGAGATGCGATTGCACCTATTACGAAGTTTGAAAGAGAAAATGTAAAATCAGAAGAGTTTAGTGATGAAGACCCGGAATCCTCTACGTATAGTGGTTTTACCGGTGGAGAACCCGAAAGAGAGCTAGAATCACCGGACTATAGCGGAATAAAAGAATTATATGAAGTAAAAGCCAAAAGAGGACATGAAGTTGTATCAACTGCTAGTGAAGAGGAAAAAGAAGAAGAGACAAGGGAAGGTCCGTCAAACATAAGCTTGTTGGGTGAAAACATTCATAACAAAGGACCTTTAGGAAGGAAATACATGGTAAAAATGTTACTCGGAACAATTCCTAATAAGGATTACCATAGTTATGGAGCGAGATTAACAGAAGACGGTTTAATGATAGGTAATAGCCCGTTAAACGTTGACGAACATGATAATATTGTCATTGGTGATCAAAGGTATAAGGGCACAAAAGGATTATTTGAATTATTATTTGAAAATAAGCCTTCAGTATCGGTAGTGAAAGAAAAAGACATGGAAGCATATAAAAATATTTTGGAACAGACAAATGCATATAGGAGAAAGTATTTACCTGACCAGCCTCCTTTTAGATCTAAGTCTTTAAAATATAAACAATTTGTATCCAAGTTAATACCAACTAGAAGACAAACAATGCCGTTAACACAAAGAAAACCTGTAAAACGAAGATTTATGGCATCAACTTTGGATGTAAGTGCTCAGGAACGAAGAAAAAGAAGTAAGTCCGTTACGGGTACAGGTTTAATGAAGAAACTATATAACACAAATGTGATTTATTACAATAATATCAATAAATTGGTGGATAGAATGAAACTAATACATGAAGCTAAAGAAGCGGGTCATACTGGATTGGAAAACGAATGGGTGGCTTTAGTGGATGAACTCCGAAACCGTGGGGTAATCTCATAAAAATGCGTTACTCCCTAGAATACTATTCAGTTGCACCATGAGTGTCGACAAGTTCGGACGTTACTCCTCGGATGGGTTATATTATGCCAATAGTTTAAAAAGAAGTGCTGGTTTACCACAAACACCTGATGGAGATTATGATATGAGTAATAAAAGGTTAAAAAACATAAAAGATCCTACGGATGAAAACGATGCAATAAATCTAAAAATATTAAAGGAAAAGATATCGCCAACATTAAAACTACAAAATAACACATATGACGCAGAAGATCATAGAATTATCAACGTTGGTAAACCAAATCAAAACGGTGATGCGATAAACAAAGGTTATTTGTCATCTGAATTAAAAAATACGTTAAAATTCAATGGGAAAACGTATAGTGCCAACAATAAACGTATATCCAACGTAGATGACCCTAAAGATGCAAAAGACAGCGTAAATAGACGCTATTTACATTCTTTGATACCTGAAAAGACAAAAGATGGATTTTCTTTTTATAAATTTGTTATTAACGATATAGGTTATCCAAAAAATGAAAATGATGCTGTAAATCTCAAATATATAAAAGATCATTGTGTCATACGTGATGTGGGAGTTATCGATTGTCTTGGCAATTGTTTGGCGAATGTAAAAGATGGTTCAGCACCATCTGACGGTGCAACAGTGGGTCAAATGAAAGAGACTTTAAAACAAGAAACAACTGGATTTGCAAAACGAGATGAAGTATTATCAAAGCAAGGGGATGACTTTATTCAAGGTAATGAAAAATTTCGTTTATTGACATACAAAAACGCTTATTGGGATTGCAGGCATGGAAGGTTATCAAATGTGTCATGGGGTCATGCAGATAGAGACGCGGCTGCCTTAGGACAAACAGTACATCTAGATCCAAATAATTACTATGCGTTTTTTATATGTAGTAATAAAAAATTAACAAACATGGCGCAAGGAAGAGAAGCAAATGATGCTGCAACTGTAGGACAGGCTATCACATTATCACAAATGGATAGCAAAGTGTATACTTGTAATAATAAACGTATAACAGACCTTAAAGACCCTGAACATGTGGATAATGCTGTCACTGTTAATTTTCTTGTAAAAGTTTTAGGAAATGCATTATTTGATGTATACAATCTTATTGGTATTCATTCAGGTCGTACTCCTTTGTTGGAATCTGAGAGAGGTACTTGGATTAAACGGGAAATTGTTCAAAACTATTTTATCAACCCTCGTACAAAAAAGTTTAGATCATCGGATTGGGGTGATTTTGATATTTAATAAAAGAACACAATAAACGACTTCATTTATGTCCAACTTGTCATAGAGGTAACACATAAGTTGTACATTGCGATTATAAAAGGACAATAATGACGTTCCAGTACATCAGTCCATATAGAGACACTGTAAGGAGAGGAGGTGGGATCACGTCCACAGCGGTTTCTCTGTTAAGTAAAGCTTTAAAACGAATTCCAGTAGGATCCATAGTAAATAGAGCAATAGACGCATTACCATACGAATTTCATATACCGGGAGGTTATCAGTATTGCGGACCAGGAACTAAATTGAAAAAACGACTGGAAAGAGGCGATCCTGGCATAAATAAGTTAGATCAGGCTTGTAAAGAACACGATATCGCATATTCCACGTTTGCCGATTCAAAAAATAGATCAATAGCTGACAAAAAGCTTGCGGACATAGCTTGGCAACGAGTAAAATCAAGTGACGCTAGCATAGCAGAAAAAGCAGCAGCTTTAGCAGTAACAGCAGGTATGAAGGCTAAAACAGCAGTAGGAGGTGGAAGAAGGAGGAGAAGGAGAGTAAAAAGGAGGTCAACCACAAGAAAACATGGAGGAAATATAAAAAGAAGACGACGATCTACAAGAAAAGGCAGGAAGAAGCCCACCGTGTGGTCAATGGTAAAAAACGGGGCAGGTCTTTACCTAAGACCTTATCGTGCATATTAAATGAAAGAAATCAATTGGTCATACCACATAAAGCATTAACCAATATTGAATTATTTAAATATATTTCCTGTTTAAAAATACCATTTTTCCGCGGTGTGTTTATGAAAGACAGTTTACCAAAGAAAATGTGGCAAAATGAGACTGGAATTGTAAATTTGGATAATACTGAAGGGCCTGGCACCCATTGGGTTTGTTATAAGAAACTAAATAACAATGTATATTATTTTGATAGTTTCGGTAATTTGCCACCACCAAAAGAACTTCAAAATTACTTTAAATCTGCTAAAAACATATATTATAACTATAAAAGAGAACAACCTGATAATACTTCAATATGCGGCCATTTATGTTTGGAATTTCTAGCTAAAAGTATCAGTCACTATTGAGATGTCTTCCTATACGGTATCATTAACAGGAAAATCGTCCACTTTACGAAGTATCCTTTTTCCAGCGTTACGCTTGCAAAAAGGAAGGTTTTGGGAGGCGGCACTATTGGATTTTACAACTTACAACTCTATCCCCAATGTTACGGAAGGTAAAAATAACGTATTGCATTATTATAAGGGAAAGGATGCCAGTGGAAAATTTACAGACTTACAAGAGTGCAGGTTACCCACAGGTTCTTATGAAATTGATCATATAAATGAATTTTTGCAAACTAAAATGGGAAAAGACAATATAACATTAAAAGGTAATAATAATACGATGAAAGCTGAAATTACTTCCAAATATTATATAGATTTCACTCAACCAAACTCAATTGGTGATTTATTAGGGTTTTCCAACGATGAGCCTGTTTTAGAACCAGATGTAACACATTCCGGTAAGAAAACAGTAACAATATTAAAAGTCAATAGTATAGACATAACTTGTAACATTATACAAGGTGCTTACAGGGATGGGGCTAACACCCACATCATACATACTTTTTACCCAAGTGTACCACCTGGATTTAAAATTGTTGAAAAGCCACAAAACCTGGTATATCTACCGTTGAACACCACTTTCATTTCAGACATCGTGTTGAGCGTATTGGATCAAGACGGTAACTTGGTAGACTTCAGAGAAGAGCCTATTACGATTAGATTACATTTAAAATCGACACTTTAATACAAAACCATGGGTTTAACATTTAAAAGCGAACAACCTACGGGAAACCGCATTAGTAGCTCTTCAGCTGTGGAGGAGTTAACACGCGAGAACATTCGTTTCTTAGAGAGAATTGGATTAAAATTAACCGAGTATGGATATACTGGATATAGCGCAGGGTCCAACATTCGACGAAACCCTATGGGAAAAAGAATATCACACCCACAACCCTTACACTTCATCGAAATTAAACAATAACGATGAAATTCGTATTCCCATACAAAATCAAGACATTTACACACTACCATGTGAAAGTTACTTGTATATTGAAGGACAAGTTACTAAAAAGGACGGTACTACTGTTGGTACAACAGTTCCATTTATAAATAATCCTATGGCTTTCCTATTTGATGAAATTAGATATGAAATATCAGGTGTAACAGTTGATTCCACTAAAAAAGTAGGTATTACGACAACTTTAAAAGGATTAACATCTATAACACCCAATGAAACCAATTTACTTAAACCTGCCGGATGGGTATTACCTACGATTGACACGATCACTCCAAATCCAAATGGATATTTTGATTTTCATATTCCATTACGTTTGCTGCTTGGTTTTGCTGAAGATTATAGGAAAATAATATTAAACGTTAAACAAGAATTAGTTTTGTTGAGATCTTCTAACGATAAAGACATTATTAAAGCTGCAGATGCTACTACAGATGCGACTTTAGAACGGAAATTAAAATTAGACAAAATTGTATGGAGAGTTCCACATGTTAAATTGGCTGACGAGCATAGAATGCTACTTTTAAGAAAATTAAAAGCCGATCGTGATATTGTTATTCCATTTAGAAGTTGGGAATTTCATGAGCATCCCAGTTTACCTACTACGGATCGACACACTTGGACTGTTAAAACATCGAATTATGTAGAACGAGCCAGGTATATTATATTTGGTTTACAAACAGGTAGAAGAGACGCCATTACTAAACATGCAGGACAATTTGATCATTGTGACTTGAAAAATATTAAAGTTTATTTAAATTCACAATTCTTTCCATACGACAATTTAAATGTGTCATTCACTAAGAAGAAATACAGTATATTGTACGATATGTACGCGAGATTCCAAAGTTCATATTACGGTAAAACAAATACACCTTTATTACCACCTGACAAATATTTCGATGCCTACCCAATAGTTGTAATCGATTGTTCTAAACAAAATGAATCAGTAAAGTCTTCAAGTGTGGATATAAAAATAGAAATGGAATTCAACGATGCTATACCGGCTAATACAACTGCATACTGTTTAATTCTACATGATAAAATCGTAACATACACACCTTTAACTGGAATTGTTAAAAATGTATTGTAAGAACCGGTTTTGTTTCATTCCGCGAGTATAAAAGCAGAGCGTACAGACCGCTCCTCATCAGTTTGTTGCCTACTGTTGTATGGGTAGCATCGTATTCAATATGGCTTCTCCTAGTGGTACACCTGAAAATGTGGTAGATATTGAGAAGGAGATATCTGAGTTTTTAGATCCTCAAGGTCACCAGGAAGGAGGTGAACAAAACGTTTGCGGACAACTTCACGCCAGTAATAATGTTGAAGAAAAAGGTAAAAGAAGAAAGACTATACAAAAGAGAAAAAGGGATATTGAAGATAATATTTCTCCAAACATATTGAGTGAGGTATTTTTGCGAATATTTTACCCAATCTCTTCCAGTTTGGATAAAAGTGTTTTAATCGGTGTTATGAAATCTACAGATTATTCCCCTACTGTAATTTTAACTCATGGACCCAAAATGATTTTGTTTACGGACAGTGCTTGGGAATCGTTTATGAAACATTTGCATCTACTAGAATGCTATTTAAGTAGTAACATGTTTGGAAGAAAGACAAGAGTAGGACTTTTGGATTCAAATGTGGAAATTGATATCATTAAACAACGTGGTGATCATCAGCTACGGTTTAGAGACACAACAAGACATGATAACAAAATTCAACTTAATCGAGAGGAGTTTTTCATTTTAACTTGTGCTACTGAACCTATAACAAGATACTTGAGACAACTGGTGTTTTCAAGTTCGATTATTAAAGATTATCTGGAAGACACTTTGGACAAACAACCGGACGCACCTATATTATACGGACCTGTGGATACTTCTATATTTAATAGAGTTCCTCATGAAGTACAGATGTGGAGACAATTGGAAAAGTACGCTCAACTACATAAGAAATCAGTAAAACAGGAAGAAGAGGAAGATGGAGGAGAAGAATCAAGTGTTAGTGATGAAAATGAAAATAAGGAAAATATAAAGATGGAAACTTAAATGACAATGGTTAATTTTTAAAACAATAACCAACATTTTGTGGGGTTAGGCCTATTGGGGACGGTGCCCACGTTAAATATACACCAACGCGCCAACAACTGTACGGCCTGGTATAAAAGTAGTACCTACCGTGGTGTGGAAATCAGTTGACCTCCTGACTTCGTAATGAGCAGACGTGTGACCTTCAAAATGGACAAGGGAGAAGAACAACAAGTAAAGTCCAAGCCTGGTATTATTGAGTTTCAAGCGTTTCGTGGTAATGATGATAGATTCATTATAAAAGAACTTGTGTTTTTGGACATGAATACAAGTGTTCCTTATTCGTTTTTATTTAAACCACCATGTTCTTATTCGTCTTTAACTAGTAAAGCCGCTACTACCAACAGATGGATTTCAAAACACTTCCATCATATCGATTGGTATGATGGTTTTACAAGTTACACGGACTTGTATCACATTATGCATCACTTTTCAGACAAGTTTACCAATATTTACACAAAGGGGCTGGAAAAGAAAAGATGGATCGAAGGATTTACTCATGTTCCGGTTAATGATGTGGAATTGGATAAGAATTATCAATACATGCTGGAAACCATATGTATTTGTACAAAAAGCCCAGAACATGATAAAGATAGACATTGCGCTTTGAAAAATGCCTATAAACTCGCCTCTTACCTTCAAAGTGGGGAATTGGGGAGTGGTGGGGGTAACGGAGAGTATATAAGTGGGGAGCAGACAGGGACCTGGCATGAGTATTACTCGAGATTCCGAGACGACAACATCTCCGAGCAAGAAGACGATCTGTAACCTGACCATGGCATCTCACCAGTTCCTTCAGACTTTGGTCGAGCAGTTCAATGCTCACTCCAAGTCAACAATATTACCTGTAAAGAAGTGCTCGGAACTAAAAGACGAGAAGCACTACATAATCCATGCTATGAAGAAGATGGAGACTACAGTTGGGGAGGCCATCTGCTGCAGTCTCAGCGAGGCACCGTTTACTCCGGGGGATGAACCAAAGTTCCAGGTGTACCTGCCCAAGAGATTCGTCCATCTTCTACAAAACGAGGATCTTCGCTCTATTCAACCCGGGTGTCTATACCTGGTGTCCCACGGCTGCACGGGTAGCAATTCTACAGAGTTGACCATCCACATCGCTGACAAGCAGCAGTGTTAGATTTAAGTTTTAATGTTGTACATATGTTGTTGTAATGTTTTATAAATAAACGAATCATAAAAGACAAAAAAAATAAAAAAAAAAACAAAAAATGCAACATATCAATATGTGACAGACTTCACGTATTGATATGTTGCATTTTTTTTTTAAACTTCGCGGGTGACCTTGACCTTTGACCTTTGCATTTCACAACTACCCCCACTACTGTAATTACCCCCACTACCGCACTAGGATTCAAACCTGCTTGGATGCGAAAAACGGTCAGTCTGTTGCCAACTAGCAAACGATGAGCACCTTGTACGAGCTTTGCATACAACGAGTTATAACTCACAAGGACTTGTTCCCAACATGTTTACAAGACAACATACCACTAACAATAAAAGAAGATGTCAAACGCTACAGGAGGGAAAATACAGGGTATTCGGAATACTCCTGGTATAAGTTCCACGACGGGGAAAAGTTTTGTAGGCCTTGTGGCGAGGCCGCCGTCAGAGACCTTCGGCGATTCGTACAGGATGGTGGTATAAAACAATTCGGATTTCTAGCGCCACTGTTTCGATTTGAAAATTACAAGGACACCTGCGCTATTTGTTCCATTCCATTGTATCGATGGAAAAAGTTTAGAACTGTTTAATTGGATTTTCTATACCCCCACCACTATTACCCCCACCACTTTTTCATGTACCTCCAAGCGCTGTGCCTCGGCTTCATTTCTACTCCAGCAGCCAACCTAGCAACATCAAGATGTCTCTGAACGTTAGTTGCGCAAGTTACGAGGAGGTGAGCATCAAGACTCAGCAGGAGCTAAACGACTTATACAAGGAGTTGCAGCTGATGGTGGCACGAGGCTACCGTATAAATGTGCAAGTTTACGCTTGCAATATACGGAACACCCGGCAGTCAAAGGAAGAGCCTGGACACTCCTCGACGGCTTCCTCACCAGCGTCCATGAAGACCGAGCCAGACAACTTGGACTACTTCAGCTGACTAGCAGTTGTATTTCTTGTCCTAACCATTGTAGAATATGTATATTTTTTCATTATATTAAAGAAGTAAAAGAGCAAAAACACCTATCTTGTTACTGACATATAAGCTCAGTAACAAGATAGGTTTTTTTAAAACACAATTTGGATGACCTTGAAACTTCCCCCTCCACTGCTTTGTTACCCCCACCACTTGACTATTGGTGTACATGGCACATCGCAATTGGAAACCTCATTCCATCTTCAACAGCCACACCGACAACATCAACAATGGCAAACCTACCAACAGATGAAAGATGTCCTCACGCATGTTGTGACTTCGTCCACGAGTTGGAGAAGAGGATGCAGGAGAGGGCGATAAGAAGAAAACAGATCCACTCAGAAAATATCATGATAGTCAACGGCTATCTTTTATTGTTCGGCCTTATTATGGTTGTACTTTTCATACTGTACGGCATAGTCACATGTGTCGGCAAGGTTGCAGAAGAAAACGCTCGCCACCATCAATTGGAAAGTTTCAATGTTACTTTGTAAGTTTTCCTTTTTTTAAAACTCCGTTTGGATGACCTTGAAAATTCCCCCACTACTCCACCACACCCCCACCACTTCACCATGTTCCTGCATGAGCATCACATCAACCGTCATTCCTTGTCCGACAAGCAACCATGGCAGACAACAACACCATCAGCCAAGCTGACTCCACTACTGATGTCGGTACAAGTACGGGTTGGACACTGTCGATCGATAGTGTACACTATTTGGAGTCAATTTGCGAACGTATGAAGGAAATACTGCGGGACAACCCTGGGATCATAATACAAATGAATTTAAATTATGATTGGTCCCAAGTTAGAATGCAAGGGGACGACAACAACGGTCAACAATCTCCACAATATTCGCCCATGTCCCCGATCTATCCTTACGGCGAGTCTGACGTCGATGAAGATGAGGCTGATGAAGATGCAGGGGACAACGAGGCTGAAGAGGAGTAAGCTTCATTCCTTTTTTTTAAAACCTAAATTGGATGACCTTGAGAATTCCCCCTCCACTATTTCCTTTTTTTTTTAAAACCCAAATTAAATGACCTTGAAAATACCCCCTCCACGTACTTTTGGTTTACCCCCTCTACTTTTCAATACTGTTACCACAGTCTGTAGCTCACATCATTCCTTGCTTAGCTATCATGGCGGACAGCACTCTTTCTCGAGTTGACTCCACTACGGATGAAGAATGGCCATTTTCCTGGAATGTTCATCTGCAAGACTCGGCAGAAGTGGATATGTTGCATGAGAAATTGGTGTATGTATTAAACGAAAACCCCAACATTGAATGTAGAATGACTATGGATTTCGATGCGACAGGGGTCCACACTCAACCTTCCACTTCCAGCCAGCCTGAACCTCAGCTACAGCCAAAGAACTTTACACATCTTTACACTCCAATACGGCCGGAGGATGTGGTTATCAGCGAGGCAGACTCTACTACAAGTTATATTGAACCAACGAATTGGAAGCTTGTTGTTGACACCTTACACAAGGTCGACTTAGTATGTGACAAATTAAAGGAATTGATGATGCAAGATCCTGGTCTTCGTTTTAAAATTGATTTGTTTTTCATCTGGGGAGCACCTGCACGGGGCTCTTCGTCTGACAGCTCTCTAAGTACAACGGATGAGGAGGAGGAGGAGGACGACTAGTTATCTTTTTTAAAACTCCGTTTGGATGGCCTTGACCTTTCCCCCTCCACTGAGTTTATTTAAGGTGCACTCTCAATGACTGCAGCATCATTTCATCGCGCACCTTCACCACAGCAACATGGAGAGTCAACTCAACTACTGTTGCGAACGGAAATGTTTTTCATGGCCGAATGACATTGATGTTGCGGATGGCCTGGCGTGTAGAAAATGTGAAGCTTTTGGTCAATGCATGTGTAAGTGCAAGTCTTGGAAGAAGCCGAAACCGGAGTTGAAGACATTCCATGTGTACCAGATGAGAGGGCATAAGTACACTTGTTGCCCTGAACGTTGCATTGAATTCACATTAAAACAGCTAACTGGCTGCAAATTGTGCAACAATCATTTTGCAGGTTTTTGCAAACATTATTTAGGAGCCTATCAGTACAGATCAACTTGGCATACAGAAGCACTCACTATCAATGAAATCGCTATAGATACACAAGAGTAGTCTTTCTACTCTTTTCTTTTTTAAAACTCCATTTGGATGACCTTGACCTTTCCCCCTCCACTCACCTTAGTTTATATAAGCTCCATTCCTGCTGACCACGGCATCACTTCATCTTGCTCCCTCGCCAAAGCAACATCAAGTATGGAAACTAAGCGTGTCTCATGTTGCGAGCATAAGTGTTTAGAGATACAAGGCGTCATCCATTGTGCAAAGAAGCTTTGGGAGGAAGAGACAGGGACAACCTATTGCTGCGAGGGCAAGTGTTTCCTACTACCAAGATGGCAAGTGGACGGGCTGGCCTGCCGGCAATGTGAATGCTTCGGATGTTGCAGGTGTAGATGCAAGAACCAACAGCTGCCACCACCGGTACTACAAACTTTCAAAATCTACAAATCCAACTACTTTTACACTTGTTGTCCGCAGCGGTGTATTAAATTTCATTTCTCCAATCTTACCAATTGTCGGAAGTGCTACGGACAACCTGATGGGTGGTGCACCTGTTTTCTGGACTCCTGCCGCTACAGATCGGATTGGTTTACAGATCCGTTGGAAATTGATGAGGTCGCCCAGGAAGCACAAGAGTAGTCTTTCTACTCTTCAACTTTTTTAAAACTCCATTTGGATGACCTTGAGATTTCCCCCTCCACTTCCCCATATAGCTAGAGTACACAGAGCCTGATAGTCAGTCACTCGGTGGCTGTCGTGGGGTGCGCATCGGTGTCGGCGCTCCGTTGTTAGGTTTTCAAGGTCACAGTAATGTCAAATTGTTGGTGTTGTGCTGGTTCAAGGTCACCTGAGGGATAACCGATTGCCCATTTAGGCAGGGGCATGTCAGAAACTCGAGTTTAACTTGGCACTTTTGCCGTTTCTCGTCGAAAATTCGCTCCAAGTGGTCAAGGTCACGGGGACTCTGACTGAAACTCGGAGCGTAGTGCGAGAAACGGCAAAAGTGCCAAAAAATTTTAAGTTTCGGCGTGACCTTGACCTCAGTGGCGTCGGTGACGTCATTTTGATGACGTAAGGGGTGATGACGTCATCAGCACGTCATTTCTGTGACGTCATGGGTGTGACGTCATCGAAATGACGTCATTGGTGATGACGTCATCGATGACGCAATCGATGACGTCATCGATGACGTCATCGGTGAGGTCATTGACCTCGATGACGTCATCCCTCAGGTGACCTTGAACTGAGCCAGCACCAACAATTTGACACTACTAACGCCATTTGATTAATTTGTTTGGATCAATATTTATATAACAAAATATTCGGCAGTTGGGTTCAGTTTCAATTATTTAAAAACCTACCTACGAGATTATACTGGCATCCTTTGGAAAATAAGGTGATCAATATGTCTACTCAGCTACTCGATAATAATCAATTTTCAACCACATATAAATCCTCATTTCTAAAGAAAAATACTCTATATTTAAATTTAACCCTAAAGGTCGTGTGTACGGCCAGCATTCTGTGAATAAGAAAGGTTCCCGATGATCGTCCCCAGGGGACGACGGCCCATATCGCACCCCAATCAATACCGCCCTGGACCGGCGACGGCCGACGCAGGATTATCTGCCGCTAACTTCTTTGCCAAACTTTTTCCCGCTATGTCAACATTTTAGTTCCACCAAGTAAGTTCTCACGCCTTCTTGTAACAAAAATGTATTACAACTCCATATAGCTTTTTGTATACTGCAGTGAATATTGACTTCAACATTATAAGGCAATAGTAAAAAAATTACAAAGTTTCCTTTTTTATTTATTTAAATTATATTTTGTAAAAATACAAATAAACCTTTTATAATATAAATTACTTCATGCCATAATAATGATTCAAACTTTTTTCTTATAAAATTGGTAAATATATGTTGTTATGTAAATAAAAAACATTACCTTCAACTTAAACGATTTTATAATACAATTTTAACCATTATATATATTTTTAATATTATGTAATACAATTATATAATATTATAATATATATTTTATGTAATATAATAATATTATATTATATTAAAAAATATTATAACTTTTACACTGTTGAAAGGTGAAACAACCTCTTTAGGCCAGAGCACTTTTATAGAAAACCCAAATCAGAAAAGAAACTCTGAAAAATCTATAAAAACCCTAAGATATCTATATTTATTGTTTAAGGGATAAATACATATAGTTCATTTAAAATACAACATTAAATATTTGTCCCTTACACAAATACTATAACATAGGTAACATAACATAGGTAATACTATAAACTTACCTTGCAGGGATGATCTAGGTACATGTCTATGAACCCTGCAACAAATGAACGAATAATAAAGTCTGTAGGATAAAATATCGTTATTTCTGTATTAGATTAGGATGACGACTGCAAAAAATAACTTGATTTAAATTTTATATAATATAAATTGTTGACGCTCTTGACTTGTTGACAATCTTATAAAGACACTCTAATGATTATTAATCATAAAACTATTTTATTACTCTTATTCTTCTAAAGACTATCTTGCTAATTAAACATGGATTAGTGTTAATGATTTAATTAAATGCCGTATTTCACGAATTATCTTTCAGTTCCAATGTTAGGCATAACTTAAGTCCAAAATCACTGGAGAAAAAAAATAATATTGAGAAAATTATTTAACTGAATTTTCCTTTTCGTACTTTTAAGATATAATTTTACTGTTTCTTTCAATTTACTGCATCCTAGTTTAATCAGAGAAAAACCAAAGATTGTCATTTATTTTTAATATACTGTTATAACAATATAGATTTTCTCATTAAAAAAAAATACAAGAATTTAGAGTGTACGGTATTACATAAACAGTACACAAATCTCAAGCCCAAAAGAATATTCCGGACGATTCGCCTGGTGTTTCGCCCAATAAATTAGGCAGCAAAATTAGATCACGTATTCTGTTAAAATAAAACCCACCACAAAACCTCATTACGTTCTTTTGGCTTTATTTTGCGGTTCTATTACGTTTAATTGAGTTTGTGAAATAGAGTAGAGATTCATTTTTATGTAATTTATGCAATGAACATTGAAAACATTGAAAACATTGAAACAAGGTTTCCCGAAAAGGTTCCTTATGGTAATACTTTTTAAATGTTCTTTTGTAATATTATGTGTAAGCTATAGGTCTTTTTTCAATTACATCCTTCTCCAGAATTTTAGGTTGGGGGAGAGAGAGAGTATTGACTATTTTAAACAGTAAACAAAAAAGTAAACTTGTGGCAAACATGTTTGAGTTGCAAGTTCCCTTAAGGAAATTAACGCAAAAGTTTATTTTATTAACTTGAGATTTACTGTTTTATTTTAAAGCCAAACCTATAAATTGTTAAAAAATAACAGTTATAAAGTAACTGATTAAAAAGCAACTGTTACAAAGAATATTACAAATGTGGTCCACAAAATGCTAAGATGTAAAATCACCAGCTTGTATGCAGCAGTAAAATAAAAAAATAATAAAAAAAAACAAAACGACATTAGCTTCGGCAAATGTAATATTAGCAAGGAAAAACAAACTTTTCCCAACACTATATCTGTCTCCTCCCTTAGAGGATCATGTTTAAAAAAGTGAGCTATAGTTTTGGTATTACAAGTTTATACGAATTTGAAAATTGCACCAATAGGGGAGATACTATGGTCGTTGAAAGCAGTGAATATAATGAACTAAGAACGACCAAGTGCTGGGATATCGAGCTCAATTTAATGGAGGGACACTTAAATATCGCTAGCACATGAGGTAGATTACCCCCTTAATCAAATGAAATGACCCTTGCTCTATTAGGTTGTGCAAATTGATATATAAAAAAGTTTTCTTTTAATTTTATGTAAACTTTGATGATACTTTGATGAATTTCAGTGCTATTTATTTTTTGTGTAATAATATTGTATTTTATAATATTATATTTCATTCTTTTTATTTCAAAACTTTTGGTTTAGTCGTCGCTATAAAAGTTTATTGGTGTACCTTTCCTCTAACCTTAAAAAAACGTGTTTTTTTTGTTTTTTGGTTTCTCATTAACAAGTGGTACTAGTAAAAATAATCTCACTAATTAATGGTAACTAGTCAACTTGTTGCTCGAAATAAAGGAATTTATTTTGATACAAATGTTACTACAAGTTACTACATACAATACAAATGTTACTATTAGTTCTAAATCAAGGACATCCAACCAGTCCAGTACTGTGAGTATCAGTTATCACCAAAACTGCACGTACTTACTGCTGTACATTTACAGATGTTTGAAATGCCAAACCAAACCCAATTTTACTCTGATGGGAAATTTCAAATTTAATTTGTGTACAGTGCTCTTATTTTAAGTCCAATTTTCATCAATTTTTGGCGGAAACAACTACAGACCAAGCCCTATCCAACGTCACCAAAAACATGAAAAACGGTTGAAAATTTTTGGAGTTCTCTAAAAAAAAAATAAAAATAAAAATAAAAAAAAACTTAGTGGATTGAATAAATATAGATACCGGAAACATTATTACTCTTAAATGACATTCTTCTAAACGTATTTTATTCCTTTCATTTTAACAAGACTATGTTTTTTTATTTCATTGTTTGTCTAGTGCTCTGAAAATATTTTTTGCAAAAATATATTAATATAAATATTACGAATTTAAGTTTAAAACTAAGTACCTGCATTTTCATGCTTTACATATAAGCGTTAATTTCAATAGAACATTTAAAAAAATCTCTTTCTATAAAAACCACACGATGTAAAACCTTGTGTAATTTTCTTGATGAAACGTAGTCATAAATTTAATCCCCGCAATAAAGTGCGGTTCCATCACGGAAGCTGATGTGGGATTTTAACAAATTCCTCTCTGGCCATTACCCTCGTGTCAGCGGGAGCGGTGAAATCTCAATAATATGATTGGTGGCCGGGAGAGAGTTGTCACTCCGGTGATTGTGGACGACGCGCCGCGACAGTGCTGCCGAGCCGCGGCGACGCGACAGTGCTGTCGTGCCGCGGCGACGCGACAGTGCTGCCGTGCCGCGGCGACGCGACAGTGCTGCCGTGCCGCGGCGACGCGACAGTGCTGCCGTGCCGCGGCGACGCGACAGTGCTGTCGTGCCGCGGCGACGCGACAGTGCTGCCGTGCCGCGGCGACGCGACAGTGCTGCCGAGCCGCGGCGACGCGACAGTGCTGCCGTGCCGCGGCGACGCGGGGAACCAAAGGCAAACAGAACAAATATACTCTACGGTTATTAGTAATGGTTCTCTGTTTTTAATAGTAAAATGCTCGGAATTATTACTCATCATGTAGTTTCTGTTCCTTGAAATTGGCAATTAATTATTTTTCATGGCCTTATTATTAAGAACGTCTACATAATCTAAGGTATTTGCAAGTTCGAAGAAAAAATATTACTAGCATAAAAACCTTATTTGTAATGTTTATTAAAAAAAAAAACGACTAAACAACCATTGAATAAAACTATATAATGTCTACTATATACTTAATTGTATATTTATTAATTACTATACAGGGTGTCCCGGAACTCTCTGGAAACCTTTTGTATATTTGTTCCTTGCATCGAGACAAGAAATAAACATCATACAAATAGGGGTCTAAAATCCATCGTTTAGCCGCTAGCCGCCATTTTGTTTTTTTTTCAAGTAATAATTTTTATTTCCCTAACGGATGGTTGTATTCAGTTCATATTTTGTATGAATCTTTATCATACTAATGTACATTTTCAGAAAAAAATTAATTTTTTTCACTGTGTATTTTCAAAATGGCGGCCATTTTAAATTTTCAAACTCAAATATCTCAAATTTGATAAATTCCAAAAAAATTTACTTCGTACAAAAAAGTTGCCAAATTTAATTATCTAACCAACGGTACCAAGTTTGTAAGGATCTAATTACAAATAACGGAGTTATTGTGATTTTTCTCCAAAAAAAACATTGATTTTGCATTATAATTAATGCAAATTATGGCCATTTTCACAGAAAAATCACAATAACTCCGTTATTTGTTATCAGATCCTTACAAACTTGGTACCGTTGATTAGATAATTTAATTTAGCAGCTATTTTGTCTGAAGTAAAATTTTTTTGAAATTTACCGAATTTGAGATATTTTTGTTTGAAAATTAAAAATGGCCGCCATTTTAAAAATACACAGTGGAAAAAATTAATTTTTTTCCTGAAAATGTACATTAGTATGATTAAGATTCATACCAAATATGATCTGAATATAACCATCCGTTACGGAAATAAAAATTATTACGTGAAAAAAACAAAATGGCGGCTAGCCGCTAAACGATGGATTTTAGACTCCTATTTGTACGATGTTTTTTTCTTGTCTCGATGCAAGGAACAAATATACAAAAGGGTTCCAGAGAGTTCCGGGACACCCTGTATCATAACTCAATTTGTATATGTATATAAAACGTATTGGCAACAGTGGGAAACGCAAACAATACATAAAAATTCTTAACGAGAAAATTAAGTATATTGTTTGGAGATCGCAAAACCCAACTAAATATATATAGCAATATTTATTTTTTTAATGATACTGTGACACGTTTAAAAGTTGTGGAATATCACCACATCTAATTTAAGTTTAATTCAAATAAAGAAAATACCAATTTTTCATTGTAGTTAGGACGCAAATATTTATAGATGTTGTTTATATTTATAGATATACAGTATTATTAAAGATACAGTATTGTTTGGAGATCGCATAACCCAACTAAATATATATAGTAATATATATTTTTTTAATGATACTGTGACACGTTTAAAAGTTGTGGAATATCACCACATCTAATTTAAGTTTAATTCAAATAAAGAAAATACCAATTTTTCATTGTGGTTAGGATGCAAATATTTATAGATGTTGTTTATATTTATAGATAGTACCAGGAGGACCGAGCGTTGCTCGGTGAAATATTAGTAAATTTAAATATCAGAATAAACTTTATTGACATTTAATATGCAGTACATAAACAGCTGTTACATTTCTTTTTGAAGTTCTGAATGTACTTCTTGTTTATATGTTGTTAATTCGTTGCCAACATGGCAACCCATAAGCCCAATGTTAAAATTTTGTAATTTTAAACTTTAATTTTTAGCAAAATTAGATTTTCCCTGGGGACGAGACCCATCTCAATCGTATTTTTAAGGTAAAACTAAGTTTATTCCAAAATTTGAAGGAAATCGTCGGAGCCGTTTTTGAGATAATTGTGCAAGCAAGCAAACAAGCAAACAAGCAAACATTGCTCGTATAAGAGTATAGGATACAGTATTATTAAAGATCTACTCTTATCATTAGATATCAGAAGTAGACAAAATAGATTACCTAATAATTTCTTTAATTTTATAGAATGGATGCGGTTAGAAATACAACTCTTCTGTTTCTGAACTATATAAATAATACGTACTTATAACTATAGTAAGATGCACGAAAATAGTCCGGTGGAAATTTTAACAGCTGTGTTCCCCCTCACCCCCTCTCGCCCTAAAATGTTGTCATTTGCGGTTATATGTTTACCATGTGTAATACAGCATAAAAATGTGTTTTAGGATAAATATGGCAACAATGTATCGACTCTCATTGGACTATTTTCGTGAATCCTACTATAGCTAATTGTCAATATAAAAAATAACAAACTAATGACTTACTATAAATATTTAGAACTTAATTCGCAAGACCAGAAGTTTGGAGAACAAACAAAACAGGAAACACATTTTACACCTTTACTCAGAAAAAATTAAAACATTTTTAATTCTAGTGTCAGTGGTTTAAGCTATTATTCGGATATTAGTTCATTAAAAGCGGCTTTGCTCACAAATATATTTAACGTGACTGCCGAGTGGGAACTGATTGTTTTTGGATTGGAGCCATTACGAAACAACAGGATCATATAAGCAGTTTTAATATCTAAATATGTTTTATAAAGGTTTATGACACATTTAAAAAAGTTATTGTTTTACATAGTCATTGATTGTAAGAAGAACGTTCAAAAACATATAACAATTTAAATATACACTATTAAACAATTTAGTAATAATATTGACATTATTTACAATTTGGAGACACAATGGACTTTTTCTATTTATTTTAAAAATGCTTTTAAATATGTTTATAAAATTTTATTTTCAAGTTAAATTTTTGTGTTACTTATGTACAACACTTCCTATCTTTTTTGTTGGAAAAATAGTACTTTACAAACCAGTTATATGAGTGTGAATTCTTGTTATATTCTAATTTTGTAAGGTTGGTATTTCAAAATTCTGGCTTAAACAACGGGTCTTGTGTATTCCAAATAAGCAATATAATGAATATTGAGCAAGCTTACATCTTGAAATATTTTATTTTTTCCATAAAAGGAGAACATTTTATACACCATACTGAGGGAGAATCTGTTTCTAAAGTTTGAATATTTTGTTCTTGATAATATTTCTAATATACCCCATGGATAGTCGAGGGGGTGGTGTTGTTTGGGGGGGGGGGGGTTGGAGGGACTGGACCTGACACTAGTTGTCGGAATCTGCCGTCTGGGAGGCCTGCACACAAATCGATCATGTCTGCAACTCTGTAAACCGAATCAACAAATATTTCGCCTTCTAACACAAAACTTTCCATCGAGTAAATTTACAGTGCTTTGCGTTTCTCTATTAAAGGCTTAGTCCTGAAAGACACTTGCATAAAATGAAATTCCCTTATTTCTATCCCAATTTCATAGATTAACGCATTCTAATTTTCGCAACATATTCAAATATAAATTGAATTATTTGGAAATTTAATCACAACGAATAAATGAGATTACATAGCCAAATTAGGAACATGCAGTTTATAAAATAACTGACTTGTGCTAAAAAATACCGCTAACCATTCATTCGTAGTAACAATTGTGTTTTATACACTATAGGTATTGAAGACAGTTAAATTCACATTATGTTTAAATCAAACAAATTCTCTATGAGCAAATGTATTTCAAGTATGAATATTAATTAACAAAACCTAATTGAATATTAAATTGGTGTGCTAATACAAGCCCTGAGGAAACCTTGCAACTTTTCCGTCATCAAAGGAGATTGCGGTTCAATTATCGAACAAAGAAGTTGGAAACTTAATTAGCTGTCGTGAAAACGACATTTAACGGAATACGGGTGTGAATTAAAAAGGTGGAGGACGACAACAGATAAAAGTAATTTTTGAAAATTAGTTTTTTATTATTCGTAAAAATTAATTCACTATTTTACATTAATTTTATTCATTTCAGAATTGTTCAATCGAGTGTACATAAATGTTCGATTTCCGGAATAATATTACGATGATTTAAGACTTAATTCAAGTAACATTAAAATAACCAACAATAAAAATCTTTTTAAATGGCGCATTAACAAAATTTCGATTTTTAAAATAAATATAAATTTACTTCTATAAACACGCCAATAAACTTATTTCGAATATCGTAGAAAATTTAATTAGACTTATGGAAATTTAAGGTTATTATGAAGTATAAGTTAATTAAGTAATTTTTACAATATTTGAGTTTTGGGATTTTTTATTTAATTTACTGTGTTTTGGAGATGTAGTCAATGAAAGTTTCTCATTATTATTTTATAGTATGAGAAAAATTTCTTTGCCTCCACCTAACAAACATTTATATTTAGAGAAAAACATCAAAGAACAATAAGTTATCATAATTATGAGTAAAATTCTTAATTGGTTCTTTATATTTGTAATATTTTTTTAGTTTTCCGTCGTATTGGGAAAATAGATACAATAAAAACCGAAAAATCACATTAACAAAGAGGATTTATAAAAAATTCAACTACAAATTCTTCTTCCTTTTTTACTTTCTCTTACACTAAGCAAATCAAACCGCTGGCACAGTACTTTTTTATGTTAAGAATACTTAATGTATAAATTGAATCATAGAGTAAAATAAGTATTTTATTCCGAATTTTTAATGAGTTAAAAATTTAATATAAAAAATAAATAAAAGTTGAAAAAAATTAAACAAATACGGTCGGAGCTGTTTGTTTTCATCGTCGGATCCCAGTGGTTTTGTAAATTATGCCTTCACTTCCTTTTGTGATTTTTTCCTCTGGTTCCATATAGGCTATTATATTGAATTCATCTAAACAACTGCGAATATAATTCACCATGCTAAACCTTAATTATTGTAAAAATATCATGTTACTGAGCTCTTTTTCTCCAGAAAATTTCATTGTATCCACGATAACGATTGTAGACTCATTTTGCATAACTCTGCATGTTGGTTTAGGACTTTACTAGGTCCTGTCAACATTTTTTTAACTTGTAAAAAGTAGTAAAAAAACGTCAAGGTTTTCTGTGGAAAGTAATAAAAACTTTAGGTTATTATATTTATGGTGAAAAAATATTTTTTTTATTCACCAGTATATAAAAAACATAATTATATTGAATGGTTAATTTCAAATTGCACTGATGACCACAGCCAAACATTTCATGTGGACCTTTTAAACCAATTACACCTAAATCCCACTGCAATATTAATATATTGAGGTGATTAAATACCATGCATTTTAATGAACCAGACAAATTAGATGATTGCACGTATTGAATTTTATACAGTTATTTACACACATGTGTTAGTGTTAATTAATTAGTAAATACTTTTTTTATAATCTTAATAACAATTCTTAAAATAAACTTTATATTATGATCAAAACAGTTCAAGAAATCTATAATAGAGGGGGGTATACTAGATAGATCGTTAAGTTGAATTATAAACCACGCTTTATGTAAGTTTTCAAATTGTGCTCTAGTAGACTTTAACTTGTCATATCTTTGTAGAATGAACGACTTATACTAACAAAATTTTAATGTACCGTATGAAATTTTATAATTGCTAGCTAACTGGCCGTGTTCCCGCGACCAAGGTAAAATTTTGTATAACAAAAGTTAAGTTATCAAAATAATAACAAACTTCTCACTGAAGACAATTTAATTGAATTTTATTGTTCCAATTGCATTTTATTGTAACAATTGCACTAGCCCGGAACCAAAGGGCTCTAGAACTTAATCTTATAGGCAATTGTGTATTTAAAGGCAATTCTGTAAATCTACGCTTCCCTTAAATTTAACATTTAAATCATGAAGAACGGTTCAGTACGGTTCAGTTACTGGGAATTCAGAAGAACTCGTTTTAACCGAGTTCTCTGCGTAGGATTAGTGGTTAACGACAAATGTATTTAGTTATTATTTATAAAAATATACAAAAGAGTAGAAATAGTTTATACGCAGCATAAAAATACGCAGAATGATATTCTCCAGAAATATCTTTTGGATCAAAAATAAACATTCTCATGGACTCTAAATAAAAACAATGGATATCTAAAAGTAACAATTTGTACTAGGTTTTACTTTGGACATTTATAAGGCAATATTGTATTAAAATATTTTGTTAGAAGTTCAAATATTTCATAAAATGGTAATAAATATGAACAATATTTTCCAGATTTTCAGGGGTGGGTTAAAGGAAAACAAAGGAAAGTAAAGAAAACACAAGACAGGCCGGCTAGACAGGGATGGGATGAGGAGGGGGGAGAGTTGAATGTGATCGATTAGAAGAAACAAGATTAGCTTCCATGCCATTGATGACGCTGCTGCCTTTTGTTTGGGTTAGAACTTGATAACCTAAATCAAATTTATTTATTTTTGTAAAAATAGTTTTAATTATTATTTTTTACTCATAAATTAATATGAGTTTAAAGAAAGGTAAATAACTAAGGGAGTATTGGAATTTCAACATTGTTGTCTTTAAAATTTGTTTACAATATCACTTCTGTGTGTTGCCTGTGTTAAGGAGTGTAATAAACAAATCAAAATTCAAAAGCAAAGTGTTCTTTATCAAGTGAAACATGACCTTGAGGTGATTGATATTCATTAATGTAAACCTTTAGCCCTACAAGCAGTTTTTTATAGTAACAAAATTATAAGTTCATGCAATAAGTACATATTTTAAATTACGTTTCACATATTTATTCCCGTGAAAGGTGTTGGTTGCTATGATAAATGAAACACTAACAACACAAAGATATGCCTACTCTCCTCACACTGAATGTAATATCGACGGTAAATGTACGAGAAGAGGGGGACACACTGGCCATCATAAGCCCCAAAGAGAGAATCGTTGAAAAATCATGATGATGCATTTGAATAACTGATTATTGAAAATTATTATTCAAAACATGATGGCCTTAGTTTCCAGTGAAATCGATTGTCATTTTCGATTTTTTCGTACATTTACCGTCGTATTACATGAAATGTAAGTGTATATTCCTGGAACGCCAAGGATTGAGCCTTGGCCACTACTTTAATGCTCCGCTCTACCCGAGCCCGATGCAGCCTTGCGGTCGCGGCCGTAGAGCTAGACTAGTTTTGCAGAGATTTACAAGAATCGTGTTTTAAAATCAACAAATTAAGATAGGGGTTGCCTCTTAACCTTTTCTATCTCGTATCTCGTCTTCTCTGGGTTTAGAATAAAAAAAATCAAATTTCAATTAAAACTGTCTAATATCATCTGTTTTTCTCTAGTGGTGAGTTTTATAGATGCAGAGGCTTAACGGAATCGTGTTTAAAAATTAACTTATTAAGATAGAGATTAGCTCTTAACTTTTCTTAAAGTAAAATGATGGATTTCGTCTGTGGTTTTAGAATTTTTTAATAAAATGTCTAATTTCAACTATAACTGTCTGAAAACCATCCGTTTTTCTCGATTTTTAACTGAAGTTTTCTATTACTTTTGATAAAATAATTACCAAAGTGTAACAAAGGAAATTTAGTACCGTTAATCTTCTTTAATATGACACGTTATTTATAGCTCTAGGCTGGATTTAGCAGAAGATAAGACCCTTAAAAAACCTTTGAATTTGGGTGGCGCCAGGGGCAGACCGTAGCCTTAATTAGTAAATGGGATAATAAAGAATTATTGAGATATAATCCAGAATGACTGTCTTTATTTCATATAACTCTTAAAATACTATATTTCTAAGAATGGTATTTAATAATTAATAATACATAAAGTACTTGAAAACAGAGACCAAACATTTGAAAACCCATATGAATAGGTAGGGGGGATTCACTACTGAACTCAATTATCCATTAATGAAGAAGTCTTTGAGTATTTGAGAGGTGCTAATGTAATGATTAATCAATAGGAGGAAGCGGAGGGAGCGGGAGGGGGACAGGGGAGGAGGCAGGAATTTGAATAGCCTACTCTCGGCTCTCACCTTATTTGAATTTGCGTGTTTTTTACAAAAACGAGGAACATTTAAACATCGGGTAGAAAGGTTTTCTAGTTTTTTTTTACATTTAGCTGTTTAAGAGTAAAATAAATTGAAATAATTGGAACGTTTTAATACTCTTAGTAAAAATGTATCATATCTTGATAAGGTGTTTAACTAATTATGCTAAATTATAGTAGTGGAAAAAGGGGGCTGCTGGCTCACTTCAAGGTCACCTGAGGGATGACGTCATCGAGGTCAATGACCTCACCGATGACGTCATCGATGACGTCATCGATGACGCAATCGATGACGTCATCACCAATGACGTCACATCCATGACGTCACACCCATGACGTCACAGAAATGACGTGCTGATGACGTCATCACCCCTTACGTCACCAAAATGACGTCATCGATGTCACAAAGGTCAAGGTCACGCTGAAACCTAAAATTTTTTGGCACTTTTGCTGTTTCTCGCACTACGCTCCGAGTTTCAGTCCGGTTCCCATGACCTTGACGACTTGGAGCGAAATTAGACGAGAAACAGCAAAAGTGCTGAGGAAACTGCAAGTTTGCAACGTGACTCTGCCTAAACCGTCATGTGACACCGCTCGGGTGACCTTGAAGTGAGCCAGCAGCCCCCTTTAGACCAGTACTACAACCGCGATGTGCACCCTACGACAGACACCGAGCGACTGACTGTCCGGCCCCGCGCACTCTAGGTATATGGGAAGTGGTGGGGGAACTGCGATGACCTCGGGAAACTTGAAAATGTCAAGCCAGGTAGCACCGTTTTTGGTGCTACCTTAAATTTACATGTTAAAGTGTGATGACCTTGAGGTTGACTGTGAACCTGGGGCTTAGGATTGTGTTTAACAGCTTGACGTTTTCGCCAGAGTTCAAGTGTGGTGACATTGAACTGGTTAAAATCAAAACTGCACAGCAGACTGCACAACACGGATGTGCATCCTACGACAGCCGCCGAGCGACTGACCTCCGGGCCCTGCGTACTCTAGATATATGGGGAAGTGGTGGGGGAAATTTTAAGGTCATTTAAACGGAGTTTAAAAAAAGTCAAAGAGTAGAAAGACTACTCTTGTGAGTCTATAGCGATTTCATTGATAGTGAGTGCTTCGGTATGCCAAGTTGATCTGTATTGACACGCTCCTAAATAATGTTTGCAAAAACCTGCAAAATGATTGTTGCACAATTTGCAGCCAGTTAGCTGTTTTAGTTTGAATTCAATGCAACGTTCAGGGCAGCAAGTGTACTTATGCCCTCTCATTTGGTACACATGGAATGTCTTCAACTTCGGTTTCGGCTTCTTCCAAGACTTGCACTTACACATGCACTGACCAAAAGCTTCACATGTTCTACAAGCCAGACCATCCACCACATCAATGTCATTTGGCCATGAAAAACATTTCTGTTCGCAACAGTAGTTGAGTTGAATGTCCATGTTGCTGCGGTGAAGGTGCGCGATGAGTCAGTGAGAGTGCACCTTAAATAAACTCAGTGGAGGGGGAAAGGTCAAGGTCATTCAAACGGAGTTTTAAAAAAGATGACTAGTTGTCCTCCTCGTCCGTCGTACTTGGAGAGCTGTCAGACGAAGAGCCCCGCGCAGGTGCTCTCCAGATGAAATGTATATCTATTTGAAAGCGCAGGCCTGGATCTTGTACCATCAACTAATTTAATCTATTACATACCAATTCCACTTTGTACACATTGTTAATAATCAACACCCAAGGCTTCGGCTGAACATAACGTGTAGTTGAGTCAGCCTCGCAGACAGTTACACCTTCCGGTGATATTGGAGTGTATAAATGTGTAAAATCTCGTTGCTGAGGCTGGCTTGAAGTTGAGGGTTCTGTGCCGACCCTGGTTGCATCAAAATTCAAATCCATTCTACATTCAAGAGGTCCAGGGTTCCCGTTTAATACATTGAGTAATTTTTGATACAAGACTTCCACTTCTGTCGCATCCTGTAAATGAACAGTCCACCGCAAGGGAAATGCTTCGTCCGTAGTGGAGTCAACTTGAGAAAGAGTTCTTTCCGCCATGGCAGCTAAGCAAGGAATGAGGTGAGCTGCAGTCAGTTGTAACATTATCGAAAAGTAGAGGGGGAAATTTCAAGATCATTTAAAATTCGGGTTTTAAAAAAGGAAGGAGTGGAGGGGAAAGTTCAAGGTCGTTCCAACATCAGTAGTGGAGTCAGCTTGGCTGATGGTGTTGTCCGCCATGGTTGCTTGTCGAACAAGGAATGACGGGTGATGTGATACTTATGCAGGAACATGGTGAAGTGGTGGGGAAGTTTCAAGGTCATCCAAACGGAGTTTTTTAAAAAAAAAGGAAAACCTACAAAGTAACATTGAAACTTTCCAACTGATGGTGGCGGGCGTTTTCTTCTGCAACCTTGCCGACACATGTGACTATACCATATAGTATGAAAAGTACAACCATAATAAGGCCGAACAATAAAAGATAGCCGTTGACTATCATGATATTTTCTGAGTGGATCTGCTTTCTTCTTATCTCCCTCTCTTGCATCCTTTTCTCTAACTCGTGGATGAAGTCGCAGCATGCGTGAGGACATCTTTCATCTGTTGGTAGGTTTGCCATTGTTGATGTTGTCGGTTTGGCTGTTGAAGATGGAATGAGGTTTCTAATCGTGATGTGCCATGTACACCAATAGTGAAGTGGTGGGGGTAGCAAAGCAGTGGAGGGGGAAGTTTCAAGGTCATTCAAATTGTGTTTTAAAAAAACCTATCTTGTTACTGAGCTAATATGTCAGTAACAAGATAGGTGTTTTTGCTCTTTTACTTCTTTAATATAATGAAAAAATAAACATATTCTACAATGGTTAGAACAAGAAATACAACTGCTAGTCAGCTGAAGTAATCCAAGTTGTCCGGCTCGGTCTTCATGGACGTCGGTGAGGAAGCTGTCGATGAGTGTCCAGGCTCTTCCTTTGGCTGCCGGGTGTTCCGTATATTGCAAGCGTAGACTTGCACATTTATACGGTAGCCTCTTGCCACCATTAGCTGCAACTCCTTGTACAAATCGTTCAGCTCCTGTTGTGTTTTGATAGTCACCTCCTCATAGCTGGCACAGCTTACGTTGAGAGACATCCTGATGTTGCTAGGTTGGCTGCCGGAGTAGAAATAAAGCCAAGGCACAGCGCTTGGAGGTATATGAAAAAGTGGTGGGGGTGTTTGCATTCAAACAGGTTTGACTTGTAGCGTGGTGGGGGTAACTGTGAAATGCAAAGGTCAAAGGTCAAGGTCACCCGCGAAGTTTAAAAAAAAATGCAACATATCAATATGTGACAAACTTCACATATTGATATGTTGCATTTTTTGTCTTTTGTTTTTTATGGTTTATTTATTTATAAAACGTTACAATAACATATTTACAACAGTAAAACTTAAATCTAACACTGCTGCTTGTCGGCGATGTGGATGGTCAACTCGGTGGAATTGCTACCCGTGCAACCGTGGGAAACCAGGTAGAGACAGCCGGGTTGGATGGAGCGCAGATCCTCGTTCTGGAGGAGATGGACGAACCGTTTCGGCAGGTAGACTTGGAACTTGGGCTCATCCCCCGGAGTGAATGGTGCCTCGCTAAGACTGCAGCAGATGGCCTCTCCAACTGTAGTCTCCATCTTCTTCATGGCGTGGATAATGTAGTGCTTCTCGTCTTTAAGTTCGGAACACTTCTTGACGGGTAGTATGGTAGATTTGGAGTGAGCATTGAACTGCTCAACCAAAGTTTGCAGGAACTGGTGAGATGCCATGGTCAAGTTATAGATCGTCTTCTTCGTCTTCTTGCTGGGAGATGTTGTCGTCTCGGAATCTCGAGTAATACTCATGCCAGGTCCCGGTCTGCTCCTCACTTATATAACCCCCGTTACCCCCACCACTCCCCATTTCCCCACTTTGAAGGTAAGATGCGAGTTTATAGGCGTTTTTTAAAGCGCAATGTCTATCTTTTTCATGTTCTGGACTTTTAGTACAAATACAAACATTTTCCATCGTATACTTGTAGTTTTTATCCAAATCCACATCATTAACCGGAACATGAGTAAATCCTTCGATCCATCTTTTCTTTTCCAGCCCCTTTGTGTAAATATTGGTAAACTTGTCTGAAAAGTGATGCATAATGTGATACAAGTCCGTGTAACTTGTAAAACCATCATACCAATCGATATGATGGAAGTGTTTTGAAATCCATCTGTTGGTAGTAGCGGCTTTACTGGTTAAAGATGAATAAGAACATGGTGGTTTAAATAAAAACGAATAAGGAACACTTGTATTGATGTCGAAAAACACAAGTTCTTTTATGATAAATCTATCATCATTACCCCGAAACGCTTGGAACTCAATTATACCAGGTTTGGACTTTACTTGTTCTTCTTCCTTGTCCATTGCGAAGATCACTCGTCTGCTCATGACGAAGTCCAAAGGTCAACTGATTTCCACACCACGGTAGGTACGACTTTTATACCCGGCCGTACAGTTGTTGGCGCGTTGGTGTATATTTAACGTGGGCACCGTCCCCGGTAGGCCTAACCCCACAAAGTGTTTGATATTGTTTTAAAAATTAACCATTGCTGTGTAGTTAATTGTCATTTAGGTTTCCATCTTTACATTTTCCTTGTTTTCATTTTCATCACTAACACTTGATTCTTCTCCTCCTTCTTCTTCCTCTTTTTCATGTTTTACTGATTTCTTATGTAGTTGAGCGTACTTTTCCAATTGTCTCCACATTTGTACTTCATGAGGAACCCTATTGAATATAGAAGTATCTACAGGTCCGTACAATATAGGTGCGTCCGGTTGTTTGTCCAAAGTGTCTTCCAGATAATCTTTAATAATTGAACTTGAAAACACCAGTTGTCTCAAGTATCTCGTTATTGGTTCAGTTGCACAAGTTAGAATAAAAAACTCTTCTCGATTAAGTTGAATCTTGTTATCATGTCTTGTTGTGTCTCTAAACCGCAACTGATGATCACCACGATGTTTAACAATATCGATTTCCACATTTGAATCCAAAAGGCCTACTCTTGTCTTTCTTCCAAACATGTTACTACTTAAATAGCATTCTAGCAGATGCAAGTGTTTCATAAACGATTCCCAAGCAGTGTCCGTAAACAAAATCATTTTGGGTCCATGAGTTAAAATTACAGTAGGGGAATAATCTGTAGATTTCATAACACCTATTAAAACACTTTTGTCCAAACTGGAAGAGATTGGGTAAAATATTCGCAAGAATACCTCACTTAATATGTTAGGAGAAATATTATCTTCAATATCCCTTTTCCTCTTGTGTGCATTCTTTCTTCTTTTACCTTTTTCCTCAACATTATTACTGGCGTGGAGTTGTCCGCAAGCGTTGTGTTCATCTCCCTCCGGTTGACCTTGAAGATCTAAAAAGTCGGATATCTCCTTCTCAATATCTACTACATTTTCTTGTGTACCACTAGGAGAAGCCATATTGAATAAGATGCTACCCATACAACAACAGGCAACAAACTGATAAGGAGCGAGCTGAACGCTCTGCTTTTATACTCGCGGAATGCATTGGAATGTAGGAAAACCGGTCTTTTACAATACATTTTTAACAATTCCAGTTAAAGGTGTGTATGTTACGATTTTATCATGTAGAATTAAACAGTATGCAGTTGTATTAGCCGATATAGGCGCGTTGAATTCCATTTCTATTTTTATATCTACACTTGATGATTTTACTGATTCATTTTGTTTAGAACAATCGATTACAACTATAGGGTAACCATCTAAGTATTTTTCTGGTGATAGTAAAGGTGCATTCGTTTTACCATAATATGAACTTTGGAATCTTGCATACATATCGTACAATATGCTGTACTTTTTATTAGCGAATGACACATTTAAATTATCGTATGGAAAAAATTGTGAATTTAAATAAACTTTAATATTTTTCAAGTTGCAATGATCAAATTGGCCTGCATGTTTGGTGATGGTGTCTCTTCTGCCTGTTTGTAAACCAAATATAATATACCTGGCTCGTTCCACATAATTAGATGTTTTAACTGTCCAAGTGTGTCGATCCGTAGTTGGCAAGCTGGGATGTTCATGAAATTCCCAACTTCTAAAAGGAATTACAATATCACGATCAGCCTTTAACTTTCTTAATAGTAGCATTCTATGCTCGTCAGCTAATTTAACATGTGGAACTCTCCATACAATTTTGTCTAATGTTAATTTCCATTCTAAAGTTGCATCTGTTGTACCGTCTGGAGCTTTAATAATATCTTTATCGTTTGAAGATCTCAACAAAACTAATTCTTGTTTAACGTTTAATATTATTTTCCTATAATCTTCAGCAAAACCAAGCAACAAACGTAACGGAATATGAAAATCAAAATTTCCATTTGTATCTGGAGTGATTGTGTCTTTTGCAGGTAAAACCCATCCTGCAGGTTGTATTAAATTGGTTTCATTAGGTGATATAGATGTTAATCCCTTTAAAGTTGTTGCAATACCTACTTTTTTAGTAGAATCAACTGTTACACCTGATATTTCATATCTAATTTCATCAAACAGGAAAGCCATGGGATTATTTATAAATGGAACTGTTGTACCAGTAGTAGTACCGTCCTTTTTAGTAACTTTTCCTTCAATATACAAGTAACTTTCACATGGTAGCGTGTAAATGTCTTGATTTTGTATGGGAATACGAATTTCATCGTTATTGTTTAATTTTGATGAAGTGTAAGGGTTGTGGGTGTGATATTCTTTTTCCCATAGGGTTTCGTCGAATGTTGGACCCTGAGCTATATCCAGTATATCCATTATCGGTTACTTTTAATCCAATTCTCTCTAAGAAACGAATGTTCTCGCGTGTTAACTCCTCCACAGCTGAAGAGCTACTAATGCGGATTCCCGCAGGTTGTTCGCTTTTAAATGTTAAACCCATGATTTTGTATTAAAGTGTTGATTTTAAATGTAATCTAACCGTAATAGGCTCTTCTCGGAAATCTATCAAGTTACCTCTTGATCCAATACGTTCAACACGATGTCTGAAATGAAAGTGGTGTTCAAAGGTAGATATACCAGGTTTTGCGGCTTTTCAACAATTTTAAATCCAGGTGGTACACTGGGGTAAAAAGTATGTATTATATGAGTATTTGCTCCATCTCTGTAAGCTCCTTGTATAATGTTACAAGTTATGTCTATACTATTGACTTTTAATATTGTTACAGTTTGTTTACCGGAATGTGTTTTATTTGGTTCTAAAATTGCTCCATCTTTGGGAAATCCTAATAAATCACCAATTGAGTTTGGCTTAGTGAAATCTATATAATATTTTGAAGTAAGCTCAGCTTTCATTGTATTATTATTACCTTTTAGCGATATATTGTCTTTTCCCATTTTATTTTGCAAAAATTCATTAATATGATCAATTTCATAAGAACCTGTGGGTAAACTGCACTCTTCTAAGTCTGTTAACTTACCACTGGCATCTTTTCCTTTATAATAATGCAATAAGTTATTTTTACCTTCCGTAACATTGGGAATAGAGTTGTAAGTTGTAAAATCCAACAGTGCTGCCTCCCAAAATCTTCCTTTTTGCAAGCGTAACGCTGGAAAAAGGATACTTCGTAAAGTGGACGATTTTCCTGTTAATGATACCGTATAGGAAGACATCTCAATAGTGACTGATACTTTTAGCTAGGAATTCCAAACATAAATGGCCGCATATTGAAGTATTATCAGGTTGTTCTCTTTTATAGTTGTAATATATGTTTTTAGCAGATTTAAAGTAATGTTCAAGTTCTTTAGGTGGTGGCAAATTTCCAAAACTATCAAAATAATATACATTACTATTTAGTTTCTTATAACACACCCAATGGGTGCCGGACCCTTCAGTATTATCCAAATTTACGATTCCAGTCTCATTTTTCCATATTTTCTTTGGTAAACTGTCTTTCATAAATACTCCGCGGAAAAATGGTATTTTTAAACAGGAAATATATTTAAATAATTCAACATTAGTCAACGCTTTATGTGGTATAACCAATTGATTTCTTTTATTTAATATGCACGATACGGTCTTAGGTATAGACCAGCCCCGTTTTTTACCATTGACCATATTGTCGGTTTTTTATTATTTTTCCTCGGAGAACGTCTTTTTAGTCTAATATTACCACCATGTTTTCTCTTGGTTGATCCTTTTTTATTCTTACCCCTCCTTTTTCCACCTCCTACCGCTGTTTTAGCCTTCATACCTGCTGTTACCGCTAAAGCTGCTGCTTTTTCCGCAATACTAGCGTCACTAGACTTTACTCGTTGCCAAGCTATATTCGCTAGCTTTTTATCAGCGATTGACCTATTTTTTGAATCGGTAAACGTGGAATATGCGATATCGTGTTCTTTACAAGCCTGATCTAACTTATTTATGCCTGGATCACCTCTTTCCAGTCGTTTTTTTAATTTAGTTCCTGGTCCGCAATACTGATAACCTCCCGGTATGTGAAATTCGTATGGTAAAGCGTCTATTGCTCTGTTTACGATAGATCCTACTGGAATACGATTTAAAGCTTTACTTAACAGAGAAACCGCTGTGGACGTGATACCGCCTCCTTTCCGTATAGTGTCTCGATATGGACTGGTGTAATGAAACGCCATGATTGTCTTTTATATTTGAAAAGCGTAACCCATGTGTTACCTCTATGACAGGTTGCACATAAATGATGTAATATATGGTGTTATTTAGTTAAATATCAAAAGTACCCCAATCTGATGATCTAAACTTTTGTGTGTTATGATTAAAAAAATATTTATAAAGAATTTCTTGTTTAATCCATGTATTTCTCATTTTTCGTCAATAGGTTTATGTTGTCCTGCTACAATATAATTATGCATATCAAATAATAAATTACCTATTACTTTAACAAGAAAATTAACAGTTACAGCGTTATCGGCATAATCAGGGTCTGCAACATTTGTTAATCGTTTGTTATCACAATTCCACCATTTTTTTCCAGTTGGCTCTAATTGTATTATCTGTTCATAAGTAACAGCATCACCAGGCTTTTCACCAATACCTAAATTTGTCAATAACTTTCCTTTACCATCCCAAACATAATTGTTTTCCTCAAGTAAAGTAAACTTTTTATTTCCTTGTACAAATACATCTCCTTGACGTGTTACTACTTGGTTTTGTTTCACAAAACCGGAGGTTTCTTGTTTTAAAGTTTCCTTCATTTGACCCACCGTTGCACCATCTGATGGTGCAAAACCATCTTTTACATTCGCTAAACAATTACCAAGACAGTCAATAACTCCTACATCACGTGTAATACAATGATCTTTGATGTATTTTAAATTTACAGCATCATTTTCATTTTTTGGATAACCTATATCGTTAATAACAAATTTATAAAAAGAAAACCCATCTTTTGTCTTTTCAGGTATTATAGAATGTAAATAGCGTCTATTTATGCTGTCTTTTTCATCTACAGGGTCTGCTACGTTGGATATACGCCGATTTTCAGCATTATACGTTTTTCCATTAAATTTTAACGTATTCTTTAATTCCGATGATAAATAACCTCTGTTTATTGCATCAGCGTTTTGATTTGGCTTACCAACGTTGGAAATTCTATGATTACCCGCGTTATATGTGTTTTTATCTAATTTCAGTGTTGGTACTATCTCTTTTTTTAATACTTTTAAATTTATTGCATCATTTTCATCTGTGGGATCATTAATGTTTTTAACCGTTTATTACTAATATCATAATCTCCATCAGGTGTTTGTGGTAATCCAACACCTCTTTTTAAAGTATTAAAGTAATATAATCCATCCGATGAATACCGTCCGAACTTGTCAACACTCATGGTGCAACTGAATAACATTCTAGAGTGTAACCCATTTTTATAATATTAGTCCCGATTTCTAACCCATATCAGTTTTTATACAAATTCTTAGTCTTCATCAGTTACATTTGCATCATTCCCGGGACATTTAAAATATTTTAAATCTGCACTAATTAATGATCTGTCTGCTTCATTTCTAAATACATGATTTTTATGAATAAATTCCTCACCAGACAATTTTCTAAATCCGCTAAATGAATTTGGATCTGCAATTAATATATTTTGATAATCATTTACATCCATTAATTTAAATCTTTTGGTATTATAAATAAACTCTTGATTTGCACTATCATATTGTAATGTTTGTCCTACAGTTGCAGCATCCTTTGGATCTGTTCCTTGTGCCAAATTACCTATTTTCTTATTTTTCGCATTGAAAGTACTACCTTTTGGTTTGTCTAATATTAAAGATTGTTTTACTACAACACAATCGTAATCATCGATACCTGGAAATATGTCAATTATTCTTCTATTTGTACCCAACCAACTTCTATGATAATTGTTTGGATTAGTATGTAAAACTTGTGATAAAATCGGAACATCATGAGCATCTGTAGCTAAATGCGCATTTGATAATTTCATGTCTTTGCAATCCCAAACATTATTTTTTTGTTCAAGTAAAATAAACTTTTCATTTCCTTGTACAAACACATCACCCGACCGTGATACTACTTGATCCTGTTTTACAAATCCAGATGTTTCTTGCTTTAAAGTTTCCTTCATTTGACCCACTGTTGCACCATCTGATGGTGCCGAACCATCTTTAACATTCGCTAAACAATTACCTAGACAATCAATAACTCCTACATCACGTGTAATACAATGATCTTTTATATATTTTAAATTTACAGCATCATTTTCATTTTTCGGATAACCTATATCGTTAATAACAAATTTATAAAAAGAAAAACCATCTTTTGTCTTTTCAGGTATTAATGAATGTAAATAGCGTCTATTTACGCTGTCTTTTGCATCTTTAGGGTCATCTACGTTGGATATACGTTTATTATCAGCAGTATACGTTTTTCCATTGAATTTTAACGTATTTTTTAATTCTGATGATAAATAACCTTTGTTTATTGCATCAGCGTTTTGATTTGGCTTACCAACATTGACAATTCTATGATTACCTGCGTCATATGTGTTTTTCTGTAGTCTTAATGTTGGTGATATCTTTTCTTTTAATACTTTTAAATTTATTGCATCGTTTTCATCTGTGGGATCTTTTATGTTTTTTAACCTTTTATTAGTTATATCATAATCCCCATCAGGTGTTTGTGGTAAACCAGCTCCTCTTTTTAAATTATTTGCGTAATATAACCCATCCGAGGAGTAACGTCCGAACTTGTCGACACTCATGGTGCAACTGAATAGTAATCTAGTGAGTAACGCATTTTTTATGAGATTACCCCACGGTTTCGGAGTTCATCCACTAAAGCCACCCATTCGTTTTCCAATCCAGTATGACCCGCTTCTTTAGCTTCATGTATTAGTTTCATTCTATCCACCAATTTATTGATATTATTGTAATAAATCACATTTGTGTTATATAGTTTCTTCATTAAACCTGTACCTGTAACAGATTTGTTTCTTTTTCTTGGTTCTGGAGCACTTATATCCAAAGTGGATGACACAAACCTTCGTTTTACAGGTTTTCTTGGCATTATCGGCATTGGTTGTCTTCTCGTTGTTGGTATTAACTTGGATACAAATACTCTATATTTTAAAGACCTAGATCTAAAAACTGGTTGGTCAGCTAAATATTTTCTCCTGTATGCATTGGTGTGTTCCAAAATCTGTTTATATGCTTCCATGTCTTCTTCTTTAACTAACAATTCTAAAGGCTTTTTTTCAAATAATAATTCAAATAATCCTCTTGTGCCCTTATATCTTTGATTACCAACAATAATATTATCATTTTCATCAATGTTTACCGGGCTATTACCAACCATTAAACCTTCTTCTGTTAATCTTACTCCATAACTATGGTAGTTTTTATTAGGATTTATTCCAGCTAACATTTTTATCATGTATTTCCTTCCTAAAGGTCCTTTGTTATGAATGTTTTCACCCAACAAGCTTATGTTTGACGGACCTTCCCTTGCTTCTTCTTCTTTTTCCTCTTCACTAGCAGTTGATACATCTTCATGTCCTCTTTTAGCTTTTACTTCATATAATTCTCTTATACCACTATAGTCTGGTGATTCTAGCTCTCTTTCAGGTTCTCCGCCGGTAAAACCACTATATGTAGAGGATTCCAGGTCTTCATCACTAAAATCTTCTGATTTTACATTTTCTCTTTCAAACTTTGTAATAGGTGCAATTGCATCTCCTTCCAAAACGGGTTTAGCAAATTTTTTGTTTAATTGTTTCAAGGGTTCAGTAATAGGTTTAAAAGTAGATTCAAGAAATTTCTCCCTTTCGCTAATACCTAATTTTAATGCTCTGTTTTTATCTCGAATAGAATCACTAAGTGATTTTATTTCCTTTATTAACTTTTCTTGGTTAACCATGTTTGTAGCAAGACGTGTTGTACAACAATGAATGTTTTACATCATGATCAGTGTATTAGTATAAATTTATCAAATCCTATCCTGTATCGACCATTGTTTAGCGGTTGTTCCTTCATAATTGTTAAAAACCCATATTTTTCAGCCCAAGCCTTTCCACACAACTCTTTAAATCGTTCAAATGGCATATCCGCACTTACATGGTCATAATATATGTGTTTTAGGTTGGTTTCATCCTGTTTAAATACAATTAACATGTTTGCATTGTCTCTAATGAGCTGTTTCGGTATTTTGCTGTAAGTTTGACCAATATAAATGCTATCTATGATGTTATGTCGACCCATGGCGAAGTAATTTCTTATTGTATTTTGATTTTCACAAGATACGTCGTCAAATATGAATACTGAGAATGGTTTAGCCTCTTGCGGTTGCATGACACTCTCGCTCGCGTTGAATTTAAAATATTTAACTTCAGGCACATTATTGAGTATTTGTTCCAATAACTGATATTTTGGTTGTTGTAGTGACTTTGAAAATACATATAAATTATTAAAACGTAAGCCTTTAGGGTTTGTAATCAAATTGAATACTACATTTGTTTTTCCACAATTGGAAGGACCGGTAACCAGACAACGCACCGTGTTTGGTAACAAAACACCGTGTTTCCCAGTATTGAATTGAGAACCATCCACTGTGAGTTCATCTATATTATTAATAGTAAAATTGTCTTTTTGCGGTATTATCTCCATCCTTTGTAATGGTTCAACCCAAAATGATGCTCTATCATTATATTAGATCCTTTTTAGGTATCCAAGAATCTTCCGTTTTATTAAATCCTAACCATCGTACTTTAACCTTATCTTTTTTGCGTTGCAACACCTTTTCTACTAGATATACATCACCTACTGTTGATTTTAACATTTCATGTCCATAAAAACCTCCTTCAAGCAATTGTCCTTTATTATCTTTTAAAATGTAAGTTTCTGGTACTGTAGGTTGCACCTTAAATACGGTAAATACCTCATTTGTCCAGTTTGGAAGATATCTTTTACTGAATACACCTTTGTATTTGCTTATTCGCACTTTATCACCAACATTAAACCTTTTAGGCTTTAGTTTTTCAACTCTTGGTTTAGTATTCAGTTTTATACGTTTTAATACAAGTTTTTCATTTTTATTAGTCACCTGGCTTGGTTTCATACCGATAGTTCTATGAAACTTGTTATTGTAATCGCTTATAAGTTTTGGTAACATATCAATCCATACGTGCGATCCTCTGTTAGAAAACATCTTATACATCGCACCTTTTAAAGTTCTGTTGAATCTTTCAATTATTGATGCTTTTACCTCTGAATTGGTTGAGTAATGGTTAATGTTGTGTTTTTTCATTAAATTTGCAAATTCCTTATTAAAATATTCTTTTCCATCATCAGTTTGTAAATGTTTTATAGTATGTTTGTCTCTTTGTATAGCTGTTTCCATTGCTTTTGTAACACTTTTGCCACTTTTATCTTTTAGTGGTAAAGCATCTGCCATTTTTGAAAAACAATTAATAATAGTCAATATGTATTTAAATCCTCTATTTTGTTTACTATAAGGAATCATTTCGATTAAATCCGCTTGATATAAATCATTTATTCCTTTTATCACTGTATTTCTTCGTGGAAACTTTCTTCTTGCAGGTTTATGAAGTTCGTTGACAATTTCTTGCTTCAAGTTCTTCATATTGCAGGTTTGAATGTTTCATGTATCACATGTATAATCACAATGAATGTTGTCTTAAATATTCACATCATTTATATAGGTCAAGGTCATCCAAACTTGTGTAAAAAAATGGGGAACACGGCGTTTGACTTGCCGTGTTCCCCATTTTTTTACGGAAGGAGAAAGGAATAAGGTCGAAGTTGTAGAAGGACGAAGAATAGGTTACTAGTCGATAGGGTTTAGAGAGTAGTGGCCAAAAGGAAGAGTGTGGAATTTTATCCGGCATAATATGCCTTTTATCATCTCGAGCTGATAGTGCTCTTTTAACTTCAGTGACACTGTAGACCTCATGTTTAAAGCTTCTGATAGTGTTGAACGTTGCAGACATTGTAGAATCTTCAAACAAGCAGGTCTTGTAATGGTCAAACGTCACATGTTTCTTCAAGTACGATGTTTTAACTCCTTTTGCTTTCTTGACTGTCGGTGTGTTGTTCTCGTTGTACATTTTAAATGAATACAATTTTGCCATCAGTGCCACTATTTCTTCTAAAGGCATTCCATTTGCTTCATCTTTAAATTTTCCGATTACTTTTTTATTCTTTTCATTGTAATTTGAATGGTTCTTCGGATAGTCAGAGAAGTCAAAATCGTCTTTGTATGGGGAAACTCCTTAGGTCTTCATACATGTCCAAAGTCTTTATCCAGTAGATAAACGTCCGTATCCATGTATGCGACTCCAATGTTTTCCCTTCCGTAGTGTTTAACCATTTTGTTATAATGGAAATCATACATCAGGGTTTTACTTATGTCCAAAATCGACATACCTATGTATAACGGACGGTCCATGACTATTGTTGTTTTCTTCATACTGACAGCGACTAGATTTTCGTTTATAATCATGGATGTTCCGAAATTTGGTTTTTGCACTAATTTTTCCAATTTCCTAGGATCACTCACTAATTTTACATTTTTGTGTTTTCTTTTGTTCTCCAAGGTCTTCCCAAAGATGGCGTTGTTCATTAATTTATAGAAGTCCTTTTCAAATGCCGTTGTCGCTGCAGCTCTTCTTGTAGTGTTGGAATCAATATATGGTTTCAACCAACAAGACTGGGTGAATTCAATTGCTCTATGAATTCTCACTACACGTAGACCCAATTCAAGAGCTTGTTGAACTACCCAGTAGTGAGCCACATACCGATCTTTATTCTCCAACGTCATCATCAATTTCGGCCATTTTCCTGTCGGTGAAACTTCAGTCTTGGCTAGGAGAGGCAAGTCGTAGTGATGGTCATGAAGGTGCTCCGGATATTCGAAATCACAGTCCAAAATATAGCCTTTTGGACCATTCTTTGGAATCTGTGAGATGTCACCGATGGTGGCCGGGTCGATCCATTTGAAGTCAGCGTAGGGAAGCGGATTTGACATTGCCCAACCATAAAGGTTGTTTGCGTCAAAGTAGCCAAGGTAGACCGATGGTTGTCTCTCGTCGAAGCCTGGGATGTACTTGTTGTTAGCTTTGACATGACGTGTTACAGCTTGTGTCAAACCGCCCCGTACACCAGATTCTATCATGAGCACCATATCAATATCTGTTAGAAGTTCCAATCGACAGTTGGTTGACTTTAGCATAGCTTGCCATGCTAATCCTGGAGATGTGTACGAGTGTAGAGGGTCCAGTCCATAGGCGGAGAAGCAGGTGTTTCGAAATTCTTCCATCACATCGCACAGCAGAGTTACGTCCAATTTTATGTAAAAGTCGGAATATTCCCCTAAGGTTTGAATGTTTAGTTGGTTCCAAACATTACAAGCATGATTGTAGTCTTCAACGGTGATTGCACTTTCATTTAACTTGCTATTGAAGGCTTCAATCGGTGGCAGACTGGTTTCTTCAAATTTTTCTGCAGAAGTTATGTAATCATAGGGGAACACTCCTTTACGCATTACTAAGTCCAATTTATCTTCATGTACAATTTTGCTGGTTTCTTTTAGATCTTCTCTTCTTAGGTTCTCAGACAATTTGGCTAAACTAGTTGACATAAATCTATAAGAGTCTACGAAGCGAAGTTTAATTTTACCTACTGTTTTTGAGAAACTGATGTACTTCTCCAATGTTTCAGCTAATACTTCGATTCTTCCATCATCCCGTCCTAACTCTGGGATAATGAAGTGGGAGTCATAGCCGCTAAGATTGTGTATCACAACAGGGATAAAGTTTGGCAGTTTGTAATTTATATTGCATGAATTACAAGCAGCTCCTCTGTATAACCCTGTCAGGTGATCGTGATCTCTTACTTTTTGATTTTCTTCACTGAAGCTCTTCTTGCATAAATAACATCTTGTTGCCAAATTGTATTCTTCTTGTTGATTTTGATTCAAAGGTTCCATAGGTAAAACATTACCGTATAAGCGTTGCACCTTTTCAGCAATGTCATACAACTGGTCTACGAAATGCTTAGCGGCTTCTTCCCCACGGTAGAGTATCGGAGTGGATGTTAAACCATAGTCTTGCAACTGTTCTTCAGGCAAAGTTGATTTCACCAATAAGCAAAAACTGTTAGGTTGATGCAATTGATATTTGGTTCTTCTAGTCACCTCACCATCCGGAAGCTCCTGTGGTACTAACGTGGATTCGAAATCTGCGTAGACAGCTACTGGAATCCGATATTGGTGAACTGTTTTGTTGAATTTGATGAACGCTCGAGATGGCGGCGGCAGACTAATCTTCACTTCATAGTTGTCATTACAAAGTCTTTGGTGTTCCTTCAACCAGTCCGATCCTCCATGTTTTAAATCTTTATTTGTAAAACAAAAGCATCTCTTACACACTGTCACTCTAATCTTCTTTTTGGTTAATTGTCGTGCAACCAAAGCTTCAAAATCTTTTATCCACACATAATGTGAAATTTCACCTTTAGTTATCAATAATAAATCAGTATGGTTTCTTTGCTTCACTTTTCCAACTCGTAGTGGATACACATTGTTCGAATCATCTAAGCCGAACACGTTAACAGAAACACCTGGATTTTGTTTCTCAAATTTTGCAATTTGATTAAGACTCACAGGATACGACATTCCTCGGAAGTTGTAGCGGTGTTCGTTTTCATAATATTCCCTACCAACTCTACAAGGATTATGTTTTACATACTTAGTTAGCATCGCATACTTAAAACATTCATTATCCCCGTTTGTAACATTTCTGCAAGAGTTGGTGTCTTTAATTTTCTTTGGTAGAGGGATAAAGCTGCTACCCCTCATACCATATCCATGCTTGTGAACCCTCACATCCATACCTTCGATCGATGATAGCGTCCAGCCAGATCCTCTTCCTTCATGTTCTTGGAGTTTCATTAGCAGTTCATTCAAACATTCTTCTAGAATTTCATTGATATCAGATGTGGTTGTAAGGGTTCGGTTTTTAGCAATGAATGCTCTCGGTGAGTTTTCACCATCGGTATTAGTAAACATAGCCTCCAACACCAATCCAAATTTAATAAAGTTCAATCTTGCCAATTCTTCCATCAATGTTTTTACAACTAAATTTTTAGCTTGGGTTATAAAGTTTTCCAATTCCAATTGCACATTATTAATTTTGAAATGAGTTACAACTGGTCCTGGCAAGGCTGTGGTGCGCAGTTGTCTTATATCTTCCACTTCTTCTGTATCCTCTTCTTCCATATCCTCTTCTTGGGTACGCAGTTGTTTTACATCTTCCACTTTTTTTTCTTCCATTTCCTTTTCAATAAATCCTCCAGCTGTAGATGGTCCAGCTCCGGCAAATTGAATAACACTTGGTCTTCTTCTTTGCATTAACTGTAAATAGCTAGCCCAGTCCTCCTGCTTCTGGGGTTTTTCCAAAAACCGATCAATCGCATCCAAGTCTTCTTCACTTACTACAATCTCTTCTTTTCTGTCCTCTTCACGATGCAATTCTCGGTGTAACTGTAGATAGCTATCACAGTCGTCCATCTGCTTCTGGTAGTTTTCCAATAACCGATCAAACGCATCCAAGTCTTCTTCACTTACAACAATCTCTTCTTTTCTGTCCTCTTCATGATACAATTCTCGGTGTAAAACAAAGATGTCTTCGTCTTGAAAAAACTCACCACAAATATCGCAAAGAGCCATTTTTACAATTTGGCTATGAGTGTGCACTCGGTGAATGTCCACGCAATAATGAGCAGCGCGCTCAACTGGGTCCCTTTATACCCGAGGTTTAAGGGTGGGGGAAGGTGACGTCATATACATCCGGTTTATCAGTCATGTAGTAGATTTGGCTTTTAAACACCCATTTTCAATATATTATTCAACAGGCTTGATAAACTAATGATGTTTGATCTATATCCACTACTTTGTACAAGTTTTTTCAAAGATGTCTTTTTGAGCAAGTTTATGTGGGTCAAGGTCACGTAAAGATACCCTTTGAGCGGGGGATAAACCACTAAGCAGCATGCTAGTCCATTGCCGCAAAGTGATCTATCCCCCGCTCTGTTCAACAAAACCTCAATCAAGTCCAACACACACTTTCCTAGTTTAACACTTGGTTGGGAGAATTACATTAGTTTGATGCTTATTTCTACCGTTACACTTGCTCCATTCTCAAAAAGATATAAATAATATAATCCTGGATACTGTTTTGTTTCACGTCCTGCATGTTCCTTAATAAAGTCAAAAGCCAATCTTTTTGAATA
>CM061531.1:39174955-39362955 GCA_030545055.2 Neoaliturus tenellus | reverse complement strand
ATGAAAGAAATCAATTGGTCATACCACATAAAGCATTAACCAATATTGAATTATTTAAATATATTTCCTGTTTAAAAATACCATTTTTCCGCGGTGTGTTTATGAAAGACAGTTTACCAAAGAAAATGTGGCAAAATGAGACTGGAATTGTAAATTTGGATAATACTGAAGGGCCTGGCACCCATTGGGTTTGTTATAAGAAACTAAATAACAATGTATATTATTTTGATAGTTTCGGTAATTTGCCACCACCAAAAGAACTTCAAAATTACTTTAAATCTGCTAAAAACATATATTATAACTATAAAAGAGAACAACCTGATAATACTTCAATATGCGGCCATTTATGTTTGGAATTTCTAGCTAAAAGTATCAGTCACTATTGAGATGTCTTCCTATACGGTATCATTAACAGGAAAATCGTCCACTTTACGAAGTATCCTTTTTCCAGCGTTACGCTTGCAAAAAGGAAGGTTTTGGGAGGCGGCACTATTGGATTTTACAACTTACAACTCTATCCCCAATGTTACGGAAGGTAAAAATAACGTATTGCATTATTATAAGGGAAAGGATGCCAGTGGAAAATTTACAGACTTACAAGAGTGCAGGTTACCCACAGGTTCTTATGAAATTGATCATATAAATGAATTTTTGCAAACTAAAATGGGAAAAGACAATATAACATTAAAAGGTAATAATAATACGATGAAAGCTGAAATTACTTCCAAATATTATATAGATTTCACTCAACCAAACTCAATTGGTGATTTATTAGGGTTTTCCAACGATGAGCCTGTTTTAGAACCAGATGTAACACATTCCGGTAAGAAAACAGTAACAATATTAAAAGTCAATAGTATAGACATAACTTGTAACATTATACAAGGTGCTTACAGGGATGGGGCTAACACCCACATCATACATACTTTTTACCCAAGTGTACCACCTGGATTTAAAATTGTTGAAAAGCCACAAAACCTGGTATATCTACCGTTGAACACCACTTTCATTTCAGACATCGTGTTGAGCGTATTGGATCAAGACGGTAACTTGGTAGACTTCAGAGAAGAGCCTATTACGATTAGATTACATTTAAAATCGACACTTTAATACAAAACCATGGGTTTAACATTTAAAAGCGAACAACCTACGGGAAACCGCATTAGTAGCTCTTCAGCTGTGGAGGAGTTAACACGCGAGAACATTCGTTTCTTAGAGAGAATTGGATTAAAATTAACCGAGTATGGATATACTGGATATAGCGCAGGGTCCAACATTCGACGAAACCCTATGGGAAAAAGAATATCACACCCACAACCCTTACACTTCATCGAAATTAAACAATAACGATGAAATTCGTATTCCCATACAAAATCAAGACATTTACACACTACCATGTGAAAGTTACTTGTATATTGAAGGACAAGTTACTAAAAAGGACGGTACTACTGTTGGTACAACAGTTCCATTTATAAATAATCCTATGGCTTTCCTATTTGATGAAATTAGATATGAAATATCAGGTGTAACAGTTGATTCCACTAAAAAAGTAGGTATTACGACAACTTTAAAAGGATTAACATCTATAACACCCAATGAAACCAATTTACTTAAACCTGCCGGATGGGTATTACCTACGATTGACACGATCACTCCAAATCCAAATGGATATTTTGATTTTCATATTCCATTACGTTTGCTGCTTGGTTTTGCTGAAGATTATAGGAAAATAATATTAAACGTTAAACAAGAATTAGTTTTGTTGAGATCTTCTAACGATAAAGACATTATTAAAGCTGCAGATGCTACTACAGATGCGACTTTAGAATGGAAATTAAAATTAGACAAAATTGTATGGAGAGTTCCACATGTTAAATTGGCTGACGAGCATAGAATGCTACTTTTAAGAAAATTAAAAGCCGATCGTGATATTGTTATTCCATTTAGAAGTTGGGAATTTCATGAGCATCCCAGTTTACCTACTACGGATCGACACACTTGGACTGTTAAAACATCGAATTATGTAGAACGAGCCAGGTATATTATATTTGGTTTACAAACAGGTAGAAGAGACGCCATTACTAAACATGCAGGACAATTTGATCATTGTGACTTGAAAAATATTAAAGTTTATTTAAATTCACAATTCTTTCCATACGACAATTTAAATGTGTCATTCACTAAGAAGAAATACAGTATATTGTACGATATGTACGCGAGATTCCAAAGTTCATATTACGGTAAAACAAATACACCTTTATTACCACCTGACAAATATTTCGATGCCTACCCAATAGTTGTAATCGATTGTTCTAAACAAAATGAATCAGTAAAGTCTTCAAGTGTGGATATAAAAATAGAAATGGAATTCAACGATGCTATACCGGCTAATACAACTGCATACTGTTTAATTCTACATGATAAAATCGTAACATACACACCTTTAACTGGAATTGTTAAAAATGTATTGTAAGAACCGGTTTTGTTTCATTCCGCGAGTATAAAAGCAGAGCGTACAGACCGCTCCTCATCAGTTTGTTGCCTACTGTTGTATGGGTAGCATCGTATTCAATATGGCTTCTCCTAGTGGTACACCTGAAAATGTGGTAGATATTGAGAAGGAGATATCTGAGTTTTTAGATCCTCAAGGTCACCAGGAAGGAGGTGAACAAAACGTTTGCGGACAACTTCACGCCAGTAATAATGTTGAAGAAAAAGGTAAAAGAAGAAAGACTATACAAAAGAGAAAAAGGGATATTGAAGATAATATTTCTCCAAACATATTGAGTGAGGTATTTTTGCGAATATTTTACCCAATCTCTTCCAGTTTGGATAAAAGTGTTTTAATCGGTGTTATGAAATCTACAGATTATTCCCCTACTGTAATTTTAACTCATGGACCCAAAATGATTTTGTTTACGGACAGTGCTTGGGAATCGTTTATGAAACATTTGCATCTACTAGAATGCTATTTAAGTAGTAACATGTTTGGAAGAAAGACAAGAGTAGGACTTTTGGATTCAAATGTGGAAATTGATATCATTAAACAACGTGGTGATCATCAGCTACGGTTTAGAGACACAACAAGACATGATAACAAAATTCAACTTAATCGAGAGGAGTTTTTCATTTTAACTTGTGCTACTGAACCTATAACAAGATACTTGAGACAACTGGTGTTTTCAAGTTCGATTATTAAAGATTATCTGGAAGACACTTTGGACAAACAACCGGACGCACCTATATTATACGGACCTGTGGATACTTCTATATTTAATAGAGTTCCTCATGAAGTACAGATGTGGAGACAATTGGAAAAGTACGCTCAACTACATAAGAAATCAGTAAAACAGGAAGAAGAGGAAGATGGAGGAGAAGAATCAAGTGTTAGTGATGAAAATGAAAATAAGGAAAATATAAAGATGGAAACTTAAATGACAATGGTTAATTTTTAAAACAATAACCAACATTTTGTGGGGTTAGGCCTATTGGGGACGGTGCCCACGTTAAATATACACCAACGCGCCAACAACTGTACGGCCTGGTATAAAAGTAGTACCTACCGTGGTGTGGAAATCAGTTGACCTCCTGACTTCGTAATGAGCAGACGTGTGACCTTCAAAATGGACAAGGGAGAAGAACAACAAGTAAAGTCCAAGCCTGGTATTATTGAGTTTCAAGCGTTTCGTGGTAATGATGATAGATTCATTATAAAAGAACTTGTGTTTTTGGACATGAATACAAGTGTTCCTTATTCGTTTTTATTTAAACCACCATGTTCTTATTCGTCTTTAACTAGTAAAGCCGCTACTACCAACAGGTGGATTTCAAAACACTTCCATCATATCGATTGGTATGATGGTTTTACAAGTTACACGGACTTGTATCACATTATGCATCACTTTTCAGACAAGTTTACCAATATTTACACAAAGGGGCTGGAAAAGAAAAGATGGATCGAAGGATTTACTCATGTTCCGGTTAATGATGTGGAATTGGATAAGAATTATCAATACATGCTGGAAACCATATGTATTTGTACAAAAAGCCCAGAACATGATAAAGATAGACATTGCGCTTTGAAAAATGCCTATAAACTCGCCTCTTACCTTCAAAGTGGGGAATTGGGGAGTGGTGGGGGTAACGGAGAGTATATAAGTGGGGAGCAGACAGGGACCTGGCATGAGTATTACTCGAGATTCCGAGACGACAACATCTCCGAGCAAGAAGACGATCTGTAACCTGACCATGGCATCTCACCAGTTCCTTCAGACTTTGGTCGAGCAGTTCAATGCTCACTCCAAGTCAACAATATTACCTGTAAAGAAGTGCTCGGAACTAAAAGACGAGAAGCACTACATAATCCATGCTATGAAGAAGATGGAGACTACAGTTGGGGAGGCCATCTGCTGCAGTCTCAGCGAGGCACCGTTTACTCCGGGGGATGAACCAAAGTTCCAGGTGTACCTGCCCAAGAGATTCGTCCATCTTCTACAAAACGAGGATCTTCGCTCTATTCAACCCGGGTGTCTATACCTGGTGTCCCACGGCTGCACGGGTAGCAATTCTACAGAGTTGACCATCCACATCGCTGACAAGCAGCAGTGTTAGATTTAAGTTTTAATGTTGTACATATGTTGTTGTAATGTTTTATAAATAAACGAATCATAAAAGACAAAAAAAATAAAAAAAAAAAAAAACAAAAAATGCAACATATCAATATGTGACAGACTTCACGTATTGATATGTTGCATTTTTTTTTTAAACTTCGCGGGTGACCTTGACCTTTGACCTTTGCATTTCACAACTACCCCCACTACTGTAATTACCCCCACTACCGCACTAGGATTCAAACCTGCTTGGATGCGAAAAACGGTCAGTCTGTTGCCAACTAGCAAACGATGAGCACCTTGTACGAGCTTTGCATACAACGAGTTATAACTCACAAGGACTTGTTCCCAACATGTTTACAAGACAACATACCAATAACAATAAAAGAAGATGTCAAACGCTACAGGAGGGAAAATACAGGGTATTCGGAATACTCCTGGTATAAGTTCCACGACGGGGAAAAGTTTTGTAGGCCTTGTGGCGAGGCCGCCGTCAGAGACCTTCGGCGATTCGTACAGGATGGTGGTATAAAACAATTCGGATTTCTAGCGCCACTGTTTCGATTTGAAAATTACAAGGACACCTGCGCTATTTGTTCCATTCCATTGTATCGATGGAAAAAGTTTAGAACTGTTTAATTAGATTTTCTATACCCCCACCACTATTACCCCCACCACTTTTTCATGTACCTCCAAGCGCTGTGCCTCGGCTTCATTTCTACTCCAGCAGCCAACCTAGCAACATCAAGATGTCTCTGAACGTTAGTTGCGCAAGTTACGAGGAGGTGAGCATCAAGACTCAGCAGGAGCTAAACGACTTATACAAGGAGTTGCAGCTGATGGTGGCACGAGGCTACCGTATAAATGTGCAAGTTTACGCTTGCAATATACGGAACACCCGGCAGTCAAAGGAAGAGCCTGGACACTCCTCGACGGCTTCCTCACCAGCGTCCATGAAGACCGAGCCAGACAACTTGGACTACTTCAGCTGACTAGCAGTTGTATTTCTTGTCCTAACCATTGTAGAATATGTATATTTTTTCATTATATTAAAGAAGTAAAAGAGCAAAAACACCTATCTTGTTACTGACATATAAGCTCAGTAACAAGATAGGTTTTTTTAAAACACAATTTGGATGACCTTGAAACTTCCCCCTCCACTGCTTTGTTACCCCCACCACTTGACTATTGGTGTACATGGCACATCGCAATTGGAAACCTCATTCCATCTTCAACAGCCACACCGACAACATCAACAATGGCAAACCTACCAACAGATGAAAGATGTCCTCACGCATGTTGTGACTTCGTCCACGAGTTGGAGAAGAGGATGCAGGAGAGGGCGATAAGAAGAAAACAGATCCACTCAGAAAATATCATGATAGTCAACGGCTATCTTTTATTGTTCGGCCTTATTATGGTTGTACTTTTCATACTGTACGGCATAGTCACATGTGTCGGCAAGGTTGCAGAAGAAAACGCTCGCCACCATCAATTGGAAAGTTTCAATGTTACTTTGTAAGTTTTCCTTTTTTTAAAACTCCGTTTGGATGACCTTGAAATTTCCCCCACTACTCCACCACACCCCCACCACTTCACCATGTTCCTGCATGAGCATCACATCAACCGTCATTCCTTGTCCGACAAGCAACCATGGCAGACAACAACACCATCAGCCAAGCTGACTCCACTACTGATGTCGGTACAAGTACGGGTTGGACACTGTCGATCGATAGTGTACACTATTTGGAGTCAATTTGCGAACGTATGAAGGAAATACTGCGGGACAACCCTGGGATCATAATACAAATGAATTTAAATTATGATTGGTCCCAAGTTAGAATGCAAGGGGACGACAACAACGGTCAACAATCTCCACAATATTCGCCCATGTCCCCGATCTATCCTTACGGCGAGTCTGACGTCGATGAAGATGAGGCTGATGAAGATGCAGGGGACAACGAGGCTGAAGAGGAGTAAGCTTCATTCCTTTTTTTTTAAAACCTAAATTGGATGACCTTGAGAATTCCCCCTCCACTATTTCCTTTTTTTTTAAAACCCAAATTAAATGACCTTGAAAATACCCCCTCCACGTACTTTTGGTTTACCCCCTCTACTTTTCAATACTGTTACCACAGTCTGTAGCTCACATCATTCCTTGCTTAGCTATCATGGCGGACAGCACTCTTTCTCGAGTTGACTCCACTACGGATGAAGAATGGCCATTTTCCTGGAATGTTCATCTGCAAGACTCGGCAGAAGTGGATATGTTGCATGAGAAATTGGTGTATGTATTAAACGAAAACCCCAACATTGAATGTAGAATGACTATGGATTTCGATGCGACAGGGGTCCACACTCAACCTTCCACTTCCAGCCAGCCTGAACCTCAGCTACAGCCAAAGAACTTTACACATCTTTACACTCCAATACGGCCGGAGGATGTGGTTATCAGCGAGGCAGACTCTACTACAAGTTATATTGAACCAACGAATTGGAAGCTTGTTGTTGACACCTTACACAAGGTCGACTTAGTATGTGACAAATTAAAGGAATTGATGATGCAAGATCCTGGTCTTCGTTTTAAAATTGATTTGTTTTTCATCTGGGGAGCACCTGCACGGGGCTCTTCGTCTGACAGCTCTCTAAGTACAACGGATGAGGAGGAGGAGGAGGACGACTAGTTATCTTTTTTAAAACTCCGTTTGGATGGCCTTGACCTTTCCCCCTCCACTGAGTTTATTTAAGGTGCACTCTCAATGACTGCAGCATCATTTCATCGCGCACCTTCACCACAGCAACATGGAGAGTCAACTCAACTACTGTTGCGAACGGAAATGTTTTTCATGGCCGAATGACATTGATGTTGCGGATGGCCTGGCGTGTAGAAAATGTGAAGCTTTTGGTCAATGCATGTGTAAGTGCAAGTCTTGGAAGAAGCCGAAACCGGAGTTGAAGACATTCCATGTGTACCAGATGAGAGGGCATAAGTACACTTGTTGCCCTGAACGTTGCATTGAATTCACATTAAAACAGCTAACTGGCTGCAAATTGTGCAACAATCATTTTGCAGGTTTTTGCAAACATTATTTAGGAGCCTGTCAGTACAGATCAACTTGGCATACAGAAGCACTCACTATCAATGAAATCGCTATAGATACACAAGAGTAGTCTTTCTACTCTTTTCTTTTTTAAAACTCCATTTGGATGACCTTGACCTTTCCCCCTCCACTCACCTTAGTTTATATAAGCTCCATTCCTGCTGACCACGGCATCACTTCATCTTGCTCCCTCGCCAAAGCAACATCAAGTATGGAAACTAAGCGTGTCTCATGTTGCGAGCATAAGTGTTTAGAGATACAAGGCGTCATCCATTGTGCAAAGAAGCTTTGGGAGGAAGAGACAGGGACAACCTATTGCTGCGAGGGCAAGTGTTTCCTACTACCAAGATGGCAAGTGGACGGGCTGGCCTGCCGGCAATGTGAATGCTTCGGATGTTGCAGGTGTAGATGCAAGAACCAACAGCTGCCACCACCGGTACTACAAACTTTCAAAATCTACAAATCCAACTACTTTTACACTTGTTGTCCGCAGCGGTGTATTAAATTTCATTTCTCCAATCTTACCAATTGTCGGAAGTGCTACGGACAACCTGATGGGTGGTGCACCTGTTTTCTGGACTCCTGCCGCTACAGATCGGATTGGTTTACAGATCCGTTGGAAATTGATGAGGTCGCCCAGGAAGCACAAGAGTAGTCTTTCTACTCTTCAACTTTTTTAAAACTCCATTTGGATGACCTTGAGATTTCCCCCTCCACTTCCCCATATACCTAGCATACACAGAGCCTGACAGTCAGTCACTCGGTGGCTGTCGTGGGGTGCGCATCGGTGTCGGCGCTCCGTTGTTAGGTTTTCAAGGTCACAGTAATATCAAATTGTTGGTGTTGTGCTGGTTCAAGGTCACCTGAGGGATAACCGATTGCCCATTTAGGCAGGGTCATGTCAGAAACTCGAGTTTAACTTGGCACTTTTGCCGTTTCTCGTCGAAAATTCGCTCCAAGTGGTCAAGGTCACGGGGACTCTGACTGAAACTCGGAGCGTAGTGCGAGAAACGGCAAAAGTGCCAAAAAATTTTAAGTTTCGGCGTGACCTTGACCTCAGTGGCGTCGGTGACGTCATTTTGATGACGTAAGGGGTGATGACGTCATCAGCACGTCATTTCTGTGACGTCATAGGTGTGACGTCATAGAAATGATGTCATTAGTGATGACGTCATCGATGACGCAATCGATGACGTCATCGATGACGTCATCGGTGAGGTCATTGACCTCGATGACGTCATCCCTCAGGTGACCTTGAACTGAGCCAGCACCAACAATTTGACACTACTCATATATATCAATTTGAACGAACAGTGTTTTTGGCTTCTAGGGACCTCAAAACGAAAAAGTATCATGGTCCCGGGCTTAGGTCTTACTGTGACTACTACCGTAATAGCGTATTCCCTATAGGGAAATTCGCTAAAAGTAGTAAAATACACAACAGGCGAACCCTCATCATTCACTAATGATTTTGAATAAATGAGTAAATAATTTATCATCACATTTTGCATTAACTGAATCGGGACTATTTATTAAACTTAACGTCATGGTAGAGTGTTGAAACCTATTTCACTGATTACTTGCCCAAAATAAGAAAACTAAATGACTTTGGAGAACCACACGACAGAAAGCAACACTTCTAATTGGCCATTCTAAGCACTGGGGAATTGAGTGAGATCAGCCTACGTGCTCCTACTAATTTCATTAACAATATCTATCTATTCAAGTACATATCACAATTGTTGAAATTTTACCTTTTAATTTTTTTGCAAATTACTAATTTTATACGGTTGAAACAATTTCCTACTTTTATCGGTTCATAATCGTGTTCAAGCAGAACACTGAAAACACTGGGAATAAAAGTGCAAAATATGTAAAAATTACATCCTTTCTCTTCACAACAATTGTCTACCAGCAGCGTAGGTCAAGCCAACTGTTGCATCACACGACGAAGTGGAGGTGTCGTTGACGCTCGCCCGTTACTCGCCCACGCAACACAGTAACACAAAACTCCCCCGCGCCGTTGCGGTGACAGTGCGGCCATACTGTACGTGGCGGCCACGTCTAGCAGTTTATATCCCGTAACGACCCCATAACGAACGCCATTAAATGCCAAAGTGTCCGACGCTTCGGAAAGCTATTTTGAAACGTTTATGACCTTTGGTGAACATAATGAATGATAAGTGTCAATTTCACCGTCAACCAAATGGGGTTAACCACAGTTTAGAGAAATTGTGTTTTTTGGTGGCTTATAATGATTTTAGAATTATTATTTATGCACTATCATGTCATTCGCAAATGTGATTGATTAATTTTACATGGGTCAGTAAAAAATATTACTTGCATAGAATAACATTTACACCCATCTATATAAACTGTCAGTCTTATTTTAACTCCCTTCTTCTAGTCAGAGAAAAAAGTTTTAAAAAATGTCTGCAAAATCTTTTTAAAAATGTTTGAGTTCTTTTCCTACAAGTTACATGGTTTAACCCTTATAAATTTGCACATTTTTACTAGAACTAAATTTCTAGCCAGTCAAGATGGGTTGTAAGATGTGACTTGTGTTGAGTTCCGTTTAAATATTTAATTAGACGAGTACCTTTTTTTATCAATGAACAAGCCATTCATGAATATTAGCTTGGATGGGCATTCTGAAAGTTTTATGATCAATTCACCTAGAATACACTCTAGGAATAAATACGAAAGAAAAGTAAATCAATTAACAGCGCTTGGTAGAATCCTGTTTTCATGATGTACCAAGTTATATTTTCCTGAAAATGAAACTGTATTACGTGTATGCACTGCATATAACGTGTTTGTTACTGCGCAGTTTGCACTGATAGTTTTTAAGTACAAATCATTAAGACCTCAATTTAAATATACTGTAACTATAATTACCGTAGAAAATGAAATCGTTTTGATGTTTCTATTCTTCATAAACCATACTAATGCATTTAAACCAATTTATATAACAAAACACTAATACACAGGGATAACCCCTATCTAAAACTGGGTGCTAATATCTTCTACTACTAACCAAATACTGTCATGGTATTTAAAAGCCAAAACTGAAACCGAGAAGGGTCTCTGCGGCCATAACTTGTCTAGCGGCTACTCCGAAAGGTCGCGAAGGTCTAAGGTCTAAAGGTCGCTGCCCCATCGCCTACCGGCGACGCGTAATCGAAGACCTCTGTTACGAAACGCTCCAATCTCCCTCGCCGCCACCGCAGCGCCGGCGTCGACAGGCGAGATGAGACGTAACCGGGCGTTTACTCCCAACTTAAATTGGTAATTTATGGACAATAGCTTTATAAGAAAGTTTTTTAATAACATATTATCTTGAGTAAGTCAGTGTAAAAGTTAGGTGGCTGAAAATAAACAAGTCAGTGAGATCGTGGATTCAAATTCGCGTTTTGAAAAGTAGTTTTTATAACCAAAAACTAATTAATTCATTCATCTGGACTTATGTGATTCTTATTTTTACTTTACATGTTAAGTTCCAAGTACAGATATGTCTATGTTGATGGAGCAATGAAAGCAGTGGCTGGATAGCAGAGTGGTTATAGTGTGCCTATAAAAACTGAAGGTTGCCTGTTAGATCCCCAGTAGAAGGTTTTGATGGCTCGAAACTGGGCCCAGCTTCCTTTGGTCGTTGGGCTATTAATTAATGATCCTGACAAAAAGAATCAGCTTTTAATTATCATTAACAAAGCTACACCTCATCTGATTAATCGCAATCATCACACTCACCCTTCAGTCATACTCACCTTCGAATATGCACCACAGAGTGCGGAATTTTAGGAAGTGAATATAAAAAAGTGCATATATGGCAAAAAAGGCCGCTGACCATGAACTGTAAAACATGGCGGAAGGAATGAAAATCCTGTAGCTTGCACACAAAATTGTTTATTCTGTACATGTGGTTTAGGAACTTGTGTTAGTTTTGAGAATTATAAGAACCATAACATATTTCTATTGTATAAACTACTCGGGGCTAAGATCATAAGAAAAAAAACATATTAGCTAAGTATCTGGTGACTTTAATATGGGAAAAAGGACTTTTACTAATTTTAACAGTACAGTACAAACAGAAACTCTTCAGTCGGAGGCAGGACTAAATAGATTGGTGTGATAGACATTAATCCCGCTAAGTTGGTAGCCCTGGTGGGACGGGGTCGCCAGATATAAACATACAACCGGTTCATCCTCTACTTCTTATGTAATATCTCCACGTGCATTTCCTCATTTGTTTGTCGGAAATAACTCTTTGATTTAGGGTGTGAATTTTTACTAGCTAACTTTTTATTTTGAATACTCTGCAAAATTTGATCCCTGAGTTAAGGAAAATGCGTTTTGGACACTAGTTCTAGGAGACTGAGATTTGATTCACAGGATGCCCACTGCTTGTATTGGTCTGAGCCCTTCTCAAAAAGGTTAATTGTATAACAAACTGTCTCAAACATGGATAAAACATTAAGGGTGCGCTCTACCCATCTGCCGCCGGCGGATGCAAGGGTTTAGAATCTCCGTGTTTGTCGCCCCAGTTGTAAACCGATTTAAAATCTTTTAGTGTCTTTCTTTTCGTAATATAATTTTGTAGGCCTACTCCGCTATCGTCTTAAAATTTCGATATTAATTTAAATTACTAAGCAGGGTGCTTGCTAATAATGTTGGAATAAGCGTTTTTGTATAAAGTTTTAACGTATTAAAAACAATTTTTTAAGAAAAAATAAGACGATACACGAGTACAATATAACCTTAAGAACAAGAATCTGCAATAAGATTGGTAAAAAGTTTATAGATAACGATTCAAGAAGGGAGATGCGAAAGGTCTGCAATTTCAAAAACATCGTTATTAACCACCGATCGATTTCGCACTGAAACCAAAAAAGCATTAAAGTAACCAAATTTAAAATCACCCGTCATATATTTTCCAAAATGTGAGTTTCCGCGTATAGCGGCAGTTAACGGTCTCGCTCGACCTATGTACCCAATTAATTTCTAACAGAATTTGGCATTTTTTATTTACACATAAATATGTTATGAATGTTGGTGACCCCGCCATATGAGTGTTGTGAGCAAATATAATTTAAGCATTTCTTCATAAATATAGAGGTGTCCCGCAAGATTTAATTTTTATATAATCTATTTAGTTCTTAGTGCTGGGGGCAAAACAAGAAACTTATACAGCGTAACATTGGTTATATCTCAATTAGCGTTCCTTTGTATGTATATATGTAAATTTTAATTAATTCATGATATTTTTAAAGGTTTTGACTTACAGAATTGAAACTTTGCCCAACCATTACGTATGATAAGACTCAAATTCTGAATTTTTTTAATTTTTAGGTTTTAAAATAGCGGCCATTTTTTCAATTTTATATGTTTGTTATTGAAAAAAGTTTACTAATGAAACCTAGTTACCAAAACCTATGCAGGAATTCAGGTTTCAGAGTACACTCTCCATGTCCAAGATAGGATTGAGATTACGGTCGTGATCCATTAATGACTCTTCGCTTAAGTGTGAAGTTGCTAACCGGTTTTACTATATAGCACACCACTTTTCATAAACCAGTCAAGTCTCTAAAAGAGGCCAACAGGTTGGTTGGTTTATATTGACACGACTGCTTGATTCATGTCTTCTCGATGCTGCTGTTAGGAATGGAGACAAAGATAAGCAGTGTGTTCATACTATGAAGACCTTATACTGTATAAAATCATTCAATTAAAGCACACTGGTATATTTTGTTGCTCGAAATCGAGCAGCTTAATTTAGACTCTCTGCTAAAAATGTTGTCTTTAGCCCTAACTCAATTACTCCCGTCCAATCCAATATTGTGATTATCAGTACACATAGCTACACTTATTTCAGCTGTACATTAACATGTGTTTAAAATGCTCAACTCAATCTCAATGTTAATCTAATGGGGAAATTTAAAATTTCAACTATGGATATCATGATTATTTTAAGTCCAATTTTCACCAATTTTTTTGGAAACAACTACAGACCAAGCCCTATCCAACGACATCAAAAACTTGAAAATCGGTTGAGAATTGTAAGATAAATAAATAAATAAATAAATAAATAAATAAATAAATAAATTCTTTATTGCTGTTGGACAATACAAGTATTGCATAGCATGCGTCATCATACATTAAGAAATAAACACTCATAGTGTAAACACATATATGTTGAAAGAGTACCAGCCAGAGAGTACCATTGCAAAATAATAAAAGGACTCAAGCCGATGTCTCCCCTGAGTTGTGGTTCATGAACTCGTCCACCGAGTAGAACACGGACGACGCTAAATAGCATCTTAATTTAGATTTGAATTTTGATTCCGAATTTTCATTTCGAATGCCTTCTGGAACTTTATTTATGAAGGCAACACCCGCCAGAGAAGGCAGGCGTGCCATTGTCGCCAACCTGTGCTGCGCTGTCCTGTACACATTTCTTGACCTTGTGTTGTAATCGTGCACATCACTGCCCTGAATCAGGTTACTTTTGAACTTGCAAAAGAGTGCAGTGTGTAGGATGTAGAGCTCAGCCAATGTTAGCAATCCTAGTTCCCTGAAGGCATCTCGGCACGACTCTCTAAATTTGAGTTTTGCTATGATCCGTATGGCTTTTTTCTGAAGAATGAAGACACGGTTGAAGTTTTTCTGTGAGCAGCTACCCCACAGAGCAATGCCATAAGTAAAGTGGCATTGAATCAGACCGTGATAAGCCATAAGCAATAACTCAGTGGGACAGTGTTCAGAAAGTCTCCTGAGCAGGTAAATCCCTGAAGAGACCTTCTTACATATACTGTCCACATGCTCAGTCCATGTTAGCTCATCATCAACAAGCATTCCGAGGAATTTTGTGAAACCAACTTCGTCAATGACTGTATCGTCAATCATTGCTGTTGGACGACATGTATTTAGAGCGGTGCTGCCTCCAAATACCATGCAGTTTGATTTGGAAGGATTTACTTTGAGGTTTTGCTTTTCAAAATACTGAATGCATGAATTGAGTCCTTCAAATGAAAAAATTTCGATATCTTCAATTTTGTTTGAACTGAAACAGAGAGTCGTGTCGTACGCGTACTGGACAATTTGTCCTTTTGGAATGACAGAATTGAGATCGTTCACATACACCAAGAATAATAGGGGGCCGAGAATCGATCCCTGAGGGACTCCATATCTCAAAGTGGTTGTATGTGAGATGACTCCGTTGACCTGAACTTGCTGTGACCTTGCGGAGAGGTATGATCTCAACCACGAATGTGCTAGGCCACGCACTCCACAATGCCACAACTTGTCAAGGAGTGTGTTGTGTTCCACACAATCAAACGCCTTGGACAGATCGAGAAAGACACTTAATGTCATTTTATGATTATCCATATTTCTCACAATCATTTCCACTAGGCGGATGATTGCGTCAACAGTCGATTTGCCTTTTCTGAAACCAAACTGATCGTTTGACAAAATTTTGAATTCATCAAAAAAATTTAGCATCCTGCGCATGAATAATTTTTCAAAGACTTTGCTGAGCACCGGCAGGATTGATATGGGCCTGTAGTTGTTTGGTTGCTGTGGATCTCCCTTTTTGAAAATAGGAATCACTTTTGCAACCTTCAAAGAATTTGGAAAAATGCCTGATTGGAAAGAAAAGTTGATTGATTGAGTTAGGGGACCCACGATGCCATTGTGGCATTTTTTCAAAAGCCAAGTAGACATGCCGTTGACATCAGCCGACTTCTTCGCCCTCAGATCACAAATGACCTTTGTCACCTCTTGCTCGGTAACATCGCTCAAAAGCATCGATTCGGCCGGACATATGAACTGACCAGGTGCAACCAGAGGAGCGAGTGTAAGGCTGGTGTCGCCCACATTTGCGAAAAATGTGTTAAGAACACTCGCTACCTCCCGCGGCTCCCGGACAATCCTTCCCTCCACCTCCAGTTGGGATATTTGTGGTTTTTGAACGGACAACTTGTTGCTATTTATAATAGACCATGCTTGCTTTGAGAAATTCTCTGAATTTTTTAATTCTTTATTTACTTCATAACTTTTAGCAGCCCTTAGGACTTTTCTGTATATTTTTTTGTATGAAATGTAAAAAAGTCTAAATTCAGGGTCCTTGGTTGATTGCAACTGCCTCCAATATTGTTTCAAATTTTCCCTGGACACTAAAATGCCTTTAGTGATCCAAGGGTTTTTATTGAACCTTTGGTTCGATTTACGTGGTTTTATGGGACAAAAAGAGTCAAGATAGAAGTTTAAGCAATTACTAAAAGAATCAAAAAAAGTATTTACACAAGGTTTTCTTTCGAGGCAGTCCCATTTTTCCTTTTCAAGGTGTTTATTTAAAAGAGAAACGTTTGCGGGCCTGATGTCCCTTCTGCTGTTGACTGTACACTGGAGATGGAGTGGTGTACAGCTTTCGACAGTGGCGAGTTGAGCAAAGTGGTCAGACATGGCTGTGGATAAGACCGAGACTGGCAAATCAGCGATGTTCGAAACAACGTTGTCTATGGCTGTTTGCGAGGTTTGTGTCACTCTGGTGGGCGAGTTCACGGACCACTTTAACCCAAAACCCCTTAAAGTTTCCCGAAAAGATTTGGTTTTGCTGTCCCGGGTGTTTAAAACATCAATATTGAAGTCACCTGCCAACAAAAACTTCTGATTTTTAGCGGTGACTTGTTGCAAAAATTGTTCTAATTTTTGAAAGAAGATATTTTCGTTACCGTCAGGGGAGCGGTACAACCCATAAATAAAAAGAGATTCCCCACCCACTGTAAAGATTTTAACCCCCGCAATTTCAAAATGTTTTTCGACTGATGACTTCATTGACAAAGATTTGAATTTAATATTGCGTTTCAAAAATAAAGCGACTCCCCCCCACTTAATGTTTGGCCGAATGAAATAATCCCCCAAAACATAATTTGGAATTTCGGAAAATAAAATATTTGTTTCATTAAACCCAAATTCTGACAAAATTAGAACATCAGGCCTGAGATCCTCACAAAATATATCCAACTCAAGGGATTTGTTGGTGGCAATCTGTATATTCTGATGCAAGATATTTAACTTATATTTTTCTGATTTACCCTGGCTGGAACTGTCACAAGTAGCAAATTTTCTTCTAAAAAAACTGTATTGTCCTTTGTCTGTTTCGTATTGGACTCAATGTTGTCTGCACTTGTTGAAGCTGCTTTGACTGCGTCGGCGAAAGTCTCGTGGGCAAGGACTATTGGCTGCTGGGCATCCGGTGTATCCTTTGTTGTCTGGACAGTAGTGGCTTGAGCTGGGATGGGTGTAGGCCGAGTGGCACACTCTGCTCTGCTTGTTCTTAAGATTGCTTTGCGCAATAGTTTCGCCAGAAGATCTTTGCCTTTTTTGTTTAGATGTAGCCCGTGGCGAGTGAAAAAATTCCTACCAATTTTATTAAAATCAAACATTTCTAGGCTAGAATGCCGCTTGCACAACTCTTGAATGTAGATGTTAACCAACGTTATTTGTTTGTTGGTTGGATGTTTCGCAGGAAGATCGTGCCGCTTGGGGAGTGTCGATAGAATGACTTTACAATTGTTCAGACGTCCAACAACACAGTTTTCGAGTTGTTCAAAGATGGTTTTGTGTTCACCGGCGGCCACGTCGTTGGTGCCTGCTATTATTATACAACAGCTTCCCGGTGGAGGCGGGTTGGCGGAAGTAACGGCTTTGAGCTTTGCCCCAGGTTTGCAGTCTCCACTGACTTTAGTCGTAGAAGGCAGGATGTGTTGTAACAGTCCAGCGACATGACGGCCGTGACTGTCGCTCTCGAGGTGTATTAATGGGAACATAGGACTAGATGGAGCTGTAAAGTTGGATGGTTGGGGTTTTTTTGATTTATTATGAGCTGTTTTAATTGTATTTTTCCGATGTTTGTTCCGTTTGTTTGATTTATGTTGTAAATTGTTCAAGTTATTTAAATTAGGTCCATTTGTAGTTTCGTCAGGTTGTATGGGATCAAATCTGTTCTTTGTTGTTAGTTGTCGATTTCTCTTCTCTACAACAGTCCAGACGTTATCGGGGATATTAGAGGAAGCTTCTGAAGTCTCTAGTAGATTTTCTTTTATGGTTTTCTCAGACTTAAGCAAGATGATTTCTGCTTCAAGAACTTCGATGGATGTTCTTAGTCTGGTAATCAGTTCAATGTTTTGAGTACAAATCGGATTCGAGCAGACGATTGGAGGATCACACTGTACGCCACAGTCTAAAAAACATCTTTGTTCACAGATTTGTGCCGGTAAAGAGCTATTTTCAGGGAATATTTCATTCGTAAATTGTAATAGCCGAGTGTCTGACTCTATTGAGTGGTTTAAAACAACTTCCACTCTTTTTTCTAAAATTTTTATATTATCCTTCAATCTACTATTTTCTTCAATAATTTCAGGAACACTTGGACTCGATGCGATTGTTGTTATTGTTGAAAAGCTCGCCGCTAATGGATTTAGTGCAGAACAAGCAGAGTCTGACGAGTGTGAGGTGAGTGGTGTGGTTGACGCGGTCGACGCTGACGCGACGCGACACGGCGCGCTCTCAGCCGCGGTTGACGCGGTCACCTTCGGGGTGACGGGAGCGACGTCGCTAGTCTTGGGCGAGGGCTGAGGGGAAGATAACGTCCTCATTGTGACCGGGTGGGGACCTGAGTGTTTATTATTGGCCTCAGTTACTTGTGTTCTCCCCGAGTCAGTTTTAATAGTTGCCCCACAGTTGCGGCCAAGACACCGCCACACAACTTCGCCGCTCTTGATTGTATAACTTTCTCTATACTTTTGATTTTTATAGAGAATGTTTGGTTTCCCATTTTTCGTCAGCTCTATTTCTAGAAGCATGTCAAAAATTAAGTGTTATAATACGTCAAAATAATTTAAATGCAGACATCAAACAGGTCAATCCGCAATCTTGGTGATAATGTGTAGCCCACCCTATCTGGTGGAGAACGAAGGAACTGCTTGTAGTTTAAAGTATAAGGATGATACTCGTCCAAGATTAAAAAAGTTACAGCAGCTCGAGGATTTGAACCAGCGATCTTGCAGTCACGAGACTTGTGTCTTAACCACTAGGCCGTGGCGGGTTCAGACGATAGTACATTGACAGTGCTGACTGATAAGGCGCGCGGTTCCTGAAGCAGTTGAGCGTGAGCACGTGTGCTAAGCTTGTTTCTGTTTGTTAGTCAAGCCTTATTTTAGGTTAGACTCAGCACAAAATGTATCTCACTAATGCTCACTTCAGAACAAGAAACTCACTGTCACTAACGGTTCACAAGTCATTAATCCAAATGTAAACAAAGCACTAAACATTAACTGACACGATGATTTTATTATTTTTGAAAAATATCTTAGGACGATATGCAAGACCTTCTACTACATCGGCGCATGCGCACCGGAACCCCACTAAGAGGAGTTCTCGTAACAAAAAACGCCTTAGCGTATTAAATAAGTGTAGATTTTCAAACAAATACTAATAAAGGATATGGGAGCAATAAGTCTGCTTTCTTAAGTTTTGCTTAGATCAATGGATTCCAAGATAAGTAAATTTATAACTATCCCAATCATCAACATAGAAGCAGTTATAATCCTTTCGATTCATTTTGTAGATTTTGTAACCAACCAGTTCTGTGAATCCTTGGTAGGCCTAACGCTTATTCATAGGAAAGGATAATCTAATTCACACCGTGGTAGTTTCGTCTAGGACATCTTGCTCCATTTCTTGTTTATTTACCTCGTGTCGAAACCGACCGGTTGGCGTATCCCCTGGTAGAGATGCAGTGGTAATCGATCTCCTCGTTTTTTCATCTAATTGGCTGAGCGATGTGCTGCCAAGAAGCTGCCCTCTTTACCTAATCCGGAGTGACTCGACCGATGCCGGTCCCGAGGTCGACGGAGCCACGATTGTCATCCGACCAGGTCGTCCATTGTTGTGTGACTTGACGATCGTGCGCCGTGTCTTCAATTGCACTTTTCAACGCTTTTTCCAACCTTGGCCGTTTTTAGTTTTATGTCGCTCTTGTCGTGGAGCACGTTAAAAATGAAAGGTCAAGATTGACATTTCCTATTTATGATTGTAGGTTTTTACTGACCAATAACAGCTATTGACAGGAGTAAATAACACTTACCTTTAGGTTGTTTTTAAGGCTAACTAATGTCCTCGATTTGAAGTAAAATTAAAGACTAGTTGCAGACACCTCTAGAACCAAAGGTCTAGATGCTAACCAATAGGCTAGCCAGATATCGAAACATATCAATCTTAAAATTATTTGTTGACATATTTTAATAAAAGGCATATTACATGGCTGTTATTAAAGTTATTTCGTACTACAGTATCTCGTATGCTTCTTTCCCTCGTCTCTACACACACTACTACAAAGAGGGTCGAAGAAGCTCAAACTAAAATGCATCTAAGTAATTTTATGGTTTATCAAAGTCCGTAATAAATTAGTAAATTAAACAAACAATGTTTAAGTTTTAAGATGAAATTTTTGCCAATCTCTTAAGAATAATCGGTAATTTATGAATACCACGAAGATATGATCTAGGTTGTAATAGAACATAGACAACAAAGGAGATCCATCCTTTGTGCAACGGTACGGAGGTTGGCGTGCCGGTACTGGCGTGGCGAAGAAAGGAGGGAAAGCGATGCACGGAAATGACCTTTAGGCGGATGCAGATTTCAGTAATTGGCCAGTAAAATGACGTATGAGTGGGTCTGAATATGAGGGAGGCGACCCTGCGACACCTCGAGCACGTTGCCTCATACCTCATAACTCATCATAACTGCTGCGGGTTCACCATAACTCACAAGGGCGATTTGGAGGTCGCCCCACGCCTCCCACCACGCTGTTGCATCGGTAACCTACATTCAGCACTTTAGTGCTCACAACGCTACTAAGCGAGGCGTTAAAGCAGAAAACCCAGCAATATATTTAAGGTTATTTAAATTAGTTGACAAGTTTTGGTTTTCTGAAATTTAATACATTTGTCATTGGCTGGGTAGCTGATTGGTTATAGTGCTCGCCTTTGAATCAAAAGGTTGCCGATTCGATCCTGAGGAAAGTTAGTAGCTTATTAAAGGATCGATTCCTGACCAGTTGCAATTTGTCATTGGGCTATTAATTAATGAAGCTTTCTAACAACTGGCCGATTTTAGACAGTAACAAGAATGGGGTTTGGACCGTTCCCTGTCAAAACGTCCAAAATTCCACAAAAAAAACCTTAAACCAACAACAACACCACCACGAACGTATAGTCAATGCTATTAGTCAATTGCTTGTAATATTCAAGATCTGCCTTCGTCTGCAATAATTACAGCGTAGGCTATAAGCTTGAATCAAATGTTTACAACTAATACAAATAATTGAAAAGCCTAAACATATCTTAATGTTTAGGCCTAATAAATAAGACTAAGTATAAAATAAATAAATAAATAAGACACTTAAGTAAATAAAACACTAGTATCTCCTTTTGGTGACTTGTTTTTAAAAGTATTTAGGGAAAATGGATTTAACATTTGTTATCCCAATTTTTATCTTTAAGCTAAACATTTAGATTTTTTCTAAACTTATTTTGGAATTTCCTTCTAATTTCAAACAATACCTACACTTTTATGATGAACATAATTAATTTTTTTTTATTATCTGAAAAAGCATAAAAAACTTTAAAAAGTGCAATCTAACACTAGTTTATTTTTTTTATTTCTCATCGCAATTATTCATTTGGTCTTTACTACTGTTTGTTTAGGTAGAAAATCATATACGCTAGCTTAATCAAAGTACTCAGTCTTGATAATTTGGTATCCGAGCATCATAAAGTGTAATTTTCGTGTTGTGCAACAATCTAGAAATGATTGAGATTATTCCCTTCTCTTCATTATCCGTCTTTGTGCCGATATGAGGTCCATCAAACACGGATCAATCTTGGAGGACGGCGGACATCAGTCAGCCTGTGAGCCTGGAGTCATTCCTTGTACAGCTCGGGCCAGGGTCTCCGGCATTTCTCACAACATGAAGCCTGTCATGAACCCTGCCCATTAATGGCCCAACTTTTGAAAATTACACTAAACTCTTCGAATTTTATGGCTTAATTTATTTTGAGAAAGTAGTTACTACGAGGTTCAAACTAGCTCCATATAAGGTGTGTAGGCTTGTGTGTTTGTTTGGCCAAGGGAGATTGTTAAGTGATTAAACGTTGTGAGATTACGAATATGTTCTCAAGGTTTATGGAATGGTCATTATCTTTGTCGGGGGGAGTAGAAGTGACAGAGGAATGTTTATAACGTGTTTATTTCATATGTAGGAACAAAACCTTAAAGTTTAAGAGTTACCAAAACAAACGTAAATTTTTTTGTGTACATAATTGAACGATAAATACACGGTGTACCATATTTATTGTGAATAAAACTGTAGGTTTTAATAATACAATTATTGTTGAAAGTTTTAGCAGTTTTTAGAATACATCTTTAATAATTTTAAAATGTAGAAAATCTTGAATATTTCAGTCAAAACATTTTTTACCTAGATCATTTTGATTTTTCTATGATACACATCTGTCCACATACAGGATTAGCATTGGGATTCCATTAGCCAAAATCAACACACCGGAACTTAAGACATTCTTTGCTTTTATCTTACTGAATGATTTTTGAGATACAGGAAAAAAAGTTTACCAATGTTGTTATTGACCATAAATGATGTTCAAATGCGCCAGCTCCCTAAATATTAGGTTATGAGAACAATTTCAAAAAATGAAAAGGTCTTAAAGTTATATATACAGTCCAAAATTGGCATAATCTCTAAAGATTACATTGGGGTTTTGGGTGTATTTACGCCACTGGAATTTTTTTGTTTTACGTGGAACGGTCCAAACCCCAGTCTTTTTTAGATCTAACGCCGACCAGTTGTTAGAAAGCATCGTTAATTAATAGCCCAATGACAATGACAACTGGGTCCGGAATCGAACCTTTAAAAAGCTACTGACTTTTCTCAGGATCGAATCGGCCACCTTCGGATTCAAAGGCGAGCACTATTACCTCTCAGCTACTAAGGCATTTATATAAAACCCAGCCATTGGGGGGGGGGGGGGGGGGGTGGTACTATATAAATTTTGACTTAATTTTGATTTTAACTTACTATTTATATATTAAAACGCCGATGGGGAAAAAATTTCTACACATCAAAAGTTTCCTATTTTGGTTACCAATATTTCCCCATACGATAATCTCGTTATCAGCAGCCGGTAAAACCACAGATTAAGTAAAGGTATGCTTCCCTCAGGGAGTATGATTAGTCTATGAACACAGTTAGTGCGTACACCGTTAAAATTCTTTTCAATTTTTAAATTTTTAGCGCGCATTGGGTTTTTATCACTAAACCAGATTTATTTTCCCACAAGATCAAAATTCATTAAAATATTTATATTTCAAACTCGTGTGACTAAAACTGTGGTGTGACAAGTGATTTATAAAGTGGATATATCTAGTTGAACTAAGCCATTTTGCTGATTCGTGAAACTTTCCCTCGGTAGGAAAGTTAGATTTATCGTCCCCATGTGAGCGAACACTAACTGTCATAATGTGGACGAGCCCGACCAATGGCCGTTATGTGATGCCAACTTTCTCCACAATATAACCTAAACCGACTCGGAATTGCGTTCACGTTTCCGTCTTTGTCTGAAAAATTAAACGCGACCACATCGTGGGCCGGTAATTCGCTTGCCGACAAACGTGTTACAAGAAGCACAAATGTTGTGTCGCAACAACACCTTCGGCTGACGACCTGTGCGTTTATGTTTTTATAGATGATGAATAACAAAAGGAACTCTCACTCTGCGATGTTTTTGGTTGATTAGTAATGTGATGTATATTTAGGTAATTTTAAACCACTCTTCGGTACATGAAAGTTGAAATAACACCATTACAAATATTTTGTATTCTTAACACTATTAATTTGCATATCAAGTTTTAGTAATAAGTAATACTATACATAGTTTTATTATCACGTTCCTATTTAAACAATTTGTGGCAAACTTTTTTTTGTTTAAACGGTGTGACATACACATTTCGTTTTTTAATAATTAAAATATATATTTTTAAAAATAATAAAAACCTTTACGTCAAGAATTATTTTCTTCCGGTCACCCTAGGAGGGGGCCAAATTGATCAAATAATTTATATCGTTTTAACAGTCATGTACAAGACAATTTGTAAGTCCCAAGAGATATTGTGTGTACCATTTTTGATTATGACAAAATAGGTATTACTACTTTTTATTAAAATCCAACCATGGGAATAGGTTAACACAATAGTAATTATTATACACTTAATCAATTAATTAATTATTGCAATGAGTACCTATAACAATCAATCCAATGATCAGCCTATATTATAATCAGTGTAATTAATTAATAATTAGAGCTTTGAGCAACTCTCGTGACACAAACAACGATTGCTTAATTACTTTCATGTAAGACAAAACTATTCATCTCTGTGTGAGAGACAGTTCTACTAAATTAATCATCAAATGAACCATCACACATTCAGAGGTTCATGCAAATGTATGTTGTTTATAGATGTGCGCTAGAGTGTATTATCAGATATTCTGACGACATTTGTCAGCTAATATCCAGAGATGGAGATGGAGATATTATAATTAGAACTTGAGTGTAGTACATGCTACATTCACATGCACATGATAAAAAAAGTATATTCTGTAACTTTATTAACAAAATTTGATTGCTAGTCATACTTCTTACAAACATTGTTATGTTTCAAATCTAATCCAGGAGTTCATTGTTGGTAAAAAACGAGAAGAGTTCATTGTAGGTTTATGTTATCTAAGAAAGGATATTGTTAAGACCTCCAAATGTACTGTAAGGAGATTATTGCAGATACTTTACTTAATATGAATGCACTAATCAGGCAAGTAAAATGTTTTCAGTACGTGTGAGTCATTCAAACCAGATATAGCGGTTCCAGAAAATAAGTGTTGATAGTTAAGTAATTTTGAGAAAACTTTCCTTGTTTATGTAGTTTGATAACCTAATTTATATTAAATGGATTATTTAGTAAGTTAACTTTAAAAAACTCTATATTTCTGATAAAAATCAATTGAATAATACAACAACAACTTTCAACACTTTGATAAATACTTGCTTCAATTCTATTAAGAGAGAGATAAAGGAATAGGTAATAATCCTTCCTAAGATTCCTCCCTTTAACATATCCAGCTTCCTCAAACATTTCAGAGATATTCCTTCCAATTGGTGAAGAACTGAAGTCTGAAAAATTCGCAGGAAAAGCACGCAGTATAAACTCCTCAATTATAATATGATGCTTAGTAACGGTCTCTCCAATCACATGACTAGTGGAAAGCCTAATTCCTTTCCTACTTCCACTAGTTATATTTACCCACAACAGTGCAGAATCCGTCGAGCATGTCCCATTTCTTCCGGGGAAGGCTCATGTTTTGATGATGACCTCATTTATTTTAAAGTACCTAAGTGCGATAAAAAAGTATGAGTTGGTCTCCAATAAATTGATTCCGAGCTCGTGCAATTTATTTCAATTGCGCATCAACCCACGCTGATGCTGGGTTTGATATTGCATCCCACCGATGTGGGAACAGCAGATCTGTCGATCGCAGGTCTCATCACTTTGTGGGATCTGGGATCTCGCGTGCAACCAGAACTGCGTGGGACTCTTCCAAGGCCGGGGTGCCATGTGTACGACCCCGGGGTGCCATGTGTACGACCCGGGGGGTGCCATGTGTACGACCCGGGGGGTGCCATGTGTACGACCCGGGGGGTGCCATGTGTACGACCCCGGGGGTGCCATATTTACGACCCCGGGGGTGCCATGTGCACGACCCCGGGGGTGCCATGTGTGCGACCCGGGGGGTGTCATATGTACGACCCGGGGGGTGCCATGTGTACGACCCGGGGGGTGCCATGTGTACGACCCGGGGGGTGCCATGTGTACGACCCGGGGGGTGCCATGTGTACGACCCGGGGGGTGCCATGTGTACGACCCCGGGGGTGCCATGTGTACGACCCGGGGGTGCCATGTGTACGACCCGGGGGGGGCCATGTGTACGACCCGGGGGGTGCCATATGTACGACCCCGGGGGTGCCATATGTACGACCCCGTGGGTGCCATATGTACGACCCCGGGGGTGCCATATGTACGACCCCGGGGGTGCCATATGTACGACCCCGTGGGTGCCATATGTACGACCCCGGGGGTGCCATGTGTACCACCCCGGGGGTGCCATGTGTACCACCCCGGAGGTGCCATGTGTACCACCCCGGGGTGCCATGTGTACCACCCCGGGGGTGCCATGTGTACCACCCCCGGGGTGCCATGTGTACCACCCCGGGGGTGCCATGTGTACGACCCCGTGGGTGCCATGTGTACGACCCCGGGGGTGCCATGTGTACCACCCCGGGGGTGCCATGTGTACCACCCCGGGGGTGCCATGTGTACCACCCCTGGGGTGCCATGTGTACCACCCCGGGGGTGCCATGTGTACCCCGGGGAACACCTGAACCCCTCGCGATGATGGGCGACTGTATCCTGGTAAAACCCCATGACCAATAGTATTTCACAGAAATTAAACTGTCCTGGTAGATAAACATGCCTTAACCGTGTGTCAAACATAAACCAAATGTTCTGTTGTAAATATTATGATGTGAGATTCTTCGACACATATTTATTTGTCTAAGTTAGTGGAAGTAACAATTATAAGTATTTTATTTATTATTTGTTCAAGTGTAATTATCTTTTTAATTTCCAGAAGTTTTTGTGGCCTTTTTTGGAAGAAAAGAGTTTTAAAAGAGTTTTTAAAAATAACCATAAAGACTTTAATACTTTTATTTTCAAGTACAAACCTCTAAGTAAGTCGTTCATTCTTCTTATTTCAAGTATTTTTACTCACAAAGAGTTCCTCTCCGATAATTATGGCATCATTATTCAAAACAGAGCCTACTTAATCCTTGATCTAATTTGGGACAACGTGTATAGTTTCAGTTGAAATTTTCCATATGTGCTAAATAAAATACAATAAATAAATCTACAAGTACTACTTTTCAACTTTGTATGGTTTTGGAGTGACTTTCGCGTGTCACAAAAACATTTTGAGAAGAAATGTAATATTTTTATGAAAAAAATCAGAAATAGCAATAAATACCCTCATGTACATTTACACTTAAATAATTTATCTAAGAGCAAGAAAAAAATTAAATTTTTTTCTATGATCAATTCATCTCATCTTAACAATGAAAGTCGTAGGTCCAGTGTGCTGCGTTACATCTAGAGAGGGGGGAGAAAAAGTCGGGGCCATACTCCAAGGTCTGGGTGGAGGGGAACATTAACATTGCATACCAGACCATCTCGCGCCTCCCAGCCTATTATCCGCAATGAGTTGTGGCAATAGTCCGTGTTAAACAACAATGTCGGCTCCGCAACTCATGCCTATTTATATGCGTGGATAAATAAGTCTTAAAATTCAATGAATGTAAATTTCTTCTTTCAGTGCATCGTATAGGAAGAGAACACAATAATTACGGATTATAAAACTGTAGTCGGCGCGAAAAACAAACGGCTTTGAAGAATGCATAAACAGTGGAGAAATAATAGTGCTTGTAACACAACGAGATGTTTGAATTCACAATGGCTGTCTATACCAATATACAAAGAGATATAAAGACAGCATAAGTTCTTTTCAATGAAAATATTAATTTGTAGTAAGACATAGTACACTAATAACCCCTCATTCAGAATCTGGTTCAGATCGCTCGTTCGTAGGTGCTTTGGTAATGGTTTCCATTCCTGACAGAATGATTTTACACTTTAAAAACACCTACCAAATTAGTCATACTGCTTAGCGGTAGGAATATTGATTTTAACTGATTACAGTGTAACATTATTGTCTGGAAATGGTCTGTTGGCCAACTAGGGTAATAAGATTGAACGGAGGTTACCTTCACATGTAATACAGTTCTTTCCATGTCTCTTATTTGTCAGTGACACTTGAATAGTTTAATCTGAATGCTACATTGCATGCATCTGCACACATAGAGAGGTATCTTTTCCTTCAGCAGCCCCGAGACCTCCCAGCTATACAGTGTGCTGATGTACCGTCCGTGTATATTGCAGGGCCAGCGGGTGAGGTCGTCGCCGGACATCCCTCAGACCCAGTTCACATGCGCTGGTCGACCCCCTGGCTACTACGCCGACGTGGAAACTGGCTGTCAGGTGAGTCATCCTCAAGCAGAATGGAATACGGGGTTTTTTATAGTAATATCCACCTTCAGGTTTATAGCTATGCCTTGAAATTTTGGAGGGTGCTTAGTTGTACGGCAAGCTAAAAAGAGGCTAATTTGCGTAGTAATGAGCTCGAATATTATTATGCCCATTTAAATATTTTTTATCCAACCTCTATAGGCCAAACAGCATTTAAATATATACATCACAAAATGATGAGACTATGCATCTTTTGTGCGCATTCGTTATAAATTTAAGTAACAATCCTCTTCATACAAAACACATATTTAATAACACTTTTAATCTAATGGTGGCAAAGAACTTTTTTAATTTGACTGTTTTAATATATTACATAGTATACTGTATTAAATTTCTATTACTTTTGTTAAAATATCATGGTAAACAGGCAAGTAAGTTTATATACCAACAATCAACTACACATCTTGACAGTTTACAACTGTTTCAAACCCCAGGCATAAAAGTAGTGTTTTACCTTTGACTATATACATTAACATGAATAGACTTCTCATAGCATAGGAGTGTTTGAAACCTATTTACGGTGGTGCGATCTTGTGCAGCGTACATGAAGTACAAGTGACATATGATATCGCTATATGATAGTTCAATCGCAAGTGGTAAATCTCAATGCTACCTACAGTCAGGCATCTTCTCACACGTGGAGAGGTATCTTCCACAAGACAGTATTACCACTCTTCTAAACCAATGATGAAACATTTTATAACTGAGGCACAGTATCTAGAATATATCTGAGGGTTATGTTTATGTTGTGGTAAAGAGTTTTTTCAGCACTGCAAATCCAGCTGATTAATTACAATATGAATCGCAGCTACACTCTGGTGCGGCATACACGAACCTTCCAAATTTTGGTATCAAACAAAATGCATTGGACGAGTTGTCTGTTCATGTTAGGTATATGGTCAATGGTTTTACTATTACCATTGACTGTGTACAATGTCAATGCTATTACTTTTTTTTATTTTGTTGTTGTTACGCCGCGTCCACACTGGCCAAACATGATCACCGAACAAAGTTCTTCCGAATTTTTGTTTGTTCGTTGCTAATCACCGAACAAGTTCGCCACGAATGTTTGGCCAGTGCGGACGCGGTTTAATCCTTCGCCAAAATGACAATCGATAAGACCAACGTTTAAACCCAGCCTAAATAATATGGCTATAAGAGCCACAATGGTACGGAACCTTTAAAGTTCTTACCTCATTTCATCACTAATTTTAGTACATTGCACTTTTTACCAAAAACTTTGTTAGAACGGAAAATATTTGTTTTACTGTACATATTAATACGATATTACTTTTCATATCAAACACACAAATTGGTTAGTAATCTTTTCTGATACGTTAAAGGTTTTCTTTTATTCTCAGATTTCAAACGTTTTCCACAACACGGCATTTGATCATTCAATTAAAAAAAAATTATTTTCAAAACATTGTCCAAGTACAACAAGCACTTTAACGAGCTAAAATTTAAAATATATTTTGAAAATTAATTTTAGGCAATATAATTTAATAAATTGATAAAATTTATATAAAATAGTTTTATGGCTCGAAACAATAACTGCCAATACATACCGCTACTCCCCTGCCTAGTTATATTTCGACTCTATAACGACATCTCGTAAAGCGAAATACTTTAAATTAAGGAAGGTAGTAAATAATCTAAGAAATGTGGGATAATGGACTAAATAAAATGATAAATAAAATGATTAAATCCCAGTCAGAAGTTCTAAACAAGTTTCTTTAAAAAAATAAAATAAAAAAACACGAAGAGGAAAACCTTAAAGTGTTTACTATATTTAAAAATCTTTGATAAATTATTACAATACAAAACTATAATATTCTAACATTTTTATTTACGAGAGATACTGTTTGATTACAAAGCAGTATTCCAATACAGTTTAAATGTAATTTCTTTAGGATAATAAAACTGAATCGTCGCTAAATGATGTGCTTGGCTTCTTGGGGTGAAATGCTTAAGCTGCTTAGTGAGCCGCCCAAGACTGTAACTCGCCCGAGACGTTGTAGTTTATTGCCAAACAAACCGACATTACACCGGCATTAGTATTCCTTAGCTAGCGCACTTCATTTGTTTATGGTCTAAGTAGAATTAAACATCCTTTTTTGCTACTGAGATAGCTAACTCAACATTTTTTTTATATTCTCCTAATGTTTTGTAACGAATTTACCTAGGAATTGTTAGCTATTAACAGAATGACTAGCTTGAGGAGTCTTAAGTCAAGGGCAATGATAGAAGCTTGACCCAATAGTTCAACAACTTATGTGGCATTGGAATTCTAGTTGTGTAGTTTTTTGTACGATATACTCCGGATTTGGAACAAAGTTAATTTGTTGTCGGTTATAAAAATAGGAAAAGTGTATTCTATCATAGGCGTGTCTATGGGTGGTGCCACTGATGCAACAGCACCACCACTAAGTAAGATTGAGATTTTATCTGTGTACAACGTGATTTTTACTAGGTAGAAACTTACTTAGTGGAAACAGCAGATTATATTACAGACTCTATCTCAAACTTACTTGAATGAACCTATCAATATTATAATTTAGATTTTATTTAGTAAATAATCAAACATAATTTATTAAACTATAGTATAAACTTTACAACTTTCAATTAAAAATAAACACATTATTAAAAGATTGAATTTGCTCGCATCATCGATCGCATTTGTACACGACAGATTCCTGAAGCTAACAATAATTTCTTGTCGCTCCATACTTCCGGTGCGCTCCCTAAGACCAGTATTAGGCTGGGTTCACACGGGCGGCACTTGCACCGCAGGCGGGGCGTAGCGGACCATTGAGTCAAATGGAGCCGGTTCACACGAGCGACCGGCGCGGCGGCAGCGGCACCGCTGCGGTACCGCCGCCAGTTGCCGCCAGTATCGCGGCGGTCTAGCAGTACCTGGGGGGATACGAGGCAGTTCACACGAGCGGCAGATGCCGCCACTCTCCGCCACAACCACCCATGTTTCAGACACAACAAAACTTTCGCTTCACTCCTTATGTAGTGTATTTATGGTTTTAATGTTAACAATAAATGATAATGATTGTTCATAATAAGAAGACTTTCATTATTTTCCCAAAATAAAATGTTTTTTTCTATTTTACAATAAATTATTGTACTGTATATTCGTGCAAATCACCAAGAAATAAATATATAAATAGCGGTGGCTGTTCCAACCAGCGAACACCGCGAACAGCTGGCTGTTCCAATTGCACTTCATCCCTCCTCCAGCAACCACCGTGTGAGCGGCAATTTTAGTATTGTTGGATTAGAAATGTAATACAGAAACAGAATATTTAAATTTTATAGCCCTTCAACCACTTTGGCATGGCCCAGGAAGGTGTAAACAAAAACGCACACGGTGTTCCGAACACAGTGTGCTAGTATAAGGCTGGGTTCACACGAGCGGCACTTGCCGCGGCGGCAGTTGTCGCAGCTCGCGACATATCCGTTTACACGAGCGGTAGTTGGCGGCGGCACGGCAGCGACAGTTCGTGGACCATGGAGAGGTCGAGAATGAAGCAAGTGACTGTGGCATATTTTGCTTATACCCATTAATACCCTGATAGGGAAAGGAAATATTGGACACATTGACTTGTTGGTGGTAGATTATTAAAAGGTGCATTTTCAACACTATTCGAGGACTTGAAAGAAGATCCGCTAAAATTTTTCAACTACTTTCGGATGGGTTCATTCGTTCATTTTATCAACTAGCGGATAAGTTAGATGTTCTCCGTCGTTAGAAGATGTCCTCTATGACGTCGTAAAGTAACTCGATTTTCCATAGTACAGTTTTAAAATTTAGTAAAATGTTCAAATTTTCGAAGTATCGGAAGTTATATAACTAATCAACTAAACACTTACCAAGTGTCAAGAAAATCGGTCGAATTCATGCCAACGATGACTTATAGTGTAGTAAAATTAGTCGGGAAAAATGAAATAATTTTTGGAAAGCCAATTTCTTTTGAAATGTGTTCTATGGAATCCCCGGACCTTCCTCCGAAAAGTCCCCGGAAATCCCATGTGGGGATCACGCTTAAAAATGAGGGGTGGGCCCATAAGGAGTCACATTAAAATTTGTTATTAAGCATACTAAAATTAAATGCATTCCAGAAGGTTGATATACATCAAATTAAAGGTCTTAAAATGTAGAATACAATGCCGAAAACCCGACCTCAATATAACTGTCAGGAGTAAAATGGCAGGAGTTCAAAATTTAGAATAAAATAATATTATCAAAACTTTGAAATGCAATAATTTCCGACATATTTGACCTTTTGAAGTCTGGTTTTCGGCTATGTACTCTCCTTACTAAGACCTTTAAAATTATGTATAGCATGGCTATGGACTAAGAAATATTTTTTAAAACTTCCTCTTTGGGACGTTCATGTAGAGGATGGTTCAAGGGTAATATGATAGGCATATGACAAGCTATCCGCATTTTCAAAGGTAGTTGTAAAAACAAACGTTTGCCGCAAACCGCACCTCGAAAGGTCTAGTATTTCGAAAATTATTACATTTTTAAGCGTTTAGGTTAAAATTTGAATTTTATTCAAAGTTTGACAGGCTGCCGTTTTCGACTCAGGCAACTTTTTGAGATGGGGTTTGCGGCATTGAATTCTACTATTAAGAGCTTTAATTTGATGTACATAAACCCATTGGTCGACGAAAGATTTATTTCTGACTCCACGGGGGCCATCCCATCATTTTTAGGCATGTTGCCCACTGGGGATTTCAGGGGACTTTTCTGAGGGAGGTCAGGGGATGGCATAGAACACATTCCAGCAAAAATTCACTGTCCAAAAATTTTTTCATTTTCCGGCCATATTTTGGCTTAATTTTACTACACTATTACTGTTAAAGTGGGACACAACCGAGTTTACCGTGTGTCATTGAACACTTGTTATAATAATGCATATTAATTGTCAGACACGCATTTACAATAATTTAGATTTGATTGTTAATGATAAAAATTTTAATTTAATAAAAGTGTTTAATTTACTTAAGAGACTGCACTACTCCCTGACGGAAGTGTTGACAGTCAACGCTCGAGTAGTTCAGCAAATCGCCGCCAGATGGGTTTAGGAGTGTACAGTCCAGTGTCAACAATGTAGTTCAACTTGCTGTGCTGGGCTGTAGGAGTGTATGCCAGCTTCTATAAAAACTTTGACGAGGGTAAGTTTATGGACCCTAGTGTTGCGGCTACTGTGCCAGCTTTCGAGAGAGGTTGGAGAGTCGAAGGGGAAGGAGGGGCGGAAGAAAGCTACCCCTCAGCCTCGATCTGGTTCCAAGAATTTTCGACGCTGCGTTGCTCAGTCGAGCACAATGGCTGTATTTGAGCCATCGATGTATACTACTGGATTGCTCGCGCCCGTGTTGCAGCAAACGAATTCGCGGTCCGGCCGAGAACAGCGCTGTGGGTCTACAGCGACGGCCACTAACACGAGCAGCATAGGGAATACTTATTTTATTCGCTAAGGGTTTTTTTGTGTAGTGAACTCCTCTTACAATTCTCAACCGATCTTCAAGCTTTTTGTGTTTTTGATAGGGCTTGCTTGGTCTGTAGTTGTTTCCGCCAAAATTGATGAGAATCGGACTTAAAATAAGGGCCCATTTTAAACATATTTCTAACTTACAGCTGTAGTTTTTGGTGATCACTGATATTCACAATATTGGATTGCGGATTTCATTGATTTAACTAGATGTAACTTTTGTATTCTATCAAAATAAATTGCTTGATGTCGAGCAACACGTGTACTAGTAATTAAATAAATATACTAGTCGTCACTCGTCCAATATTCGAGGGATACAGCTCCTTTTACATGAATGTTGATTATGAAGTGACAGTGATCTATTTTTGTTTAACTTACTATCTGGCTTTAATCTCTGAAGTTAATCATCTGTTTAATTAAAATTCTCATTAAAGGTCTTGTATTAGAGTTGGTCAATGTTATAAAGCGCCCTCTAGAAATAAATTAACGGACAGGGGGCCGAAGCCCAAAACGAAATTACATTAATTTTCAATCATCATTCGCCCAAGCGCTACATCATAAGCTTTAAAATGACACCTCAATCTTAGTTAGGTTGAGAGAAAAATGGGAGCTACAGACGAAACCTTTATAGAAGTAAGTATATTAATAATTACTAGAGATCGCCTTCTGATGGAAATTCGATCAAAATTTCAGTTGATCTTCATCCAAGAAGCTTAAAAACATTTTAGAACAAAAACTACTGTTCTTCCTAATTTTCTAGCAGTTGTTTTTATAACAGCTGTCTAATGATTCATTCAATTCTCTTTTCTCCATAAGATTAACATTGGAACTTTGAAAGCCTATGGGGAGTAGCCCTGGTGTCCGATGTGAATTAGAATGGGATTCTGCTCATCTACAGGACTATACCTTTCTAACGGTAAGCACGGATTTCTCCTACGATGTACACGAGCTGAGAAAAAAAGGAGGAAATGAAACATGCTTGCGTATTAATATATAGACTAGGGGACCCGTGCAGCGCAATGCTCTGCATTTATTATAGAGTATTAAATCTTGCTCCATGGTAATGGACAGAATTACTTTGAATAAATATTAAACTGTAGTGAAAATCAGATAAAACGTAATGGTGTTTCATGAATTGATCTTCATTACTAATTCTGCAACTTGCCAATGTGACACTGTTGAGATTTGGTGGTTGTTCTTTTAGTTCCAAATTAGCTAAGATTACGTAGTTGTTCTTTTGCCGATTTGCCTTAGGGTCTCTGTATAAACACTCCTATAAAATCTAGAATAAATTCACAGATGTTGGATCTACATAGTTCATCAAACATGAAACTTAAATGACAACAGAATAAAAATCAACATTTCATTACAACTCCCCGGTCCTGAATGAGTTATGCTACACTCACTGCGGCTGTTATAAGGTAGTTGACGACAAAGAGAATGAGCCCACATTACTATTAAAAAAGAAGCCCCTATAATTCGTAATTTTCCATGGCATTACAAAATGTAAATAAAGAAATCGCTAAAATAAGGAGAATCTACATATTTGTTAGTGTGGTCCATTTTAGTTTGATGTGGTATTTATTTTTTGATTGAAATTTCTCTTTGTACAAACCATATTTAAAATAAGCTTGTTTTCTACACTGGAAGTAAAAAACATTTAAATGTCGTTTCTTTTAAACATAAGTTTTAATATGTGTATCATTCTGCATTAAATTTTTGTATATAGTATAATATTAAACAGGTTATAACACCTACAACCAACTATCCCTTTTCCTTATAATTTAAAGAGTTTGAAAACCCATGCACACAAATTTAGTGTTCTATTTTAATATTTGTCAACTTTCGTTATTGTTTAAATACCAAGCTATGTGTCATCCTGTCATCTCCTTTATCATTGTTTAGTACATTTATGATTCTTTGAACATCATACTCGAATTCCGAATCAATTTCATCGACACTTTTTACATTCTTGTCTTTTAACTGTGTTTTCTGTATTCGTTTTGTTATACACACCTTTTCTATGTGTCCATCTTTATGGCAATATTTGCAATTCAAATCATTTACTAATCGGCAATTATTTGTTTCATAGTTATTTTTCCCACAATGCAAACAGACACCAATGAGTCCCCGGTTTTGTAGTCTTTTGCTGTTTTTGTTCTTATCCATGTTATTTCTGGATGTGAAGTTTTTCTTCTTGGAACCAAGTTGGTTCTTCGTTGTAGCAACTTTGTTTATGTCATTTTGAGTCTTGCCGGTTGAATATATGTTCTTGTTATCAAGTTTTGATGCCTCAATAGCCAATGCGATTTCAAGGGCCTTTTCAAATGAAACCTCACCCTGTTGCAAGAGTTTTTCTCTGATGTCCACATCACATAAACCTCTGATGAATTGGGCCCTGAGCATGAGGTTTATTACTGTTTTCGTACATTTTCCGTCTTCGCACCCGGATTTGAAATTTGCTGAAGAAGCCAGTTGTTTAAGGGCTGTGACATAACTTGTGATAGACTCACTTCCATCGTGCTGTCGTGAGAGAAATTTATGTTGTTCTGTAAGTATGTTCTTCTTTGGACAAAGGTGCTCATGTAGTAATTTCAGCAACTCTGAATATGTTTTTGAGTCTGGTCTGTCTGGAGATGTTAGACTGGATATGACATTGTAATGCTTGGCACCTAGACAGTTAATTAAAAATAAACCCTTCATGTGTTCAATCTCTAAATCATTATCTGTTAATCCTTTCATTTGAAAAAATATTTCTAAGCGCTGAATGTATTTTTCAAATGTTTCCAGATTTTCATCAAAAGCATCGAAGTTTAACGCATTGCTCTGTAGCAGTTCCTTGGTACTTGGTTTTGATTTCTCTTGACCTTTTTGTTTACTTGTTTGTTGTGACATTTTATTTATAAATTTATTTAAAGTAGTAACAAGTTCTTGCATTTCTGTCATTTTTCTCCTCGTCGCCAGTTATTATGTATGAATTATTATAAGAGATAATAGAAAACTATTGAAATCATTTATTTCTGACAAAGAAGATAAACATTAGATTGTTTACAAATTACCGATTTATTAAAGTCATATGTTTTAATACAAAGAAACAGTGAAAATAGGAAAAATATATAACAGTAATGGCGGTTCTTACACGTTCAATACGGATCATGATCTGGATGGTGATAAATATTGACAATATTATTTTATTAGCTAAACCTTACACGGTCAATATGGATCACACATCAATACTTCTGCCATGTGGATCGCAGCTCAATATCAGTTGATTGTTGTCAGTTGCCTTTTGAGTTATGGACGAAAACAACAGAAAAGCCTTTGCAGCAATTTTGATTGCTTTATCACTGAAAAGGAGGGTTAAACGCAAGCGGTGGGTGAAGGAATGGTTGCAAAAACGGGAAAAGTATAGTCATTTTTGACCCATGTTACAATAAGCACAACCACTGGGAATTTTAATTTGCTGGCAAGTTACAAAATTTAGAAGATCTTTTAAACACTTAAATACCGTGTAACTAAAGGAAATGTGGATATTTTTTGAATTAAGATGCACCAAAAAGCATGCAATCAACCGTGCAATTAAGTCGTGAGAAGCTCACATTTACGTTCAAACTTCAGGTTATTAACGGCAGTTTCTGTTCAAGGACTGAAATATTAACATTGAAATTGAGTGTGCAATGATTTATGAAAAAATATATTTACCTATTAAACAACCGACAGATAATAAAATAGATGTATGTTACAATGTTTCATAATAGACCACAGGTAGGAAATGTTTGAAAGTATATTTAAGTTTGGCACTCATTAAATTACAGAATAGTAATATACTTATCTAGCGCAGTATAACGAATTTATACATGTTCAAAAATACTTTGATTTTGCTAATACACATTTGTATTAATAATGTTAGTAAAAGTATTTTGACCCATATAACCTATTCCCGGAGTTTGGCACTTTACTAATGGGACACCCTGTATATCGCCCCTTTTCTATAATCTCATAATCCCAATCGACATAACTAATTAAAATAGACATAGTCACACGACTTCAGATTAAGTTTGATAAAAATCCGACATTCCGCTAACAGGTTTACTGGGCTCGCGGAATTTATATACATTTTTATATATGTTTCTAGAAAAGTAAATATGCATTCATAAAAACTGTAATGAATGGGGGTTTTGACATCTGGAGTCCACGTAGTAAAAGGTTGACATAATGAAAGGCTTAATACCCAACCTTCGGCACCACAGCAATATAGTTTTCCCAACAAAATAAATTCGCTTAAAATCACACAATTGAAGGTAGCTTTAAAGACCAACGACTCGTTGCTATTGGCAACGGATACGGCTCCATTCGTGCAAGTGGAGCGCTATAATAGGCAGATGGTGCAAAATATGTATAAAATGTACTTATTAAAACGTTATAATTGTCCAATTTATCAGCTTCTATTACATCATTAAGTATTTTTAGATATAGGCCTAGTACTAAACAATTCAACGATTAAAATTTTTACTTTTTCATGCACCAACTATAAAACGGTATAGCTTCATCATTATAGTATTGTATTATTTCCCAACAATTTAAATGATTATACATTATAATTGTATAAGTTTTTATGTACTGGCCATAGTAAACCAAATCCTAATTATGAGATTTTGCTCTCCTACTGTATTTAGACAAAACACCTCATGTGTTTACAATTAGCTTATTGAAGGCGTGTAATAAATTCATTGCAAAGGTTTGGAAATGTCAAAGCCGGATCTCAAACGTACCTTAGACGCTCAATACGTATCGCTATATTGACGAAAAATATTGATGAATTTCAAAATCGTGATCCATATCGCGATCCATAAATTCCATCAATATTTTACTTTACACACTCAATCCGTATCGTGATCCAGGATCACGGTCCTAATATCGCGATCCGTATTAACCGTGTAAGAACCGCCAATATTGATTAGATTTAGAAGCAGTGTTGGGAAATAATAATCATAACATCTTGTTTTATAAAATTTATGGAGATTTTTCAATTTAATAGTGGCATGAGAAAATAAGATGCGAGAAAGTTTTTTACTAATTAAAAACTGTCAGCGAGAATATTGTAGCTCAGATTCCAATTTATTTTTAAGGACAGCCGTTATTGTTATAGAAATTATTTAAAGGGGCGTCCGCAAATTTCGCGGAAAAACGGAGATTCGCGCAGCTCATAATGATGTTTAATAATAATAATAAAAATATAAATAAAAAAACTATTCTAAAGGGGGTGGAGGGACTATTATTGCTAAATCCAACGTTTTCACTCCATGAGTTTTTTTCTTTTTTACTTAAAAAAGACATGTAAGTAGACTTTTATTCAACTCTGTGCAGTTTTTCAGTTTGCTGTGTGCACGGCTTTTCTTTCTTTCCATGGTGAGTTTCAGATGGTCACAATCCCATGAGATGCCAAGCAGATGATAAGCAGTTCATTTAGTAATATTTTTTGACGTTTTCCAAGGACAAGTTTTTTGTCAACATTCTTAATTGAAATAAACATTCTTGATTCTTTAAACTACAAATAAAACCACAGTAACGAGTTTTCGTTGTAACACTGCATTGAGACCTTCATAATTTGGTTTCGTTCAAGATTACTGGTTTACATTTATTACAGTAGTATGAAACTACTTCAAGACATTAATACTGTAATTTATTTGATTATGTTCTTAGGGTAATAACTGAAGGTCGAACTTATACATTTTGTAAGACATTAAATATAATTTATGCCTAATGACATCATATCAATAAATCCGTTCACGAGAGCCTAAACCTAATAGCAAATAAGAATATTTGGTCTAAAATAAAATCCTCAGCATTTGTGTCAACCTAGGAAAGGAAGCTCACTGAATGTATTGAGCGATAAGAAACTATTTTAGCGGCAGGATTGTACGTATGCTGATGCGGTCGATGTAAACAGTTTCAACTTTTGGAAAAATTGGCATGTTGGGTTAACAATGTAAGTGGTGTGAAATTGATTATATATTGTTAACTTCTTTGGCATATCGTATTGATGTAGATGCTTGTGTTTATATTTTACTGGAATTCATGAAATACCAAGGTATATAGCATATAATTAAAAAATTTGTTATTGGAAAATGATAAATATATCGAAGCACAGTGAGTTGTTAGAGCAATAAGTTAACTTTACACTGTTAGTCCTATATTCAACACGGACTGTAAAAAAATACTTTTAATATTTGTGTTTGAAAATAAAGCAATGTTCTTAAATACAAATTGTTTTAATAGCGATTTATTTACTGTAACAAATTGAATAGGTAATTTAGCAATAAATAAATATGCTATCAATTCTTTATACTTTGATTTTCATATTACAAATTGTTAAGATAAAATATTAATAAATACAATCTTAAAAACTGGACTGTTAAGTTGATAACATTTAAGTAATACATTAATGATTTACAAGACAATTAATTAGTTTTGAATCAACAACCTTTGTTAAACACTAAAAATAAACACATTATTACTCTGCCCTCGGCATCATTCGTTTATCACCGACTGTCCTCGAAAACACGATAATCGGCATGGCTTGTAAGATTGGCATCTGCATCACTACATGGATGGCAACACTGTCAATACTTTCCCCCCACTTCTTTCCTCAAGAGTGCTCCACCGAAGTAAGATATGTGTTATAAAAACAAACTAAAATTTTTTTCCTACCACTGCATAGAAACAATCACATTGCCACAGCTGTAATCCTACGCAAAACAGTTCATTTCCGTTTTCCGGTCCTTTTCCGCTCTAGAGCGGTAATGGAACATTGGCGCACGCTAAATCAAGGTTATTTTAAATATACAATAGGTTAGAACGGTAAAGAAGGTGACGTCACAACACAGACTAGTTTCTATTGGTCAAAAATCACATGACAATCACCATAATTATTACAAATTAATTGTAGTTGCTTTGCTCTGAATCAGCTGATTTCACGGTCAGTATTTCGATAACACTAACTTCCGGTTACACACCTATAGTTTCCCTGTCAAATATTGACGATCTAGGTTATGTTTACATTCATCACAACAGAAATATCAAACACAACCGAAATGCATTTTATATACAATAAAACATTTAATCGGTTGTAATTATGGTGGTAGGAAAAATATTGTGTGTATTACGAGCACAAATAGTCATTGCCGCTCTCGAAATGTTTGGCCGCACTCAGCTGACGCTTCGTGCGGCCATCTACATTCTCGAGCGGCAATGACGTTATTTGCGCTCTTAATACACAAATAGCTATTAACATAGGATGTTCCTACTTATTTGGTTCTGTGTACATTACTTTCGATGTGGACCCCAAAAGTACCTGAGACTTAAATAACGTCGAAAGTCTGAGGTACCTTTGGAGTCCGCATAAATACTGAGGGTGGGATGGTGTTTGGATTTAATAAGTTACAGTTTGAAATCATGCCAACGAGAACTTACTGTTAAAGTGGGACACAACTGAGTTTACCGTGTGCAATGAACGTTTTTTTCTAATATCGCATACTAATTGTGTTCGATATTTATTTCCCACCATTAATATTTTTCTCTATTATAATATGTATCACTACCTGTTCACCTAAGTTTCATATTTTACCCTTTATAATGCCCAACACATGTCATTCAATAATTTCATTTTGTTTATATTTACCATATGATTTTCCTATTCTTACAAAAATCAATACAGTCCACTACTTCTAATTTTTTGCCTGTTTATTCCCTTTAAAATATTTTCATTCCTGTTTTTGCAATTTATGATCAGTCAACCAGACAAATGTTTAAATCAAGATTTTATAACTTGTGTGATGTGAAAAATATCAGAGAAGACTATTTATTGAACTTTTCTATTCAGTGTAATGGGGTACCCCGGATAGACTACTGGTACATCAAAGGTTTGTGTTTTTAACTTTTAGAAGAGCAATGTGTAATAAATAAAGAACGTTTGTTTTTTTGTTAGCAATATAATTTATTCTCTTGACTGATCATTGTAATATTTCATTCAATTACCCCTTAAAACCCATACATATTTTTGGTCCTTGTCGAGCCATATGATGAACTACCCTAAGGATAATAGGCTCAATGCATCATCTTGATTTTTCTCCCTTTTTATTTAATACCTTTTCACATGTTTTTATTTTGTTAATGCATAGCCCATTTCCAGTACATTTTGTAGCCAGTTTGTCCGATCCTTGAACCATGTTATCATTTCCCTATGCCCTGTTATGTCCTTACTGTTCGCCATGCCACTGCTACTCATCGCAGCGACTATGAGTCTACAACCGAACCTCTACTGTTTGTTTGTTTAAACTTTTGAATTTATTACAATTGAAACTTTGAGTTTTTATCCAGTATTTAACAGTTTTAACTAATATAGGCTATTTTTGCAATTATTGTGTTGTGGATTTAATTTACTTTAAACTATTCATAATGAGTTTTCCAACTTTTGTAAAACAGTGCGAGTTGATTGAGTCTAGGCTGGAAGCCATAAACAAACAGGTGGATAGTTTAAATGAACTTGCTGTTATCTCTGAACTAAACGGCCAACAACTTAACAAACTTAAACTTTTGTCTAGCACAGCTGTTCAGAAAAACCTTGATTTTGAAAATCAATTAGATAAACTTTTTTCTAATATTGAATCAATTGAAGATATTGATAATACAAAAGTTAGTGAATTTCAAGATAAGATATCAGATTTGCTTATAAATATACAATCCACGTGTGATGCCTTGCTGCCTACAGCTCAACCTAATCAATTATGTCCAATCAACTCCATGCAAACAACTCAACTAACTCAAGTTCAGCAAAGTGTAAGGCTACCTAAGATCAATTTGCCTACCTTTTCTGGTCAGCCTGAACATTGGATAGCGTTTCACGGTCTATTTGAAAATACTGTCCATAACAGTACATCTCTATCAAATGTTGAGAAATTTTCATACTTGTTGTCGTGTCTCTCTGATGAACCACTTAATCTTGTTAAGTCATTGCCTCTCAACTCCAACAACTATTTAATCGCTTGGGAAAACTTACTGAAACGATATCACAACACTAGGTTATTGGTTACCCTCCATGTCAATAATATCTTGGACCTTCCTCAGGTTAATAAACCTACAGTTAAGCAATTGCGAGGTTTTATTTCAGCCTATAATGATAACTATCAAGCTCTTAAAGCACTCAACCATGACATAGCTGCAAATGAAAGCCTGGTTTTGACTTCACACTTGTTGAGGAAGTTTGATCCTAATTTACGCTCAGCTTTTGAACGTAAAAGGGACGATTCCAAGGCAATCCCTACTATTGAGGAACTCATCACATTTTTGGAAACTTATTGTAACCAACAGGAAGCTGCTAACTTAAATAGTATTCCTACTCCATCCCTAGCTTTTCCAAGCACTTCTAACAAACAACCGAGTAGTTCCTCTACAAATGCAGGTGCCAAGCCTAAAAGATCAGTCCTTATGACAGTTTCTACCAATAAACTGTCTCAGAATTGTGCTCACTGTAAATCTTCGCACAAACTTTTACAATGTGATGGTTTCAAAGCCTTAACTCCTCAGAATCGATATGCTTTCGTTAAAGAAAAGGATTTGTGTGTAAATTGTTTTGGTGCACACAAGACAAGCTCTTGTAAGTCCCTTCATTCTTGCAAGGAATGTAAGAAGCGACATCACACCTTACTTCATTTCAATAAACCGGACCATACTACTCAGGCTAATGTTTCACAGTCTGTTAAATTGACTAGCTCATCCCTGCAAGCTAATACTAAATCAAATGAAAAAGTAGGATCAGGTGATTCCTTAGTTGCTGCCACCTACATCCAAGGAAAAATGGTGCTCTTAGCGACAGCTCTAATTAGTGTTTCAAAGGAAAATGGTCATCAGATTGTTCTTCGTGCTGTATTAGACAGCGCCTCTCAGATTACTATAATTTCAGAGCATTGTGCTAATCTACTTCAAGTTTCCCGCTGTTTTTCGGGTGTGCCTGAAATAACAGGCATATCCTCAGCGCAAGTTAAACCTAAAGGTCTTGCTTATGTGAATTTATCTTCACTCAGTGGTGCTATTTTGGCAAATTCACATCCCGTCCTAATACTGGACAAAATTGCAAACTTCATGCCTCGTATGCAACTGTCTTCTGAAGTTCGTTCTCAACTTAAAGGATACACTTTAGCTGATCCAACTTTTGATATCCCAGGACCAATTGACATTTTGATTGGTGCAGATTTATTCGCTCTAACGCTAGTTGGTCCCACAGTTGCACTTGGTGATAACATGCCTCACGCTATCAACACCATATTCGGTTATGTTATTCTTGGTGCTGCTCCAGTCATGCATAACTCTTCGCACTTTAGCGGATTATCGACCCTTCTCTGTTCTAACGAGTTAGATTTTCACTCTACGTTACAACGCTTCTGGTCTATTGAAGAGCCACCTCATATTACGAAATTGTCTCCGCAAGAGGAAGAATGTGAAAAACATTTCATTGATACTCACTCGAGAGATAACACAGGTCGATTTGTATGTCGACTGCCATTCAAAGACGATCCATCCAAGTTAGGCGAGTCTTCAAAAATGGCAATAGCCACTTTTCGATCCATGGAACGCAAATTTGAATCTAATTCAGAGCTAAAACAAAGCTACATTGGTTTTATGGATGAATATCTTGCAGTTGGTCACATGAAACTCTGTACGGACAGTTCCATACTTAACAAGCCTCATTGCTTCTTACCACATCATAGTGTTCACAAAGATGGTAAGATTCGTGTAGTCTTCAACGCTTCAGCTCCTACTACTTCGGGACTTTCATTAAATAATATTCTCCATCAAGGTCCAAAGCTCCATAATGAGATAAGAGATATTATTCTTCGTTTCCGACAGTATAAAATTGCCTTCACTTGTGACATAAAGCAGATGTTTAGAATGATTTCCATCCACGAAGACGATCAACGCTTTCAACTAATATACTGGCGAAATAATCCTTCAGATCCACTTCAGATTTATCAGTTGACTACAGTTACATTTGGAATGACTTCCTCTCCTTTTCTGGCAAACCGAGTTATTCAGGAATTAATTAACAATGAAGAGCAAACACATCCTGAGACTTCCAAAATTCTACAACAGCAAATCTATGTTGATGACGCACTTTTAGGAGCAAAATCAATCAATGAAGCGATCAAATTGAGAGATGATGTAATAGAGCTGCTGAGAAAAGGAGGTTTTGAGTTGCGTAAGTGGACCTCTAACGATAAAAGAGTGTTGGATAACATACCAGAAGAGCATTGTATTACTCCAGTCTCACTTGATCAATATTTGGTTGGGATTTTAGGACTGAAATGGAATCCTGAATCAGACACATTTACATACTCAATTGAGAAGCCTTCAACTGTATTTACTAAGAGATCAGTTCTATCCACCATTGCTCGGATTTATGATATCACAGGAATGCTAGCTCCTCTCACTTTCTGGTCCAAAGCTTTTATGCAACATTTATGGTTGTTAGGGCTGGATTGGGATGATCCTCTGCCAACCGAACTTGTTAATAGATGGTCAACTTTCATTGATGAACTTCCACTAGTTGAAAACTTGAGAATTAACAGATATATATGCTTAGACAGTGCTGTTGATATTCAATTGCATGGTTTTGCTGATGCCAGTGAACTTGGTTACGCTGCTTGTGTCTATGTCCGCACTGAGGATGCTCATGGCAAAATCGATATAAACTTATTGATTGCGAAATCTCGTGTGGCACCACTAAAACGCATTACCATACCCCGATTGGAACTCTGTGGTGCTCACATTCTAGCAAATTTGCTTCATTATTGTGTTGAGCAGTTATCTGGTCAGTATCATATCAACTCTATCACTGCTTGGAGTGATTCAACAATCGCTCTGTCGTGGATTCGTACTCCTGCTTACAGACTTAAACTCTATGTAGCTAACCGCGTATCGGTAATCCAAGAATTAACCCCTTCATGTATTTGGCGACACGTGTCAACGCATGATAACCCAGCTGATTTGGCATCTAGAGGGCTTACTGCTTCTAACCTTATCAGCAACGACCTCTGGGGGTTTGGTCCACATTGGTTGAAAGCTGCTTCTAATTCGTGGCCTCTCTCTTGCATCTCCATCCCTGAAGAAGATCTTCCAGAAATTAAGCCTGCGTCCATTAATCTGTTAACTGAGGAGAAGACTCACACATTTAATTTCATCAATAAAGATTCTTCATGGACGACACTACTGCACATCATGGGTTATGTACTGCGCTTCATTCATTGCTTGCGTAGTAAACGTAAAATCAATCACTCTTTTACACGCCAAGAGCTTGAAGAAGCTGGTCAGCAAATATGCAAGATAGTACAAACAGAATGTTTTCCTCATGAAATTGAACTTTTGAAAAAGAAGAAAACTTGCTCCAAACGCATCCAACGTCTATCTCCATTTTTGGACGAATCAGGAATAATTCGTGTAGGAGGTCGACTTAAACACTCCAATCTTTTGTACGATGCTAAGCATCAAATAATTCTCCCTAAGAATCACCTTGTTGTGCACTTGCTGATTGATCATTACCACAAACTGAATCTGCATGCAGGTCCTCAACAGCTACAAGCTGCACTTCAAGAAAAATATTGGATTCTCAACGCCCGAAGTGTCATTAGGTCAAGAGTGTTCAAATGCATGAGATGCTATCGTGCAAAGCCTAAAGTGACACCACCGTTAATGGGTGACCTGCCCTCTGACCGGCTGATTCCTACTCGTTGCTTTAACACTTCTGCTGTGGACTACGCTGGACCCTTTACTGTGAAAATTTCTAGACTCCGCCATGTACAACCTCTCAAAGTATATCTGTGTCTATTTATTTGTCTTGCCACCAAAGCTATACATTTAGAAGTGGTAACAGATCTGACTTCTGACTCATTTATAGCAGCACTTACCAGATTCATATCTCGAAGAGGTGTAGTTTCAGATTTGTATTCTGACTGCGGGACGAACTTTGTTGGCGCATCCACAAAACTTAAGAAATGCTTCAAAGATCTTATGCGAAATCAGAAAACCCAAAAATTTGCTGAAAGCCACCAAGTTACGTTCCACTTCATCCCTCCGCATGCTCCACATCAAGGAGGACTTTGGGAGCGAGCAGTTAGGAGTGCTAAACACCACCTCACCAGAGTTATAGGTGAGCAAATACTGACCTTTGAGGAGTTCATTACGTTGACCTCAAAAGTTGAAGCCGTCTTGAATTCAAGACCCATCACGCCTCTCTCAGCTGATCCTCACGATCTTCAGCCCATAACACCGGGGCATTTCCTAACAGGTGGTCCGCTAACTTCTCTGATAGAGCCTTATGCTTTGGATTCAACCAACCTACAACGATGGAGAATGGTCCAAGCCCTTTCTCAACACTTTTGGAAGAGATGGCAAAAAGAATATTTGCAAACCCTACAAGAACGCTCCAAATGGACCAAGCTTCAAACTAACCTTAAAGTTGGAGACTTAGTTGTTATTCATGAAGAGAACTGTCCCCCACTAAGATGGAAGATGGGTCGAGTGACAGCTGTGTCTCCTGGGAAGGATGGTGTTGTCCGAGTCGTCCACCTCAAGACAAACAGTGGCAATTTAACCCGCCCCGCAATCAAAGTTTCCCGCCTTCCCCTTGACTCTTCTTAACTGGCTACATCCCTTCATACCCTATTCTACGTTTCTTCCCCTTTTAACATTTCATCCATTTTCAATATTACCCCTTTTTATGCTTCTTTTTCTTCCTTTGAACCAAGTTGGTTCAAGGGGGGCGATATGTTCGATATTTATTTCCCACCATTAATATTTTTCTCTATTATAATATGTATCACTACCTGTTCACCTAAGTTTCATATTTTACCCTTTATAATGCCCAACACATGTCATTCAATAATTTCATTTTGTTTATATTTACCATATGATTTTCCTATTCTTACAAAAATCAATACAGTCCACTACTTCTAATTTTTTACCTGTTTATTCCCTTTAAAATATTTTCATTCCTGTTTTTGCAATTTATGATCAGTCAACCAGACAAATGTTTAAATCAAGATTTTATAACTTGTGTGATGTGAAAAATATCAGAGAAGACTATTTATTGAACTTTTCTATTCAGTGTAATGGGGTACCCCGGATAGACTACTGGTACATCAAAGGTTTGTGTTTTTAACTTTTAGAAGAGCAATGTGTAATAAATAAAGAACGTTTGTTTTTTTGTTAGCAATATAATTTATTCTCTTGACTGATCATTGTAATATTTCATTCAATTACCCCTTAAAACCCATACAAATTGTTAGACACGCATTTATAATAATTTATGTTTGATATTGATAAAAATTTTAATTTAATAAAATTGTTTAATTTACTTTAGAAGTCAAAGTAGACTGCACTGCTCCCTGGCGGAATTATTAACAGTCAACGCTCAAGAAGTTCAGAAAATCGCCGCCAGATGGGTTTCGGAGTGTCCAGTGTCGGCAATGTAGTTCAAGTTGCTGGACTAGCCACGTCGTCGTAAAATACGTTTAATCATTATCTGCACTGTGATAAAATATAACATAAATTTATTTTCATATGATATATCTTATTGCTTTATTCACTTTTACAGTTAATGAAGTGTAATATTGAATAAAGTGCATGTTAACAACAAAGAAGCATTGTTCAGTTTAATTGAATGGAATTAAATACCATTTTATTAGTTTTATTAGGAACTGTGCATTGCATTGGTCGTGTTGTGTAAGTATTTTTAGGCATCTACTGTACATATACGAGTGTATTGTAAATATTGTGAAACACACCACGGGGAGAAGTGAACACTGTTCAAAAATCAAGATTTTTCAGCTGTGATTTTAACACCATACAAAGAAACCGTATCAGGAAGGTTTTTTAATTTTTTTATTAACACTGTTGACTACTTAAATATACTAGTGGCCTGTAAGAGGAAATAAGGCATCTACAAACCAAAATTGTGATTTTTAAAACTAAATTAGTAAAATTTACAAAAGTAATGTTACATGCAAAGTTCATATTCACTATCGCGTTTCAATGCTATTTTTTCTCTAGGTTATTAAATTATTTACAATCTTATCAATGCCTTATTGATACACACTTATTGATCTTACACTCTTATTGGCGATGTAAAATCGTAAATGATAAAATATTAGTAAGTAGCTGAAAAAGAAGAAAATCAATTACACTGTTATATTGGCAAATGCATTTAATTTGCAACCACTATATTGGTGTCAGGAGTAAGTATATGCTCGATTATAAAACCCTGTCTCTTATTTTTGGGTGATTTATTTAGCAACCCTACCAATAACCAAATATACCACTAACCAAATAAAATGTTCACAAACTTATGTCAATTAAATTATCAGTAGAGGTGTAAGTTATTTGATAATTCTACATTTCAGAGTGTCAGTACCATAAAATGATTTGGAAGTCTTGTAGATACATAAAACATTTAATATGTTTAAAGAATTAAAGAACTTGGACAGGTGGTCCGAGTGGGCGTTAAGATAAGCCAGTGTTGTAATCGCAGAATAAAAAATTACCAACTGCAGAGATGAGAATTTTCAACAAGACAGTTTTCAAATATGTTTGCAATAACTATTTATTTAAAAAATAAAATCTATTTAACAGTTTTAGACACATCTTTAAAATTTCAAAATTAACAATAAATGATTTTTAATATTTTAGACTGGTGGAAAATTTACTTCACAAAATTATCATGACAATCATTAATGTCTTGGCTATACATAAGTTATTTCATTAACAACTTGTAACTAAATATCGAGGAAAATGTTACGTGGACAATATTGTAAGAATAACTACGGTACTTAAAAACGATAAAAACCGTAAAAGGACTTAAGGTGGACGTGTAAAACGTTCATATAAAAAAGCAAATATAATGGAGACATATTTTTCAAGTAGAATTAAGATCAAAATTAGTAAATCTATTTGCCGTATGCGCGAAAATGTACATAAAATCTAATAACAACAAGTTAACCTGTAAGAACTGAGTAAATACATGAATAAACTGCAACAAGCACTAAAAGTGTCTGGGACACAGTGTCCCGCTGCCTAATAGCTCCCATTTGATCCAATGTTAATTGAGCGTTCAGAAACACTTTTTTGTATCTAAAACGGTGTCGAGACACTGGACACTGTTGCCGGGGGCCAGGCCACCGTTTCAGTGTCCCGGACAGTGTCTCGCTACGTAGCTCTCATTTGATTTTATGTTAATGCGAGTGTCCCGAACACAGTGTCCGGGACAAGTGCCCTAGTATAATAAGTACCTAATTTACATGGTGAACTCCATTTTTAATGGATTTATTTAAGTTTGTGCCAAAATATTATCAGTTTCTCCTAGGCTTTCGAATTAAAAATCTTAGCTACCAACATAATTTTCTAAATTGTGATGTTTTAGCCATGTCATAGTGATTAATCTTCTAGCCAAAACAATAAAATAATACTAAGAGGGATTAAGAGTCATCTTCACCTTTGGGCCAGTAGCCCATTGTTGCGTAGTCGGCAATGTTAACCATACGGCTTTTAATGCAAAACGTGGTATTCTATTCTCCTGTTTCGGACGCCGTTTTTCAACCGATTTTCTTTAAACTTGGTAAGTGTTTAGTTGAATAGTTATATTATGTCCCTCATACCTCGAAATTTTGAAAATTTAACAAATATTACTAAGGAAAATCGAGTTACTTTGCGACGTCACAGAGAGTAATATTTGTTAAATTTTCAAAATTTCGAGGTATGAGGGGCCTAATATAACTATTCAACTAAACACTTACCAAGTTTAAAGAAAATCGGTCGATAAACGGCGTACGAAACAGGAGAATAAAATACCATATTTTGCATTAAAAGCCATATAGTTAACATTGCCGACTGCGCAACAATGGGCTACTGGCCCAGGGGTGAAGATGACTCTTAAAGGAGAGGGCTATCAAACGTAAGATTGATACTGGTAGATTTTTACACCACACGCGCGTGAGGTGCGGTACGGCAGAAACGAAATTGCGGACTTCAAACACATAAATTATTTAGCTTTCAAACAAAAGATATCTTAAGTTGTAAAAGAAATTAAGGAGATGCAAGATAAATTACAGTACAAATGTATTAAACTTTGTTATAAATTCAGATAACAACTGAATATTCTATATATCAATGATATACGAATAACGGGATTAATCCTGGTAGGCCTATCATCTATAATCAATCCCGATGCGTTCACACTAGATGTTTCCGTTTCCTCGTCTTGTGCGTGAATGAAGGATAATTTCCTCTTCCCTTCAAAACAACCAATTAGGCTTAATGTATTACTTATTCATTTCATATAGCCATATACTATACATGCATATATTGTATATAATTTATAAAGATACAATTCTTCCCAGTTTTTGCACTACCACTACTGAAGTCCTGCACACGACTATGTATTCTATGTTCTTTTTTTCAAACATTTGAAAATTTCGGGTCGAGGAGGGTCTAAAAAATTCCAGGCTTAAATTAAATGTAAAATTACTAGAAGTGGGCCTATACGAATATAACTATTGGGCCTCTTCACAGTACAGTATACCATATTGTATTTCAATTTTCCCCTAAAAAATCACTTTATCTTGTCTTGACGACGATTATCTTATCTTTATCTTGACGATTTAACATTTGATTGTTTTTAAAGTTTGTTATTTTTATGTGTAGGTGGATATTTGTAATGAAAAAATAGCTTATTGACCTTTCCGTATTAAGTGTCAATCAGTCTAGCAGAAATAAAAAATTGCGATCGATTTTAAATTGTTTGACACACAATATAAAGTGCTGCGTGTAAAATTCGTTTGGTAAACATTCTCGCAATAGTAGCATTGCATTTGGACTATTTGTAGCTTTTATTAATAAACCGCAAACACTATAGCTTTACTTTATAGTTTTACGGTTGAAATGTGAAATATACTGAACTACGCATATCCAGCAGATGTTTGCGGATTTAAAATAAATGCTTAAGTAAGATAAAACAGAACCACATTCACTGAGAATCCTTTAATGCCACAATCAAAACGTTATTCGAGGATCAGCAACGTTCTATCCTTTGATACCCAACCGGTGATTGAAAGAGATCCGATCGGAATACGGTAGCGGTCAGCGGCGACCGGCGAGGCGTGAAAGTTCAAAGGTTGAACGTGGTCTATCAATCATGTTCATCGCGTTCATACGTCGGCGTGTTCATGATCCGCGTTCATGTATCCAATCATGTTCCGGGGTTCACGCACAATTGTGAAGACTGTTCAGTAAAAAATAAATAACTTTGTAAGATGTTTTATGAGCTATGTTTTTCTGTGATATAAACTAAAAAAGTTAATCGGGATTACAAAAAGGTTACGATAAACTAACGAATACAAAATAATAATGTATTCTTAAACGATTTAGTAGGTGTTTGATGAGATTTAATAATGACTATCAATTTTAACAGGCCTTAGGTAAAATTAAGCTAAAAATGCAATTCTTTTCATAGTTAAATATTTCATTTATGTAGAGGAATAATACCTCCGTTGCAGCAGACCTGCGTACTCAGCGAATTTCCAATGGAATTTCAGATTATTTACTTTCCCCATAAAAACACCATAGGATCGAGTATGTAGGTTTGCTGGCATGGGGTGCTGTTTGAAAATCTAAGTTAATCAATAATTGGTGAATGTAAACACAAAATTGTATTAAGCTCTGACAATTTTTTATTTTTCCCATAAACCCCATGAGGGTGAGTATGTAGGTTTGCCGCCATATGGGTTTTGTAAGCAAGTATAAGTTAAATCCTATCTAGATAATGTACATACCAAATTTGATTAAGTTATGTCAATAAATAGTTAAGATATAGGGTTTTCTTGATTTCCCATAAGAATAACATGAAAAACACATTCTTGGGTTTTCTCCATAACCATTTAAGCTAAGTTAAAAATTCAAAATACTAAATTGTTTGTTTTTTTTAACCTCTTTTGAATAGTTTTAGTTAAAATTCATGAATTTTGAAAATTGAGGTCCAAAAATGCCAAAAACCCAATTTTGACCCCTTTGAAACCCCATAAAACCCCGTTCCCATAACCCGACAATGCTAGTTCGCGAACTCATGAAAATAGACCTGGTCTTACACCTTCATACTAAATTTTATCAAAATCGGAGATTTGCTTCAAAAGTTATCGGTACCACGGACACACACACACACACACACACACACACACACACACACACACACACACACACACACACACACACACACACACACACACATATATATATATATATATATACATATATATGAAAATGAACGAACGGTGTTTTTGGCTTCTGGGGACCTCAAAAATGAAACAGTAAAGTGGTCCCGGGCTTAAGTCTTACCATGGCTACTACCGTAATAGCATATTCCCTATAGAAAAATTTGCTAAAAATTTACAAGTGTAGTTGTTGCTTGAAATCAAGCAATTAAATTTAAACTATGACTTTAAAAATGTAACGTATAGTTCTTAATTAATTACATCCGACCAAGCCGTAGTCAGTAATCACCCAAAACCACACTTTTCTGCAGCTGCGCATTAACAGATGTCCCATAACAATGCAAAATGCACAAAACAATCCCAATGTTGTTCTAATGAGAAAATTTCAAATTTAAATTATGGATCGCACCCTTATTTTAAGTCTCATTTTTATCATTTTTTGGTGGAACAACTATACACCAAGCCCTATCCAACGATACCAAAAACTTTAAAATCGGTTAAAAATTTTAGAAGTTATAATTAAAAAAAAAAAAAATAAATAAATAGCGTATTGAATAAAGGACATATCTGGACAAATTTGTGATATTCATTTTAATAAGTCACTGATCATATCTGAAAAGTAACTTAGGGAACTTACAAAATAACAATTAAAGATGGGAAAGCGGTCTACAAGCAGTAAGAAGTCATTGTAAAATAGACCAACAGGTTAAGAGGAGTCAAATTATGCCTGATGTATTCACTTATTGTACCACATCGGTAGCAGCTACTGAATGTCACTGGTGTTACAGGTATACCACATGTGTACTGAGGGAGGTAACCACTTCAGCTACAGGTGTCCCAACACGACGCTGTTCCAACAGAGGATGCTGATCTGCGCTCATTGGTACCACATCGGTAGCAGTTACTGAATGTCACTGGTGTTACAGGTATACCACATGTGTACTGAGGGAGGTAACCACTTCAGCTACAGGTGTCCCAACACGACGCTGTTCCAACAGAGGATGCTGATCTGCGCTCATTGGTACCACATCGGTAGCAGTTACTGAATGTCACTGGTGTTACAGGTATACCACATGTGTACTGAGGGAGGTAACCAGTTCAGCTACAAGTGTCCCAACACGACGCTGTTCCAACAGAGGATGCTGATCTGCGCTCATTGGTACCACATCGGTAGCAGTTACTGAATGTCACTGGTGTTACAGGTATACCACATGTGTACTGAGGGAGGTAACCACTTCAGCTACAGGTGTCCCAACACGACGCTGTTCCAACAGAGGATGCTGATCTGCGCTCATTGGTACCACATCGGTAGCAGTTACTGAATGTCACTGGTGTTACAGGTATACCACATGTGTACTGAGGGAGGTAACCACTTCAGCTACAGGTGTCCCAACACGACGCTGTTCCAACAGAGGATGCTGATCTGCGCTCATTGGTACCACATCGGTATCAGTTACTGAATGTCACTGGTGTTGCAGGTATACCACATGTGTACTGAGGGAGGTAACCAGTTCAGCTACAAGTGTCCCAACACGACGCTGTTAAAACAGAGGATGCTGATCTGCGCTCATTGGTACCACATCGGTAGCAGTTACTGAATGTCACTGGTGTTGCAGGTATACCACATGTGTACTGAGGGAGGTAACCAGTTCAGCTACAAGTGTCCCAACACGACGCTGTTCCAACAGAGGATGCTGATCTGCGCTCACTGGTACCAGGTCAACTGCAGCCGCTCTGAACAGCATTACGGCAACAACCTGCTGATCGGCCAGCGAGACAAGCCCTTCGTCAACGATGATGCTGTACTCACTAAAGGTAGACCATAAATTTATAATATTGTTAATTTAAAACTACTCAATACCGCATCCTGATTGAAATTTGACCAAAATTTCAGTTGATCTGGAACCAAGAAGTTTAAAAAGAATTAATAACTAAAACATCTGTTCTTCATGCTTTTCTAGCAGTTGTTTTTACAACAGTTGTCTAATGATTCAATCGATTAACTGTCCTTCCTCCATAAGATTAACATTTTGTAGATGTGTCCAGTTTCAAGAACTTTTAAACTTGTGTAGGAATATTTACCTTAAATTGCCTAAGTTCTTGAGTTGATGTTTTCTCTCCTATGTACATTTCAACGCAGGTGCGGCATCATCAGGGAGATTCTTCTTAAACTACATTAATAATACTAACACATTATATACAAAGTTTACACAGTTCTTCTTATTAATTTAAAAGTTCACAACACTCGCAGACTGCGCGGCGCGTGCGGCAGCGGCGACGGTTTGACGAGCGCGGTGGTGGCGGTGTACGCCAGACATTGTTTACCGAGAAACAACCACCGCGCTCGTCAAACCGTCGCCGCTGCCGCACGCGCCGCGCAGTCTGCGAGTGTTGTGAACTTTTAAATTAATAAGAAGAACTCTGTAAATTTTGTATATAACGTGTTAGTATTATTAATGTAGTTTAAGAAGAATCTCCCTGATGATGCCGCACCTGCAGTGAAATGTACATAGGAGAGAAAACATCAACTCAAGAACTTAGGCAATTTAAGGTAAATATTCTTACACAAGATTAACATTGGAACCTTGAATGCCTGTGGGGGGTAGCCCTAGGGTCCAATGTGAATTAGAATGTGATTCTGCTCATCTACAGGACTATACCTTTCTAACGGTATGTGCGGATTTCTCCTGCGATACACACGAGCTGAGAAAAAAGGAGGAAACAAAACAAGCTTACCTATTAATATGTATAGATTATTGTTAGATTAAGGAAAAGTACCAGGTTAACCGAGCTTACTTGCTCGTTGGTTTTAATTCACTTTTGTTATAGTGTCATGATAATCAAGCTTTTAAATCTACACCAGACTCTTCACAGATAACAGCTTAAAATTAATATTCCTTTATTTTTGTTTACTTTTAGTTGTTATTTTGTTACCAAAATAGCAACCCATAAGACTAATGTTTTAAAAATTACAATTTTTAAACTTAAATTAAGACATAATTAGATTTTTCCTGGGATTGAGGCTGTTTCAAAACTTATTTTTAGGCCAAAATCCTCTTAAATGCAAAGTTTAAGCAAAATCTAACTGCTAGATTTCGAGATCGTGGAACACACATCCCTTCAGACATTGCTCGTATTATAGTATAGGATTACTGTATATTGTTACTGTATATTGATGATGTAGAAAAACGAATTGATTGCAATATATATATATATATATATATATATATATATATATATATATATATATATATATATATATATATATATATATATATATATATATATATATATATATATATATATATATTCTGATCTTAATGTTTCTTAATTGTTTTAATCAGTCTTAAATCAGTTATCAAGTCAAGCAAATTAATAATGTAGGCATACAAAATTTAGAGTAAAATTGTTAATTTTTGGGTCAGAATATTAATGCTATAATTGAAGCTACTTAAAAAAATCATAGCCTTTATTAGTCTTTTGAAATGCGCTCTTTTAAATTCTGTATAATGGAAAAGGAGTTGAAATATTTAATATTATACTAAAACCAAACATTATGTGTTGCAGAAAAGCAACTAAAGACTCTTCAAAACCCAGAAATTCTTCAAAACCTTGGCCAAGCAGGAAGAGAGGGCTCATTCAGACAAGGAAAGTCTCAAGCAACCAATGAAAACGTGCCTACCAATAGGGTGTTCCAAAACACTCTTAAAAGAGAACACGAACAGTCAGTGGGATTCGCAGGAAAAACTACATTTGCTGCTAGCCCATTGCCTCAAACGACCTACCGAACACCGAGCAGAACTCAAGAGGATCTTTCTTCCTTGCCACTAGCTGGCTCCGTCATCCCTGGCGGGCTTAAGAGTGTCCAGTTTTCACGTACGCCACCACAAGTTTCTGCTTTCAACCCATCCTTCCGATCTGCTGCACCTTTCCAGCCCAGTGGTACTTCACCTGTTCAATTTGTCAGTAATGCGCCTCAGCAGAACCAAAAGGTGACGCCAAGAGTATCATTTGTCCCACAAACATCCACCACAAACTCTGCAGACAATTTTAACGTAATCTCTACAACAAAGTCCCCCTTTTCTTTTTCCACAAAGTTTGCCTCTGACAATCAAAATAAATTTCAACCCAGTGGATTCAAGAAACAACCAGTGGCAGCAAACACTTTTAAACCTTTATCGACTACATCTAAGCCCGGTTTCGAGTTTATTCCTCCGCCTGGTCAAAGTCCGTCTGTAGATTTGGCAGTGGCTTCTCAAGAAAATGCCCTTAGTGGTAGAACATCAACTACACCAGAGCCTGAAGATGAAGGAGAAATTGGAGGAGGATTGCCTGAAATAGAAACAACAATAAAAGCTGTAATAGAACAACCGAAAAATGGGAGTCTGCCGGAAGACAGCTTCAATACTTTTATCAAGAGATTTAACCCTTTCGAAGAGCCACCACAACAAACCACTGAAAGTGAAATTAAAACTGAGGAACCTGAAAAGGAATATCATACATTCATCAACAGATTCATTCCAGATCAAACCTTGTCATCATCTCACACCAATCTCGGACAGCCAATCGAAGAGCATGTTTTTATCAACCGTTTTGTTCTCACTCCAGAAGAACTAGCAAGAGAAAAAGACAGGGTGCAAGTAGAAAAACTACACAATCTTTTACCTCCAGATGATCAATTGACAGTCAGTTTCCCCAATTTTGACCTGATACCTCCATTAGATGATTCTGTTGACAGTGAAAGTAACAAAATTGAACTTCATCTTCAGGATTCTAGAAGAACGCTGTTCATCCCGAGTGGTGATGACAGCAGCTTCTCAAAAGCAGACGCCGCCCCGATAGTTGTGACCATTCCGCTGCATTCTCAAGACAAGTCGCCACCGATGTGGTTCAGAACGGACGACTCTTCCGACGCGTGTGCCAGATGCCATCCATCATTCCTTGTCAATAAGGAAACGTGTATGCCCTGTGTCATAATAAGATAGTTTCCCATGTACCATGACCGATTTGTATATAGTCTGCTAGCTTTAACGATCAATAATCAGGACAGAAATGTGATACTCGAGTAGATTTTGAACAATTTGTTATCTTAAAGGAGTGGATTGTATCCTACATTGGATAAAGTATTGATGTTATTGATAACATTTATATAGTGAGACATTGATGTGGCAGGAGGTAAACAACGGCAACGTTATTATATTTACACCTGGCACAATTTTTTATATGTAAATAGATACTTCAAGGATTTTAGATGTATTTTCTAGACATAATGAAATGAATATAAATTTTTATTTGTAGAAAGAGTTGTGTGAGACTTTTTCCAGTTGCCATTTGAAAAGTTAAACAAAAAATCAGTATGATTGGTTAATATTTTCTATGTAATGACAATAATGATTTTTTAAATCATAGTACATAATATTGATGGTAAAACTTTTAATGTTACATATATTAGTAAGTATTACCAAAAATATGATAGATAATTTTCCGGTTATTTTATATAATAAAATAAGTTTTGTATACTAAAGCTTACTTTTTAAAGCAATCCCCACATTTTACTGCAGATTAAACTATTTTTATAGAAGACGTTGCAACAATATTGTATGAATGTCAAATTTTCAACTGAAACTGAAAACAAATTTCTAACTAGTAACAAAGCTATGAAGCTCTATGATAAATTTGACATCAATAAATATTAATATTAGAATAAGGTTAAAAACATGCTGGTAAAAAATTATCATAATGCTAACATTTAAATGAAGTTTAAAAACCGAGGCTAAGTGTGTGAGGTAAAAAAACTCACTCACTCACACAATACCAGAAGCAGGAAAACACTGGATATTCCAAAACAGAGGCTAGTAATCACAGGTAACTCAAATTACTTGCATAAAATTTTATAATAAGTCGCCTAAACCTATGCAAAAAGAGAAAAATCTGAATAGCTTTGAAACTAAAATGCCAACCTGGCTTATGAACATCCTTTTTATTCTTTAAAAGAGTTTATAGACTTAAAAATGTCATATGTTTAATAACGATAGACTTTGACTAATTTTTAGTTTAAGTATTTTTAACCATGCCTATTTCATTTTACTGTACTGATCAATGGCAATAAAGAATCTTGAATCTTGAATTTCATTTCTCTATTCAGCATTATGCTAGTTAATAAAAACAAGGGAGTTGCCACTAAATTTTTTTAGTTTGAATCCAATATATTTTAGAAGTCCTAAAATCCTTAGTGCTAAAGCGTTTTCAAGCAAGACTGAGAATGTCAACAGGTAATCAACAAACACGTCCTCCATAATAGGCGTAACAGCACGAAAATTACTACAGTAGAACCTCGATAGTTCGACACTTTGTGGACTTAGACAGTGTCGAACTATCGAAATGTCGAACTATAGGGAGTATATGGGAAATTTTAACACTGAGAGTATAAAAATCATAATTTGAATTAAGGAAACACTAAATTTTAGTGAAACCATAACCTAATTGGACTTTAACATAAACAACATTCAAATAATTCGTCAATTTGTTTACATTTTCACCCTTGTCAGGCTCCAACATGGACACTATCGGTCATTATTAACATGTTAAGTTGTCATGGACCATGTCGAACTATCAGGAGTGTCGAACTATCGAGAGTCGAACTATCGAGGTTCTACTGTACTTTCATCCTTCACCAATCGGTGTAAAATCCTAATCGCTACGATGGAAAAATTGCTACTACATAAGTGACAGTATTCAGGCATTTTCATTATTGACTGACCAGAAGTCACAGGGAGTTTCTAAATAAAGTGGTTTGATAGGGTTCATGATCCAGATGTACCCAGATTTGATGGTACATTTTAGAACTGTCCGCCATAAATGTCATGACAGTGAAAGTTACAAACAATTTCTGAAATGTCCCTCTGGAGTTTGAGACCAGCGTACAAAATGTTGTTCATATATTTTCCATTTGAAGATGCAGCAGAAGCATAAAAAACAGTTGTGATTTTAATTGTAGTTAAAACCTAAAAAATTCCATGGTAAGGAATAAAGTAGCTCGGGTTAATATCAGTAAAGAGTCCGTGTTGATAACTATATCTATTAAATTATTTTGTTCTAGGAATGTCATCATCGCCTGAATTTAAACTGCTTTTTCGTAGATTTTGGAAATTGCTGGTAACAGCAACTGGTCAAAAATTTGTCGGAATTTTTTCATCGTTCTTTTTGTGAATCAGTTAGAAATTTTCAATTTACCAGGAAATACCCCAGAAACAAATGATGCATTTATTAGATGACTAATTACTTTGCTAATCTCCTTCTGAACTGAACTGATAAGTGAAATAACATTTTTAACACTATATTCATTTCAACTTCTGGATTGTGTTATATTACTAACTAGCTGTTGCCTGTCACGGCTTCGCCCGTGATTGAATTGATTTAATAGGTATAATAAAATCTTTTTAAAGTGCAATGAAATCTTCTTACTTAAGAAGTATTTTGAAGTCATGTGGGCAGAGCTCTAAAGAACATAAAAAACCATTTTTACAAAACTGTTTCTTAGTGAAAAAATATTAGCAAAACAAAATGTAAACATTAAATTTCAACCCCGTAGGAAAATTTAACGTCTAGGAAACCCCTTAGTAGTTTTGAGGATTTGTGGGAGGAGCCCTAAAGGAAATTTTCAAAACCGTTCCTTATTGAACACCTATGAGCAAAGAGGAACGTCCATGTCAAATTTCAACCCCGTAGGCCATCAATTAATTTTAAAGTCAAGTGGGGTGGAGCCCTAAAAACTTAAAAAACTACATTTACAAAACCATTTTATAGTGAGCATCTATTTTCAAAATGAAACACCCATGTTAAATTTAAACCCCTATAGTTTGTCATTTCAATACTTCAACACTCTCTAAGTCCATAAAGTGTCGAACTATCGAGGTTCTACTGTATTACACGTCACAAACTTGTTAACATTTTATTATTTAATTTTTCATATTCATTTCACTCAAGCTTAATTAAAGAAAATATGACTTGCATTTTTTCCTCTTCAAGTACCTTCCCCAGGAAAATCAAACACAATGAAAGGAATAACAGTTTATTATAACTCATGGTAAACAATGGTTAAGAAAATAGTTATGGACATTTGTACGAGATTTTCGCTATGTACATATTTACAAAACAGGGATGCGAATAGGAAACTTAACTGTTAGTGATACAATGGTAAAGTAAACGACTAGAGACACACGGGCGGACTAGTAGCAGCTAGGGGTAGCGGATCGAGTGTTCCTGAACCACTTCCCCGTCATGCTGGAGAGCGGAGATGGTGAGGGTGACAGGCTTGCGGAGGTCTACGGGGTGGAGCACGGTGGAGGTGCGGGCGGGGGAGTAGACACGCTCACACAGCTGGCCCTCCACCACTATCTGCAACATTAGAGGGGAATTGCAGCAACCATTTATCAACAGGGTGTTATTCTCCACTTGGAAAGAGTGTTTGGCTACTGTTTAAAATAATCCATAGTTTCATTGCAAAACTACAGTAAAACTCCTCAAACCCCACCCATTATAGACTAAGGCGCTGTCGAGTTTTGCAAAAGTCGAGTTTCCCAGTGTCGACTTAACTCCTGCTGATTACTCTTCCAGTCCAAGTATATAGGTCTCAGTGTCTCAGTCATGATCAGGCAGCGGAAAAACAGTCGTTAGCGATTTAACCATGTTAAACATCTAATATACCAAACGGAAATCTTAATGTCAGATGTCAGCGACATTTATCATAATGCAGAGAAGAATCTGCAACCAAGACAAATTTGTATCTAAAGTCAGTACATCTAAAGTTGACTATTGCAATCTGTAAAATTGCCGCAAATATGATTCTGAGCAAGGCACACAACACATATTTGAACATTGTCCGTGCTTACAGAGTTATCCAATATGTCGAGTTAAACTGGGCGTAGAGTTGGTGGGTTTTACTGTATTCCACAGTCACAACAGTTCTATTTTCCTCCACTAAGACCTACAATGTAGTAAAATCAAGCCAAAATATGGCTACAAAATTAAAAACAATTTTGGACAGGCAATTTTTGCTGAAATGTGTTCTGTGTCATCCCCTGACCTCCCTCAGAAAAGTCTCCTGAAATCCCCAGTGGGCAACGTGCTTAAAAATGATGGGTTGGACCACATGGAGTCAGAAATAAATCTTTTGTTGACCAATAGGTTTGTGCATATCAAATTAAAGTCCAATACAGCTCGATGTATTACTACTTCTTTAGTAGTAGAATTTAATGTCGCAAACCACATCTCAAAAGCTTGCCTGAGTCAAAAATGACAGCCTGTCAAATTTGGAATAAAAATCAAATTTTAACCTAAATGCTTAAAAATGTAATAATATTTGAAATACTTGACCTTTTGAGGTGCTGTTTGCGGCAAAAATTTGATTTTATACAACTACCCTTGAAAATGTGGATAGGTAGACATATGCCTATCATATTACCCTTGAACCACCCTCTACACGGATGTCCCAAAGAGGAAGTTCCAAAAAATATTTCTTTTACCATAGCCATGCTATACATAATTTTAAAGGACTTAATAGGGAGAGTACAGAGCAGAAAACCAGACCTCAGAAGGTCAAATATGTCGAAAGTTATAGCATTTTAAAGTTTTGATAATATTATTTTATTCTAAATCTGTAACGTCTGCCATTTTTCTCCCGACCGTGTTATTGAGCTTTCTGTTTACGGCATTGTATTCTACATTTTAAGACCTTTAATTTTATATGTATAAATCTTTTGGAATGTATTTAAATTTAGTATGTATGGTTAATATCAAATTTTATTGTAACTCCTTTTATGGGCCAACCCAAAACCCCTAATTTTGGGGCATGATCCCCATATGAGATTTCAGAGGAAGGTCAGGGGATGACATAAAACACATTTCAAAAGGAATTGGCTGTCCACAAATTACTATTTTATTTTCCCCGACTAATTTTACTACACAAAATAAAAAACTAAAAAAGCGAAAAGAAAAAAGCAAGTAAATGTCTAATAAAGCACAACATTTGAGGACCCAAGTGATCTTGGGATGAGTATCAGAACTGTGGAGATATAATGGCATATCTCCATAATACTTGGTGAGGCAGTGAAAAGACAGTGTTTAAAAAAATCAATTCTTTTAGATATAGTGTGAGCGTGACAGCGAGTGAGCGTAGCGAACGAACTAAACCTGTTAGCGGTGAGCGTAGCGATCTAGCTGAACCTGACGGGTAACGAAAGCGAAGCCGCAGGAAAAAGCTAGTATGATATATTTAAAAAAATATGGTTGTTTTAACATTAATCTTAAATAAACATATTTTACGACAAGGCCAATAATTTTTAGTTTAAAACAACACAAAAAATATGTATTATATTTAATATTTTAAGTGTAATAAAATAAGACTAAATTACAGTAAGTAATCAAAGAAGTTTTTGTGTACACCAAGAAAAATGTTAAAAGAAAAGGTCTACAGTTGATTGCACAAGAAGTGAGACAGCCCGCCAGGATTTGTGCTACACGCAGGCAGTTTAACAGCCTGAATTTGAAATGAAGACCTTAGTAGTATTAATCCACGCCATTTTGCACGAGATAGAGCCAATCTGACTATATATAGTACAAATTCTGGCGGGCTGTCTCACGTCTCGTGCAATCAACTGTAGGTACATGGGCAAGAAGCCTTTGTGTAGACTATAGTAGCAGAAAGGTTAAAAATATTTACGGGAATATTTGTCTATTAGTTAAAAAATTAAAAATATTAATCAAATTAATAATTTATTGTCATATGGAATATTAATTAACAAATTTAAGTTAAGATAAGTTTTGATTAAGGGAATTGCTTGGAACACCCTCGAGAACTTGTTAGATAAAAAAAAGTAGCATTGTAATGTGAAGCGTGGGTGTGTGCTACCGACCTGGAACCCGGCGATGTAGTTGGACGAGGGCGGGGTCCAGGCGACCAGCAGGCTGAGGGGGTCTCGCTGTTCCACCACCCTGAGGAGCAGAGGGTTCACCCCGGAGTAGCCAGGGTCACACACCATCTGGACAACACAACCGTCAGTGTCCAAGTGACAGAATCTTTCATTCTTACTCGTCTTTCAATATTTGCCAACTAAGAGAGCCATCAATTTTCCAAAACATTTCAAAATTACTCACTTAATACACTTTCAGTCAATTCTGTGAATTTTATATTGATTTGTCAATTGGTATACACCCAGTAAACAGGATGTATGCATTTTGGCGCATGCCTTGCTGTGTCAAATACCTGAAAAAGGGGGAAGTGTTTGTTTATCGTTGATAACATTCCATTGGGTTGACCCTTTAATTTTGTTGTTTTTGTTTTTTGTTTATGTTGTTTTTGTTTTGTTTCACTGTTGCATACTAGCTGGTAATTTCACATGACAATATGTGTTAACAGTTTGTGTGAAAATAATTCACCAGTTGTCAGAGAAGGCATGTTTTAATGTGTATCATGTGATACAACCAAAAAAGAACACAGAATGTAAACAAATGTTTCAAAATTAACATATGATTACAGCTGTTGACTAGATGTTGAAGTCAAGCGGCGACCGAATATTGGATGCATCAGTGAATAACGCAAGTGGTGCTGTGAGACTCTGCATTAGTAAGGCTCTGTTTACAGTTTTTGAAAGCTTTTCTTAAGTCTGGTGTCCATGTGATTGCTTGATTCCCACGAAGGTGAGTAATAGCTGCATGCAGAGGAGCATGGTGTACTGCGGCATTAGATAGGAAGCAATAGTAGAAGATAACCATACCTAGAAGTCGGCGAAGATCGCGGGAATTTGATGGAAGAGGGAATTCCTGAAGAGCGGAGATGTAGTCAGGCAATGAGCCAGTTCCCTCAGCAGACACCTCATAACCAAGAAACTTCACAACAGGTAAGTTAAATACGCTCTTCTCGACATTGATCAGAATTCTGTGGGATGAAAGTTCCTGGAAAACAGTCCGGAGATGATTACCTGTTCCTCGAGGGTCCGGGATGAGATGAGGATATCATCCAGGTGGGAGAAAAAAAGTCCAATCCTGATAGCACACCATCAATGAACCGCTGATATGTCTGTCCTGCATTACGAAGGCCAAAAGTCAAAAATGGAAATTCGAAGAGTCCAAATGGCGTAGTGATAGCTGTCTTAAGAATGTCCTCTGGGTTGACTGGCATTTGGTTGTAAGCGCGTAACAGATCAATGTCTACTAGCGAAGTCATAAAAGTGACGAACGTGATAGGTGTCTGAGATTGTTCGTGCATTTAAAGGCACGATAATCTCCACAAAGGCGCCAACCACTCGTCTTCTTGGGAGCTATACGGAGTGGTAATGACCATGGGCTGTCAGATTCACAGACAATACCATCCTGTAGCGTGGCGTCGAATTCCTGCTTTGCGATTTGTAGACGATCAGGAGCGAGACGGCGTGGTCGCGACGACAATGGTGGTCTTGGGCTTGTGCGGATAAAATGGACAGTAGAATAGCATACTTCTCGCAAAACTCCAGTTGGTCTTGTGAGCTCTGGAAATTCTTCTAAAATTTTGTTCACAGTCAGCTGCAAGGAAATACAGTACACTCTCGTTCATCGGACTCGGCGACATCGGAACTCCGCTTCATCGGAACTGAAAATCTGGACATTATTAATTTTTTTCTTATGAAATAAATAATTTTTCCGTTTTAGCGCCTTCAATTTCCATTCGTTCTATCCGCACAACAGTGAAGTATCACATTTTGCATCAAAAGTTATCAGGCGTTTTCCATAATCTTTACCCATCGATGTGATTTATGAGGCCGTGGAGTATTCGCAAAAAAATATAAAGAAAAAGGGGGCAGGAAGTGAACAATACATCCGCTTCGACTGCTTCCCAAACTGTCATTCAGTCTGTCTCGCGTCGCGACTGCACCTGTGTTATGTGGAAGTCAGTTGACTGCTGGAATATGAATATGGAATATGAGAATATAGATTTTGGATCTTGATTTCCTGCGTTGTTTTTATTCCTATAGGTTCATTGTTACCATGTTAAAAGTTTGAGTGCCTTATTTTCATAAAATCTCTTGTGTTATCTTAAAAACAAGAGCGAATACAATCACGATAGGTCACCGTATGGGCGGAAATGATGACTCACGACGGACTCCGCTTCATCAGAATTTTTTGACATCCGAACCGGCCGTCCGCCACATTAGTTCCGATGAACAAGACTGTACTGTAGTCTTGATACTGAGTTGACCCATACACCCTGTGGGGCACATCATGTATGGGCTAGTCGCCCCCCCCACGAGGCGGTGTTTCTTGCAGTCAGGGAGAAGATTGTAATGACTGAGGAAGTCAGCTCCCAGTATAGGTTCCGTAACATCAGCAACTAAAAAATGCCAGGGAAACGAATGACGGAGTCCAAGTTTGAGCTCAGAAGTTATTGTCCAATATGTCGCATTGTTGCTGTTGTTCGTAGCGCTTAGAGTAAACGAGTATTTGGGCCGTTTAATGGGAAAGTGACTAGTCAGAATAATGGAAACATCTAAACCTGTGTCAAGGAGGAAATTCCGTTGTGCTTCTTGTCCAAAACGAAGAAGCATTGGGAAGAGCCAGACTGGCAATTAGAGACCATTGGCTGCTGTGGAGGTTTGGATGGGGAAAAGTTACAGGGAGATGCAGCGCCGGGCGATAGAAGCGTAATGACTATGGTACCAGTAGGTTTTTGGGCCATCAGCAGACTTTGTTGTCGATGATGGTGTCTGAGGACGACTAGATCGTTGCAACTGGGACGTTCTATGGCTGCCTTGGTCATCGAGACGAGCTGAGAGAGCCAATACTTGATGGCTAAGCTGTTCAATTAGGCCGCTGATCTCAACTTGCTGGACGTGAATTGCTGACTTTGAGGTAAAGCAACCTGAGGTGATGTGATGGTGGCAATATTATGTGGGGAAATTACTTCAAATACCTTGTCTGCTAGCGCAACGACCGTGTCAAGAGCATGTTCTTTTTGTGTCGTGATAACTGTCTGAACTGCAGGGGGAAGATGTCTACTCCACAAGGTCTGAAAAAGGGGGTTGGGAACTGAATCTGGGCTAGGAACAAGACAACGTAAATATGGTACGTAGCTGGCAGATCCTGTTGCCCTGCGTAGCTCCGATGCGTCGAACTAGTAATGTATTTAGTTTAATGAATTTCCCTTCAGTCGGAGGATTTGTTATTATATCCTAGACTTTGGTGGCACACCTATGGTCGAGTTGGGAAATAATGTAGTAGAATGTGCTGATCTGACACATACATGTGATGTGATGTATTTCGAATCGAGCCTCAACTTGTTCCAACCAAACAGCAGGATTTTCTGGTCAGAAGGGTGGTAGTCCGAGGGAATCACGGCTGACCTTAGCTGCTTCATCTTGCGCACAAATCGGTAGCTGTTGTAGTTGCAAGGCTTGGTCATTCAGCTGTTGCTGTGGTGGAGGTGTTCGCCGTTGTTGCGCTATTTGCTGCTCGAGAACCTGAATGTGACCCTGCAGTTCCAAGTTTGTGTTCTTAGTGCCTCTTCTGATATGGCAAAGATTGAATGTGTCGAGGTCACCAATGAGGGAGAAATAATTCACCAGTGGTGAGAGAAGGCATGTTTAATGTGTATCATCATGTAATATAACCATAAACAACACAGAATGTAAACAAACATTTCAAAATTAACATATGATTAGTTGCAGTAAAATAATTGAATTTTTTACTATATGGAACATAGAGTATAAAAATTCTTTTAGATCGACTTTAAATTTCTCTTAGGTGAATTTTTGACCCCCAAAAGGCTTTTTTATTACTAATTTGATTTCAATGAAATTCTCAGGTTAGATTTTAAGTATTTTAAACTAGGTAATAAACTATAATCGAGCAATTATTTTCAAGTATTAAAAAAGCTTATTTTCCGGAATTTTTGACAGAACTTTAGTTGTTTAGACTACATGGTTTGACTAATGTAGTTGCTATGATCAGTTTATTTTCCCCCATCGCAGCTGAGTTGTCGCTGTATGCTGAAAAAAACATAACATAACCTTTTCTTGTTTATATTTGCTCGCCGTTATGTTATGTTTTTAAATAAAATTTAATTGATATTTTGACAGACCTGTTTGTTAAATTAAATAGATCAACATGTTTACTTGTTGAAGTTATAAATTATACCAAAAGATAGGCATGTTGATGTGGAATGAATTGATGTCGTGCGGAATTATGCGATTAACTATAATTTATGGGATACAACTAATATCTATTTGGGAGAAAGATTTAAATTGAACAACTAATTTGAATGTGTTGTGCCATTGTAGCCTATGTCTCAGGTAACAAAATATGCATTAAGTGTTAAGTAAGGGTAATTCTACAATACTTACATTACTTGATTTTTATTAATTTTGATTAATTAATCATGGATTTTAAATTGTATTGTTTTTTTTTCGCTCTACAATCTATTTGCCTTTAATATTGTAAGCATAATTATTATTAAGTTACTTGCTTGTTTTGAGGTCTTAGCTTAAATCATTCTTTGTATGTATTTATTTGTAGGCTAGGCCTAGGATGTACGCCGGTTGACTTCGGACGGTTAGATGACGTTCCACTCTTCACATTCGAGGAGATGGAAACCTCCGTTCTCTCCCTAAAGAGCAACAAGGCTCCTGACCCGGACGGGATTCCCAGCGAGGCTTTAAAGGAAAGTATTTTAAATTAATGCTGACTTGTTGTTGAGAATGTACAACGCCTGTTTGGTAGAAGGGGTGTTTCGGGCTCCCTATGGAAAACCTCAAGACTTGTAGGCCCTACTGATCAGCAAGGTCAAAGGTGATCCCGAGCTGTCGTCGTCCCACAGGCCTTTCTACACGTTGGACTCGGCTGGGAAGCTGTTCGAGAAGCTGATCCGTTCCCGCCTGACCTCTGCCGTGGAAGCTGCCGGGGACTCATGCCCCCGTCAGTATGGCTTTAGAAAGGGACGGTCAACGATTGACGCTATCACCGAAGTCCATGGAGAACTGTGAAGAGAGTCGAGAGCCACAACCATTTCTCTCGCTGAGTAGTGCTTCTTGTTATGCTTATGTCAAGAATGCCTTTAACTCGGCGAGGTGGGTCGATATGTTGGATGCGCTTCGCAACACCTTTCGCGTTCCTGCATATCTGTTGCGACTCATTGAGGATTATCTCCGCTCTCAAAGCCTTATTTACGACACAAGGGACGGAACGTGGACGATGGAAGTTACTTCTGGTGCCGCGCAAGATTCAATACTCGGCCAGGATCTCTGGAATGTTGCCTAAGACAGCCTCCTGAGGTCGGAGATGCCTGAGGAAACCACATAAACCACTTTGGTTGGGTACGCCAATGATGTCGCAGCTCTCATTGTCGCACGCACCGTTGAGCTGGCCCAAGTAAAGTTGAACCGAGTCATGCGTGTGGTCAACACATGGATGTCCGATCACGGTCTCTCGCTTGCTCTCCGTAAGACGGAGATTGTGATCCTTACGAAGAAAAGGATAGACACCGTCATTCTGTTCCGAGTGGGAAGGGAGGTGGTCCAATCAATTCGTGCTGCTAAGTACTTCGGGACTATGGTGGACACCAAGTTAAGCTGGAGGGATCAGATATTCCGTACGGCGGACAAGGCCGCTAAGGTAGTCACTTACCTTAGTAGGCTGATGGCCAATGTTGGGGTTCCACGATCCAGCAGAAGACGTCTGTTGATGTCCGCGGTTCAGTTCGTGCTTCTTTATGAAGCAGAGGTGTGGGCAGACGCTCTCGATAAAGAGTAGTACAGGTTGCGACTCGCTCGGGTTCAACGTTGAGCGGCCCTCGGGGTGTGTTCCGCCTACCGGACAGTGTCCGAGCCTGCCGTCCTGGTGGTCGCCGGAGTTATCCCTGTCAAGCTCTTGGCAGGAGAGAGGAAGGCAATTTATCAGAGACAAGTCGAGATTGGCAAGGACACGGCAAGAACAGCAGAGCGCTCCCGAACCTTCCAGCAGTGGCAACACAGCTGGGAGCACGACACCCGAGGACGATGGACTGCGCGACTTATCAAGCACGTCCAACCATGGGTGGAACGGCTACCAATTCTATATTTATTGCTCGGGCGTTCCCGACGATGCGGAACACACATTCTTCTGCTGCCCCCGTTGGGAAGGGTCCCGCCTGAAGGCCTCACAAATTTTTGGTGCATTTTCGGTGGACTCGGTCTGCCAAAAGATCTTGGAGGATGAGGGCAACTGGGATTGTTTATCACAGTTTGTGCGGGGCATCCTCCTGGAAAAGAAACATGATCTGGACCGCGAAGTGGCCCAGATCCCTTGATCGAGTGGCTGGATAAGGAGTGAGCCCCACGGGCATAAGCCAAATTTAGCCCTACCTCTGCGTAATGTGATAAACAACTCCAGGTTAGAATCCTAAAGAGTAGAGGCGAGGTTTTTTAGTGGGTAAACCCGTTTTTAGGGGAGTCCCACACTACAGGCTTGCCACCTGTGTGCGTAATGCATTTTTCTTACCTCTCCCTCAAAAAAAAAAAAAAAAAAGCGTCACCTAATAACTAAAAAAGTGAGTAAAAAATTCTTGTACGGGACGGACATCGGAGCGTATTCCTAGTTCACTAGTGGTGAATGGTTGCCACAAGTTCCTTTTTAATTGTTACTTTTTAACAAGACAGTTTTGGCTTGAAAATATAACAGATGGCTAGGGGTCACTGAAAGACATTTTAGGTTTTTAAAAATATTATTTAAGAAAATCTGGTACTCAAACAAGTTTGACACATGTTTATATTTTTTTACAGTGTTAATCTCTCCCCCAACACAATGTTCACTTAAAGGGTCAAGTTAAAAAAAATGACTTATACAAGTGCAATAGGAGAAATATAATAGAATTTTAATATCTAGAGCAAATAAACATAAAAAGTATCCCTGGAACTGGTACCCTTTACGAGAATATAATATAATGGGCTCAGTGTAATGGGCTCACTGAATAATGCTGAGTAATGGGCTTTGAAGGGTTTGGACCGCTTGCCCTAAAAGCATTTGTGTACTCTAACAAAAATGCCACTGGCGTTGATACATAAAAAAAAATATTGCAGCAACAGGGTATTGAGACCACTAGATACTTCATTTATTTTTAAAACCAATAAACAACATGCCAAGACATGATTTTAATAAAGTATAAATAATCTTATTAAGTGATACCTAAGTTGTAACTATTGCAAGTGAATTTGTTGACACAGTCTTATTTGTTGTTCATGTTATTTTGTATGTCATATTGTTTTTATATTGTATTCTTGACTATTGTATTCTATTGCAAGTTTGTTGTCTAATGATCAATAAAGTCTATCTATCTATAACTTATTGTAATGTTAATGCTGTTTATTTAAATTGAGTGCTTTGAATTATTAGTTGAGTAACTACTATTAAAGTAAACCCTGCTGCTAGGCCACATATATACAGTTTCAAATTCACTGTTATGAGTAAGTACACCCTACTGAGTCAAGCAGATAAGGAGTTACCATTGATTTTAAAACCAATCACATAATGTTTTTCAAACTCTTGCTCCATTATCAGTATTGTTTTCCAAATAATCTGATTGTGCGGAGTTCAATTAAATCGTGCTTTCTAATATTTAAAATCCTCACCTCTGGAATCCCAGGGACGGGCAGGTTCAGAGTTCCTTTGATGTACTCATAGAGAGAGATCCGGTTGAAGTCATAGGTGTGCGTGGGGTCGTAGCTGAGGCTCTTGAGCAGATCGTCGCGCAGCCAGGGGCAGAGCCGCAGCTGGTCGGCGAGGCAGCGGATCATGTGGTCCTTGACACGACACTTGGCGACGAGCGCCAGCGCCGACGAGCCTGTAGCAGCTGACGACCCCTCGCGCAACTGCGCAACATATGGCATTACATCAAATACCTATCTATAGAAGATAGTAAACTTTTAGAAAGTAGTGACTTGAGTGCAGTGATAAATGTGGGAAGGTCGGATTCAGCTAAAGCTCGCTTTGTAGAAGTAGAAATTAACTGGCTTGGCCTTCATAGGAGTTCTATTCAGAAAATAAGGTCTGTTTGTATCTGATGGAGGAAGACATTGAGATAGAGGCATGGGAGTGTCAGCATTTATAAGATAACCTCTTTAAAAACCTATCTTTAAATTGTAGAGAACGGTAGAGATATGGGAGTGCAATATAACTCAAAATTAAAATGACCGATACAAGCTCAAGTGCCCCCGGCTCTGCCGCTCTAACACTTGCTGTGTCATCAATCTAACCCGCTGAGTAAATTATCAATTTAATTGGCTGGATAGCTGAGTGGTTATAGTGCTTGCCTTTGAATTCAAAGGTTGTCAGTTCTATCCTAAGAAAATTCAGTAGCTTTTTAAAGGTTTGATTCCGGACACGTTGTTGTTTGGCTATAAATTAATGATGCTTTCTAACAACTTTTTGATGTTAGATAGTAACAAGACTGGGGTTTGGGCCGTTCCCCGTCAAAACATTAAAAAATGCTATTGGCGTAGACAAACACAAAAAATAAAACCCTTGTCTCTATAATCCTTTGAATTTTTAACACCCACCTACGCTCATCTTTTAGAGAAAACATTGAAGACAGATTCTTTATTGCCTAATTAACCTTTTCAAAACTGAATTGTTGAATTTTGCAACAAGGTCAATGGTTACACCTAGACATCCGCCATATAGCAAGCAGTATAGTGCTATATATAGCTATATAGTGACTCATTTTTGAGAAAACTGATGGGATGCTTAGGTCCTGAATTCCAAAAAGGTAAACTTCCTCTAATCTGGCATATCTGGGACTTGACACATGTTGGATTAAAAATATTCCGGATTTTAGGATAAATGTCAAAAAATGTGCATTCATAAAAAATTACATTAAAATACATGTATTTTATTCTTTAAACAGCTTTAGGCCTACTACTGTACCTAAAGTATAAAAAGCTGCATAACATATACTGGAAAGGAAAATACAGTAGGCTATATAAATATGAAACTAAAATGAGAATTATACAATGTCACCCGATGTCGGATGAATACAATTAGTATTCCCCTCCATGCATTCCAAAGTGCTTTGTGTAGCACAGTGTAGTCCTTCAGGACTTCCCGATCTCAAACAATTTGAACACTCATTTTTATGTCTATCAATAAAAATATTGGTGAAAGTCTGAAGGATGCCGGATTAGAGGAAGTTTACTGTAATGCTTGTTATCTATTCCATGTAAACTGAAGAGCACACAGTTACCATGAACATCCTCAGGTTTAAATTTTCCTGGAAAAATCAAATTGCAAACATCATCTGAAACGTCAATTGAGGCCTAGGCTACAGTTTGTGTTGTGGCCTTAATCCTCCTAGCCCCCTGCCATCCCACAACCTCGATTTCCCAAACAACATCAGCTTTTATACATGAAATTGGTATTGGCGGTAAAGATTCATGGTCTGCAGTATTAAGGGGTAGTAGTTGGAATTTGTGGTAGCCCACATACAGCGTAAGTATTGATGCCCTTTTTTTCTAAATGCAACATCAAAAAACTTGTTGGCAACGTTCATTCTTTAAAACAACTGCACTGGCTTGATCAAAATGCTAGGATGATGCTGCTTCCACCACAGGAAGCTGTAACACAGGGAGCTGTATTGAGGCCTATGATTAGACACATGGATTTAAATGATCCATTTTTAGTGATTAGAGTCACGAACACGTGAACAGCATCCAGGACAAAGAATCAAGAATCTTTATTGCCATTGATCAGGTACAAGACATGAAATGGGCATAGCCAAGTGCATAAAAACTGCTTATAAAAAATACAGTGAAGCCAATTATAGTCGTGGTCAGGCTTATTGGCGGGTGGATCAATCAGCTGATGCAACCTATTACCTTAGTAAACTGATTCCAGCAGGTAATAGTAACTGTTTTTATTGGAATCATAATGTAACTGTTTGTTACTATTCATTTTTTATGCCAGCTTCTCTTTCACATTTATACTATTTTTTTAAATAGGTAATTTTTATTTTGGCCGAATGATTTTATAAATTATTGCTTGTTTATCAAGTGGAACAGATGAAAGGATCCATAATGATGATAATAGGGCAGATTCAGTAATATCTTACCTTAAACAAACGTTTAAGGAAAACATTAACTTAGGCTATAGGAAACGTAAAAACGTGAGGAAACGTAGGCCTAATTATGAGTTGTATAGGATAACCTAAAAGAGTTTTGTAATTTTCATCTTTCACTAAAACTAACAAAATGTTGTCTAATGAGACTACAAAAAAGACAGAAATAGGGTATATAGTTTAAGTGTGTTGGTGTGAAATAGAAATAGTTCGTACACAAAAGTTTTACACTGTATCACTATAAAAAAAGTATTCCCAAAGCATTATCCAAACTCAACTCTGGTTTTCAAATACAGTACTTTTCTTATGACAGTGTATTTTTTAGTAACGCTTCTATAAATCATAATAAATTGTCTTGGTAGACAAAGTATGAATAGATTAGCGAAAATTAGGGTGAGGCTTGTCCACACTTCTCGTGGAGCGTAGTCCTACGCATAAGGTGAATTCCTCTTTCATAGACACACGATGTGTACGTCAATTGCAACATTAAAGATAAACTAACTTAAATACGGTGTGTGTATGTTAATTGTTTTTGATAAAATATAATTTTTTTTTAAAGATATCACTGGTAAAAATGTATTAAAACAATTTTTAATGGTTTAACAACAAGTTACAAAGAAGGTTGTGTCTATACGTTGGTAACATAACAAACAGCTGGCAATATAATAATATGTCTGTAACAGTTACTTTATGATTCTGGTTGGAGCAGCTACTGTTACGATCTAGAAACAGTTTTCGAAGAAAATAGGTTGCAACAGCTGATCGGCCACCCGCCAATAAGTCTGTCCAGGACTATAGGCTGCAAGGTCAACATTGGTTAATTCTAAAAATTATTTTATGGAGTAGCAAGCAAGGGCAGTTAACAATAAGCCATGAATAAACCTCAGTCTTAAACCTATCAAGGCTAGCCAACTGCTAGCCACTGCAAAAGACGTCCAGAGTTAAGAAAACTTTTAAAAAAAAGTTGGCTCTTACTCTGCTCCTGGCCACCTGGCGTGATGGACTGCAGTATATTCACCCTAATGGCTAATTGGGGCCTTGTTATTTTAATTTTGAAGCATTAGGCCTGACGCACACTACATCGAACGCGACACGACACGACAAGACATTTTGACGGAAGGTGTTTTATACGGCTCAGTTAGTATGAGTTTAAATGGAGCTGACGCATACTACATCGAACAAAACGCGACACGACAATAAAACGCCTTAAGGCGTTTTTTACTCGTCTGGGGAAGGTACTGAAATTTTCGTTTTATGACAAAACGCTATCAAACAAAATCAGAGAATCCAACTCTGCGCATGCGTTGCGAATCACGTGACTTCCTTCCTCCCTCTCCCTTTCCAGAAATATATCTGTCATCTACGGAACGACTACGCAGGCTTTTTGCTTTGCTTGCTTGTGAAGTTGAAGTGAAAATGAGTGAAAACCGTTGGTCTTCAATGACCGTTGGTCCGAAAATGAGTGAAGTTGGCCGTGGATGTGGACAAACTATTATTTTTAGTTCAAAACAACCCGCCAATTTACAACTCTACTTTGAAAAAGCATTTCTGGTATTGGAGGTCCATTTTAAATAAAAGACGATAAAACTAAAATAAAAAAATATTAAACGTAATATCGTGTCACAAAACACACCAAAACACAAAAGAAACACTTTAAAAAGAGTTAAAAGTAATTTTAAAAAGTTCAGGTCACAATGGACCGGAGCCGGCCCATGGGAAAGGCGGGCGACGCACAACCGTAAGAAGGCAGGTTGCCTTAGTAACGCACGTATAAATAACTCCGAACTACTCCGCAACCCAGGGCCACACTGACTGATTAATTTCGTCGAGTAACAACCGGCGACATGTGACCGGGCAGGTCGGCGCGCGCGTTTCGCTACCGGTCACCGGTGACCGAGCCGCACCCAAAGTGTTAAGAGTTCATCTAACAACGCTGACACTCATCCCTTCACCTCAGTCCCTCCCCTTACAATAGATGCAAACGAAACTTTCTGAATAGGCCTCGTGTTTTTGGAATAGTCACATGGATGAAACAAAATGTTAGTTTTCTAAGTATACTGTGATCTTATCACACCTAAAAATTGCAACCTGGAAAAAACTCCAGGATTGAGGTACGCTAAGGTTATTAACATCATAAATATCATTTTGTGAAGTTGTAGTTTGATATTATAGTGTTTGTGATGTATTGGAGCTAATTTAATGTTTTACAATTATTTATCAGTAGAAATATTTAAATCTATTGGTCTAAACCTACACTTGTGTGGAGTAAAATTTGTTGTAAATACTTACAGTTTTAGCTATCGTAGAAGAAGGAGATGATTTATTTGTGCCTGAAAATGAAATAAGAATTATTTTAACACTGGTATTAATTACCAAATGTTGTGGTAGTTGTAATGACACTTCAAAGTTTTTGGATGGAAAATGAAAGAAATTGCAACAGCTTTTTCAATCAGTTGTTTTCCTAAACTCGAGCACTATTATGTGTCTAAAAAGGGTTAAAACAGGTTTCATAGGTGAACATGGTAATGACAACAGACATTGGAGGAACTCTAGCAGCTTAGATCTTTATGCTAAAAAGTAATACATATTTCTAATCATTAGTTCCATTACTAGGGATTAAAGTAATGGTTTTTGAGTGCGGTCATAAGTTTTGTGACCGAGAGGATAAATTTCCCATTTAGATACGTAAACCATAATTTCTAAGTCATTATGTGTGAATGTACACAATTTTATATTTAAATTTTAAAACTTTCCATAATTTATTGTTATACAACATTACCTGGAATTTTTTCATCAGAATCGACTAAACTTTTTCTTTGTTTAATGTAAGAGCCACTAAGGATATCAGGAGAGGATAGGTTCTAGAACAGGACAGGGTGAAGGTTGGGTAAGTATGGTTGTACTTTATTTGCAATTAATTCGTTTTGTAAAACCTACCGTAATATCCTATGGCAAACAAGTGCCTATAAGTAACTGAGTATAAATGGCTTACCATTTTACTTTGTGGAGCAGTCTTTTGTAGGGTACTTAAGATATGTCTAAGCTCTACGGCGTTTGTATTTTTACAATGTCGACAACTCTGTAAGAAAAAAAAATAACTTAAAATTAAGTTATGTACAAACCTATAACTTCATGAAAAGTATATTAAAATAATTTTTTATGGATGTTGTGAGTGTTGTAAATGGAGTGTTGTTTTTATCGAAGAGTAAGGGAGCAGTATGTCATCAACGATTTACAGTAAATTCAAATTCTAAAAAATGTCTTTGGTGTGAAAACTGAGATGTCAAAAGTGTTAAATCCTCAACCACACAAAACTACTCTATACACAATTTTTTTCAATTACTGCAGACTCATTTAGCTATTCTCAGGTATTTAATCCTCAAAATTAAACAGTCAAAGCTTAAAATCTTTGATACTTAAGAACGGTAGTTAACAAAATGTTGTACATTTATTTTATGAGTTAGGATATTAAAAATAATTTACACATTGTATAGTAACAAACATGTGGATTTTTGGCAGATAATAATTTTCTAATGCACTTTAAGTTCAAGATGATTGTTTGAGCTTACTCTGGAATGTTGATATGCTGATATCACTCGGTCCAGGAAGTTGGGTGGCACCACAGCACTGGGATCAAATTCTTTGATTATTTGCTCAGATTTTTGGCATTCATTCTGAAATAGCCAAAACACAAAAATTAGCCCCAAAAATTTAGTTTGTTTTTTTATTAATTTGGTGCCTTGCATAGACTTCATGCTACAACAACAGATCTAGACAATTCTCATGATAAATAAGCATTAAATATGAGCTGGTACAGTAGAGGTAAATGAAATGAACCACTGACAACCGCAACTTACTGGTTTACTAGAGGAAGGTGAGGCTGATGATTTAGAAGCTGCAACATCCTCAGTTGACGTATCATCAACATGGTGTTCAGCTGCATCCAGAAGCTCTTCGTGCAGGGAGCCTGCGAGACTGAGTGTGTCGCTGCCCGCGGACTCACGCTTCTGCCTCTCTCTGTCCACAGCGATCATCAACCGCTCCTTGCTGTCTCTCGCATGGCTCAGCGCTGCACGAAGCTCTTGCACTTCCCTCTGCAAACAAGGTTATGTTCAAAATTGTGTCTTATTTCTAACAATCTCGCTATTCCTGATACCGTATACTACTATTTAATTTCAACTCACAAAGCATGAATTCATACATTGCACTGTAATTCTTCATGTGAACTCATAATTTAACATGCACTTGGATAGAATTCTGTTTATATGATTCTAGAGCTCAATATCTGTTAGAATTTCCTCCATACTGGTACATCAAACTTATCATACCAATCTATACCCAACCCCTCATTGTACTTTCACATGGCATTAGGTCCTACAACTTTATATACTACTAAGTTCTTTTAGGTAGCTTATAAGATTGAAATAAAGTATTCTTTTGGTCTTAGACATGTAAAACATGTTCTGGGGAGGATATGTGTACATCCATGTACCTGGGGAGGTACATGTTTTGAAGATGGAAAACCAACGCCATTTACTGAATGTTATCACCACTATTCCTAGAAACTTGCAGCTACAGAACCATCAATGTATACAGAACCAAATCGGTAGAGACATCCCATTTTACAAATTTTAGTTTTGTCCTCGAAAACCAGAGTTAAAACTAGAGCCCTAATTACAATGGAGAAGCTTCTTTCTACCTCACAAATGTCAAAATGACAGATTTGTTTATAAAAAATCAAAACAATAAAAAAAGTCTGCAACATTATTCTAGCCATCTGAATCATTGGTCGGGTTCACGTTCATCCACCGCAATTCACCGCAACTGGGATTCGGTGGGTTTTTTTGGGGTTAGAAAAATAAAAAAGGCACGTAAACGTCAACAATCAAAATCCCGGTGGGTTCATAAGACAGCAGCAAAATGACGTCATTAGGATCTACCGGGATTTATCAAGTGACCATTGGGATTTGTCACGTGATTATCTAAATCCCGATAATCACGTGCTGTGGTGGATGAACGTGAACCCAACCAATGTATCTAGAATGAACCAAGATAGGTGACACCAACAGCTGATTGAAGCTGTCCTGCACCTTTGACGCCATGTTGTTTATCTTGACACATGAGGGGTTTGCTTTAAATATTTTAAGTGCTACAACTTTGATGTAATTGATTTTGTTATTGTTTTTGCTGATGTCACCTACCTCCTTCTCATTCTAGATTTCTTGATCTGAATCCATTCAACCAATCAGCATGATTCTTCAATAACAAATAAATCGTGGTGGTGCTATCTGGAGAGAGGCATTCTCACTTCTCCATAAGGATGCTCCTACTTATTCGGTTCTGTATATACATTGTAACTATTCATGCAGCTTGGTATTCACATCTGCATTGTATTCTTATATTTAAACTTAAAATCAGTCTATTTCCGACGATTATTTCACTGTTTAAGAAGAGAACCCTTTATTTGATTGCTCGATGACATATCACTGTTATTGCATAAATATCCAATTTGGATAATTCTGCAAATAACATAAGTGTTATAAATAACTTCAGTTTATTATAAGCTCTCAATTTTTGTATTTGTATTTGTATTTTGTGTCTATCCACACCAGTGGCATTTTTTAACGTTTTCACGGAAAACAGTCTGAACCCCAGTCTTGTTACTATCTAACATCGACCAGTTGTTAGAAAGTATCATTAATTAATAGCCCAATGATAAATGGCAACTGGGTTCAGAATCGATCCTTTAAAAAGCTACTAACTTTCCTCAGGCGAACGGGCAAACTTTGGATTCAAAGGCGAGCACTATAACCACCCAGCTACCCATCCAGTAGCTTGTTTAAAAGACCTGAATATGCAGATTCAAATTTTACAAAAAGTCCCAAAAGATATAACAGATAAAGTACCACAGATGAAGTAATTTTATAGGATCATTTGTTTGGCCCCCTAATGCACTTTTATGTTTACCTCCATAGTCTGCACCTCTTCTCTCAGCTCGCCAATCGTAACTTCGCTTTCCTCCAGTTCCCGGCAAGCTTGGTTGTTGATCCTCTTAAGCTCTTTCACCTACAAATATTTAAAATAATATGATATAATTTTAAAGGTTAGTAAACTTTATAAGTTGAAAACATACAGAGATTATTGCACTCTTTGATCAGTAAATGACCAATAATTAATTAACTCTGTGCCCTTCTACAAAATAAAATCAACTATAAGAGTTTTAAAACTAATGATAGAGATAAAGTTGTAAACGGTTACTTCTACAAGAATAGAAATGAGGTTTAACTTGGTTGTAAATACATATTTATCATGCAATTGATTAAGAAATTTATATGATAAGTTTATACTGTATTGTGTATTTTGTAGTGCAAATAAACCAATGTAGACTACATTAATTTTCTAACTAACATCCAAAAATTTCTTCCTTATCCGAACTTACCCTAATCTAAGCAGGAACTCTTTGCAAGCAACAAGTCATACAAATAGTTTTAGGTATATTTTGTAAAATGTAAATAAATAAAACTAAAATTACTTACTTGGAATTTGCTAAAAAACTAATTACTATGAGTACTTGATTGTAGATGGTTTTAAAAGACTTATATAAAATATGCTAGGGAAAAACTTTGACCATAGAAAACTTTAGTCGCCTGTATAAAGTCACAGGTGTGTATTTTTTATTTTTCTTGTTTCTTTTATTTGTCATATCTACACCACAGGCATTTTCGTTTAAAGGTAGCATTCCTAAGCGACGACTCTAGCGACTCCAGTCGAACGGCTGTAGCCCATAGATAAACATAGTTTACAGTTCTATACCGTAGCCGCGCGACTATGACTCATACTGCTTCGCATGTAGGAATAGCACAAAAACATAGCTCCAGTCGTCGCGGCTGATACGATTAGACTGCTCATGCAAGCAGTCTAGTCGTACGGCTCGAGCCGCCTCACTAGAGCCGCTAACATGCGAAGCAGTATGAGTCATAGTCGCGCGGCTACAGCATAGACCTATAAACATGTTTATATTTCTATGGGCTACAGCCGTACGACTGGTGTCGCTAGAGTCGTCGCTTAGGAACGCTACCTTAAAGGAGTTATGTATACTAGGAACACATTAATGCTTTTTGGGAAACAATTCCAAACACAGCAAACTTTGGTGGGTTAATTGGGTACCTTTGGTCCCCATATTTTTCCCATTTTGAATTAGTCCAACTAAGAATTGCCAGAACTAGCAAAATAAGTTTTTTTAAGCTAATAAATAAATCCAATTGGTTTTAATCATAACATTGGCAAACATAAACTATTGTTAGGAATAAGGTAACTATTTAATTGTTCCTTATATAGTTAGGATCCATCAAACAATATTACTATAAAAATTAAATACAGTATATCACTCACCAAATTCCTGTGTATTTCATCACTTTCTTCCTTCTCTTGTTCTCGTAGGTCTAAATCACCAAGTAGATCTCTCATTTTTCTTCTGGTAACATCCAGTTCTTCTCTCAATGGTTTTTCAACGTTCTCCTTAAACTTTTTCAACTTTTCAGTTGCGTCTTCAAGTTCTGCCGTCAGTCTTTCATTTCCCTCTTCCAGTATTTTCTTCTCCTTGTCTTTTTGAGCTATCATTCCTTTTAAATGGGATATTTCACTTTCTAATTGATTAACTCGCTCTTGAAATTGAGTTTCTAAATCTCTGTTTCTTGAAAGCTTCCTTATTTGGGCTTCAGCCTTTTCAATATCTGCCTGTTTTTGATTAAGCTCATCTTCCATGTTTTTCAACTGTTGTTTATATTCTACTTCCATCTTATTCAATATTTCATCTCCTTTCTGAACAGTTTCTTGGTAAACTTTTTCTTTTAATTCCAATTCCCTTATTCGCTCATCCATGCTTTGACATTTATTTGATAATTCCTCAATGACTAAAAATGCAGCATTAGCAGTGCCTGAAACGTAAGGTGGCTCAATAGATTCTCCCTTTTGTTTCAGTGTTAGGAACCTTTCAATCTCCTCTAGATTTTTCCTCAAGTTTTCTTTATCTTGGTGACTTGGGAGTCCAGGAAATGATAATTTTTTATTTAACAGAAGTGCAGTATCACTCGTAGAACTTTGAACTGACGCTTTTCTGCTGTCACTGTCAATGAAAGGTCTAACAGCATTTAACATTCTCCACAAATAATACATCACCATGGCTGGAACAATATTTTCTAATGTGTGAAGACGGTACCGAACTTCCATTTCTTTCTCCTCCATTTCAAAGTTTTGCTGCTCTAATTTGTTGACTAATGCTTCCATTTTGGCAGCATATTGCCTTGCTTCATTCCTCTTTCTTTCCTCTTCTGAGAGAGTGCTTCGAAGATTGGCCATTGTACGAGCATTTTGTTGTAACTGTACCTGAAGATCACTTTTTTTCTCCCCCAAAGCACTCAATTTAACCTCTAACCTGGAAAGAAACAAACAATGTAAAATTTAAAATTAAACTAAACATGGATTTTCTTTAAAAAAAATGTAATTTAAATTCTATTAAGAATTGGTAAAACACAAGATTTTTAGGTAGGTATATGTATATAAATATAATTTATTATTTATAATCTTATTACACATTGTAACTTGCTATAATAACAAAGAATACTAATACAAATTTTGATATTATTTAAAAGTCTAATTGTTTTATAAGTGATTTCTTAATATACCGGTACTCATTGAGAATTTGATTGCTGTCAAGGCTATTAATTTTTGAGTATTTTTTCCAAATTATATTTATTCCAAAAGTCTTGAGTGAATTTAGGAATAGTGCCTCAAGCACCGATTAATATACCATCAAAGTCCATATATACTTCAAATTTTTTAATGTTGCATTTATCTCGATAATAGTGAGTTGTTTTATTGTAAATTTTGGTTTTTTCTTTATGAATTTCTAGTGCTTGGTCTTGATTCTGTTCAAAACGGACTGTCGGGTCTAGTATCAGTCCCCACCCTTGATTTCTCTCAATGACGATTATGTCGCTGCGTCTGACAGAGCTACCTTCTTCGAGTCCCATTACTTCCTTGTATACTTCATAACTTAATTCTTTTTCTTTCTGAATTCATCTGCAATTTTTCGGATAGTGTGATGACGGGTATTTCGAAGAAGGTCATTAAAGGGGCATTGTCCAAGGACGTGGGGTAGTGTTTCACGGATGTAACTCTCAGTTAGTTACAGGACAATGCCTGCACTGGTACCCATCCCTGGACCTCCCATGAATACTTCTTAAAGGAACTACATCTCCAATCATTTTTAAATAATATTTAAATTCGGACTCTGTCAGATCGCGACTTCTGGCCAAAGAATGATTGATCTTCTGACATTCACTGAAAAGGATAACCCCTTTCCCTTGTAAGGCAATTTACACGATTTGCTGTACTCCTGCTCTCTTAAAAATTCTCACAATATCTTTGTCTTGGCTTTATAAAAATCTTGATCTATATTTAATTTTTTAAGTCAGTACAGCACTTCAAAAATAAAACAATCAAATTGAGGGATGAATTTTAAATTGCTTACCATACTTGTAATGTATCCTAGAAAAAGGTTGTAACGCTTATTATTTGAAATTCAATTTTATGAGCTTTGAAAAAATCAAATAAATATTAAGTACATCAATTAATAATTAACAATCATAACGTTTATTTCCATAAATTTTATGAAAATAAACAAATCTACTTTGACAGATGTAAATAATGCTGATTTACAGAACTGAAATTGTCCCCCATGTGATTTATTTGAAGACAATAATATTATTCGTATGATTTTCTTTAAATAAATGGAAAATGCCACATAAGTGTGAGACTTCAAAACTTATTTATACAGCATGAAATGTAAGCCCTGTAGGAAAAGATTTTCACTCATTTATAAATATTGACTGGATTTAAAAAAAAGATGGTTCATTAAGCTGGACTTAACCAAAAAGTGGTGCACAATTAATGTATAAATTGCATACTCACTTTTGGCACCTTAATCTCGTATCATTTTCAGCTTCTTCAAACTCACACTTTTCTTCCTCCAGTAAACGATTTTGTTCTTTTAGTTTCCTCAATGTACTCTGCAGATGTTTGACTTGTGAAGCCAGCAATACTTCTTTTTCCAGTCTTAGTGCAAGTAATCGAGACTGCTCGTCTCCCCGGCTCTCATATATGGCAATTTTATCCTCCAGCATTTGCACCCTCTCTCTGTAGAATAATAGATCTTTTAGCGAAGCGTGTGTTAGGAACTCTGAATCAGCCTCTGGTTTTAGCAACTTTTTATTACCCCCTTTCTCCTCTATCCTCTCTCTTATCTGGGTGAGTTTTCGTATCTCTGCCCCCAAATCGCCTGGGGGCGGGTCGAAGGTCCAGTCTGTTTGTGTACAGACGTTCAGTACGCAGGTAGTCAGACCGTTGTCTTCAAAGATTCCGCTCTCCTGCATGCAGTCTTGGTCTCTTAGCAGTCGCTTCAGAGGTATGTCGTCTTTCACGTCCCTCCCATGGTAAGTAGAAGACAGGTCAGTGAAAGGAAGGACGGTTGCGATTATCCTACTGGGTGACTTGGCATGCTCCATGTTTCCTGATGGTAGATGGTCAAAATTCTTTGTCTGAAAAAACCATTTAGCTATGAAATAACAATTAAAAAGATACAAAAGAAGTCTGGAGTTTGGATTGTTAAAGTTTCCATCAACAAAATGTAGGAGGCAGTTAAAGTAGTGTTTCCAGTTTGAAACATTTCTTTAATGTATGTTCAAACGGAGCGGGGCATTTGGTGTGGAGCCAGAGGCTTTACTGTAATCATCATTCTCTAATGGTAAGGTAACCTAATATAGTAAGGTAAATTTGTATGATTGTATGTGTGTATGTACACTGAATTTGAAAACGGCTCTAACAATTTTCTCAAAAACTCCAAATAACTTAGTTTTTGGGATAAAAGGAAAATATACATATACTGTTTTAGTGGTAGGAAAAATCTTATTTTGTTATAATCTTTAATTAATGAAATCCAAAAAAATTTTATATCGGTCTCTTTTGGCCTTAGAGAGTTGCGTAATTCATGCTGAATTTCATAAAATTTAAGTTTTTATCAATATTGATATACTTTGTCAAGTATTATCACACAGTTGCACAGTAGTCAATTGCTGCACAACTACAACCCAATGATAAAAATAGCGCGCCTGCGCTATCACTCAGGTGATCGGGGAAGGCAGGGGAGCGCCCGTTATTCTCCCCTCTCCCCAGCCCTGGGGGAAGATATGAGTCACTACTTGCCGGCCACCGCTGAATATAGTCAGTGCAAACACAGACAGATAATGAAATAGTTTTTTTATTGAGATTTCTCATCTGTGTGATATTTATCAAATCTATATTTACCACTTAAATGTATTTATAAGAAGATGATACTATCTAGAGCAGTGTTGCCCAACCTTTTGGTGCCCGCGTACCACCTGAGCTTTTTCAATTTTTTGGCGTACCACCCAAACTCATACACAACCCCCCCCCCACCCCCCACCTTACAAATGCAGCAGGAAAGAGTGTAGGTTGTTGTTTTCCTTTTAACATATTTCATTATAGACCCCTAATTAGTAGTCAGAAAAAATTAAATTCACATTTAAAACAAATAATTTAAAAAGTTCTATTTTATTGAGAAAAAAAAATCATAAATTGAGATGAACATTTTATTTTGAAGATATAAAAATATTACTATGATTATTAATTAACGAAATATTATTAATGAGCCTATATTACGTTATCCACTTTGAAACTAAAAATTGCTAGCTGCAGGCTTTATAAACAAAGTTTCATAAGGCCTACAATACAATTTAAATAATTTGTTTCAAATACACACTTACGCGAAAAAAGGTTATTTTGCATTCCTACAAAAGTAACTAAAACAATAAAAATACAAAATTAACAAACTAATAAGTATATTAACAGCAAAATAGGTTGTTAATGGGAAACTTACTGTTATTTCTTGCTCAGTAAATGATCCTTTCAGGGTGCTGATTAATAATCAGGACTAATTTTACACATGCACAAATAACGGTCATGACACAAACTATTTTGACTTGACTGGATTTTGGCTTTACCGAACGAATACACCAACTACCAACGAGGTTTAAACTCGTTGGAGTACACAGAATGTGTTCCAGGGTTACCAAGTGATGAACTTCATTTTCTCCGTGGATATGACCAAATTAATTTTCTCTATCGTTTCATTGTTTCTGCGGAGCATGTCTTGCAACTTCAAATAGAACAAGGTAATTCATAGGCCTAATTCAAGGGTTCAGACGGGTAGTGGACACAAAATCACTATTCATTAGTATAAATATGCTCGGAAAAAGGACTCTTAACTTAAAATAATTTAATTCGTTAAGTTGGTACGAAATTGCGTGTTATGTTGAAGTATGGAAGAGGTAAAGCTATAACCTATTGGAGTCTCTCAAATTATGTGTAAAAACGTTGTAACGCAGAACTGAGCTGACCAAAACGGCTGTTGGCATCACGTAGTTCAAAAGTGCCTTTTTATTCTTCGTGTATTTAATTTTGTTCTTCCTTTGTCTCTCGCGTACCACCAGTGGTACGCGTACCACCGGTTGAGAAACACTGATCTAAAATGCTAAAAACTCCCTCAAAAAATAAAAAATAAAAATTTTGCTGAGTTTAGATACGTTTTTAATTGTACTTTATACTGATGGTTATTTTTTGTTTTAATAAATAAAATAAATTTAAAATGTGAATTGTTGAAATATAAATTACTGTACAAATAAAAGAATGTTAAACAATAAGAAAATCAGTTGGTAACTAAAAACTAAAAAACCCACTTGCTACAGTCTCAAAATGTGGTTTAGCAAATTAATATAAGAAAGCAGCATCTTTAGGTGTACACTAAAACAATCTGAAAAGTTAGTGAGCGAAGCAAACAAGTTCGGCTTGGTGTAAGTGAGCAAGTTTATTGAAATTCGGGATCTTAGGATAACCTTATGTGAATCTCAGGGCGAAGTTTGGATAACCCCCCAATCGGCGAAGAATTTCGCCCCCAATCGGCGGTAAAAAGCGCCCCCTACTGGTGGAAAACACTGCTTTTATATCGACGGTAAATAGCGCCCCTAAGTCTGACTTAAATTAGAACAGTCCTGGGTAGTGCCCCCTCAAGTGCTACCCAGAACTGTTCTAATAACCCCCTCCCTCGCTACCCAAGACTATTCTAATTTAAATCAGACTTTTTTCAGTTAAATTGCACCCCGACCGGCGTTCAACAGAGTCCCTCACATTGGTAAAAAGCGCCCATGATCAACAGTAAATATCACCACTGAACAGAGTTACTCACCGGCAATAAAAAATAATGTGCAAGATCAATGGTAAATAGTGCCACTGATCGGAGCTAAGCAGCGTCCCCCCCACGGTAAAAAGCGGCCATGATCAACGATAAATATAGTTCCACTGATCGGAGTTAAATTGCAGCCCCGATCGGCGTTCAACAGCGTCCCTAACATTGGTAAAAAGTAGACATGTAACGGATATCCGGTTACTATCCGGTATCCGGCCTATCCGGCCTTTTTTTTAATATCCGGTATCCGGCCGGATATTGGCTACTATTCGGCCAGATACCGGATACTTAAATCTATTATTTGGCACTGCTTGATCGCTGCTTGTAACGGTCTTCTTTTTGGTCAAGACAAACATTACAAAAATAAAAACAACAAAAAATAGAAAAAAAAACTTACAGACTGACTGATAGCGAATGAAAAATTTGTGCCTCTTACACGGTCCCACGGTCAGAGGGACAAGTTCTTACTTGTCTTTTCGTAAATTATCCTTAAACTTTAAACTAAAAGCTAAAACATGAGCCGAATATCCGGAAGCCGGATATTCGGCGCTCCGGCCTAGAACCTTGCCGGATATCTGGTATCCGGTATCCGGCCAAAAGACCTATCCGTTACATCTCTAGTAAAAAGCATCCATGATTGATGGTAAATTAGTGCCCCTGATTGGAATTAAAGAGTGTTACCCAGCGGCAGTAAAAAAACGTCCAAGACCGAAGGTAAATTAACGCCCCTGATAGGAGTTACACAGTGTTACCCACCGGCGGTAAAAAAAGAGTGCCCCGACTGGCGGTAAACATCCTCAAATTTACGGTAATCAGTGCCCCTGAGCTGTAAAGAGAGTTCAAATGTAATAAATAGCACCCATTATAGGCAGTAAAAAGAGGCTATGATAAGAGGTTAAGAGCCCACTTAACACTTCCCAATGAAATGAATCTTCGCATATTCACAGTGAATAAATAATTATTGTTGTTCGAAATTTGTTTGTACAGTACACTCTCGTTCATCGGACTCGGCGACATCGGAACTCCGCTTCATCGGAACTGAAAATCTGGACATCATTAATTTTTTTTCTAACGAAATAAAGAATTTTTCCGTTTTGGCGCCTTCAATTTCCATTCCTTCTATCCGCACAACAGTGAAGTATCACATTTTGCATCAAAAGTCATCAGGCGTTTTCCATAATCTGTACCCATCGATGTGATTTACGAGGCCGTGGAGTATTCGCACAAAAACAGAAAGAGGAAGGGGGCAGGAAGTGAACAATACATCCGCTTCGACCGCTTCCCAAACTGTCATTCAGTCTGTCTCGCGTCGCGACCTGTGTTACGTGGAAGTCAGTTGACTGCTGGAATTTGAGAATAAAGATTTTGGATCTTTATTTCCTGCATTGTTTTTATTCCTATAGGTTCATTGTTACTACAGTATGTTCAAAGTTTGAGTGCCTTATTTTCATAAAATCTCTTGTGTTATCTTAGAAACAAGAGTGAATACAATCACGATAGGTCAACGTACAAGCGAAAATGATTACTCACGACGGACTCCGCTTCATCGGAATTTTTTGACATCCGAACCGGCCGTCCGCCACATTAGTTCCGATGAACGAGAGTGTACTGTAATGAATTTTGAGTAGTTTTTTATTCTAAGTGTTTTATCTGATAATAAATTGGTAATAAAAATATACTTTTACTTTAAACGTTTTTTTTTTTTTTGTAATATATCGGCTAAAATAAATGGCTGGAATGGATCCGGGGGGAGGTGGCGCCTATCAACAACTTCCCCTAGGATGCCAGAAAACCTGGGGCCGGCCCTGGTGAATCTGTGAATGGGTATTATTGTAAAAGAATTGTATACGTTTACCGAGCTCGGCCCCTCAGGGACTTAACGTTAAATAGTTTAGTCACCTGCGCCGCCTCCTGACACATGGCCGCCAGAGTCGCCTCCAGGTTCTCCAGCCGCGTCTCATAGTGCCTCAGCAGCGCCAGGGCCTGCTGGACGCTGATCCTCTCCGCTACGTTCTCCAGGCTCTGACACAGCTGGGCCAGCCTGCTCTTCACATCCCTGTTGTTTGGTTCCTAGAAAATATATGTCTCTTGTACCAGTCTCTTGTTTTCAATGTAACATGGTGCAGACTTTGAGGCGTACTCAATCCATAGCTGGATTATTAAGAAATCACTATACCCAGTTCAAAATTAATATGGCCTAAAGACAGACTTTTATATCACACCACAGGATGAATTCCCTTCATATCCTCCTGAACGCCATGGTAAAAATATTTGTTTACGAAAAAGCAAAACAATGCAATGAAAAAGCAACAATGTTTTCCTTTTGGGTTCTTGATAGAGAGATAAATGGGAAAAATTGGGGAAATTAAAATTCTAAATTCAACCGTACATTGATTTTGAACAGACTTTAACTGTAGACTATGACCTATACTTCAAAGAATGTCATCAACTTTTACACCATGAACCACATTGGGTACTTTGCCACCAAGGCGTAAATGTCTTGTAAAGTTCGCTCTATTGTTAGAGTAATCGACTTTGGAATTATTAGAAATATTTATAAACTGTATGTATTAATAATCTTATAGGTGATGGTCCAGAACTTACATCTTTAGCATAATGTAAAAAGTAGTCTACATTGAATTATTAAAGAATTTATTTTTCTGATTCAAACACAAATACAGATGAATTTATCTGCCTTATACTTACTAATTAAAAACAAACAATAAAAAGATAATAATAAAATACAATTTTATAAGACTTATCATAGTTGAACATTTTAGAATAATTACCATTTTAAAATCTTGAAAGTCAGCTTCGCTAATATCTTCGCTCGTCGGTAAAGACATAACTCCACTGTCACTAATGTCGTCTATTTCTCTATCTCGTGTATCGGGACTTCGGCTTGAAGGAGACTGTAACAAAACCCCAATAATTAAAAAAATATTCATTTGCTATAAGTTAAAAAAATGTTGATAATAACAACATTTTTGGCTTTACTTATTTTTCTAAATTACAAGTCTTATAATTTTAGTTGCACAAAACCACCCAGAAGGTTTTTATACAATAGGAAATACAACCCGCTTAGGAAAATAGCCCTCTTAAAAATACATAGGAGCACTGTAAGTGACTTCTCCGATGTTGTCAGTTTTGTTTTATTTACAATTCCGCTTAAGTTCGTATTAGCTAATAACAGATGCCAACATGTAATAACAGATGAGTTGGCACAAATTGGCAACACTTGTTAATTCAGGCGAGCAATTTTGTGATGCCTACTTTAGTTAAATAATGATAACGCATGTATCAGGGTAGCCGAGCCAATAATTGGTAAATTATTAATCATCACTTTACTTTTTCAGACTAAGCTCGTTCATCCGCTCACTCGCCCTCTTCCTTTTTAAGACGAGTTTGTTCGCTTCGCTCACTCGTCAGGCCAAAGGGTGCTGTCTTTGGTATAAATTTGTTGAACCACAAGTTATAGAGTAAAACATTGGTTTGTATCTACAATTATCAGCTAATTTTAGTTCAATTTAGTAGCTACAAAAAAACTACATGAGGATAACATGGGAACTTTGAAGGGCTCTAGGACAGAAACCGAATTTTAACCAGTCATGGGACCAACTGCAATCGATTCCAGGTGGCTGAAACCCCCATATTCAACCAAAAAGTAACAAATTCTTGGACAGAAAAAATTTGCATGTGCAAACAGTGCTTGTTTTTGGTCATACCTTACTACTTGTAAATGATATTGAGATAATGGAATTATGCTAAACCGGCCGAAAGAAACCAAATCGAAATCGTCAATTCATTCCCCAATTTCCTGGTTGATATTGCTGTCTTCTGGGACTCTGTAGCAATCATAATGCCTGATATTTTAAGAAAAATGTTAATTAAAGTCAGCACTTTATGGTTATATTTTTATATTTCATTATACATGACATAACGTTGACATATGTGACTAATAATTACTTATTCTTTTATAATGTCATTACTAAACTTTTTTGTAATGTACCTAATCCTTTCAATGCAATGGTACAATATATTTTATTACGCCTTTTTTATGAAAAATTATCAGATCCGATGTGTTGGATCTTGCCTTTCATAAAAAAAGTGCCAAGATGTAAAATATCTGGCTCTCAAACATTGGTTGTCTTGATTGTTGTTTTGAAACATCAATAATTTAATTCAATTATGAACACGATTTAGATCCAAAATATGGTTCTCTAGCTCTTTTGGGCATAAAATTTTATTTATTATGATTCTTTTTCATGTGCTTACCTCTGCCCCCTTGGAAATCCAACAATTTGCAAAAGTTATGTAAATATTTTGCAATACCGACATGGTTAAATTTTGAAATAAATTGTGATATCACCCATTTTATTCCAGCAACCACAACCTTGAAATGGAAGCTGCCGCAGCTGCCGCCGTCGTCCAGCTCCAGTATGCGGAACTCCAGCAGGTCGTTCTGCTCGCGCAGTTCCTGAGCCTCCGCCTCCAGCTCGGCCTGTCGCCGCTGCAGCTCCGTGATCTGCTCGGCCAGTGCCAGGTTGATGACATTATCGCTGTCCGCCCCCCGCCGCCGCACCTCCCTCAGCTGTTGCTCCAGCTTGCACCTGCGATCAGGTAATGATTATGAGCCTCGGCCTCCAGCTCTGCCTGTCGCCGCTGCAGCTCCGTGATCTGCTCGGCCAGCGCCAGGTTGATGACATTATCGCTGTCCACCCCCCGCCGCCGCACCTCCCTCAACTGCTGCTCCAGCTTGCACCTGCGATCAGGTAACGATGAGCTTGTGCGTCGGCAAAACAACCCCCTCCTATAGTCCCACAAATATTAACTGGTAAGTTATGTTTTAAAAGTCTGACCCCACTGACTGTCTTACCTAAGACAGTCGCTCGTTTTATAAGCACTTCTTAAATATTCCATAATGTCTCAGAAAATAGCCTACATGAGGTAGAATACTAAAAAGAAATCTAAATGTTTGCATTCGTCTCTCCGATTTTTTTATACTCTCCGAAAATTTCATAAATGTTTAGTATGGGGTGCCATCAATTAAGATATCACTTGAAGAAAGATGCTATTTTTGATATTGATGAAAATTGTTCATAAACAGAACCTAATTTTCACTGAAGGAAGTGGCTTCTTTTACAGCCATGGGCTTTCTAGATGTTGACTGACAATATAATGTGTGTCTACTGTCTCCTGTCTAGCTAGTGTCTACTGTCTATTGTCTACTGTCTCCTGTCTACTGTCTAGCTGGTGTCTACTGTCTACTGTCTACTGTCTATTGTCTACTGTCTATTGTCTATTGTCTACTGTCAATTGTCTATTGTCTACTGTCTATTGTCTACTGTCTACTGTCTATTGTCTACTGTCTACTGTCTATTGTCTACTGTCTATTGTCTATTGTCTACTGTCTCCTGTCTACTGTCTAGCTGGTGTCTACTGTCTACTGTCTATTGTCTACTGTCTGTTGTCTATTATCTACTGTCAATTGTCTATTGTCTACTGTCTATTGTCTACTGTCTACTGTCTATTGTCTACTGTCTACTGTCTATTGTCTACTGTCTATTGTCTATTGTCTACTGTCTCCTGTCTACTGTCTAGCTGGTGTCTACTGTCTACTGTCTACTGTCTATTGTCTACTGTCTACTGTCTATTGTCTACTGTCTATTGTCTATTGTCTACTGTCAATTGTCTATTGTCTACTGTCTATTGTCTACTGTCTACTGTCTATTGTCTAGCTGGTGTCTACTGTCTACTGTCTACTGTCTATTGTCTACTGTCTACTGTCTATTGTCTACTGTCTATTGTCTATTGTCTACTGTCTATTGTCTATTGTCTACTGTCAATTGTCTATTGTCTACTGTCTATTGTCTACTGTCTACTGTCTATTGTCTAGCTGGTGTCTACTGTCTACTGTCTACTGTCTATTGTCTACTGTCTACTGTCTATTGTCTACTGTCTACTGTCTATTGTCTACTGTCTATTGTCTATTGTCTACTGTCAATTGTCTATTGTCTACTGTCTACTGTCTACTGTCTATTGTCTACTGCCTACTGTCTATTGTCTACTGTCTATTGTCTACTGTCTACTGTCTACTGTCTATTGTCTACTGTCTATTGTCTATTGTCTACTGTCAATTGTCTATTGTCTACTGTCTATTGTCTACTGTCTACTGTCTATTGTCTACTGTCTACTGTCTATTGTCTACTGTCTATTGTCTATTGTCTACTGTCTACTGTCTCCTGTCTACTGTCTACTGTCTCCTGTCTACTGTCTAGCTGGTGTCTACTGTCTACTGTCTACTGTCTATTGTCTACTGTCTATTGTCTATTGTCTACTGTCAATTGTCTATTGTCTACTGTCTATTGTCTACTGTCTACTGTCTATTGTCTACTGTCTATTGTCTACTGTCTATTGTCTATTGTCTACTGTCTCCTGTCTACTGTCTAGCTGGTGTCTACTGTCTACTGTCTACTGTCTATTGTCTATTGTCTACTGTCTATTGTCTACTGTCTACTGTCTACTGTCTATTGTCTACTCTCTATTGTCTACTGTCTACTGTCTCCTGTCTACTGTCTACTGTCTACTGTCTACTGTCTACTGTCTAGATGGTGTCACTATATACAGACCTGACCCTCTCCTCCTCTCTGAGCCTGGAGATGGCCGCTACATGACTCCTCTGCAACTCCTGATGTTCCTCTAGCAGCAGCTGGTACAACGTCTCCAGCCCCACCTTCTGTAACAACAGTCCGCTGGTGTGTACAAAACAACATTTCAAAAAATATTCTAAAAGTATTTTTATAAAATCTAAATTATGGAAATATACTTGGTCAGACACAGGAGAACAATCTATAATTGTTTCAATGCCCATCTATTCCTGAAATATCTTTGAATATCCTGTCTAGGTAAACCTTCTCTTACTCGGGTGGAACGAATAAAATATTTTTTTACTTCTGTTTGATTTTAAAGGAGTCTATATCTTATGGTTTGGACCACTTTAGTATATAAAGTATTTTGAAATCATTCTAAAACGATTCTCTTGTCAGTGATCAGTGGAACATAATATTATTTTATGAGACATAAAGGGATGGCAAATACCGCACAAGCCATCCTTTTTTTAATAAAGTAAACCAGTAGATATATTGTTTTTAAAGGGCATTCACACATTTTGCCATCAGTGTGATGGCTGGATTAATTTCACAAGAATAAGCCTATTCACAAAGTCACAATGACCTTGAACAATTTGGGACTGTGGCAGACAAGGAATGTATCCACAAACATGCATATGGAACTTCAAAAAAGTTTTTCATTGTGTCATTATACGAAATAACCACAAATTCGTTTAATTGTTAATGAACTTTAAACTTACATGATAATACGTAAGTCAATAGAATATAAAAATAGTGGGTTGGAATTTATTTACTTAACCTTTTATAATACTTTAAAAACATGAAATAATATTATCCCTTCTAAATAACTACACATATAACCAGTACAGTTTATCAATATCGGTACACCGTTCGTCCAGGTAGACATAAATAGAATGAGAGGTATAAGATGAAGTGTGGGCCGGAAGCTGGTGAGGAGTGGTGGACCATTGTATGCAAGATTTGGCGCCACCGAAGCCTTGAACTTCTCAAGGCACCTAACTCAGATCCGGTTCACAACCACAAACTCAACTCATACTGTTGAGGTGAGAAGGTAATCAAGATCGGTTCAAAATCCAGTAAAAGATTAAAACCCTACCTATTCTTCCACTCCTACTCTTTCATCCTTGCTCATTGCATTTGGTTGGAAAATAATTTTAAAATGTGAAAATGATATAAAATACATACTGGTATAAATAAAATGCCTAAAAATTCATTCATTTTTTCATTTAGACCCTCTAAATTCTTGTATGGTGAAATTAGACTGACTTAGTGTACCTGAGTCTATATTCAAGATTCCCTACACATTATAAGTTTCAAGGAACAGCTAACAGCAGATAAGCTCATGATTAAGTTACAACAAGAACGTTTAATAGCATTCTGTGACCAAAACTGTTGTGATTAAAACTTTTTGTCTCACCTTCGTCCAACTGTTGATTATGTCGGAGGAGTCCATTTCATTATTTCCCTTCTCCTAAAACACAGATTAAATCAATCAATATCTGTTCTATATTGCATATTTTAATGATGTCTGGAATGATTAATTTTAACAACACTTTTGGAATCTTCTAGCGTATTAATAGGCAAGCATGTTTCTTTTCTTCCTTTTTAAATTTTAAAGGCAGGGTCCTGTAGATGAGCAGAAACCCATTATAATTCACACCAGACCCCAGGGATAAGCCATACAAGCTTTCAAAATTTCAATGTTATTCTTATGGAAGAAGTTTAATTGATTAAATCTTAGGCAGATATAATATTAAATGAAAGAAAAAATGAACAAGTGTGTAATGGTATTTTTTTATTTATTTATTTATTTTAACTAATTGGGCCAAAATTTACAGACATTTTGGTCAAATTTTAACTATTGTTGATTTTTAGTACTGTACTAAAGCACAACAAGAGGAATGTTGTTGGTTTATTAGCATGAATGTCGTATCAAATACAGTGAATAAAATCCTATCCAAACCATGGTTATTGACCATTTGATTCCAAACTTATATTTTATCCCTCGTCATTAAAAAAGGAAATTACAGTACCTACATAAACTTTGGGTTGTGAAACCTCTTTCAGTTTGACAAATATCCTTTAATTTTACTTAACATAACTTTTGATGCTGTATATTTAGTATCTCTTTATTTGAATACATGCATGTGACACACACAACATTGTGTAAGTAAATGTAAAAAAGATGAATGCCAAAGTTGCGTCACAGCTTGTTGATAGTAGAAAAACAAATAATGAACTATTTGCGGCGACAGCTTGGATTGCTGCCATGATATAAAGTATATTCTACGCCTTGGTATTAACTCCATAAAAACTGCAATCAAGCAATTATTCAATATCAATCAACGTTAAATGGGTGCGATTACGCCTGCCGGCCTTGGCTATGAAATACGCAGTGTTTGAATGTGCTGCAGTTGCATTGCTTGCTTAGAAGGCGCTTCTCTGACTCGTGAAAAAGTATAAAAACATGGGTAAAAATTTAGAATTAGTGTTAATGAAAATGTTGAACTAATAAGTTAATGCTGAGAACTCCATTTCAACAATTTCGTTCTCCGATTTATGTTTACATTTATTTTTAAAGAATGGTAGGCATTGGCAGTACTGTAATAATAATTCATGTAACAATTAATAATAATTCATGGGACAATTAATTAGTAAACAATGTCTATTCGTTTTTCAACCATGGGAATGCGACGTTTAAATTAAATGTTTGTATTTATTGCAAATTTAAAAAAAATCTCAAGCAAACCATGACTAAGCACGATCTTAATCTGAAATAAATTTAATATATTGTTCACTTACATTCACAGGTTCCCACGAATTATGGTTTGATTTTTCGCTTTCCTGCTGCTCGTCTTCTTTTTTCGTCTGAAACAGACAATACAAACATTTAAAAACTAAATAGAGCATACTCTATTTTATACTATCGCAGATAAACTAAAATGTAGTTAGTCTGTGATATAACAAAGCTTAGGCCCTGCACATTTGCTGCTCGATGACAACTCCCATGCTCCCTTTTTTCAGTCCTTCCGAATTCAATAAAAACCCGAAATGTTAATGTATAGTTCATTAGTATTCATTAGTTCAACCGTCCAAAGTTGGCATAACTTACAAAGATTACCAACGAAGTAAAATGTTGAATGCTAGAGCTCAAAATCCGAAAACAAGTCTTTCGATTTCTTTTCATCTTGCATCATATCGTAACAATAAAATGTTTGTAACACTTAAAATGTTTAAAAAAAAATATTTTTGCGACAATCATAACAGTGCAGAACTTTCGATCTGCTACTTTCGATATTTTTTAAAAATACGATACTTTCAAAAACATAATATATCTTATGAAATAATATTACTAAAATTTTGTTCTGTCTGGTAAATTACACAAATGCTAGTTGTGTAACATTGGTTTCCACATACTTTAATCACATCACTTCAAATCACGGGGAACTATAGAATCAAACGTTGTGGGGGGGGGGAGAGACCCACTCGTCCAATTAAACTGAACGCGAATAAGTTGGGCAGCGCTTGCCATAAACAGTGTAGTACAAAGTCAAAGTTTTTTATTTGCCATAAAATTTACACAATCATGGGCAAGAGTCATATACAAAAAGGTAACTAAAACTAAAAAAATAAATAAAATTTAAATCTTTAACAATAGGCTAAAATAAACAAAACAGTATTTTCATTCCTTCAATTCTTGTATATATATATCGTATGGCTCATTCAGCCAGCCACCATGGTTTAAGAATAATTAAAAAAATCTGCGGTGCAGAGCACCTGAGTCAGTATAAGTAAAAATCTAAACACTAAAATAAAAAAATAAAAATTAGATCTCTCTTTATAGAGCTAAATCCAGGGCGCTAAGCCATTGCAGCCCAGCTTCACTTGAGCTATGCAGACCGGCCAATCCTTCGGGGAAGGCACTCAGTGGGCACTCTTCGACTATGTGTTCCATAGTTTGATACTCTGCTCCGCAGTCGCATGACTGGTCTTGTGTCATTCCCCATTTGTGCTTCCAATAATTACATCTCCCCACTCCAGTGCGGAAACGATTGAGTATAGTCCACTGCTTCCGAGGAAGATTCATACCACCTACCGCTACGGTCGGGTCAGCTATCAAGAAGTGATTACGACCTTGAAAAGCGTCCCAGGAGGAAGTCCAGTTAGTATGGATGGTGAAGTTCGTGTCCATCAAAGTTGTTTGTCGTTTAGCACCACCCGGGGAGTACGTGCAACTTTAATGGAATGCTGCGGACGCGAACAACATCACCCCCCACTTGTAAATTCTTGTAAATAATCGTGAACAGAATAATATTCCTTTGAAATTAAAAACTTTTTTAAAGAACATCTGAACACTTTTATGTTATTCTCTTTCTTTAGGATGGATGAAAGGGCATTAAATAGGGCTACCCCTCGACTCCGAGCGTCAAGCTACTGCAGTATCCCATACTTGTGGAAATCGGGTTAAGTTTATGTGGGCATAGGTTGGTGGTCGTATTACAATTAATTTATATTAAATGTGCGAGAATCTACCGGTAAAGAAGGGAATAAATTTGTTTATCAGCAACGGGTGTAGTTTAAGCTTTTTCTAATATTTGTTTTTTGTTTTGTTTTATGGGCAGGTATATTATTTAGGCCTATTGCTATTAATATTTTATTTTATCAATAAACCTTATGATTTAATAAAACTGTTTTATTAACTAATTCTGTCAGCACTCGTTTAGTGCAGTGAATCGCCGCCGGGCCGCCTGGAGCGCGAGTAAATGGAGTGTGGGCAATGTAGATCGTTTGCTGACAATGTTATTGCTTTTTCACAGTTCATTAAAAGTACATTATCGTAATTTTAACGACAAAAGCATTGCACAGTTCAATAAAATAAAATATTATTTAATTTAGTTTCGGTCATAATCAAAATACAACAATGATTTTTTTTTTTAAATAACCATGCAATACATTTAGTGATATAATAGTTTTTAAGTTTTAAATTGTGAACCTACACTATGGCAAAAAAGATAAACTATATTCATAAACCAGCAGAGTCATGAAATTTATAAAATTAAAAAGTGCAACTTATAGTATGCCACGTAAAGTGTTATCGACGAATAAAGGATAAGGTAAGGAATAAAGGATGTAAAATTAGGATGATCAATTTGACATATATTATTCCCATCAAACAACAGTTTGAGGCTCGCAAATAATGTTTGTTAACCAATTTTACCAAACGTAGAGGAGTAAAATAAAAAAATTAGTTCCATTTCATGTCGTTAACCTAGGACAATCAAACCGTTCCAGTGACTCGACCGTGACCCGCGTGTGAGATACGCCATTACAATCAGCATTAGCGGCTTGTAGTTGTAGTTGTATCAAGGAAGCGGTCGCCCAGGTGTGACCGCCGCGTTCCCACGGGCTTGTGTAATCAGCTGTTGAAACAAACAACAATCACCTGGCTGTCAGGTCTGCCAACAATCACCATCGCGTCGTCAGCAGTCCTGCCAATACGCCAGGGATAGACATTTAGATATATATAAAATTGTAAGTGAGTACAGTTATAGGTGTTTTAATTATTCTGTTTTATCATATCAATTTATATAGGATGACTGTGTACAGTACAGAGTAGTTATACACTTTTTTATTTACATTATTTGCAAATTTTTATCCTTGACGTAGTAGAATTTTTTTTCCAATTTAAAGCTAATAGACTTAATCTTCACGTAAAAATAGTAAGTCTAATGAATGTCCTTGAAATAAGTCGGTCATCGAGAAAAAAACTGCGCATTTGGTTTATATGATTATGTTTGTGATTATGCAGTGAACGGATATTATTAAACTACACTCCGCATTCGACTTTTTAACAGTGAAAAATGTCATTCGAGAGTTATTAAATAACTGGAGATTTCAGGACCGAAACCATACAATTATACGAAGTAGAAACATAAATTTATAGGGAATGCAGAATTGCTGTTAGTGGTACTCTCCCCAATATAAGATCATTTAAAAAATAATAATAACACCATGATAGCCTATATGTGCCTGTTGCAACATTCATCTTCTAGGATGGTTTATTAAGATAGACAAATATTTAGTACCTCACATCCGTAGAGTGAATCAGACACTCTAGCCTACATGTCATTTTCCTGGTTGCATAATAACAACACAAAGGAATTTCGTGATCGTTTGTGTATAAGTGATATAGTTATCAAATAATGGTTTTACAATTTAAATCTGGTTGTTAGGTCAGAGAGGACAGTCCATGGACAGTAACCACGTACAGAAGGCTGGCATAGCACCGGCAGGGAGTGTCGGAGGAATCCCAGTCACAACCTCCCGCCGACCGTCCACCGAGAGTAAGAGTGGACATTCCTCGCCTTGGACCGTGTCAGTGTCGGGCACCTGGGGGGCGCCGCGCCGGGAGCGTGAGAACCGAGAGCACGCCTGACCCGCACACGCCCCGCTTGCGAAACCGTGAGTTATGACCTCCGCAGATAGCAGACTTGTCATTCATGGTTGCTGGGTTGCTAGGCTGCGTCAGCTCGAGAAAAATGCTCTTGCTGCTTCGCCAACAAACATCTCAGGCAAGCAGCAAAGAATAAGAGGTTCCTTGGATTCTACGTTTGTTTGCCCGGAGCTTCGAGATAGGAACTTTTAGTCGTTCAGTACGCGTTAATTCTATGGCTTGAAAAAAATTGTCATAATATTGTTTTCTGATTAGTATAGGGTCTAACACTGCGGTTGCGAAGGTAGTCTGTGATGGCCAGAGGGTAGCCTGGCAGCTATCGCTTCAGCCACTGCTACACTTCAACCCAGCTTTGGGGCTGAAGGGCCCAAACGTAGACAACCCATAAACCCTTGGGTGAAGATACAATAAATTCTACAATAAAGAGGCAACGTTATAACATTGTTATTTAATTGTACCGATCTCAATAAATTGAACTCACAATCCGCCGGAGAGGATTTAAGACTCCAGCATTCATGGGGAGCAACTCGGGCGATCGGAATCGCATAGGTGAACCGGCGAAGTGTGTCAAATAGATAAGAAAGGCAAGGATAATTGGAGGATCTAATGACACGGGGGGAGCACGATCCGGGGCGCGCGTGGTCACGGGTTCGAGTCCCGACCGGGCAGAACTGCACAACCCACGCACTAATTGCAGTGATGGACGGACGAGGGATCACGACATGCAGATCCGCGGAAAGTGGGTCTGTAGAGCCGGGGCATCGTGGCGGGGTCACCGGGACCTGGAGGTAAGTGCCAGCTGCGAGCAAATGACACCGGTGATTTAATTTAGATGATTCTAGGTCTATAGTTCACCAGTTTACATTAAGTATGGTAGAAAGTCCGGAACGGCTTAAAAATTTGTTATTCAATTCAATTTAGTCAAAGTAATGAATCTTTGTACGTGTCTATAAGCCATTTAAATGTACTTTTTCAGACTAGTATTGAATTTTCACCTTCCAAGGGGGGCGGTGCATATGGCGTAAGAATAAAATCTTGAGTAAGCATAGGTCAATATGTAAATTAAATTAAAGGTGTATATTAGTGGAAAACAATGCTTCAACCTCAACCTTTAAGAAGGAGGACCGAGTCAAAAACGGCAGGTGATCAAAGTCTGAACGAAAACGATTTTGCCGGAAACAAAAAATACAATAACTCCTGAAATACATTACCTTTAGAGGATGAGTTTGTGAAAAACTGCATGGAATGCAATGCCTTTTAATTATGTGTCAAATGACATAGGCCAATGTAGTTGTCTATACGACTTCCCATAAGGACATCCCCTAAAAGAAGTTTTGAAAAAAAAAACTCAAACAATATCACATACTATTTTTTTTAAAGGTACTTAGTTTGGAGAAGTAACTTTTGTACCAGTTCAAAACGATCCCAATGAAACTGGTGTACCGAGAAGCATATGCATCAAGGTACAGCTCTACAGCTTATATTCTCGATATTCTAGTAACCTCAGAATACTAGTCTAAAATCTATCTCTCGTCAATGGAAAGTAAGAATTTTAGCTAAGTAATCGTCACGAAAAATAATAATCCATAAAACGATTGACAATAAAAAGTATATCTCCACCTGAAACTACTGTATTCTGTATTCAACTCGTTTTCTTCCCTATTTCAATAAAGCAATTTGAACGGATTCCCGAAAGAATCGTGACGAAAGCCGGAGGACTTTTCCACAATGTCATTACTGTCCATTGTCTGTGACCGGTGATGTTGCGCAGTATGAATTGATTTATGCAAAAGTCATGGAAATGTCAAAAGCCTCTTCAAGGTACTGTCGCGCCGCCGGTCAATTATTGTAATTCATTTCTATTTATGGAAGTTTGTTGAGTGATTTGTCGGAGGTCCACTGTGGTTGCTACCAACAAAGTCTGTTCGTTGTTAACAATTTACCCTGTTTTGTGTTAATTAACACAATTGGTTTATTTTTTAACGTTTACCATAGAAACGTGACAATTCAGCGCATGTAACTTAATTTGTTCTGTTTTACTACCATATTTAAGGCAAGTTCCCTCGTGCTTCACCAGATGTCATAATTTTTTTTTTAGAAAATATTTAATTTCAAATAATATTAGGGAGGACACGATCTCTCTACTCACTCACTCCGGAATTAGTTCGTTCGCTTAGCTACTCTGCCCCCCCCCTCCGAATAAAATAAAATAAACCCAAACTGTTGGATATAGGTATTGTTTTAGTGTTCTTTAGTCAGAAACTGTTTTGGGTAGTTTACAATGACACAAGCCTAGGCCTAAGTATTTTCTGGTATAGAGCTTATTACTAGAATAATGCTTTATAATGTATTAATGAACGACCCAGAAGCTTAAAAATCTTCTTGTAATGCCATAGAAAGCTTATTTTTGTAAACGAAACTTAAGGCATTTTCTTTACAGCGTGCTATAGTAATCTACGACACTTGGCTTCTCCGACAGAATTGTTTTCATAAAAAAATCACCATTTCGTACTTTATTTACAATTTGTATTACTTAGATTTTTTTCACTAAGATTCTTCTCCTTAAAAATAGTTTAATAGAACGTTGGAAGAAGCTGATTGGATTTGAAATCACAATATTTGAAAGGTACCACAAAGTGTTCAAACATAATTTTATTCAGAAATCCGTGACCTCCATAGAATCGTATAGACTACATACATCGTCCCGAAGATTCCATCAGCTGATTCGGTCATCCAACGCTCCCAGGTGATTGGACTATTACCCCTTCCCCTCCCAGAGGGAGAATACCGGGAATTAGTTGAGGAATAAAATATCAGATCGGCGTCCCGTTAGTGACCTTGGCGATTCGGCGACCTGTAGATCGCGGCCGATTTCTCACCCTTTCACGACACGAACTCGCCCGCCATTGTCCCGAGTGGTACAACTACGCAGTAATTAAGATAAGGTGATATTGAAAGTGAGCGGCGTTCTGGAGTATATCCGACAACGCCAACAAGCTTGAGAACGCGGAATATGGCGAAATTGGTTGGGTAAGATGAAATAATCCCGCAGTCCGACGGGTTTCGCAATCGTCATTGTTACGAATCCTGTGTTTTCGGAAACGCACGCCATTCTTGATTGGTTTCCCCATCTCGGTTGTTTGCATTGGAATAAAACTCATTACACTTGAGTTCCCAGGCAATTCTCTTTGTATGAATTTCAAATAGCGTTTCCTTGATATGATGTGAGTGTGAGACGTTGCCAAACACACAGCACGATCTCTGAGACTGACAGAAATAAGTCTGAATAGCACACAGATTGTAAATTTTACACATCTTCTTAATTCTTATGTCAAAGTTCGGCAAAGAAATTAACATTACAAAATTCTATCAGAATGTCACATTTTTGCTGCATAAACACAAAATCATTGAAACTCAAGGCTCAGGACTGCTTCACTTTTGATTTAGCCCAGTTGCAGTGCAGAGAGGCTTATAATAAAATAACAAGAGCTAGCATGGGATGAAGCCAGACAGACGCACATTAACAAGATTTCTTCAGAGCTCGTAGATTTGTTATACTAGCAAGTAGCAAAACTCAATCAAAACCAAAACTTTACAACAGTTATCTAATACATGTTACTCCTATCTTTTGTCACTTGAGCTTAGCAATAGTTTTAACCTGGTAATAATTTGTACTGCTTTTTCTTTGTAGGTTTTATAAAATTCACCTTAAAATGTCTGTTAAATTAACAAAATATTATTTCTCTAATTAAAGTTTCGTCTGAATTTCAGTACAGTACCATCAAAAACAGTAACCAGTGAACCGACATTACAACCCAATATGCCATAACAGAAATGGCCTACAAAAATATCGTAAAGTTTACAACCCTCCAGTCGTGACAAGGAAGTGATCTCAAGTGATAGAACGATCACCTCGGCGCTCGGCGGGAAAGCTCTGGTCAGGATCATCCGACGGAGGGGCTCTTGTCTCCTGTAGCCGTGACATTGACGGGCACGCCGCGGTTTACGAGCGGTAGAAAGCCCAGAGCCGCGTTGTACAAGCCGACAGTCGGTAGAAAGTGCAGTATTCTGCTCAGTAGTATTGTCTCTCATCGGTGAAAGGTGCAGAACATCCTGTAATGGCTATCAGCATTCCTGCAATCTTCCTCAGAGGCGGCTTCAGCACGGTTCAACTTTCTGGAGCAGTTTTGAAATGATCGGGTAAGTATGGTCTGGAGGGATTACTCATCCACGGGTATTTGTTCAAACCATGTGTTTTCTTAGCCTTTCACCACCACTGAACATGTGTTTAAGCATAAACACTAGGTAGTTGGACATTTTTCCAATAGTCCGCCGGTAAACACGCTACTTTTCATACTTTATTAGGCTACAATATGTTCAGTAAAAAAATACACAGTGATAACAAATAGTTTTTTTTGCTTCTAGGGACTAAAGTACAACTTTTTCTCCCTGAAGGAAAACTGTTGTCGCCCGAAGGCTTCGCCTTCGGGCGACAATTTCCCCGAGGGAGAAAATGTATGCTTTAGTCCCTACATGCACACAACATTTTTCCTCCACCTACATGAATAACAAATAACTAGGCCTAAAACAATAACAATTTTACGTTCATATGATAATTCCTCTGATAAGCTGGATTAGTCACACTAACTCACATACTAACAAGGTAGGATATATCAATGTTATAGTACACCTTAGAAAGACCAAAATACAATTTAGGCCTGGTCAAAATTCTCACAAAAAACATATAAAACATATTTTAACCTAGTTTCACTTCTGATAGTAGTCCTTGACAATTAAACCATTGAAGTGTTGTAAAACTGTGTTTGTGAAATTTGATATCACATTTTCTGAATCCCATTTAATGTTTGGCGGAATAAAAACTAATAATTCCTTACTATCACTCCATAAATCATTAGCTATCCACACCAAAGTCCATTTTACAACAACTGAAAACTGAAGACTTAAGCGAAATGTAAACAAATAAACTGCTTCCTAAACAGCTGACGCTAGAGGCGCTATTTGTAAACAAAGAATAACGAAACCAACACAATAATTGACATTGGACTGTCACCCATGTTCTTCTTAATCTCTGTTTTAATGTTATTCTTATGTAACTAACTTTAGCCCCGTGTTGCAAAAAAATTTAAGAGGGCGTTGGAGTCAATCCAAATTCCGCCTTTCCCCCATAAGAGCAATGTTAAACGGGATGTCAAATAACTCTTTTATTTATAATCAGAAAATAATGGTTTCTAGCTCTAAATAAAGGGTTCATCAAGGCGGATTTGGTTTGCGAGAGGAATTTTTTATAAAAATTAGTGTTTTTTACTAATTTGAAATAACAAAGCAAGTTTTTTACTACTTTTAAAACATTTTCTACAGAATTTTATAAATTATTTACAAAGAAATTATCTCGCAAAAGGAACGGGGAATTTAATTATGATTCAAAAGCTATTTATTCTGAAGCAATCGGACAAAAAATAAAGAAATTATATGACAAATGCCGGGGACAAATTTAGCATTGCCCTTATGGGAAATAAATCCAACATGGCGGCACTCCAACGCCCTCTTAAGTTTTCCCTAGGTAAAAAATTTAGTTATAAAGTCACATGGGATAAAAACTAGTAATTAAGTACTCTATTCCAAAGATTAAAATACGGCTTTAGATAGTAGGTGGAGGAAAAACCTAATAGATATGAAACATAGTTGATCAATGTTTCAACTTATGCCTAAATAGATTCCATGGTTACACATTTTAACAATGCATTTTTAATGAATCGATATAAAGTTTATCTTACTGCCCTCATTAATTATCAATGGTGGTGTAATACCCCTGTCGTAGGTACATAATCAACTATAAAACATAGTTTAAAACAGATATCATAAATCAATAGATCAAGGATACTGAAACACGTTCCAAATCGGCCATTAATTAATTGTGAAAAAGTAGGACGGAGTTGTCTTTGTAGACCGTTTCCTGTCTGAGACCGAAAACTAGAAAGCCATGATCATTAATTCATATTGCTTTGCCCTCTTGGTTTTCCAATGACGTTTTTTGGAAAAGAGAAAGGATAATTAGGTGGCTATTTCATCGCCATTGACCGTCTCTTTTGTTAAAATACCGTACCTTCCAAGCATTTTAGGTGATTGAACACTTATGGGTAATTAGGGTTAAAATAAGTGTTTGAGTAAGGTTAATGTCAAAGATTTCTTAGATTTTTATCATTGCAAGAAAAATCTAAAACCAGGTAAATCATGCGTTTTAAAGACTATTTTAAATCAAAGCTACTTGTAAGATTTCCTTTTTCAATAAAATGTTAGTCAATGAGATTGGCAACTAACTAAAAACAGCTATGACATGTCAGAAGAAGAGATCTTTTTAAACACGACTTGGTGGTAGTACTGATATAGACGAAGGCAATATTACAGTCAACTCTAACATCACCAGTTTTTACCTAAACCTCAATAATCCCATGCTAGACAAATGAACTTCCATGCCCAACAAATGTACCCAAAGAAAGAAACGTTTGCTCAAGGATTATTTCCACTACCATATGAAGCGTTTTCTTATCTGAACCACACGATCGCAGTTATCTTTCGGCAATCAAATGCAACAATAATGGAATCGATCGGCAGTCGAGTAGGCCGCGAAGATCCCATTGTTACGGCGCGTGTGACGTGTGTGCAGGCTCCAGAACAGCCGCCCATCCGTTCAGCCCGCTGAGGCGAGACCGTCTCCTACATCTGAGCATCTGGAGCAATCGGTCAGGCCTTGCGCCATACCAGGAACACGTGCCCAAGGAACCGACGGTCTTACAGGGAAGAGGCTGTTTTCGCAAAAAATGTAAGTGTTATAGCAGTTTCCTGGCCTCAATTAAGGGGTGGTGCACAAGTTTTGTGTTTATGGGTTGTAGAGTACTTTCCAAGTTGCATGAACTTTAACCCAACCAAGAAACGCGGGTTTTCTACAGTTTTCAACACAGGAAATTTACCGACGATACGGGGTAAGTGAACGGCAACAGTAAAATGACTCTAGGTGTTGCAAAAATGGTTTCAACGTGAAAACTATTTATTTTCAATAAATACCTTGAAGTAAAGGTGCTCAAACATATTGGAGTATTATGTGCTACTCTTTCCGAACCACATTTCAATCCGGATTTAATTGAGCATTCTATGGTTCACAACGTTTTGTTCACAGTAAGTTAAGAGAACTTAGATATTTTAAAGTATGAGTACAGTATGACATTGGGTCACAAGTAGATCTAGTACTCTAAACAGCCCTATTTTTTCAACAATTTGTTAATATTTTTAGTGGTAATTCAATATGCATCAATTTTAATTTGTGAGATGCCTATGTTAGTCCAGTCACTAAACTCCCTGTTACCGATAACCGATATTAACGACCTGAGCACTCACCGTGACCACGTCAGGGCCCGGGGGGTCCGGAGGTTTCCGCCCTTCCTGTGCCCGCAGTCGTTTGTTCTGAAAAAGAAAAGGCAATCGTTAAAAAACTGTCGAATAAAAATGTACTTAATCCTAAGTAAAGTACGATGTTAAAATGAAATGCAAATCGAACGTGTGGCTGTGAATGAAATTTGCAAGGTAAATTAACCGGAAAATTTACCATGCGGTTCTGTGAATAGCGTGTGCGGTCCGTACAGCGGCGGAACGTGGAACTTGAATGAACTGAATGTGTCGGCTGCGACGCGGTCTGCCTTGGGACTGTCACGACTCCGCCGTTGCCGCCGCCGCCGCCGCCGCCGATCAGGCGGGTGTACAGGCCATGAGACTAAGCGGGAGTTGTGTACCTGTAGTGAGAAGAGAGAAAGAGAGAGTTTCCAAACAAAACTTTGGGATCCTGTGAAGATTTTCTTCAAATTTTTGGATAATCTAGGTTTTGTCTAATAAAGTACAGTACAGTAGTTGAGAAAAAGGATTTATAGAACCTCAAAAACCACACATTACTACAGTATGTAGTAACCTTTAACTAAAAAGGTTAAAAGTTAACTGTAATAGACATTTGTATATTTCCCAAGTCTTGCTATTTCAAATGGCCATTTTAGAAGTGAACCATAATATAGGCCTATGCCGGATGCTCAGTGGCTTAAGATCAACTGTCTGATTTAAAAAAAATCCATATTTAGTTTCACTCGCTGTTACTAAAAATGCATGTGAATTGCATGTGAATATTACCATGCAATTCACAAGGGTGGGGTAAATTATGGGTGACGTTTAGTAGAAAATTATCATTCGTCGTTCAACTACTGTATCTTTAATTACATGGTTCCATGTATAAAAACACCAACACTATACTTTACTGTGAAAATACAAGGACATGCACATAAAATGAGCAATCCCATATGTAATTTTGTTTTAAGAGATTCGCTTTTTTGGTCGAGATTTAACTGGCGATCTTTACCTAGCTCTAGTGTAGTAGCGGGGGTGACCTACACAGCTAGACGCACAGAAGACTATTCCAAGAGTATAGTCCTGTTGTACAGTCAATGTAGAAGCTTTCTGCCCAGCCGACCATGGCCCGCGGCGGAGAGAATGAATGAACCTGGCGACCACTAGGGCCACCTTGGCCATGTCACGACTGTAGCCACCGCTACTAACGCAGCCTTCACGGTAGCAAAGTAAGTGCTCGGCACAATAGGCTGGCTGAACATTGCAAGGAAACACGCCTCTAGAAACCTTGTTCGACAACTAGGTACAAACAATCAAGCAATCTTTTAACTAATTACTTTCCTTTTTTGTTCTCAAATTGTACTTGATGAACCACTCTCACTTGGATAACTAATATTTATTTTAGATTAACATTATGCATGATGATGGTATTAGAAGTAAATTGGTTAGAGTCTAGAGGTCAAACGTTTCCAGCTGGAATATCACTATTGCGTTCAACTTATCCAGTTGGAATATCACTAGTGTGTTCAACTTATCCAGTTGGAATAACTTATCACTGTTGTGTTGAACTTATCCAGTTGGGATCGTTGGGATATCACTAGTATGTTCAACTTATCCAGTTGGAATATAACTAGTATGTTCAACTTATCCAGTTGGAATATCACTAGTGTGTTCAACTTATCCAGTTGGAATAACTTATCACTTGTGTGTTCAACTTATCCAGTTGGAATATCACTAGTTTGTTCAACTTATCCAGTTGGAACATCACTAATGTGTTCGACGTATCCAGCTAGTGCGATATATTTTACCGGCTGAAATAACACTACAGTTTGGTTTGCCTTTCCAGTTGGAACATCACTGGTGGGTGCGATAAACTTATCAAGCTGGAAAACCACTATTGTAATCAACTCATGCAGCTGGAAACCAATATTGTGATTAACTTATCCTCCTTTAATGTCACTAGTGTGACTAACTAATCCTGCTGAAATATCAATATCACTAGTATGATAAAATTTTCTGGCTAGAGTATCAATAGTTTAATAAAAACGGAAATAACTAATTGCTGTTTAATTGTAAAAATGACAACGATCCGGTCGTATTTTTTATCCTATTGTCAACAAGATATTATCATTATCATCCAATTTTTTGAAAACATTGCACTATGGTCCGTGAAGAAATCTATGGTTATAATGTGGGCGTACTCTTTTTAATCGTGGCAAATTAGCTCTTTTACATAATTTTTGGTCAACCGATATTTGAAAGATCTTATGCACGATATATCCTTTAAAAATTCCTTTAATATTTGTGTCTAAAACTAAACATAGAGCAAAACAATAACAGCAGTTTCTTTTATTTTGAAATGATTTCTTAACCTTGATATTTGTTTTGGCAATGACACCAGTGTCCTCACTCATAAATTTTGGAGTAGTGAAATTGTCATTTGAAAAACAACAAAAGTCTAAACGAACGATGATTATACGTTTCGCCGGCTCCGCATTAGACAGGTTGATAAATACAAATACAAAGCCACAGCCACAGCCACAGCCCAGATGGCGGGAGGGGAGCGGCAGTGGGTCAGGCTCGGAGCGGTGGCCCAGTTCACTTGTTGGGGGCGCCGAAAGCGAAAGGGCCCCAAGTAGGCCACCGACCACGACCGTAGGGTTACGACCACGGTCGCGCGGTTACGACAATTATATCGTAAACCAATCGTGCGCCACCTACGATCCGGCGTATCGTAAATAAACTGAGACAACCGCGCCGAGTGCCAACAATTACAGTTCTGCTCGAGATTGGCTTGCGGATGTTGCACGATTGAGTTACACGTTATGATTTTATTTACTGTTACAATATCACGATATTGTGATTTGAATTTAGAAAGTAATTAAATTTTATTAACAATGCTGTGTGGGTGTTCGTGAAAGGTTTGTCGTAGCTTAAAAGTCAACAATGAAACCCAATTAAACAACGTTTTATTTGCTTCGGGGAATTGTTCTGTAAATTAGAAACTTTTCAGTAAATATTTTTGAAATGGTCTTGGAAAAAAGGTACGAGTCTCCATTTTCACAGGGATCAGCTTATTATATGGGTAAAATCATGTAATGGACTAAAACTTACTAGTACGAGTTCAAGGAATCTATGAAAGCAGTATTTACCCAGTAAATAATTTAATTTATTATGAATATTGTATTGCATTACTCTGCATAAACAACATATTGTTTTTACACACAGTTTTCTAAAACCATTAGTTTTATATACCAACACAAAAATTAAGCGGATTGCCAAACCTTGAAATAAGTATCAATACAAACGTTATGTACATAAGAAAATGAACTGTTGACATATTACTATATTCTTGGCTTATCTTTACAGTTTTTTTTTATGAAAAGTAGAGAAAACTCATTGAAAGTGACAAATGGTAAGCATTATACATTACACACAAACTTCAATGTTATAAAAAACTTATTTTCAATAATTTTCCATAAAGTGTCTTCTTTACCTTGTGGAAATTTTGTCGCTTATATAGTAGCGCAGTCGCAGTCGCCTATGTCAACGGCTTTTGGACAATGAATGACATTTCATTTCCCTGTTTTTCAAGTGATGTTTCTTAAAACTTTGTAGTCATTTAGTGGAAAATGTGTAACTATAACTATACTGTATAATACAATTGATTTTGATTGATAAATCGCATATGAAGACTCCAGATCTTGAATGTACAATAAAACATGTTTTAATATTTTTTGGGGGAGGGGGTTTCTCTCCGAGTGCCAACAATTACAGTTCTGCTAGAGATTGGCTTGCGGATGTTGCTTGTGTTGTTTTTCTGAATCATGATTTCAGTTATGTACAGGGGTGAAGATTATTCTCAAGACAATAACATGTGTTGAAGAATCTCTCTAATCTGACAACAATGCCCCAGCTTGAGCTTAGTCATTCGGCCCAGTGACATTGAACTTGCACTCCCAAGGTTCCATTGCCGGGATTATGAACTAATCAAAACAACCGGTTCTGTAATCGCAGATCTGCCGTTTACCGCCGCTTCCTTTGACCGGCTTTATTAAATCAGCACCGCAGTTAACGACGGGGTGACAGGTGGGGAAAAGGTAGGCGTAAGAAGCGGAAATATGTCAGAGGAACCGGCAGTGGGTCAGGTGGTGGAACCGGTCGTCCCGTTAAACGCGGCCCACTGGCATACAGCATACACCACGGGGTGGAGAAAGTGGGGGTAGACACCCATTAGTGGGAGAAAGTGGCGGTAATGTGATAATACAAGGGCACAGCGGGCTGATGAAGTCATAAGGGAGATGATCGGGAGAGGGAGGTTAATGGGTAACATGAGACTGTGATGGGTACAGCTGAAGAACGTGGGAAAGATAAGCGCTGTAAAAATGCTATTGCTTTATTACTCATAGTTATATATACTGGCTGTAAAGTAGTAAAGCACTTCCAAGAGTATCACGGTAATGAGGCGTACATGGAGATCCAGGGGTGCCCTCAGGGAAAATCGAATGCGCGGCCAAAATTTACAGGGATTTTTGCAATTTAGCGGGGAATTTTCGGATTTGAAGGGGAATGAAGAGAAATAATATTACCACATTTGTAAGGGGGAATAAGAATATGTTGACTCAAAATTGAGGTTAAAACTTTAGTATGCGCCACGAAATTGCGAGGCTGAATCTACAACAATGTAGCCAATTTGTGCCGAACTATCCAGCTGCTGAAGCATTTTTGGTGACAGTTTCAAATTAGCATTCGGTACCTTCTTTTGTAAAATGTTACACGGGGCTTTATGTAAAATGTTAACAGAGAACTATTTAGTTTTTGAGGGGGGGGGGGTTTGGCTCAATTTTGAATGATATTTTACTTACCACTACACTTAAGAATAAACATTTAGATTATTGTATTACACCTCTATTATAGGCTATGGACGTTTCAAAATGACTCCTATAACAGTACAACTTTGATTCAAAATTGTATGCAAACATATAAATTTAACAAGTATAAAAAATTGTATTTGAATGCTGTTATCATTCTTTTTGTAGTAGTCCTGGAACAGACGTTTGGTGCACTTTTGTAAGACGTCGACAAACACTGCAAACATAAGCGAAGTACTCGACCAAAATTTAATTCCCTAAATTCGAGGTGGAAAATCTCGTTTTACTCCTCTAATTACACTTTAAATATCCTGGTTCATCCCCTAATTTTTGGGACGTTTTAACTCCTCCCCCAAATATTTGTTTGGTTTCAGATTTTTTATTTTATTTTAGACATTGCTTTTAAAATTTCAGCATTTCCACAGACATTACAATTGAACACAATGTGTCAGTTTGAATTAATCAAGCTTAAACATTAAACTTCAATTAAATCGAACTGTACTTAGTAGAACTGTAGATTTTGTTGTAAATTAGTTGTTAAAATATTTTTGAACAAAGTTAAAAAAAAATGTATGTAAATCAAAATTTTCTCACTACTACAAATTCAAAGGCTGCTTACCGTTTTTGCACAAAGCTTAAATGGTGAGGAATGAGGAAATCAAACAAAGTGATATTCTGAAGAAAAATAAAATTTTCTACAAGTGACTATTGGGCGTTTTTTTAATACTCAATAAAGGCAGCCAAAACTTTAAAATTTTAAATGCCAGAAATCCCTTGCACGAATACTTGCCCAGTATTTGATTAGGTTAGCCCGTAGCATCGTGGTGACAGCGCCCAGCGGGTTCGCCGAGTCGCCGCTAGACTGCTCTAGTCAGTTATCTCAGTTGACTACGTTTCCTCCAGGCTACAGCACGTCCAATAATGTTGTTATTTACTACATATTTTAATAAATTGATTAAAAATTTTCCCTATTATTTTTATAATAGCGGTTTGGATCTAGACGTCCCTTGAATTTGTTTTCTTTGCGTACGTTTAAGCTAACCCTATGCAACTCTTAACACAGATACTTTAATAAGTGTAATAAAAATACATTCCCACCTTTTTAGCTGTAAACCTATGTTGGCCTACTTATAAATCCTACTTTCTCATGGATTGATTACCGTTGGTTGATGTCTCTATTGATGTAATAATATGTGTACAATCTTAATAAAGTTTCTCTTATCGACCTTGTTTAACTGGTATCTACCTTGTGTAGTGTGGAATAACCACATAACCACTCTTAAATGTAGTATATGGCATGGAGACCCGTTGAGAATTACTTTGGAAAGAGTTAAATAGTATAATACACAGAAGCATCCTCCAGAAGCTGTGGATAAAGTGAAACTATTCTATCAAATGTCACGATGTACATCTCACCACAGCGTTCAGTGGCATAAAGAGTAAATCAAGGTCCCATATCGTATTTGATACCTCTTCATCGCCAAGGAAGAAATTAATTTTGAAATCACTGAAAAGGCATGACGGTGACATTTAAAGAATACTCAATAGCTTTGACAAAGGCAAACGATACCTTCAAATTGTGACTTAAAATTGTGTCTAAAAAATTACCTTTAAATTGTGTCTAAAAATCATATAAAGAAATCCGTAGTTTATTTAATTGCATCATCATATGCCCAGGCTTATGGTTGTTCATTATTTTTCTTACTCAAAAATACCTACATAAATCCATGATGTATTACGAGCATTTTTCCACAATCACATCTTCACTTGTTTATGCAAAGTTCCTCGACCATGCATCCTCAGTTTCCAGGTCACCGCGCAAACTCTCTTATAACATATCTGCTCTCTTTGTGTAACTTTCTTTTATAGAGATGTTTTCTCAAGAGCCATCCTTAGCAAAAGGATATCCTTGATAGATTCTTTCATAAGAATGTCTTTTTATGTATTACGTAAGATTGATAGTGTAGCCTATATGAGGGTTTCAATGAGAGAGATGAAGATGGACTGAAGTCAAGACATTAAGAGGGCGTTGGAGTCAATCCAAATTTCGCCTTTCTCCCATAAGAGCAATGTTAAACGGGATGTCAAATAACTCTTTTATTTATAATCAGAAAACAATGGTTTATAGCTCTAAATAAAGGGTTCATCAATGCGGATTTTGTTTGCGAGAGGAATTTTTTATAAAAAATTTGTGTTTTTTACTAATTTGAAATAACAAAGCAAGTTTTTTACTACTTTTAAAACATTTTCTACAGAATTTCATAAATTATTTACAAAGAATCTATCTCGCAAAAGGAACGTGAAATTTTATTGTGATTCAAACGCTATTTATTCTGAACCAATCGGACAAAAAAATAAACAAATTATATGACAAATGCCGAGGACAAGTTTAGCATTGCTCTTATGGGAAATAAAACCAACATGGCGGCACTCCAACGCCCTCTTAAAAGAATGCGCTTTTTAAATTAATAATTTTTATTCGTTAATGTTCCAAATAGGTATAACAGTGTAAGATAGATTTTTAAAAAGCTATCTTCAGATACTTCGTAGGTTGAGGTTTTCATGTTGAGTAGACATTGTCAAAGTTGTACCTACAGTATTGTATTTTCTTTTTCTGAAACTGAGAAGGTTATGCAGAATTTGGATGGATTTTTTACAATATTATACTAACTTATATATTGAATTAAATTTTGTATGGGTAAAATACAACAAAACATTGTAATCGATCTTGCAAAACTCGTATAGTCCTACGATACTCTGAACTAGTTTTATAATGGAGTACATAAAACGGAAATAAAATCTGAACATGGCTTTAAGGTTTCGACACATTGCCACGCGTTTTTTTTTTTTTTTTTTTTTTTTTTCGAAAAAGAGGTACATCAAAAGGAAATTTCTTGACTGCAACTTTGGATAAAACAAATCACAGACTTCTCTGTGAACAAAATTTTGGTCGATAGCACTCCATTCTAGGCCTTTGATCATGGTTGGTCCTACTCAATTAGACTTGTAATATCCAAAATTGATTTGAAAATGTCCCTCATTCACACATTCTCCAACCTTGGTGTATAAATCTACAAAATAACCGCTAAACAAATGAATTCAATACCTAGTCTTGAAGCACAATCCCTGAAACAGAAAATGTGCTCTTTGGCCGACCTTAGGCAGCAGTTGTGCTGACTCCCTCTTCTAATCTTGTCCTCCACAAGCCATAGAGCCAATTCTGCCAATACCATATCACACAGGACCATATGGCGAGCCAGCAGGTGGCAGACCCCGACTGATCACCCATTATTGATAGACTATCTTGATCTAGCCCAACTTTCTCGTCGGTTGCGTGATGTCTCGGGTGTCACTCTGACCTCCACACACGCACGTCGGTAGTCTTCCTCTTCCCTCCGACTCCGACCTCGTCTTTCATGCTTTACTCAACACCTGTCAACTCATTTCACTTTCTCGTTAACCACTTTCCATTCCTAAGGACACGAAATAAATGCTATTACACTAAGTTACAAGATTGTTTACTTTCTTTAATTTCTCCAACGGTAATGAAGGTAATCCCGATTGTTTTATGCTGGTAGTTCACCGCCCGTTTCTCCTCAGTTATGGCTACGCTGTCTCACCGATGCGCTCGTTTCTCTATTGTTGTCCCAGTAAATGTTTTCACGCATTGCTATAGTATTCGTTACTATTATTTCCACTTGTAAATAACAATACGGCAGTTATCTGAGGTTATTTTACATCTATGAAAGTAAAAAATTCTGTGATCAGTATCTTTACCAAACCAGATTCAACACGTAATATTACTGCATTCACTCAATGTGGTGGAATGTAAGTCAAAGATCGAGAGGAAGATTAAAGGCATTGTAAAAAAATAAATTGAAAAAATTAAACCTGTTGTGAGTTTCTAAAAAACTATTGTTGCGAAATCGCAACAATAGTAAATTTACGAAAATGTGTGGAACACTCCTACAAGAAATTATGTAAAAGGTTGTCGTTATCCAAAGCACCTTTCTTTACTATGACGACTTTAAATAATCAAATTTACCTTAATGCGATGGATTATCGTCCTTAGTTATACACGATCCCGATCACATCTTTTATTTATTTATTTATTTATTTATTTACGGGTAACCATTTTTTACATATTTGTTACAATTAATTGTTGGCAGATAGCGTAAACTAGGCGGTCCATAGTAGCCTACTGACTTACGAATGCACTAATACAATACAAATAGCCTGTACCTAATACATGCCTTTAATACAATAAGTAAAAATATAAATAAAAAATAGAAAAAAAATATTGATGCGGATAAAAAATGAATAAGGTGACATTATGCAACACTACAATACTACATTGAAGCAAGCTGAATACAAAGCACTAAATACAATTATAATAATAGTACATGCAACAAATCACAATGATTTATAATACATAACAATAATTCAAACACAATACAATACAATACAATACAATATTACATGCAATAATTTACAAATTTGGAGAGCCACATTACAATTTTACATTCGGTAACTATACTACTGCATAGACATTCTATGTTACCCAAAAAGGCTCCAAAAATCCACCAGAAGCACAAACGTGCACAATAACATGCACGATGTGGCCCATTAATGGCACCACCAAAGCACAAGACATGCATGAAAAACAGGCTGAAGCGGCACATCAACGGCACCACCGAGCACAAACAAGCACGAAACATGCGCGAGATATGGCACAATAATGGCATCCAATGACACCGTCGAACACTGACACAAACGGGTGTGGCCCATTGCCATCTTGCCCTATTGCTTTCCATGCCGCTTCAAACCACGAACAAGCTCGTTCCTTCGCCCCGAGCTGCGAGCGACTAGTGCGAACCGCACGTTTCGCCTGTCTATTTGCACTCAACACTAAATAGCCGCAATGAGGGCATAAAACACGTTAATTGCCTTGGCCGATGAGGCGTGCGACGGAAGCGACAACCCGGAACCGCAAGTGGCACACGGATTTACATGCGCTCGCTCCCCGGTGCATCCTGTACTTGTTGGGAGAGCAACCAGTTTGGGTGAAAGAAAATGATCTGTGGGTTGCGGGTGTCTCTGATGATGAATTGGAATTATTTGGAATAACAGGATAAACTACGTAGCTCAGAGATGATACGTTATTTTCATCAAACTTATACGCGATGTCGAATGTTGCAAGGGAAGAACCTAGGTGAACCTGATGTTCTTCGCTGGCAGTATGCTTCATTGACAAGTATCCCAAGGAACAGAAAAGGGATTTATGTAAAAATCCAATGGTTAAATTCACTTTAGGTGTAAAAAAGCGATACCAACGACAAACAATATTTCTAAAGACTTGATTTTCAGAAAGTAGATCAAGCTATTCATGTTTGTTGTAGACAAATGAGATGGATCCAACTAAAACTTAAAACCTAGGGTATCTTGCTAACTTAATGATTAGTGTCTAGGATTTCAGTTCAAACGGGACTGGGATACCCAAAAACTTTGAGGGGATTTGACCGATTTCCTTAAAAGCGCTTGAGTACTCAATTAACGAAAATTACACTGACTTTGACATAGCAAAAGTGTAATTATAGTTAGTTGTTATGCTTCTAACCATCGTTAAATCAGATTAATCTGCAAGCTTTAAGAAAGAAAGCTTTGTTCAAATGTTTGCGTAACAATTCATCAAGGGCCGTTGACAGTCTCCGGGTTCCACTCTTGAACTTTAATCACGGCCCTAATCAAGTGAAAGTCGTCGGAGGAATCAACCGGGAAGTCAGGTGGACAAAGGACAGTGCCCCACCCGCGCTGGCAGCGTCTTTTCTGTCTCGCTTGTTTCACTTTCACTTGTACACCCTCAACTGCCCCCATACCCTCCAGCACATAAGAGATACTTTCAGCCCAATTCAGAAGAACGAAATATGGGCTTTTGACACAGTATTTAGGTATTTTGCATGTTTTACCTTTGTAAAATAAATTACGTTGTACGTTATTGCGTTTTTTTATTGATGCCATAAAAAGCATCGTTTATGAAGAAGGATCTATGCTGGTTAAAAACCATTATGCTTCAGTTAAGATGGAATTAAAGTTTTCCGACCAAATGGAAGGCTTTTTTTACTATTTGGACCTTTAAACCTCAAATTAAATATGCTTTTTATTTACGTAGGCGTCATCCTTTTATTACTCCGATAGGGCAACAGATTACAACTTGATTTTATTGACTGGTCTGTTGACGGTAAAGCGACATCTTCGTACCAAATTTGAGCAGCGACGTAGTATACGTGCAGATGAGATATAGAGTCGTACTTCAAGAGGGGAGGTTTGACGAGGGACTGCCAGAGATCGATGATTCTTTTCTTGCTTACTGAACGAGTGATACTATAAATAAACATGCTGTCGCACAATTACTATATGAGTAGGCCTAATGATTTATATATTAATGTGTGTTTACGTAATTTAATCTTACCGAAAATTGTTGCATCAAATGGATACTTAAGATTTGGAATATGCGTATTGATAGAAGATTGAATATCAGCATCAATCGCTCTAAACATGTTCTGAATGCAAATGACAAAATGTTTAGGCAGTTTTGCGTAGGTATAATGTTCACCGCCAAGCGGGGGAGTGCTACTTTCACCCCGATCCAGGGCTCCAATCCCTCACGAAACCTTGACTCTTACTTTCTGCCGTCGGTGGCTCGATCGTGCGATCCCAGATAAGCCGACAATCGACCTGTCAGAGTTATTTACACGGCGGCGGCGGCGCGGCGGCAGAAGTGGTTTAGCGAAATCGCCTCCCGCCGGCGCAACGGACAGATTCGTTATCGATCTTTTGTTGCTGGAGAAGAATGGTTCATCCGAAGAGCGGCTGCACTTCTTCAACCGATTCCTTTGATTGCTAAACGATTTGGATTCTTATTGGTGTAGCACAGAGATCATCCATTGGGGTTTCTAGATAAATGACCTCAAGAGAGGTCATTTATCCGGACCTGTAGAGGTCATTTAACCTGCGCATAAGGTATGTAGTAGGTCGTTATCTTTTTGGAATTCGACACCATCAACACCCAAAATGTCTTTTTTAAACTTCGATAGAACTAGCCTGTTCTCTTCTTAGGTGGAAATAGACTGTCCAGTACTTCAGTGGAACTTTAGCCTGTTCAGTACTTGAGACTTTGTAAATCCTTAACGTATTCGTTTAAACCAAATAGGGGGCCCCCGTCGATCCGTAGGTGAGTGTATGTATACAGTAACAATTATCAACAAGTTTAAAACAATATTTGTGTCATCAAACGCCATTGTTACAGTACATTATAATACGTAATTTACTAAAAATAATAATAAGCACAAAGTCCCTATTAAATTATCTGTGCAACAATACCTTTAATAAAATAGCCATTTCTATTGTATAATAACAATAACAATACCGACTATCATTTAAAGGGTTTCTCCATAAGCGGTACGCCATTCCAAGGCTAGCTGTTGTCCCTCCCAAGGCCAGCCATTGTGCGATTGTTTATTTGTATGTGACGACATCATCCATCATCATATGACAAAGTGTTAAATAGATCGTTCAATAGATCGTTACCTTTTCATCGCTGACTGTATCGTCAGGAAATGTCACTGGTCACCATCTCGCACTAATGCTTCAATAGTAAGAGGCAACGAGGTGAACTCCTTGCTATAGGATGAATGTCACGGGTAAATGGAAGGCAAGTTATACTGCTGCCAAAAAAAAATCAATAAAAATTCTGTTGTTAACGATACAAAATATGTCATAACAAAACACGTTAGGTCTAACAAAAAAATTAACTTGATCCGAAATCAGAATTTACAAAGATATTCTTTCTTATACAAAAGTGACCCAGAAGTGCCATATGAGATTCCAAGTGTTACCGGTTCATTTCCCGCGGTTACCATACCGATCGCAACTCCCTTGCATTATTCCGTGCCGCCCCACGGCTGTAGCTTAGAGTGACCGTAACACACGGTTACACTGAGTGACATTAGCCTCGCGCCGGGGGCCGTGAGAGCGAGGCGCTGCTGCTCCCTATAAGGGCAGCGACAAAGGCTCCGCGGGAGAGGCTAGGGCGAGGAAGCGACCGACTTTCCACCAATCACCGCCAGTGACGCGGATGTTACGCGGACAGGTGAAATAACTCATGAGTGGTGGACCTGGTTACCCAGCGAGTGTGCTTGCAACCGGCGAGGTTTGTTTTTGGAGAGGAGAAAATATGGTTTTTTACGCAAACAGGTGGCCTGTAGTGAAGGACTCCTACAACAAAATGTTGTGCACCCACAAAAATCGCTTATCGCATTACATTAGACCTAGGCCTTCTTTCGATTTTATCTTTAAGGCTCACTCCGAATCCAGCCGCTCAGATTTTTCAGAGATCTAGACAGCAATCCTGCATAAATCGGTGTTATTGGAACGGAGGACTGTCCGGATGAAATGCGACCAGCATTCCCAGCTGTTCTCACCCTCCAACATGTTCATGCAGACTGAGTCCACCGACAGCACTCCAAGATGTCGTTTGGTATCCAGGTGTAGCCGTTATTCACAGCGTGGACAATGGAAGAATGTGTGTTCCGCGTCGTCGGGAACGGAACAACCGGCGAGGGTTAAGTGAACATCACCCTGGTACCAACTAGACCCAGCTACCTTTGGTTGGGCTCTTTCAGAATGATCCACAAATGAATCTGCTGGTTTTTGTCAGCAACAAAAATCCACGACTCAACTGATCCATCACACTAACGATTCATACCCTTAAAATACTCACCATAGAGTGTGCCTGTCTTAAGAAATGTATAAATGTATTAAGAAAGTTTTCACAACGCATCTTTTACTTTTTATAAGCCATTTACCATTACGCGATGGATTAGCGTTATATTAGGCTGCATTGTATCTTGTCAAGCCTGCGCCGAGTAAATCAGAGTGTAGGTTTGCGGAACAACTACAGTTGTTACTTAATCTCTCGGTTTAAATTCAATATTTCGTAAAAAAAACTTGTTTGGAGAATATTCACATCATATGGATTTTTTAACAAACAATGCAATTTTTCTATAAAACTATTATTTAGAAGCCCCATTGACAAACTTTTTTCATAAGTCACACAATTATTCTTTTAATGCAAACATTAAAAATTATCCATGAGTAATATGTAATATAAAAATTATAGGTGATAAACAGTATTGCGCAGTTGTCTGAAGCCAATGCAAGACAAGAATCTCACTTCCGGTGGCGTGGTATGTGATCTTTGACTGTTGACTTTCCTCAAAGTGAAACTTAATTACCTAAGTTGATAAGTAAAAATGCTGTCGAACGAGATGCCGCTATGGACGCGCCTAGCGACCGAACGCGGAACCAGCGCAGCGCTTTCCGCAGAAGATATCGACTTGCTCATTAGCATAAGCTGACAAGATAATCCCCATATAATTATACGGTTATATATTCAATTTGGGTGTAAATTTGCAATCTAAGTTAATTTCGTTGGAAGTCGTAGAAAGTTTTAATTTGCCACATAAATTGAGAACTAATTGAAAATAAATTAAAATTATATTCGTTAAATGAGATGCAGTAATGGCGAACCACATCAAGTTGATTAATAAAAACAGTCATTATATGGAATGTTTTTAATTTTAATTTAGTTTTTCATTCATCGGATTTTTTGTTTAAAAAATAAATTGTTACTTATGTAACTTTTCATTGTATTCTCCAGTAGTTGAACATTTTCAGTTAGTTTAAGATTGTCTGTCTCTGCTTACCGCAATAAAAATGACTTTTTCATAGTAAGTGGACATTTTATGACTTACAGAGTAAAAGATAAGCCATAAAATTGACTTCTAAAAAAATTAGGGCCTTAATATGATAAAGTTCTCTTTGCGTATAGGGTACTCAGTGTAAAAAGCCATATGGCCAGTTTAAAAGTGAGAAGTAGAAAATAATAAAAGTAACAACACTATTGTCGTTGGATCAGTGCTACATAACATTTTTGGAAACAACATTGATTATATTGATATAATTTTAAATAATTTGATGATGTATTTTCACTGTCACGTAAAAATCATAGCCAGCTTTTGCACGTAAACTCAAATACATAACAATTGGTAAAATGAAAAGTGTAAGCTATAGCAAGAAAACATCATAATTATTCAGTTTACTGAATACGAATGGTTTTCATATAATTTTGTGTTTTAGTTCAACATTTTGTTTCCAGGATCGATTAAATAACACGTTTTGGTGGTAAAAAGGCCTTAAAAAGCTGTCTTACCCAAGCTTAACCATTTATTAAATCTGTTCTACTTGAGTTAGGTAAACTATTATAATTTTTATTATTTTTACCATAGTTTTTATTTTAACATTTTCACATTAAATCAAATTTATTTTATTAGATCTGTAATTTTGGGTGAGTCGGTAGCGTGGTTCTGGCATTAGCACTCAGGATTTCGGGAACCGATGTTGTGGGTTCGATTCCGCGTTCTGCTTAGAAGTCTATCAGTGCCATTCCCCCATGTGTTGCGACTCTCCCCCATTCCATCTATACGGGTCCTCGTCCAATTTCATAGTCGGTATGACTGAAAAGTAAGGCTATTGAGGCTTGCAAATTCTTAATTTGTACAACAGTAAAGATTGAAATTTCCATCAGCTAATCAACAAGATTCGATAAAAACAATTTACTGACTATTAATACTTCATTAATAAATAATTCTGAGCCCACTCGATAATCCGAACCGGAAGTAAGCGTTAATCGGATAGTCCAAACTGGGAGTGAGCGGTCTCATAAATATCGTCAAGTTAGTCAAGTAGAAAGCAGCAAGTTGGCGATCCTTACGTAAGATGGCGCGTGTTTTGGATTGGAAAGGCCTCTAATTGCCGCCGCCACCTGGAGCCCTGGCTGACATTGGCCGCGAAAGCCGCCGCCGCGCCTCCTGCCCTCTCACCGTGAAATTTTATTGGCCTCTGTTCGCTTCCTTATCCGTCGCTACGTGATTTTAGACATTCATCCGAGAAAGTCCCCCATCTGTATTCCCGCAGGAGTGAGCTTTATCGCGGGAATTCGTGCGTTGCTAAAGTTGACGAGAGCCGAATATGGGAGAAGGGAAAGTGGGCGTGGAGGAAGTAATGGTAAAAATTCAATCGGGACTAAGTAATTAAGAAAAATTGCTATTTCGATATCTATCTACTCTTTGATAAAACTTGAAGTTTTTAAGGAATGTATCATTCATGTTATAAAACATTTTATAGACAAACCTTAGAAAAATAAATATTTAATGTTTGAAAAACCTAAAATAAAATCCAATCATGAAACGAAATTGCAAATTAGATGTATGAGTAGAACTATAACCGTTTTATAGTCTTAACCAGTACAAAGTATAGAAGTGAAAATTTTATAACTTAAAAAACTGTACAAAGGTCATAACACACTTTAAAATGCAGATAAAATTCCTGTTAGGCCTATAAGCCGGCTTACGTTAAAAGCGACTACTGCTTCATTCGTATCATTTGACTACGAAAATTATTGTATCTTTTAGCTTGTGAGCTACATTTTCTTACTTATTTAACCCTGTGAACAAAGGTAATAATATGAAATAGGCATGTTAAAGTGTAATGTTACAATTAAATGGGTGAACTTAGACAAATAAACGGCCGTTGCAAATAGAAAAAAATCAATAATCATCTACATTTTTAAATTTAATCTAATGTCCACACTTGGAAAAAATACTCACCGGAAATACTAGCCTCTCAAAAACAGTCCAGAAAAGTGTTTTGACAAGCGCGAGTAGGAGACCTTCCATAGGGACTTGAACGCGCGACGCGACCGATGGCGCAGAATGGACGCTTCTGCCGTAAAATAGGCAACACTGTTGTACGCGAGAAAAGAACTGTAGAATAGCGACTAATACACTTACAATCGCACAACACGAGCAATTAGCACCTGTTTAGTGCGCAATGCAAACACTCCAGGAAAACTCGCGCATGCGCGCTCCACAGTCCACACTGACACTGTGTCACTGCTAACTCGAGCGATTGCGTACTCAGAGCGAAGGTGGAAAGTTCCACTGATTTAATGAAGTTGTAAAAAGTTGCCTTTGTCATTTGTAGATGTTTACGGATTTGCCTTAACTATAACCTTCACATATTTTAACGCAGATTTAGAAGCAGTTGTAAAGTTTCAATTGTGACAAGAGAGATTGTAATGAGAGATTTTTATTTCTAACGAATGAGATAATTTTTTCTCCTTGAACTGATTTGTTTCTTTGTGTGATTCTGTTCCACGTTTGTTTTGTTGAAACTATCACGTTTAATTTTTTAATGTGTCTTTTCTACATTTCTAAAATATCCGTGGCCTTAAACTACTGCATTCTATTAATCGATTTGTAAAAACGGGTGTTAACTAGTCTTTTCTCATTGCACTGTATTTAGATAAGCAAAAGTGTAAAAAAAGAGAAAGTGATAATGATGTAAACAAACTAAAAATATTCCCATATTTATTTACTGTGTCCTCCTTAATAAAATTTCCTATGTTTTAAAGAGGTTCTTGGAAATTTATTATTTTGGTAAATACAATTTCAATTTTGCTTCTTTTCGAAGCATTCTAGTTTACACTTCCATGAAAGATTTCCTCTCTTTTCACCCAACCAGTTTTGACCTTACACACCGGATGGACACCGGTCTCTCCCCTGGACCCTCGAGTACCACGCAATCATTGCACGTGTAATTCGTCACAATCCCGGTGCGGCCGTCACTCACGACTGTTCACGCATGCGCCACGCTCCTCGTCGCTGCGCAGGCTCACTGACCACCGGTTACCGCGTTGTAACTCGCGAGCGCAGCCTGTAATTTGGAAACTGTGCGGACCCTAAGTCACACGTGCATTAACCGCTATCAAACTTATTGTCGTGGGCTCAAATGAGCGGGTTGCGCCTCGCGCCGCCCCCGCACGCTCGAAAACGAGGAAATTTCTCGCCGCGGGCGCTCAGGGTTCGGCTCCACTTCCCAAGTGGAACTCGACGGTTAGCCTATCGATCATGACAGCCTCCGCTTTGATGCCTGGCAGGTTTTCTTTTCTATGTCAAAACAAAAATTTTGCACATCTGTAGCTTTACTGTAGTTTTGTGAAATCAAGGTTTACTTAACTTGAACATTAAATAGAATATATTTAAAATGATGGTAATAGAGTTTTTTGACCATAAAGAATCCAAAGAAGAATCACTATCCCAAAGATGGAGCATTTTTTTACTGATTTCGTAGGGTAAACTATAGGCTACCTTTAAACCCCACGTTGAGTAATTTATCAGCATTAGCAATGAAATGTGTTCTATTTTAACTCTTTTTTCCACATCTATCTTCATTAGATTAAATGTTAAATTTAAACAAAAATAACAAATATTGCTAATGTTTAATATATTTTTTGATTGCCTATTTAACCATAAATAGTTTATTTTCAGATTAGCGAGGTCTTATTATTTTCAAGAGAATTGAAGTCAAATGTTGACATAAATCAATTTTCTACACTAATTTTAAATGCTTTTCTAGCAAAACTTATTTTGATAAAAAAACCCAATCAAGTAAAAATTAGTTTTTAAAGGCAATTAAAGCTAACTTAATTATATATAATTTAAAAAATAGTCCCGTATGAGATTGGACATCATCTAACTTTAAGTTTTCTCCTCTAAATGTCACAAGACTATTTATGTAATTGAACACAGGTTTGAAAAAAATTAGAAATCCAAATTTCCTATCTATTCTCTTAACGACATCTCAAACATTTTAAAACTCTCACAATTCCTCCCCAACACACAAGTAAGTGCAGTGCTCAATATCTTACGTCACCAACGGACGGTCCGCTAAGCTGGTATCGCCTTGCTAATGCCGTTGGAGAGCGGAGTGGCAATAGGCAATCGGATTGGGGAGTGAAACGTTAACGTAACGCGATACCCGTGCCGGTGTCACGTTACGGTGACGCTCCCACCAGTACATCACGCGGCGGGCGTTACGCAACCTGTCGGGCACGTGACGTGACGCACTCACTGATGTTGGGTGGAATCTGACTCTGTGTCTGTTAAACAATTATATAGATTACCATTACCGAGGATTACCATGGACTACTATTGTGATTGATCTTAGCAAGCTTAAAAAATCACAGATTACACTTGTAAAACATATAGGCCTATTTTGTCGTTGTTTGTTTGACACCCGCTTTGATTTGATGGGTTTTTGCTAAACTATTGAAATGAGCTACCCTAAAAAAGTACGGAACAGATGGGAAAGTGTTAACCAAGGACTGGTTACCAAGGAATAGAGAGGAATTGTTGGTATTTGGAGGTAATAAAAAGAAACACTAAATTAACATTGTTTATCATGCTAATGTAGTCAAAACTCGTTGGAATGTGAACAATGACAGTAACAAAATGTGCATAAACAGTTTTGTAATTAATCTTTAACTAGAGTACCGCTTGCTTAAAATCGAGCAATTTAGTTCTTGATTTTCATAATATACTATTCACTATTCACACTTTAATAATGCAGTTCGTTAACCAGGATTTCCTTCGAGGTTTAACTTAACTCTTTGGTAGGAACAAATATTTGCTCCGCTGGTGTAGTGTGTACTGTGGTACTATTTACATGTATTACATTACATGTAGAGTATCTATTTACATTACATGTAGAGTAATGGGAAAAAATTTACTGTATGAGCTAAAATAAGGATATTACTGGACCGAACCGAAACTTTTTTTACTAAATAATCAAAAGCACATCATTGGCCAAGGCCCAAACTTTGTTATGCAATATCAGTTTTGGTACTAGATTACTGGAACATTAAAATATTTGCAAAAAAAAAATCAATGGATCGTCCCTATTAAAACCGACAGTTTTAGTTTTATATAATGTTAAAGTCTAAACATTTCCGAGGGAGTCTCACCTGCAGCCATTTCACTTCCTGAAATTCTTCTGCACTTTCACACGTTTAGCTTTAACCACACTAACTTATTTCACGAATATGTAAACGAGCCGAACAAGTTTGCTTTCTCCCAGCGCTTCTGAGGTTAAAAACCTGAAATGGAGGGGTCAAACGCTGAGCTTATAAAGCATTAGAAGTTTTATATCCTTTACTAACTGTCTATATTCCTTAGTATGTGTTCTTGACTCATGTATATTCACTCTAATTTCCTTAGTAATTCTATATCCTTTGTTGCTCTTATATATTCATCGAAAACTTTACAGGGAATATTAGTTTATAATTGTATTTAATTTTAAATATTTAAAAGTAAAGAGAATAACAGAATGATTAGTGTATTATTAATCTTATAAATTTCTGTTTGAAGTCAAAAGTGTGTTTAGACTTAAATGATAAGAGAACCAGCGCTTCTAAAGTTAGATTTATATATTTACTTTGAGATGAGAATAAAACGTTGTAAACTGCTGCTTATATTGTTTTAGGAGATAAATTTGAAGTAATGATGGAATTGGAAGGAAATTAGAAGGAATGAGAAACTTAGTCTTTTCTGTAAAGAAAAGTAGCTTCTTATACTCAGAATAAAAAAAATTAAAAGCAATTTCATGAATTTGCTATTTTAGAAGGTTTTATGAATTCATGTCGGCTTTCAAGAGACATTAGAAAAGCCTAAAAACTACAATGGCGACAAAGAATTTTCTCTAATAATTATTATTTTGCCACCAAGAAACTCAGGCTATTATAAATGCGAATCAACGTAGCAATCACCAGCAATGCCTCTTACGGTGAGTTTTATAGCCACTAAGTTATCCTTCTTAGTTAATTTTAAATACGAGGAAAACAAGTACTCTCATTTATTTTATAGCGGCATACCCTATTACAGGAATTAAAATAAACTAGAACATAACGTAATAGTCTTTATTTTACTGGCAATTACACTTAACGGGTGTGTAGCATTCCCTAAATTACACCCAGGGGCAACAAAAAGCGTCGCTATCTTTATAGATCTGTGTGAGAAGTAATTACGAAAACCGGGTCAGAAAAGAGTGTGGGAGCGTGAAAACTTATAGCAATTTGGCCCGCCTATACCGCAGAAGGGAAGTAGGTGTTAATGGGGAAACATTGGTCCGGGCCGTGGCCGGAGGCAATAATAATGGAACACCGTTAAAATCACAGTGAACTTCCACTGATACTTGTTATTGCCGAGAGGAAATATGGAATAAGAACATTCTTTATTCAAAGTCTAATAATGAAGTTTTGCAAATTTTTGCTAAAGATGATTTGTTGTCCGGTTTATGTGTCAAGTTCGAATTTTTAGTAGTGTGATTATCGTTCTATGTTATGTATTATAGTAAGCTACTCTTCTATAGTCAAAAGCTATATTTTACTCCCTAACGCTAAATGTAAATAAAACTATATGTGGTTCTAAAAGTTAACCTCAGCTGGATAAAAGAATCAAATCAAATATCGATTTCGATCATTGTTACACATGTGCACGAGGTAACATATACGAGGTAACATAGGCAAAGTTCGTTTCTTATGGAAACAGCAGGAAAATTTAGTCGCATGTTTTGGTACGAAAAGCGTTTAATTCTGAAGAGAGGACGAACAGATAAAAATATTCTTCACAGGAGAATTTCCGCAAAATCTTCTTTGAAGGAATGCGCAAATTCTATTATCATTTGAAGCCTTACTTCCACCCTTGTCCATTAGAATTCTAAGAAACTATACAAATTCCGTAATTAAATATGTATTTAAAGCTAAAAGAAACCAAATGCCCACAGAAAGCGTCATTACGACACAGAGTGACATTGAAACAACATTACTGGTGTTCCCAGTTCTCCGTTATTCCGAAATTATTTTCTACTTGAGGTCAAACGAGGAAGCAATCTGACAAGGATGCACAGTACTGTGAGACATGTTTTGCATGAGATGCCTCCGTTACCGGGTAACTGTTCCGAGCACGGTACAGTTACAGTCACAGTCAGTTGCGGTGTTGCAGCAGTTGCGACGTGGTCTGCAGCTGTCACGTGACGGTGGAATTTGGAACTCCTCCGCGGAAGCGGTTGTTAACCTCCATTAGCAGCTTCGTCTCATAAAATAATTCAGTCTCGCTACCATTGTCCAAAACATGTGGGCGGTTTCGGTTTCAGCCGTGTAGTCACATAAACAAGGATTGTACTCACTTAGAGTTTAATCCTAATCGTTAAGATAACGATTTTTATCTGTTTTATTGCATGGTTTCTTTTTTTGGATAATAAGTTTGTTTATTGAATAGGTTATCATTGTCAACACTAAAATAGAAGTTCAGCTAGACGAATGCTTTAAAGATCGGGTCAAAGTTAATGGATTATTTTTGTGCCACCGATTCCGTTCATCAGCATATAACGTGAATGTTAAAACAATTAAAAATTATACCAAAAAACATATTCAACTTATTAAAAATTTGATAATTTTGCGAATTTCTAATCAAACTGAGTTGAATTACTCTCTGGATTTCTTTATTGTTTTTAAACCATTTTGGGGCCATTTTTTGACTTGCACACAATTCAATAGACAAAAATCGATTTTCAAGAAATTTTATTCTTCTTTATATTTTCAAGAAATTGAGTTAGAAAATGAAATGACGATTGCATAACCCAATGCAAAATTTAGTGCAGGTATAAATTACTTAAGAATCACCTCAGATTACAAAAGTTTAAAATATTCACATTTGTTACACATTTTTCTCGAATTTAACCAAAGGTCATGAGCAATATAGTCCTCCACGCCACTTTGTGTTTGTCAAGTTCAATTTTCCCTCACATTTTATTGTTCACTTTGAACAGACGACAAAGCGTATTGAAATCAGTTCCGGAACGGATGTGGATCGCACGCATGCGGGTTTCTCCCTTTGTGGATTTCCTGCCCCGCCGCCGCCGCAGTGCCGCGTGTAAACTATCCATCATCACGCAGGATGCTGACGAAGGTCGGTGGATAATGTCGCTAAACAACCATTTTATTCGTATATCATTGCATGACCGGCGTACCCTTGACTTTACGAACAGCCGGGGATGACGCTTTCCCCTTTCACTCTTTTGATTCGTTTATCATTGACTCTTCCTCGCGCAGAGCTAACCAACAGTTAATTACTGGTTTTGTTGGATTTATGTTTTAATGGTGTTATGGGGACTGAGTCTGAAAATGGTTAATCTTTGTTCACAATGTTTTTTTCATATAAAATATAGGTCTGTGTATGTCTATATCTAGCTCATGGTCGGATTTTTCTTTGTAGCCTATGTGAGATCTCTGAAAGGTATGATATACTATAGGATACAAATTAAAACACGAAAATTCTATTAAAATATTCTTTTATATGTTTAAAAGCCAGTTCCGTTTCTGTCTAACCTTAGTCTTTTCATGTTTTATGTTACCATCACATCGATATATGTTGAAACTCATTAAAATTGTTGAAAAAATTACATCTAGTTCACCCTGGTAAAACCGTCCTTGATCTAAGTAACCTAAATGAGCGTGGTTTTTATTTTTTGTTTTATTAATTTGTTTTTTTTTTTAGCGTGTTGCTATTAAAACTCCGAATATCCATAGGTAATTGTTTTGTCTTAAAACTGAAAGATTAGAACGGTTCTTCTAACAGTCTGTATAATGCACAAATTAATAGGCTATTATACTCCAAAACAAGCTCTGTATGTTATACTCTCCAAATCAGCGGATAACTGTAAAAATAAACCAACACATAAAATTTTAAACTAACAATTTTATACCAGAATGCACCACTCTTTTATTGGCCTGGCAAGTGAGCGGAGCAAGCAAGCTCGTCTTGAAAAGGAACACCTTTCTTGGCATCGGCATTTCAGATTTTACGATCAACAAGAAGAATGTGATGGTTCATAATTTAATGCTTTACCGAGCAAATTCTTAGTCTCTCCGATATTTAAAATAAAGCTGGGAATAGTAAATGCATTGAACTTGAGCAATTCTACCGTAAACGAAGCCTGAGGACCAGTTAGTCAGAGGCCACGCCGCGCCGCCGGTCGGCTCCGTATGCAGATACTGTGGACAATCAGCGATTGTCGGATGTTGGGTTGTGCGTGGCTCGACCGGACCGTTACCGCGACTCGGCGGAACGGATGGCCAGATAAGACACAATGTCGGCGGCGAGCGGTCTGTGCGTGCGCGTGCGGACGACAATTATACGACAGTCGCATCGCATCCACCATCCACAACCACAACCACTACTTCTTCGTTTTCATTAGCCGGACTGCAACCTTCCTAATGGACGTGCGGGTCACCAGCGACCGATCCGCGATTGTCTAGACTACTTCTCGGAGTGGGATCGAGTGGTATCCTTTTACTGAGTCCTTCGTACAAAGATAGACGCCAACTACACATCCACATAAGAATTGAAAATTATAAACCTTAATTTCACCGAAAAGAGAGTAATCAACCCAAAATATAAAAAGGGTGAGGGGATTTATATGTACAGACATATTGTTGCCGCCTACAAAGGTTGAATTTTTAGATACTGTAGTAACAAAACACATATTTTGATCACGTCAACCTTAACGTTTGTTCGGTATTTTATTGAATATGTTCATATGAGTCGATAAAATTTAGATCCGGCTACAAAGTATTGATTGATGTAGAGGAACGTTTAGCTACATACACTATCGGTAGGACGCATTTCTAACGCAATGAAGGTGGGTCTAATATTTACATCACCGAAGAAAACATGCGGTGAAAGAATAATGTATAAGCAATTAACATAAGTAATAATTAATATTGAGGTTTCAACATAGGTGGAGAACATTCAACCCGTTTAGCATGCATTTTCGTACTGAGAAAAATATAAATAAATTGCAAATATCCAAAGACTAAGTAACCATTTAGCATTGGACATCATTCTTCAGTCACCTAACAGCTTATTTTACCCACTTTATTTCTAAATACACTTTGACGTTGGCGTCTTAGTGAATGACAAAATCACAAAGGCAGATTAGAAAAAATGTACTTACCATGTCAGAAGCAAAGGACAGCTGTTTTGGTCGCTTTATACAGAGCCTTGGCGTCTCTCCAGACTGAAATAATAAAATACTGATTAGATCATAAGATTAAGTCTCTTGTAGAGGTATATGCATTTTAGGTTCAAATTTAAAAATAATCAACCCAGGGTGTACAACGGCGTAGATTTAAGCAATAAAACAACATGTGATGGAAACATTATCGGCTAGCATTGGTTGGGTCGTTCTGGCCTACGTACTGTCGCAATCTGGTTCACAATCAAAGCAAATCGAAGATCTCCGTGAATCACCATGTCAGGGACACGACGGAGGCGGTTGAGTCAGCCGACCAAGACCGCACTGTTAGCATAAACATGCCATTTCCTCCGGGTATAGATCCGCTTCAAGACTGATCGGTTTGTTGGGGTCGGAGAAAAACAAGAGTTCAAGGAGTTTCCGCGACTTCTTAAGCATAAACATTTGATAGCTGGCTGAAAACATCAGAAGTCTTTTTGTGTGACAATTTGTCACGTACGATTTGTCAGTAACAAAGCTAATGATCCATCATACTCATCTACACGATCACCTTAGTTACCTCAATACAGACATTAAAGAGTGCGTCGGTGTTTCAAAACAGTTAAAATGTATAATTTCTTCTTCTACCCAGTATTGAGAAAATATTCTCAGACATTGTGAAGCAGTAATTACTTATATTCTTCACTTTTAAAGACTATGTTTTTTTTATATTAAAAGATTAAGCTTTAAAAATCGGAATAACTACTGGTCATTACTTTTTAAGAGATTGTTCATAGAAGAAAGTAGTCTTCATAGAAGGCTGAGAAAAAATTCTACAATCCCCTGTAACAAGAAATACGTGTTAGAAAATCATGAACATACACTATTCTAAGAATCATTTACTAATCATAATGTAAATAGCAAGAAAATACACTTGATGTAGCAAGTTGATGTTTTTAAAAAGTTAAACAAACACTATAGATGTCTAAAGAAGAACGGCGTTGTTCAAAGGAAACCGAAAAATTCATGGAAATATAACCACAAAACTTTGATACAATGTAATTGACAACGTCGGCTTTCAGAATGCAGCTGAACAACTTAGGCTTTCTAAGAACGTCCAGACGCAAGAAAAGGGAAAGCCTTTGGCATAGTGCAATGACCACTGGATGGAGACGTGTTGTTATGCCAAACACAGTTTACTTGCGTCTGGCAGGTGTTCAATGAGCCGGGGACTTGTCGTTGTACAGAGGCTCTACTTTCAACTATTGTCGACGTGTGTGTGTGTTTGTGTGACAATCTGGGGAAACGTCTTGGCTATCACGGCGTGTCAAGAATTGCAAGTAGAATCTTGATTGAATTTGAAAGTGGTTTAAGCAATCTAGACACTTGCAAAAGACTTTCATCCCCTTTCCTTAATGTTAAAGTGTGTCTTTTCTTTGCAATGAAATGTATTTAAAGATGGTTTAAAACCGTAGAAAAGCGTATAATTATAAAAAGGATTGTGCATTTCAGCATGGTAAGTTTGAACTGTTAGTGGTTTCATTCTGATACAGTAGTGCTAATTGTAACAAAAGAAGAGCTGCGTTTTTACAAGTTCTTTCAATCAAAATTCTATTTGAATCAATATCTTGTAACTAATAATTAAATTTATAATTCTATATGCCAGGCCCGATTTATTATCCTATATTGAATTCGACGAATCACCTTTGTCTAAGCGTAATTTTATTACATTTTGTTCATCTGCATTTACTACAAAATCTATCACGAATTTTCTCAATGTCTTAACATAGCTGCCTGTTTGGGATCCAAAGGTTTGTGGTTCTACTCTGAGAAAAGTTAGAGGCTTTTAAATGTTCGATACTGGACCAAATTCCCATTTGTCATTGAGCTATTGATTGATGATGGATAGGACTAATTGCAAAACAGACGTGTATACACAGAAAAAATTAATTTGTAGGAATGTCATTTCTGTGAAAAGGGTGCTGTCACAAAAAAAATAAAATTAGGATATGCCACTGATGGTCTAAGTGTGTTTTTTGTCTTGCGCATGAGGCATTTTATAACGCTTTGAAGGGTCCGAACGTTCGGCAGACTAGAAAGAGCAACTAGAAAGTTCGGACCCTTCAAAACGTTATAAAATGCCACATGTGCAAGACACAAAACACAATTAGACATCAGTGGCATATCCTAATTTTTTTTGTGACAGCACACTTTTCAGAGAGATGAGATTCCTCCTACATAATTTGTTCTGGGTATACACGTATGTTTTGCAATTGATTATTATCCAACCGGAGCCGATCCATTGACCGTTGGCCGTGCACGTGCGTTCACATTCTTGCGCTGTCCGGAGCCGCTGACCTTCAACTGGGCTGCGGCCCGCCGTATCGCACTGTGGGAAAGTGAGTGTCAATGGCAGGTCCTCATTTCCATACGCCGCTCCACTCCAACGCCAAGCCTTTCAGCCGCCGGTTTCTCAGTGGTTCTGGTTCTGACGTCGATAGAGCGGTGAAGTGGAGTGGAATCTTCTGTATCATCATGACTTGAAACCACTTAGCAAGTCATTATTAAAAGTAAAAACGCTTATGCTTCGTGTTTCTGCTCTACAAGATCTTCCTGCATAGAGCATATAGCAGTCTGCATGTAGCATTCTCTATTTCGATAGTGAAATAGTGGTTTGGAGTTCACAAGCAAGATTACTCTTTGAAATTGCTACTAAAAGTTGAGTTCAAGAATACTTTCGGTTCTACTCGAGAATGTGAACCTTCTGGATAAGGTTTATTGTTGAACTACATTCCCTGTTTGAATTTTGTAAAATCCTAAATTAATTACTATGATTATTAAAAACTGATTCGTCTAGAGTCATAAAGTTTTCGTTATTGATAACTCTATAACCACCTTTTACTGAGCATTGTCCGATTATTAATAAAACATCAATGTTATATTGCAATACACATAATTCCAATTCAGGCGTTGTTACACTGGAGGGCAGTTTATCGGTTATGTGTGATTCAAGGCTGAGATTTCAATACAGTTGAACTTTCTGTCTATGATGCGTTTTTACTTACAACGTATTCGATGTTTCTAGAAGGTAAACTAGTTAAAGAATATTATGAAAATTAAAGGGGAAACGCTTTTGAAATTTTTCTAAATATAAAATGGAAAAGTGGCATTTGACGAATTGTTAGACAAGCTAAAAATAATTAAATATCAATGTGTCTTAGTCTTCAAAAACATATTCTTTTTCGTAAGAACAAAACATTAACCAAAGATGCATTTTCAAAATGGGAATCTTATGCAATTATTTTAACAAGTAAATAAAATGAAAAAAGATATTTTATAACAGGCAAATGCGAACCAAGACAGTTGAACTGCCATCAGCACCGGTCGGTTCCTGCTGATGTACCGGATGTTGTGCAGGTGTTGCTATCAGCTGCTGAGTCAGGTCTGCTGCTGCGTAGGCGCTACTTTCCCCTAGCGCCACTCCCATGCACTTGTATGGGACACCGACGCCGCTGCGCTGCTAGCTGCGATATTGCGTTTTCTCCCACTGTTTGTTACCTAACCGTTCACTTTTATTGGTTCGGTTTTAAAACACGTAGAGTCATGGTGATAAATGATACAGTAAAATGTAGTACGTTACTTTTAGGTCGAATGGTAGGCCTACTTTGACCTCAGTAGTCAGTATTTCCATGTAAATTTCCAAATATCAACAATAGTACGCTGTCTTCTTAACGTGACTTTCTTCCGACGACTTTTTATGCAAACCTCCCTATCAAATATGTTATTCATAAATAGACGAAGAGCCATAGAAATTAAATTTTTAAAACATTAAATATTGAAGCGTCGGTCCATTATTATCTGACCAAACCGACAATAGTTTTATTCAAGGATTTATTTTAAAATGAGGTTTTCTCATTATGAGAATTGAAGCAAATGAAAAAATTCGTAATCCAGCGCAGTTAAAAAATACACTTTTCAATAACAAACCGTGAACTAAAACATTTTGTCCGCGAAGTTATGACGCAGCAATAATTCCTAATTGGAGATGGGTTTAATAGCTTTAACGCCGTAAAGTAAATTACAACCGTGCTGGAATCCGAAAACTGATTTATAGCGGAGAGCGCGCGTGCCCGGACGCGACGGACGCTAGGTCGAGGGACGGCGGAATCGGAACAGGCGCGGGAATACGACCGATGGAATTGGAAAAAGGTAATTACCCTGAGTGATGCAATATTTCCGATCCCATATACTATTACCATCGTATCTATACCAAACATTCAGTGTTGGATTGAAATGGTGTGAATATCGATGTATTTTCTAAACTATTTCGATGTAGTAGACTTTAATTCATTTCCTAAGGAACTTCTCTTAGAGTATAACAAACACTTTTCAGGAAAGCAACCCAAGACCCACATTGGCCCCAGGGTTACTCTATAATATTTGGCTGTTGCAGATAAACATAGAGTTAAAACAAATCCCTATGAAATAAAATATTGCAATATTAGTAGGCCTAGGGCTAGTTGGCTCCAATGAAAACATTCACGATAAATATTATTTAAAGTAAGATTTCTGCATAACATTCGAAGGTACTTTGGGTTATACAGGAAAATACGAAAATCTCTCATCTATTTAACTTCAATGATGTTTTATCGATGCGCAACCACCCATCCCATTGCTAAGTCGCCTTTCGTCCAGCGCGGTGGCCAAAATTAGCGGGAAGGTCTTTCATCGTCACCGCCATGCACGTCTGACGGTGGTCTCTCGAATTGAAATGCGCAGAACCGAATTAATAAGGAAGCAATGTGAAAGCTGCGGCTCGCCAATATTGTAATTAGAACTGCAGCGATCACGAAATAGAATTAGAAATTAACCGGAAATCATACGCCGTGTACGGCACGGGATAAGACGGCTCATTGGAAAGCGTGAGAGCAAATGAGGTTCGATCAATGGGATTAGGAACAATAAAGACAGCTTTCACGGTTCTCGTCTTGGATGCAAATATCACGAGGGATGCAAGAGAGTAAGGTCCGTGCTGGTTTCCTGTTTGAGGGTTTATGGGATTGTATCAACTCTCCCCGATTCTCATTAGACGTAATTATTATTACCGCAGTCTTGATGGGAGAAATGTTTAATTAAGTCCAGGAGCTAACATGGAAATAGTTACTGTATAAGATCTAGCAAACTAGACGGCAAAGATATTAAAGTTATTTTTTGTGGGATGGGTTTGAGGAAACGTGTGAAAAAACAAGTAGTCGTTTAGTGGAAAAGACCCTTATTTGGCATAACAGAATTTACATAAATTCGTGTCACTGTTTTAATTTGCCATTAAATTTTAACTTAGAGGTAAGATGCATCAGAAGTAATTATGAATTAATAAAAATTTATATTGTATTTCTGTGAGAACTCAGTAATGTTTTTGGAAGTGAAAAAGGACATAGACATAGGTTCTGCAACTTTTAAAAGTCGTGTAAATGTGTGTTGATTACGTTTTTAGTTTATTTGAAGTAGGAAATAACTCTTAACACAGTGTGACTGAACCTTAAAGTTTTAGTTAAAAATGTAAAAACCGATCAAACAAACAAGTAGTCTTCAAGGCTCGCAGATTAGGAGGAAGGATTAGGAGGTAGGTCGACAGTGATTAAAATTGTGCTAAAAATATTCAACAGTGTTCAAAAAAAGTTTTGTAGGCCTACAGCTTGTAACTAAATGCATGCTCGTCAACTTTAAGTTCTCGTTTCCCACTTTTCTCTTTAGTTCTCACAATATGATGTGGGTGGACCTTCGTGTCTCCAACGTCAGCCACCAGGCAGCGCTACAGTCGCGGTGACCAGCGGTACATCTCTGTGTAATTGGCGATCATATCGCGAGGGAAAGGGAGGTCGAGGTGTCCTTCTGTCATGAGGCACGACAGTGCGGGACCAGGGACCACAGACCACCGCGCCGGGGAAAGGGACGAAATATTAGGCACACTGCTGATCAGGATTGCGTCCATGTTGTGTCGCAAAACATTTTGAGAAAATTATGCGTAGTACTGGGGACCGAGCATTTGCTCGGTAAACTCGTCAACTACGATATTTAAACTAGTAACTAACTAACATAATAAATATATGACAATATACCTTGGAAAACGAAGCTTTAATGGAAAATTAGTTATGGCATAGTAATTATCAGTTTATTTACTCTTCGTCAACTGTAACGATTTAGATAGATCTAACAAAAGATAAAAGGCGATTAGTTTCAGTCAGATTAGATCTACAAATATTGTTAGTCACACTGAACCCATTTGAACCGTTAAACTCTGATAGTCAATCCTCACGTTTTCGAAAAATCTTATAGTCTAACAAGCATACTGTTTGCAGATGCAACAATTTTTTCGTCCTAGAATTTTTATTTTTGCTTGTGAACTGGGTTTTCGGCTACGAGAATAAATGGAGGTGGTCCCATGTTTTAAAAAATCCAGTTACCTAACTGCACAGCACTGTGCTATTTTTTCTCCGCAGTCCTGGTACCAGTACAGGCGATCAAAGTTCCCATCATCATGTTATCCTCATGGACATTTTTAGGTACTAAATTCTTTATAACCAGAATCAGCTTATGACTGTAGAAATAAACCCATGCGTTACATTTTAAAACTGTGATTCGTTAAATTTAAATCAGAAGGCAGCAACTTCCAGCCTGGCGAGTGAGCGAAGCGAACGAGCTGGTCGTTGGGGCGATTGAGGGGAGCGAATGACCTCATTTTGCAATTGTTTTTACAAACTCACAAGTTCACTAACCAAATGCCCAGTCCCCCCGGTACTGCGAAAACTGCAATTCATTCCATTACAAACCTCATATCCTACCACTTAGTTGCCGGGAAGCAACTGTGTTCCAACTTGTGGACATTAAAGTCCCCCCGGCATGTCCAGCCGGTCTGCGATGCGCACCTGATATGTGGGAAAGCCAGCGCGGGCAGCAGGAGATTTCTCCGAGGAGATAAAAGTCACTGGAGATGAGGTACTGTGACTGGGAACGGTCAGGGGGTCAGCGGCTGTCAACTACGTCTCAGTTATGCGCGGTCTTCCAGTGCGCATGCGTTGTAACAGCGCAGCGTCCGCGCCGCGCATCGGCTGTAAAACTCCCGCTACGACACGGGCTGACCTTTACTTTATTGTTGCGAATAAATTAGCGACGGATTCTTAAAAAGCGAGGTTTCTTGTTTAGAAATTGTGTTTATGGCGGATCTACTTACTGGAGTTTACTACATGGAAGCACTGATCTACTTCACCACATGCTCTCTGGTGCTCGTAATTTTCATACAAAAAATATTTAAATGTTTTTTTTCATAGCATACTGATATGTAAATGAAACTATGCAAATCTTATTATTTTTCACATCTGGTGTTGGTTTGTAAATTATTAATGTACGAGAATAACAGTAATGTAAAACAATAATTGAACAATCATGTCACTGAACAGCTAATTCAATGTCATAGTTATATTTAATAATAATCTTAAACTGTCGTCACTGACAATCTGGTTTGAGAAAATAATCTGATTTTATTCAAATAAAATTATGTCAAGCTCTTTGGCTTCATCATAGGTTCTCATATTAACTTTTAAAGCGTGTTATTTAATATTACTTGTACACAGGTTAAACGACAATATTTAACTGAAAATGTTTTAATTTTTTATTTTATCGTTGTGCAAATAAACAGTCGGAGTAAAAAACATTTTACAATGGTCTTCCTACATTCAAAGTCTGAAAACATTTATTGCAATATTATTTTTTCTTGAATAGATCGAGTACTTTATTCGAGAGATGGCGAGTGAGCGCCACCACGCGGCTGGTGAAGTGAGATGAGGCGAAGATGTAAAGTACCTTTCCCAGTGTTCTCCTAAATGGAGTTAAAGTGCACGACCATCGGAGATAATGCGCGCTCGCACATCTGCACAGATGCGGGCTAATTAAGGTTACCGGTAACGATGATTGTATTTAATTGTGCGACTCCCATCGGACCACCGTTAGTCGGCGCGGCGGTAGTTGGGTGTCATCCCGCAACGAGGCCCAACTGGCAACAGAGTGTTCTGAAGCATCCTGCTTTATGTTCTTGTTGGAACCTCCCTGTCTGCCAGCAATGGTTGTTGGGTGTTAGCTCCACGGAAAATATTTGCATTTTCACTATTATCACATTATATCATCCTAAACATGCCCCTCTTACTTTCATAGCATCATCGCTGGATTATGCTAAATCTACCTCAACTTCAGTTACTGGATGTAAAATTTATAATAATTTGCCACCGCTGTAACATCTATCATGGATTCTTCAAAATATTCTTGGTATCTTCCACTAATCTTTTCAACAAATCATCATACCTTTGCATCTCTCCTTTATGAGGAACTCTAACTAATTCGAGTACATGATCTCAACGAGGTTGAACGCACATTCTGAACATTATCTCAATTTTTACACCTTTCGTGTTGTTTTGCTGCTTCATAATAATTCTGGACAATCGTCACAATAAGAAAATGTCTTTAAAATCACATATACTAAAAGATTTCGACGAATATGTCTATAGTACATTCCCGAATTTAATTGTACGATGCAATTGCCTTAACTGAGGCCAAAAGTGGTTGACCTTTCTGGATATTGACTGGCTGTATAGTTGACTTGATATAGATCTCGCAATTGAACCTGAAGGTTTGCCAGTTCGATCCTGAGAAAAGTTAGTAGCTTATGATGGTTTGACACTGGATCAGTTGCCTTTGATCATTGGGTTACTAATTAATGATCTTGACAAATGAATCATCTCAATAACAAAGCCTCAAACCCACATCTAATCAATCGCAATCATCACACTCGCCCATCAGTCATACTCACCTAAATGCGTACCATAGAACCACCACACGCAACATTGTTTCTTGCGTTGGTGTTTCAAGAAGAGTATATAAATTTACAAATGCGACAAAATAATGGCTGGTACCGAATCGTTCTTGAAATCGCATCTACTACACTACCAACAACACCATACAATCCTGATAATTTCAGGGAATATCCTCACCATAATCAGGACAGGAATTAAGAACCATCCAGCGATCGCCTCGTGTCAACGCATCTCTCTCCACCAGAGTCGCCGGCCTGCACGGCGCGGTGGGGCGCCAGGACCTCCAATTGCACCGGGATTGCTGCTGCCGAATGGAAACAAACTACCGGATTACCCGCAATAATTAACCGGTGGCAGGTGTATTATTGCTGAAAAATTGCGTGCGGTGGCAGAAACAATCTCTGGGCGTATTAATGTTTGATTATTGCTGTAATAGTCCGGACGAGACGGGGCCTCCGGGCTGTCTGCGGCCACACGCAAGTCTCCGACGGCTTCGTGGGTGCAATTTGGAATAAACAATCGACATGCAAGCTTGAGCTACAACACAATAACTTATAACATTTGACATTAGTGTGTATAGTTATTTAGATAATAGAGGAATTGACAAGATTCAATTCAATCAAAAGCTGGCTGGGCAGCTGAGTGGTTAAAGAGCTCGACTTTGAATCTTAAGGTTGCCAGTTTGATCCTGAGAAAAGGTACTTTTTGATAGTTCGATACTGGACCCAGCTGCCTTTGATCATTGGGCTTTTAATTAATGATCCTGACTAATGAAACAGCTGATATTTGTCAGTAACAAAGCTATACCTCATGATCCATCACAATGATCACACTCACCCCTTCAATCATACTTACCTTAAAATACGCACCACAGAGTGCGTCGGTGTTTCAAATAAAGTCTCTTAAAAAAGTTTTCATTAAGAATTTCATTCGGAGATACGACCACTATTGGTACATTTTGAGAATTATTTTTTTCGTCGTATGTAACCTCAGACTAAGGGTAAAAACGGAAATAAAATTTCCAACAGATTAAAATGGTAACCTAACTAACGCTTTGGTTGTCTAAGAATTATATAGGCCTAAACAAGTTAAACAGCTCTGTGTTCTTTAAGAACGAAGCACTCCGCTGCAGCTGGTGAATATCATTGAAATTAAAGAAAACAAATGTCATTCATAAGAGAACTAGAAATGTCTGTTGTAACCACCACTCAATCCTTTTCCTCTGGTGGACAAAATTATTCTACAAACATATAGTTGCCAATTCACCAAATGAAAATTAGTAAAACTTATCAGTTTAAGTAAAATTTTAACTATCGGTTGGTTGAAGTGGACAGGCTATCGATTCACCACAGACAAAAGTGCGTTTCAGCTGTTTATCCACTTGATGTTTTTCCATACTCATGTAGCAAGTTAATCCTAACAATCTAGTCGTGTAGGAATATTATGGTGGTATATGGGTTGGAACTAGCTTTATGAACTAATCCGTCATCAGTGCTACGACCTGATAGGCTGTAAACGACTTAATCTCCAAATGATAATAGGTATGATCTACTTCCGTTACAAGTGCGTGCCTTATCACAAGACCAAGTGGAATTAAACAATGCAATTACAGTATCAACCGAGAATTCTGCGTTTGTTATGTCTCCATTGCGCGTGTTTATTTGTTCTGGAGGTGTGACAAAGGGTCATTCCACTAATGTAAGCGACACCGACACGTTCGTTTCTGCTGTATTAGCATCAGTGCCACACTTGACTTGCTGTAATCTGAACATCTAGCTAGATTTCTGATTATCGTTGAGCTTATTGATTTCAGTGGAACCGATTTCTAGCTATAAGTACGTGACAGTTTGGATGAGATTAACATTGTAAACTAAGTACAACCAAATCGTAGCAATCAAAAGCATTATATATTAATCAAGTAATTTTTTTCAACTCCTAGAGTACCTAGAGGTTGTATGTAAGCTGCGAAAGAATGATTTTGAACCACTATAGTTCGTATTACAGTAGTTCATCCTTACAGTATTAACATTAAGAGGACGTTGGAGTGCCGCCATGTTGGATTTATTTCCCATAAGAGCAATGCTAAACTTGTCCCCGGCATTTGTCATATAATTTCTTTATTTTTTGTCCGATGTTTTCAGAATAAATAGCGTAGGAATCACAATTAAATTCCCCGTTCCTTCTGCAAGATCGATCCTTTTTTAAATAATTGATAAAATTCTTTAGAAAATATTTTAAAAGTAGTAAAAAACTTGCTTTGTTATTTCAAGTTAGTTAAAAAAGCTAATTTTTATAAAAAATTCCTCTCGCAAACCAAATCCGCCTTGATGAACCCTTTATTTAGAGCTATAAACCATTATTTTCTGATTATAAATAAAAGAGTTGTTTGACATCCTGTTTAACATTGCTCTTATGGGGGAAATGCGGAATTTGGATTGACTCCAACGCCCTCTTAAGAAATTAAGTTACGAATTTAATTACAATTCTTGAATTTAGTGGCCTTCCTTTACACCTACTGAACAGATATACGGTAGTTATTTTCAAGTTCGTTTTTGTTTAATTAAAACAATTACCATTTGGACATCAATATTTGTTGGGTATTGAAAGTTGATTAAAAAATGTTGAAGCAACTTAAAAGACATCGATTTCTAAGCAACAAATTGGCTTTCAAATACTGACAGTCGCACAGTGGATTTTTATGAAACAATTAAAATTTGTATCTTCAAGTACAACAATTCAGAGCACTTTTCTAAACACTGATGTGTAAAGTGTAAAATGTTCTACCGGAGAGTTTACATTACGCGTTGACCATGTAGACATAAATTACCGGTGACAGATTTACGATGAGTAATCACCTTCCCTGACAGGTTCAAGTTTACGAGGTTGAAGCAATCAAAACAGAATTGAAACCTGCCCGAGGATCGACCCTTCGGAACGGGAGTTGCCCAATTAATTGCAATTACAGCGGGCCGAGGTGCAGCATAAACAATTCGCCAACTGGACGCCGAGACTGATTTGTTCTGTACAGAGGTATGATTATCCGCGCTGGAGGTAATGAACTTTGAGGTAGATACTCGCAGCGATAACTGTACTTGAGATAATCCGCGGTTCCTGCCTGCGCCACTCGCTCACGCTCTCGGTGTTGCGATCGCCTACGGTACAAAGGGATATGTAATAAATCAATAATTTGTGCCTTTAGAAGGAAAGATATCAGATACATTTGTCAAGACATCGATGCACTCTTTGGTCTTATTTTAGAGCTAATATGACTGAAGGATCAGAAGATCAGCTGTTTCATTTGTCAGGATCATTAAACAAAAGAGAGTAATCTCGGCATAGTTTTAAGGGTGGGTTTACACGTGAGAGTTTTTCACTCTCGGAGAGTGGTTAGTTACTCTCATAAAAATCTCAGACAGCTGTTGATAGTACTCGCAGAAAGCTGTCTGGGATTAACAATCTTGAAAAATTTCTTTGTTGTGTAAACACCTCTGCGAGTACCTGCTGAGAGTACAAAACTCTCTGAGAGTGAAAAACTCTCACGTGTAAACCTACCTTAAACCTTCACTTTAGCTCATGGATCGAGCCGAAAACCTTTGATTTGTAAGTCGATTTCTTTAATTCAGCGACACCCAATTTGAACTTTTCATAGCATTTTAGGTGTTGGTAGGCCTATATTTATTTCGCCCACGTATGATGAGAAAAATCAAGAATAGGAGATAAAATTGTAAAAAAAGGAAAATTATAAATAAAAAAACTGTCAAGGCCATTTATACGTATTTATTTCATTTTTCCCTTGAGGCTACTCCAAATTCTATATCTAATTTTAACGTGAAGAATAATTTCAGTAAAAGCATTGACCATAGAAGTAGCATTCAATAGTCAATGGTAAAAGGGACAACACATTTTTACAGCATAGTCACTAGTTTCACATAATTAATTAGAAAAAAATGTGAAAGGCTACAGCAATACGTTTTTCACCGTTTATTCAGTTTAAAGATATTGTTAAGCGTTAACAACAGACCGGCGCAAAATTTTCTAAAGAAAATCGTATTGAAACTTTAACTACCTTTAACGCCTTATATATATATATATGTTAAATACTTCTCTGTGCAGAGAAACCAAGAGGTAAGCTTGATGAAGTAGGCTTATATTTTCTTATCTGCTTTAGGAGAGTGACATAATTTTAAATTAAACACGATATTAAAATTAGATTCCGTCTAAACATATATTCATGATGGTTTTTTGAATGTAGGCCAAAGTTTGGTATGCAAAGTATCACTGTGTGTGTGAATAATCACATTATTGTTGTGTGTGATATCATTCATAATTTTTGGGGGAATACATTTCCCTTGTTCAAAACTGTCCCGTTAAACTAAATATCCAACCCGCACAATAACAGTATTACTTCATTACGTCGTTAGAAGCCCCTCCGTGTGTGAACCGACATCCGACACCTCTCTTGAGCGGCGGCGACGCACGGTGAGGCGCCCAGTATACTGTACAGCCCAGTGCAGGGTGTGGACCGCATATCCATGCCGCACTCTCTCCTCTCACCGTGTCGGGTTTACGCAATCGTTTCCCATAAAAAACGATAGTAAACAATCGCATTAAGCCATTACCATTCGAAACGAGCGATAAAACACGTCATGTGTAAAAATATTTTGGAGGAGAAACTGTAGATTTGTTTTCTTTAGTAAATTGTATGACAAAAGCTTTTTTGATTTATTTTATGAATATCTTGAATGTCATACTGTAAAGGCGGCGACACACTAACGGACTTTTCACCGGTTCATGCATCGTACCTAACATTACACCGTACAGGAACGTAAATTTAATTTATGGGGCTTTCCATAGCGAGCGTTCGGAGCGACAATTGGTACGGGTTCGGAGCAAAATTGACCCTGACACACTAACGTACATTGGAGCGATCTTTTATTTGATGTTTCGCCAGAAAACCGCTTCCAGAGCGCTCGGTACGATACTCGGTCCGGTGAAAAGTCCGGTAGTGTGTCGCCGCCTTAACGGACACAATATTGCTAAGTACTTAGGTGTCATTATTTAATGAAGAATACACTTTCGAATTTTAATACTGTATATTTTTGTAATAAATTGTCGGATATGAGAAAGACACGTTTATCGTCTTTTAGTATTATTTTTACATAACTGTTCTCCATGTCACACTTGTGTTCGATAATCGAATAAAATCTTTGGACTGTTTCAGTTGCAAAAGTATATCACGTATAAAATTTCTTAAAGATTTTCTTAAGTTTTGCTGGGTTAGTAGTCGATGTCTAAGCTGGATAGAGGTGGTTTATATATGTTGGGCAGTTTGTTGGTAGTAGATGGAGAGCCGCCATGCACACATGCCAAATCGAGGTGTTTACGACAAAGCCCGAAAAAAGAGTTCAGTTTGAATTCGATTATCAAATTGACTCCAAGGGAGAAAAATTTAACGTTTGGACTATTAAATAAAATTGGAACTCTTCTATATGTGCTAATATTCCTAATATGTGATTTATGCAGTACTTTACCATGACCTCTTTTTTAAGTTTTGTTGGTAAGAAGTAATTTTTGAAAACATTTAAAATTGTCCTATTTCTTTGTGAAGTCACACAAGAAGGCCAAGCCTTTGTGTTTGATAATGTCCCCAGATGATTTGTAATTCACCGTGTCTAATGCGGAACAATCATAATTAGTCAGTAAAGCTGAAACTGTTTGATTACCTTCCTCATCTAGGAGCCCTAAATGTGAACAACCTCAGTTTTTAAACTCTGTCCGATTACATAAGCGAAACCCACAAAATGTAATTAACTCAACTGTAACACGAAACTGCCCAACAAAGTGCCAATTGTTTCTCTTTGCCTTATTTTTAAACTTTGTAAATAATTTTTACTAAAGTTTTACTTTGGATTTTGCTTTTTACTATCCCAACCCGAAATATAAAATATTCTACCATTCTTACCAAAGAATTCTGAGCTTCAGTTTGCCTTATTCGTGTTTATGGTTCACACTGTAATAATGTGATACCCAGTAGCGGTACAAATCATTGTCAAAGAATTATTTTCTACCACTCGTAAACCCATCATCGACTTAGCTACAGAACATCGATAGTGGATTTGGATGGAAGTCAATAATATTTTTATAAACATCAAAAATTCAATTTACATTGTGAGCATGAGTCGTTGCTAGAGAAAATCCATTTCATTGATTTGAGAATAGGCGAAAGTAAACATCATAATGGCTTAAGATATTTCACCAAATAAAATTAGAGGTTATTCAACTGGTTTGCGTAAGAAACCTGAGGATTGTTTACCAATGTCCTACATTTTCCATTTAGTATCAATAAAAAAAAGAAGACGCGATTTCGTACAGAAAATAAGCCGATTTCGTAAAATCCAATTGCAAGAATATTTTTATTGAGTAGTGTACTCGGTGCTCGAAATCGAGCAATTTATTTTGTATGTGGATAAAAAAATAAAACTTCATACATAATTTTTACTGTTTATGCTCTTTTAATGCAGTTTGTTAACCCTCCATGGCTTAATATAACTTATTTGATAAGTGGATGTGTATTGATGGTGTACTTTGTTTACTCTTTATAGCCTTTAAACTTGACATCAATTTAATTTTCTTGCAGAAATGAGAAAACAAAAACTTTAAGGGCTTGCAGGGGCCTTCGGTTCACTTTAGAACTTCACGCAGGAGGTTTTCTTGCGATACATCACAGAAAAGATCGGTCCGTTGTACGTTTGTGTCAGGGTCAATTTTGCTCCGAACGCCGTCCCGAGCGTCGAGCCGAAACGCTCGTGATGGAGAGGCCACATCCTCCACCACATCCTCTAGCCCTCTCACTCACTCACCTATCCGCCTCTCTCTAAACTTTCTTCACCTCGCACGGTGGATTTGTCCGGTGCGATGCTTGGCCGATGTCTTTTTCGGGGACATTTTCATAGTGGATTTACCTCCCTGTACTGTACAATGTTCGGTTTGATGCTCGGTCCGATGTACGGTCCGTTGCAAAGTCCGGTAGTGTGACGCCGCCTTAAATCAATAAAACGATTTGAAACTGTAGGAGTTCCTTGCGCAAAATCATGTCGCATAATTAATGCGTTTTTGTTTAGACAGAGACGGTATATTTTCCAGAGACGGTACCCTGAATGCAAAGGTGCTAAAGTGTAGCATTGGGAAACTTTTGATTACCAGTAACAGTTTGAAACGGTGGAATGTTTGGATCACATGTTGGCTCGGATAGCCTTTGATTCCATTGAATCTCCTCTCACCCCGTGGACACTCCTACTATCACACACTCCTCCGGAAGACCCGTCAGACCATGGCTAATGCTCCTCACCATCTGCGGCTCATTTACATTTCACTGCGACCTCTTCTTTGTTGAATTCTTCGTTATTCATCTATGTCCTATCGCAAGAAGAGATTTTCACGGTTGCCTCTGCCTGTTTTTGTAATTTCATATAAATCTACAGCCAGGTGAATGGAGTTCGTTAAGGAAAATTTAACAAACGTCAGTTGGCTGTTCTTTCTTTTTCTGAAGTTGGAAATACCTTTCATCCAAGTTACAGATAGATGAGACTACAGGACAATGAGAATATTTAGGGCAAAATTTATTTTTGTGAATATGTAGTTTCATTAATGCATGGTATGTTGCTAATCTATGGTAATGTTAATGTATGGTATTGGCATACAGGATGATTTTTCATGTTCGTTTAAATAGGAACCACTATACTGCTCCTTACTTTTCATCTACAAAACTGGACAGTTCTGCAGGATACTATACCATGGTCAGACAAGTATAGTCATTCCAGCTCACTATGACTATGTCTTTCAACTAGATGTTGCGCATTTTTATTAACATTCATTAATAATTTGAACATTGTCACCATTAGTTTGTATCCTAAAGTGAACTAGAATGGATTATGGATTTCGACTTCAGAATGGATGATGTGTTTCAATTTGTGTCATCAGAAAGAAGGTGATCTGAAATTATCACTTAGTTACTTAGGTAAATGTAAAAAGTTTCTTGCAAACAATTTCAAAAACGATTGAGATCCAAATTCCAATCCGGCCGTTACTGGGATTATTCTCACTAAAAATTCAACCACGAGTTCAGGCGCCAAAGCTCTTAAATTCTCTTCATTGTCCTCCTCGACCTCCAATTCACCGTCCTACATCCGCGCCGCCACTCAGACACCGGGCTAGATGGCCGCTAGGTATCGCTAGCTGCAGATCTAGCCGATGCCGCGGCCCGAGGAACATTATATGATAACGGGAAGGAGAAAGTCGGAGCCAGTTAACCCAAAATGCGAGATTAGCCTGGCCAATCTCAACTGTAATAGTGCATGGGCTAGTCGGCCATTAAATTACATCGGAACATCTGCGGGCTACCCGAAATAGAAGATTAAATCTGCATTAATCGTGTCCCCAGGGCGATTCCCACACTTGGCTAGGCTGCCATCGCAATGTCCAGGGCGGGCACGCAGCCGCAGAAGCGCAGCCGACGACACGACAATCGCTGATTAATTGGGCCTCGGTGGGTCACGAGAAAATGAATATTGTAGTGCTATTTCCGTATTGTGTTACACGTATTGTAGGTCCCATGATGAACACCAGGAATCTAGTTTTATTTAATTAAAAAACATCTCATATCCTAAAGATATGAAGGATTTATTGGCTTTTAACTAGAATACAAATAAGAACATGTAAATATTTAATGTTTCTAAAGAGTAGGATCTGAATAAAAAAATTAATTTGGGAATTACGACTTTTCATAAACTAGGTGTACTTTGTTGATTAATGTGCAAAATTTAAAATAGTTCACAATTGAAAAAGTAGTCCGATGGAAATTGTAACAGTTGCTAACTCCTCACCCCCTGCAATGTTGTCATTTGTGGTCAAGAAAATAAATTTAACCAATATTACTCTTTGTGACGTCGCAAAGTAACACGATTTTCCTCAGTAATATTTCAAAATTTAATAAATTTTTCAAAATTTTGAGGTATAAGAAACATAATATAACTATTCAACTAAACACTTATCAAGTTTCAAGAAAATCGGTTGAAAAACGGCGTCCGAAACAGGGGAATACAATACCATGTTCTAGCATAAAAGCCGTATGATTAACATTGCCGACTGCGCAACAATGGGCTACTGGCCCAGGGGTGAAGATGACTCTTAAGGCGGCGACACATTTTCCACCGTACCATACAACGGAACGATCATCGTACCGAACATTGCACCGTACAGAGAGGTAAATTTGCTCCGAACATTTCCTCGAACAAGACATCGGACCGAGCATCGCACCGGACAAATTCACCTAACGAGGTGAAGAAAGTTTAGAGAGAGAGGGATAGCGTGAGTGAGTGAGAGCGCTAGAGGATGTGGTGGAGAGGGAAAGGGGGGTCCATTGGTTTAAAAGATGCGTAGGCCTACTGTCCGCGAGAGTAAAGAAGATCCCTGAGCCAAGGCGAATGCGGCGGTGTTTGGATGATGTCGCTCGGTATTTGCTGGCGCAAAACCCGAGGGCGCGAGCACAACCCCTTCACAGCTGTTCAGTGACTCATCGTCAAGGTCATTGCACGGGGTGCCAGGTCAGTGCAGCTCGTGCTTTCGGGCAGTGAGGTCTGTTTTGGTTGTTTTTCACAGCAATGGAAGATGTCAGAAAACGTGGGGCGACAATTCATAGTGGGGAAAGGGACTTAATAAGACATGTGATCAAGTGTTGTGACAAGGAATCTAAGGAAAAAAAGTTATTAGTTCCGATAGAGAAAGCAACAGAACGTGCCGCAAACTATTGCAGAGTTTCGGGAAATACGGTGAAACGAATTCGAAAAGCCGGGAAACAAACTCCGGATGAAAAACTCACTACACCTGGGAAAAAGCGAAAAAGGGCTGATCATCATAAAGTTCAGGTAGACAACTTTGACAGGCGTGTAATCGTAGATGTAATAAAGGATTTCTATACTAACAAAAAAATTGTGCCGACTTGTAAAAAACTTTTACCTATTTTGAGAGAAAGAATAAATTTTAAATGGAGCGAATGGGCACTTCGGCGTCTCCTGAAATATATGGGGTTTAAGTGGAGAAAATGTGGATCCCAGAGAAAATTGTTAATTGAGAGACTAGAAATTGTGAATTGGAGGTTCAAGTATTTGAGGGAAATTAGGAAACTAAGAGAGCAAAACAGAAAAATATTTTATCTAGACGAAACTTGGATAGATAGTAATTTAACTTTTCAGAAATGTTGGCAAAGCGATGACGTGGATGGCGTGTTGCCTGACCTAAACGCTTCAAACCGCGTGATTGTCGTTGATATTGGCTCAAAAGAAGGGTTTTTGGAAGGGGGGCGTCTGATTTATAAAGCCAACAGCACTAAAGGGGACTATCATGGTCAGATGAACTTTGTTAACTTTGGCAAGTGGATAAGGGAACGAGTTTTTCCAAACCTACCACCAAACTCAGTCATAATAATCGACAATGCTCCTTATCATGGGGAACAGGAAGACAAAGCCCCTAATAAGTCTTCGACAAAGAAAGTTATGATAGAGTGGCTGTCAAAACATGGCGAGGAATACGATGTGAAAACCAGAAAAGCTGTACTTGCTCGGTCCGGTGAAAATTCCGGTAGTGTGTCGCAGCCTTACACGACCCTGTTCAAATGGAGATGTAAAAGTCCATTCAAAATATTCCTCCAAAGGTCCTACTCCTTCATCACCCTCCATAGTACTACTTTATCCAAAGTTGATAATCATTGAAATTCCCGGAACACTTTGTTAGCAAAACGTAACTCCTTATTAAAAGTCCATTACTTTGTTAGAGTGATTTTCTATTTGGCTTCAACAACCAGTGAACATCCTGCAATGTTATATGCATAATCTAAAAGCATTCCAGTCGAAAACAAAAACGCTATTTTCAATATTAATTCAAATGCATTTAACACTTGCTACACAATCTCAAACATCCACGCCGCGATGAAGACGTCATCCGTCAGCAATAACGCTCGTGCGCCGCTGAATCCGCCATTGCAGCGCCCCCAGCGGGACATTAGCAAATCGTAATTAATTTCACATCCAACTCCCTCGCAAATGGCGCGGAACTCACCCGAGAGCCAACAAAGGAATTGCTAGTTAACCGGGTTGAACGATCGTCCGTACAGAGGGCGGTAATGGCGCCCGATCACACGGAGCCAGTGGGAAAACGATCGGCACGATCGGCTAATGATAAGCAATTACTTTATATTGATAATACCGTGTAAGAGCTATGGGAACGGCTGGGGGATTTATGGGGAGAGGTGAAAAAGGGAGATGTGCAGCAATGGGTGTTTGGGTGCGATGTAACCTTACTGGTAATTAAACTGAAGATCAGTTAGGTTAGCTGATTTAATAGTTAAAAATTACATTTTTTACTAATTCTTTATCTCTACCAACATAGCACACTATGAGAAGAGAACGTTAAAAACCAATTAGTTGTTAAAATAGCTAAAAACTTAACATCCTTGACCATTTAATGAAATTAATCTCTTGGATATTTGTTATTATACAACAATCAATTATCCAAAGGCTTTTTGGGAGAAACGTATAAAACCATACAGGTTTGTGTATCTATTGTGTTTTGGAAACACTTGAATACACATTTTATATACGGTACACAAATACGGTACCTTTAGCTTGAACGGTAGCTTTATTTTGAATGGATATCGTGGATTGAACTTGTAACCCCTCAAACAGCTCAAAACTCTAACCTTTAGGCTACTTATAATCTATCTTTATTAACGTAGTGTCATTGCCAATATACACTAATGTGAATAGACTTCTCATAGCATAGACGTGTTTGAAATCAATTTACGGTGAATGTGCGATCTTCCGCCATACATGGAAGTACAAGTGATAAGGTAAATCAGTATTTACCAATCTTCTTAACCGAGGATGAAAATTTTATAACTTAGGATAAGGTTTATGTAGTAATAAAGTGTTTTTGCATTTGCATCAATCCAGCTGAATAATTACATCCATGACTGCAAAGCCTCTGGCGCGGCGAACACGGACCTTCGAAATTCCGGTATCAAACTAAATTGCTTGGATGAGAAGTCTATTCATGTTAGTGTATACAGTCAATGGTTGTGTACTGATAAACCAAAGGCTTTACTAACGAAACATGTATCGTTTATAAAGATTACGACCATGTTCGAACTAACTGTATCCAGCTCTGCTTGTTAGCTTGTTACGGCCACGGTAGACTGTACGTCATGGCCCATTACATTGCTTTCCGCGGTGTTTTAGCGTGGGCCGGCTGCAGCCTTATAACCCAGGTTCGCCTCGGTAGGTAGGTCCCCGCTGACTCGACATCGCTTAGTCTGCATCATAACATAAAGTTAGCGCAGGGCCGGGCGTGGGCGGAGCGTATATGGGCTACAAGATCACCACAGGAGCCTTGGGTACACCGCGAGATGGGCTGTTTGGACTTTAATATAACTTAGGAGTCAGAGATTAGGACGAAAGTTATCATTAGGTGAGAGTATTTTATAGACAATTATCAGTTAAGACATTAAATAATGAGTAGTGATTATTGTCATTTTTACCTAGCGAATTTTTCTTGTAGGGCATTAGTTCGGAACAGATACTTTTGTTCTGAACTCCGATTAATGTCATAAAATTCGAGTAAATCATTTAACGATTTTGTAGAGAAAAAACGGATTAGGGGAGACCATCTTGGGGCATGAGGGCGGAGTTTTGAAGGCATCAAGCCGTAGGCGAGTTTTGAAGGATACAATCGGTGGAACAATAATATCAGACTTATTTTTCACAGTCAGATCCGAGTTTGTTATTGTAGTGATAGTCGCCTATATTAAAAAACTAAGTGAGGTCAAGGTTTTATTAAGATTTTTCTCATTTTTTTTTCGCTTTATATTTTGATCTTTATTGTAAGTGGTAGGTATCATAACCATTCAACAACAGTAGTTGGAAGTTTCACTATCAACTATTAAACACTTGTCTTGCACGACTTTCATCACTCTTTGTCGTATATTTAAACAACTTTATGATGAATAGAAATTTCCGATTTTGTAGGTCATCCTAAGGTGTATTGAGATACATCGATTAGCATGGTGGATGTGTGGAACCTGGTTATTGTATTCATGTCTGAGCCTGCAGGCTGGTCGGTCACAGGCTGTCGTGCGATTGTCGAGCCAACTCGAGAGTCGTGCGTGCGATCGTCAGTGTCGGTCCAGTGGCCTGGCCCCGTGATCTACCTTCCAGCGTCTCGCCTGGAGCCTGGAGCGAGCTCTAACTTTGGCTCATACCTTTCTAAAGTTCACCCTCAATGTTGAATAGACATAGGTTGTTTTAGAATAAAACACGTCGTAATTTATTTATTAAATAACGTAATTAAATGGTACTTATATTTTGTTTTATCTATCTATCTTCTTATTTCTATAAGGGTTTCGTCTGTTACGTCCCTTTTTCTCTCGACCTACTGAACCAATTTTTAAGATTGAGGTGTCATTTTAAAGCTTAGGATATACCGCAGTGACGAATCGTAATTAAAAAGGTCATATTGTTTCGGGCTTTGACCCCCTCGCCTTTGATTTATTTCTAGAGGGTGCTTTAAAATGTTGACCTACTTTTATTGCAAGTTCTTTAATGTGAATTGTAATTTAACAGCTGATTACCTTCAGATAAATTTTAAAAGCCATATAGTAAACAAAGTCACTTCATAATCAACATTCACATATTGTAGGTGAGTTTCACTCATACGTAAAAAGATAAAATGCGCAATTTGCGCACGGGCCACCTCGTTAAAATTTAATAAAGCGTTTTTCATTCTCTTCAACATTTGATTAATGCAATATTTGTAGTTAGAAGTGAAGTTATAAAAATGTTCCTGTATTATTAAAATCTGCATTGCCAGTCTTCCACCTTCGACTTTGAAAGTACTGTGTTCGTCCACTCTTGCAAGAGGCAATTATTAGTTTGTCATCTCTGTTTGTGAAAAAATGTGTGTCAATAGCTCTTGGTGTTTCTATGAGTATTATATCATGAAAAACGGTATGTAAGCTTGTATGTTAGAATAGGTCAGACCTGTGTGGAACGGCCTGATATTGATTAAATTCATAAATATAACCATACGTGCGTTGGCTTGAAGCATTTCTATCGCAGATATGCCACAGATGCCACAATTTTTTACTATTCTCAATTCTGATGAAATTGTCAAAATGACAGAAACGTCAGACGTCAAGGTTAGTGGTGTCGACAATGTAATATAATCTCAAATGCAGTCATGATAAGTAGGTTTTTACAGTAATCAACTTTCTCTCATTTATTCATCCAGAACTCTTAGTTTTATAATTTCCATTTAAAATTTGTAATAAAAATATATTTTACTTTTACTGATAGTTCGCTTAGAAAGAATATTTTATAATCATGCAATTGATATATGACTAATCTGTAAAGGAGTAGGCCTACATCGCATTTTTTTATCCTAATAGTACAAACAACCAATAATATTTAACAAGTAAGGTATGAAAATTATTGTGGAACGATACAAACGTGCAGCTATGATTTATGTGTACTGTAAAATTTTCGAACTATTAATTAATTCAAACATAAACAAAAAGGATATAAAATCCACCGAATCGTAAATTACTGGTGCAGTATTTTTCCATGAGTATGACTGGTGAATTACTTAATTTCTCGTTTTCAACTCAACACATGCTGTTGAATTACCGAACACAATAATACTATACTAGCTAAATAACCGATGACTACCACAAATTTCAATTTCTGTAAACTCATTCTTCAGATTACACGAGTATATTTCGTCCTTAGTGTTACCAAATGCCATAAAAAATTAACTAAAAAAATAAAATAAAATTGAGTATACTAAACGAGAGGAGATTGTACCTTGACGGAGGGTTTGTAGAGCGCGAGAGCCATGTATCCAGGGACCACGGGACACGCACTGGTACAGTGGGAGTGAGGGACTGGTCGAGGAGCGAGCGGCGAGCGTGGTGGAGGGTAGGGGGGCGGGTGAGAGAGAGTGGAGGAGTTGATGGGGGGAGAGGTGGCGGGGGTTGTTTGGGTTTGGATTGTTTATGTGTGTGACTGTTTGAGGGTGTGTACAAATTGTGGCTTTTTGTGATTTTGTCTGTCATATGATTTTTTTATACCAACTGAATTTGAATTTTTATATGGAAGAAGTGTGTTTACTTCATTGTTACTGGTGGTTTCTAAATTGACTATTTTGCCACAAAAAGATTTCAAATTTAATGTCTCCATTATTTAAAATCGAAGTGAATAGAAATACAGTACTACCTCAGATGGAGTATCCTATTTTTGGTTAGTTAACGTTGTAAGTTTACTTTAGACTTACGGTAACACCACTGTTTAAATTTTTGTATTAAATATTATTTCACATACAAATTTAGTACATTTTTATTAATATTGGGAAAATGCAAATACTTCTAAAGAATTTACTTTTTTATGGAGTGTAGAATTTTGAGACTACCAATTTGGTAATCTTGAACATTATAACAAGATTACTGGATTATAAACAACCTTACTTTTAAAGAAGAGTTATAAACTTACATATTTGAAAAACTTATCTTATTTCATTTGTTAATCATAGCCCTTATTCATAATTACAAAGTAGCAGTTCAGCATAATTTAAAATATTTAAAAAGAACCCTAAATATTCTGGTCAAAAGTCAATGGACACTCTTCAAATTTTCATCCGATCTCAACCGTAATTCAAAAGCATTTCACATTACAAATAATAATAAATATTTATTCCGCTGACTATGTTTTAAAACTTATTATCACACCACATTATTATTATTAAACCACATTATCTGATTTTTTACTACACTCATTTTCATTCATTTATTACCGCTTACCAATACTAGATAAGTTTTTATAATTCTTTTTAAAAGTTTTTCTTCTGTTTAATTTCTTACACACATAAAAACCAAAGCAAATCACATTAAAGCTTAAATTATTGCCAATCTGAAAGAGTTTATAATTTAAAATAGCTTTTATGGGCTATTTTAGCCGAGTTTTATGAATTATGCAACCAGAGAACCTTCCAAAAATATCATAAAATTTAAACCCCAATACCATAATTATAGTTAAGTTATAATATAGTTAAGGCATCACTTTATAGGCTATATGGAAAGTCTTTCTGCAGCCAACCGAAAACGGCCAGTGGATGAATATCCAAGTAAGTATAATTACTTAAATTTTGCTTTGAATTTAAAAGTTTTAATTTTTATCTTAATGAAAGGTGGTGTGGTTTGAAATGCATTTACATTTTATAAACCAAACGATGTATCAACTTATACCAAAATGCACAGTAAACCACTCGATTCACTACTGAAACGCTACACGTCACAAAACGGAACTCTTTGCTAACCTTGGACGTGAACTACAAGGCATGGTCCTGGGGCTGCTGTTACGCTTGTATGGCCGAGGCGGATTGATTTCAGCTGGACGCGGCCACACCAACGCTCTCTGAGTTGTGCACGTTCTTTTGTTGTAGGTGTGCTTTTCAATGTCGCCCCACGGCTTGTTACCTTTATTGTAATGTAGGAACATTCCCTCCAAGGAGAATGGGATAAACAACCGCCCTCTTTACCTAGTAAACGCAACAGGCTCGTACAAATGTAGAGAGGAAGTCAATTGCGATTGCTTGATGTTGTGAGCTGATTTATTGTGCGACGCATGCATATGATGTTTTATTGTAGGAGAAAATGTCTTGCTATATCTTCGAATTACTGTTTTACTAGTTAGTAATTGTTCGCCGTTTACTGTCAAAATATTGTCTTTGAAACGAATGCACGTGAACATACGAGTAATTACACACTACATGTCCACGCCCTTGATGTAAACTATACATTGACAGTATCATTAGGCTCGTATAAAATATGAATTTTAGTTTTCAAACAAAATATGTACCAGCTTAGCCCGAGTTAAATGTTTTTAATTATAAAACGGCTAACTCCAAGTTTATTATAGGCCTACAGAACTAGTTTCCTTTTTTTGAAATTTTGAAGGACAAAGACAAGACCATAATTGAGTGGGCGGAAGAACCTAAATATTTTACGTAGCAAATTTTCATTTCATAGTCTAGACATTTTTATTGTTATATATTATGAAATAGTTCTATGAAATTCTTCTCTTTCTGTCCATATAAACATTTTGACCCATGAAAGAAAACTAAATGAAATCATCACCTGCCTAACTATACGATCTGAACTAAGAAAAAATCATTCCTTTCAATTAAACAAAACTATTTGGTGGTGTTATACTCGAAGTTTACCTTAAATTCGGACTTTGATAATGCAATATTGTCTTAACATTAAAAAGCAAAACTATATCCCACCAGCACGAAAGCTGATAGTTAAACTGAAGTTCATGGCTGCAATATAAGAGACAGAATATTCAAATAAATATTCAAAAGAATGTTTTGAAATAATAGTTTGTGAATAGATTTTGTGGGAAAATTTTGGTTTTGTTCTCTTATTTTTAAGGCAAGTATATTAATAAAAGTGCTACAAACAGTTATATTATTTAACAATGTCAACTCTGAAAAGATAACTGAGCACTGTAGCAGTATAGAACAGTTGGAGATCATTGTACAATTAATTGAATCGTTCTGTCCCATGACAAGTCTCATTAAGATGTCCCTAGACAATGGGACGCGTCTTTGACCAGTCATGACTAACACATGGACGTTGCCAGATGGAGATAGGCGCGGCGAGGCAAAGCGGAGACGTTACAAGCAAGTCAGGACTAACGGTGCCTATTATCCTTGTAAGGTTCAACTTCAACTTTCTAAACCAAACAATCTAAATAAAACTCTTAATTAGGAATGTTCAAATAGACGAGCGAGCGGCGGAACAAGTTTGTAATCGGGTTTAACAAACAAAGTGACATACGAGAACTGGCCGAGATGGCTGGACGTATGAAAGTGTTGGCCTAGTTTCGGTCATCAGAGGAGGTTCTTTTGGTAGTTGCCGAACTGTGAATTGGACAGGCAAATGGTTATAACCCGACTGTAAGGGTTTTATCTTAACTGAAAAAGATTATATAGGACTGAAACGAAGTTAGGTAAATAGCAAGTTGCAAAATCTAACGTCTCATAAATTCCGACCTTATTTATTCATTAAAGAACGTACTCCTTAATTCTTTTAACAACTCCTTATTGATACTTATAAATGCAAGACAACAGGGGCAAATACTCGTAGGGTTAACAACATGTGATTTGTTTATTTAAACTTTCGGATTTGGAATTTCGAAAACCTTGCTTCAGAGTTACCCTGAGAGATATACCGCATGCATCCTGCAAACTTGTTACACATATTATCATGTACTAAAAAGGGCATCACAGCCTATGAACTACCTGAGGAAGACAATAAACCACCCTCTTTTCTAAATGTTACAGGTCCAAAATGAAGAATCAAATATTAAATTTTCAACCAATAAAGGCCTACGTCATTTAATAATCAACAAACCCCCATCATGTACATGATTTAATTTAATTCAATAATAATGTGAAAACTGAATTAAACCATCAATAAAATATCACAGTATAACGATAAAAAGTAGATAAAATACAGAAAAATAGGTATAACAGACAATTTTTTAAGAATAAAAATATTATTAGTAGAAAAGTTTTTGACCTACTTTTAAAATATATTTAATACAAGGTTTATAACTATTATTCGCACAGTATTTTGTGTAATAGAGTGTGGACGTGGCTTTTTAATGAGAGAGATAATAATTTGCACTTTTATGATTTAAGAATCCCATACTTCTGTTTGGCAACCCCAACAGTAAAAAGCTATGTTTGACAAACACTCCCTTACAACCATCAACACTAGAGGGACTTGCACACACGGATACTTCACGCATTCATAATCATAGAAAGTGGATGTAATAGAAATGGGTTAGGGAGGTCATAGAAGGTTTATATCCGGCAGGTTGCTGACCGGAAGTGTGTGTCTAATTATGCGGCGGCTCGGCGGCAAGTGTGCCGTCCCTACACGGTCGGGCGCGTGACTCCGCTGTGGCTGTAACACTTTCAACCCTCGTTGGAACCGCATCAGTCCACATGGAAACGATTCCATACAATATGAGATATAAATTTGTAATTAGACTTGAAAGACATCCAGCCATAACTTTGGCTGTAGTTATATACTGATCGAAATTCGACCATTCAATTGATCTTGGCGATTAGTAAAAATAGTTCATACATAAAACAAACTCTTCTTTTTTCTATTATTTATTATTTCAACAGTCAAAACACAACAATTCAATCAATTATCGTTCTTCCATAAGATTAACATAGAAGTCTGTGAGGCGTAGTCCTGGGGACGATGTAATTCCTAATGGCTAGTTGCTCATATGGACAATTGCTCATATCTGCATGGTATGTGCAGATTTTTCCTACGATGCACATAAGCTGAGAATACAGGAGGACAAGTTATGTGGTTGATTATTAATACAGTAAAAGGATGATTCGCCTACTTCTTCAATGTTTTCATTTTGTAATAAATTGTAAACCATCAACAAAATCAACTAGGCTACGTTTCGTTTTTACAGAATCAGGAAGAAATCATAGTTCACAAGCTAACATGACATATGGAATCTAATTTTCAACTCATATATCGCATGAGAGTTTTTTTTCAAGAGCTTTTTTTTAACTTACAAATACAAGGTCATTGACTGTGTGTTGAATACTAAGTTGGCCAAAAACAAATTTAAAACTTTTTGGGTTTTAATGAGTTGTCAAATATAAACAAACATATTTTACTCTAAAATCGGTCATTATCTTTAAACCATCACGATGTAGAAATAGTCTTGGAAGGCCTTGGCTTTAAGGGAATCTTTATGAGATATTTTGAAATAAATACGCTTCTTTATTCCCCAATTTCTGTTTCAGCAGTCCAGATTTGGAATTTCCATTTAAATTTCTGTTTGAGCTTTGAAAATATTTAATGTTATAGATGTATACTTTTTTCATAGATATTGGTCTCTGCCTATACCTACTCAAATATGCTATATTTTTTGACGTTGAAAAGATAAAATGTAGTATACTTATTCATACTTATTCTTCATAACGTAATGAAAGATATAAATATATTATGCCTGCCTTTAAAATAAGCGTTAAACTTTGAGTTTGAGATAAACTGTAATAACAGAAAAAAAGGTAAATCGGGATATCTTTGAGAGGCTAACTCGTTTCCTCAGCCTTCCGGATTATTTGTTTAGCAAGTAGTAAACTTTTTACAGCGCTATATCTACTGAAGATCTGCAGGCCAGTGTCCTAAACTAACACTCACTTCCGCAATAAGATCGGTTAGTTTATTCAAGGATGGAATTCCTATTCCTCCCTAAATTCTTCCAAGTTTCCAATATCATTAACAAACTTTCAACATAGGGATGTCCAGTTACCCTTAAGCTAGTAATTATTTACCTAAAAATTAATTTATGAAAATGATTTATTATCCTTTAATAGACTTTTAAAAATATTTTCTTTTGTGGAATCGAGAAACCCACGCTGATAATCGTTTTATACAAAATGTTTCACTTAAAATAAACCACCAATTGATACAATTTTGCTAACTGTGCAATATAACTTGAAGGAAAACATTTCACTATAGTACTTGGTTTGTACAGTAGTATTTTCAGGATTGGGAATGTAATAAAACACGAGTATCCAATAAGCATTTATTAAAGTATAAAATATTTCAAAAGGTATAAAACACACTTTATATGGACTATATTAAAATATTTAAAAACCTAATACAGTACCTCCTTTTATGTACTAATAAATATTAAAATGTTATTTTGACATAAGACTAATATTATTGAAAAATAAAAATAAATTTATTTATATATTAACAATCCTTTGTTTCTATAACTCAGTGTTAGTAATTTAATAAATATAAGTTTAGGAGTTAAATAAAGTATAACACGACATAACATTCATATAAAATAACTTTAACAGCTTTTTGTATAATATATAACACTGCAATAAAGATACAGTTTATGTTTTAACGTCCTTTTTAGACCGACAAAATATTAATATGTTTTTTAAAAGTTGTATTCAACGTAAAGTTGATTAAACGTCTAAACATTACGCATTGTGAAAATATTATGGACAAAACATTTTTCTTACACATCAATTGACGAAGTACAAATCACAAATAAATAACTTTCACCTCCAGGCTTGAGGGTAAAAGAAGAAACTCCTGAATGAGTCACTGATGCAGAAAATGTTGAAGATACAACAGGAAAACTATAAAACGAAATCAACGTAACTTTAAATATCATAACTTTAAATATCATACAAAATTAAGTTGATGGGAAATAACTTATAGTGGAAGTATGTACAACAACGTTAAGTAATGTAGAGAAATATTTTAGTTTTGAAGGAAATAATAGAGTAAGAACCATCCATTGAGGAAAATATTCAATAAAAAAAGTGTTTTTTAAAAGTGATATGGTTGTAAAGCAAGGTAATGGTTTTTTTCAAGCATGAGCAGGAAAAGAAAATGATACAGTGCAAGCTTATGTATGTACGAAACAAATTGCAAGAGAACATTTGAAACCTAATGAGAAGAAGAAATATTCATTGATATGACAGTTTTCTAAGGTGACTAATATGGATGACCGTGATGCATACACCTTAAGCAATCACAACAGCAGAATAAAGGGCGTTAAAACATAAACTACAGGACTGATTATTCAAGATCTTTTATTTCAATGTTGATTATAACGTCATTCTAACTGGTCACTAATGTTATACAGAAGAATTATTGAAATAAGTCACTTAAGAGAACAGTTTATGAAAAAATTAAAAAGTCATCAACAAATTGTGACAACTTTGGCAGCAAAGGCTATTCTGAAGATCTTGAATAATCGCTACTCATCTATGCACAAATACTGAGGTGTGGTGTGAACATGAACGAACGAAGCTTGCGAAGCTAACAGACGCTCACCCTGAGGGACGTCTCCGAGGTGATCCTGGAGCGGTTGGCCGAGGGGCTGCGGGGGGAGTGGTGGGGGGAGGGACTCCGGCCCAGGCGTCCGCCCAGGAGTTGCAACTCCCTCTGGAGCTGGGCGATCGCGCGGTCCTTGCCCTTCAACTCCTCCAGCTGCAACCACAGATGTTAAATTTACTATCATTCAGTAGAATTACACACAATTAACAAAGCCTTAAGCTAAAAAGATAGGAAGGAATTCCTGCCTTAAGAATCTTCACCCCAGGAAAACAGTGAAAAATCGTGTCTCCACATTCCCCTGTTACGGATGGTATTTTAAAATACTTATCTTTGAAAAATGTGTTTCTTGTACATTAAGCTTAGCTCTAGGGCCCTAACACCTGATTTTCAGTAAAAGTAAATTGTATTGGTACAAAAAATCTTAAATGCAAGGAAAAATTATATGTATAATATGTAAATTCTAGGAAAAATATCTGTGCTTTTCTACGTCACTGAGAGCTTTATTTTCGAATTTCAAGAAAATCTGTTGAAAAACGTCGTCTGAAACAGGGGAATCAAGTACCATGTTGCCCAAAGCCGTATTAATATAGCCTATAGCTGACTGAGCACTGAGGTGGGTATGACAGGAGAAGATTAGAGGAATTCTAAACCATCTAAAACTATAATCTATAATTATATAATCTTATTCAAACTAATCTATGCATTATTATCTAACTGATAAGGAGAATTGATCATTGTACACTAAGACTTCTCACTGTTTCAGTATTTTTTATTTTAGAGACCATTTATTTTTTTCTTATAAATAGTTCTTCTTTAAAACTTGTGATACTTTGCATTGCTCTGACAGCTTGTCTTTGTCAATAACAAAGCTACCTAATGAATTGACAGGTCTTGATAAAATCTCAAACTTGTAAGGCTCGTTCGAACTCTTGAAGACGCTTTGGGTTTTTATTGTCATCAACAATTTTGACGAGGTGTTTTGAACGATTCTCATGGTAACTCATCACGTGAAGATATTTAAAGACTAATTTTGAGGAGGTGTTTTGAACGATTGCGCGTGGTAACTTATAACGTGAAGATGGTTAAAGGCCCGAATTAGTTTAAATTTATTCATCAATCGCTGAATTCCGTCGATTGATATTCCGTTGATTGATATTCCGTTGATACAGTATTGTATACTGGCTGGGAAGCTGAGTGTTTATAGTGCTCGCCTTCAAATTCAAAGGTTGCCGGTTCGATCCTGAGAAAAGTTATTAGCTTTTAACGGTTCGATTCCGGACCCAGTTGCCATTTGTCATTGGGCTATTAATTAATGACGCTTTCTAACAACTGGTCGATGTTAGATAGTAACAAGACTGGGGTTTGGACCGTTCACCGTCAAACCGTTAAAAAATGCCACTGGCGTAGATACACCGAAAATAAAATAAAAAAATAAAATTATTATATATTATCATTCTTACAATCGAAAGCTAACTGAACCATATGTGCCTGGACCGGTAAGGTCTCGAAAGTGATATTCTACCATCACCCGAGTGCTCTATATTTTCCGGAACACAACTCTCGCCGCTTCCCCTACGATTACGGGCGATTGCAGGCCGAGAGCTGAGAGAGGCTAACATGGAGAATAGAGATGAACGGTTTCACTCTCTGCTCCACGAGTCATTGGCTGGGGACATTGGGCTATGCCATACTCCAGGGCCTGGAGTAGCGAGTGTCTTACAAAGCCCTCCACAACCGACCACCGCCAAGGTCCTAAATCCTATTGCATAAATGGGTTTAAATTACACTGTACTATGGTACATACGTATCCACTTCCCGGTTAGTTAGTCTATATGGGATGACCTTTATGTTTTGGTTCGGTTTGATTGTTCAGTTTGATTGTTTGAAGCAATTGTAATCTTATCTTATACTCTAAAACAAGCTCTGTTTGTACGGGCAAAGTTTATTTCGCTCCAAGGATTTTGGATTTTTTAATTGAATATGGGGGTCTTGGCCACCAGAAATCGATTGGAGCTGGTCCCATAGCTGGGAAAATCCTGTTTTCGTCCCAGAGCCCTTCAAAGTTTCTATGTTATCCTTATGGAGATTTTATTAATTGAACCAAAATAAGCTGATAACTGTAGATATAAACCAATGTGTTACATCTTTAACCTGTAGTTTAAGAAAATTATACCAAAGTGCAGTACCCGTCGGCTTGGCGAGTGATCAAAGCGAACGAGCTCGTCTGTAAAATGGAAGAGGGCGAGTGAGCGGAGCGAAGAGTTGGTGTGAGAACGAAAGCAATAATTATACCGAGCTTAAGCTCGGTCCCCCTGGTACTAATATATAAATTCTGCTTTATAATTACTTACTTTGTATGACAATCGAGTTCACGATGTTGACAATAAATCACATTCATGCGAGTTTACAATATACATTCTTATGCTGCTAATACGGTTCTATTTTTTATTACTAACCGAATATATTTCAAATAATATCTCCTTAGTTTCTCTTATTAGCTAAACGAGTCTAAATATTTCTAGATATTCATCCTGTGTTTTGTTTCTAAAGTGAAAATACAAGTGAGGATTTGTGGGGATGAGCCTTAAATGAAATTTGAACAATAGTTTCTCATTGAACACCTATGAGCAAAGAGGAACGTACATGTCAAATTTCAATCCCGTGGACCCTGGATTAGTTTTGAAGCCATGTGGGGTGGAGCCGTATGGAGGAATATGGATAAAAAGTATCTTTTCTTTTATGTTATTCCTGGTTCTAAACTACCTCCCCACAAATTTTCAGCCAAATCGGTTCAGCCATTTTCGAGCTATAGGCCTAAGTGGTGTATAACTAACACGACTTTCCTTTATATGTAGATACGTTACTAAGATTAGTTTTTTATCAAGCAGTAATATACAATAATAAATTGCAATAATAAACACAAAAATACGCACAAACACATGATAACGTATGTATTAAAATAAGAGCGTGATCCTTGTAGTATAAATTGCTGATTGTGCATTTTTTGCACAAGCTAACGTTAGATTTATTACGCCCCTCATCAGAATACAAATGTCCATCAGGCTGTGCTGTGAGAGGAAGTGGGCGGAGATTCCCGCAACTGGCGATACAATACGGTATTCCACTTGCCTGCCTGCTCATCACGTGAGATATTTACAAAGATCAATGTCCTCACTGGAAACTGGAAACTGTAGAGGTAAATGTTAGTTTGAGACAAATTTTACGTCAGAACAGTTTTAATTTGTAATAATAATGATGTTTTTCTACTGCTTCTATAAGCTATGAAGAAGTCCTCACAGCCACCCTAGTCCCATCAGTGCAAATATTTATTAACAGATTAACCTAAAATAAGCTTAAAATTACATGGTTTTTATGAATAAATCCATATAAACGTATACTTTACTAATCTCAGGAATGCTTGAAAAAAAAAAACCGCTTATTAAACGCGCTTATTAATTTAGCTTTTATCAAACTGTTATAACTTTTCTGAATTTCATAATTTAAATTGTCAACTACTTGTATAAAAATGATATCACACGGCTTAAAAATGATATTACGGATTAACGTTGTTACAGCCAGAGGCCTTTATATAAAAAGTTCTCCATAGAATATATTCATCATGGTCATCATGTCCAGTGAAAACGAATTTACTGGTCAAATCTTTGTCTCATTTGGTGTAAAGATACTTCCTCAATTGAAATAAATTTAGCATGCCACCAAAATCGAAACTGAATCCATTGCAATAGATTTTAGTGCGATGTAATTTCTCTGAAAATGAGTGTCAGTTTTCAAAATAATTATTTTTTGTATACTTCTACGCCTGTGGAATTTTACAACGCTTAGATGTGGAACGGTCCAATCCCGGTATCTAACGTCGACTAGTTGTTGGATAGTATAATTAATTAACAGCTCAATGACAAATGGCAAGTATGTCCAGTATCAAACCTTTAAAAACTTACCAACTTTTCTCAAGATCAAAACGGAAACCTTTGGCTTGAAAGGCGAGCAAAGGTTAGCTACCATGCCAGTAAATATAGTGGAATTATAGTTATTGTTAAATAGTTCATATTTAACTTTATACAAACAATTTTCAATGAACGGAAAGAAATTTGCAAAATTAAATAAACAAGAAAATTAAGGTAACTTTTTCTGAAAACATTAATGAATAGTCCTAACATGATATAGACTTGAATAATACCCAATTAACCCAATGCATGATTTGTTTATCCCCTGTACACATAGTCAACTCTTCATTTGTCACATGACAGCCAATTGGTCAAATTTACTCAATAGGAGCACAACTTTCGTTGATTCGTATTTATAAACTCATTCATGATTGACACATTGACAAACAATCTTTCCACGTGCATTAGATGAATGAGACAATCGATCACTTGTCCAACAATCGACAGTGTACCCTACAAATGTGCATTGAACAGTTGGGATTATGATAGTAAAATACAAAATTCATCATTCATCACATCAATCATTAATCTGATAGAACCAAACTGCGTAGAGCTATCGAAAATGAGTGAGTACGTCCGCTCAGAATCATCATTACGTTAAGAGCACGTTCAAAATAAAAAAGCACAGTTTATTTTTTTATTTTATTTTTTGGTCCTGAGTTACAGGTATGGATTAGTTTGGGGAACATCGAGAGGTGTATTAAAAATACTTTCCTAAGACCAATGCGCTTAAAAAGAGCCCATCCTACTCTTAAAATTTTATATCATACATATTCTTTTTCACTTTATTGAAGCATGGTTATGCAGCTATTTAAGTAATAGAATAAAATGTAATATTATGTTTCAATTTTTTGTATAGTTAACATTAAAAATGAACTTGTATCACTCTAAGCTACTTGGAGAATTATCCTCACAAAAATTTTTACACAGACAATTATGTGAGTTATTTTTATAGCATAGTAGGTACTTTATACTAATTTACAGGTATTATTCGGAATTAAATACTATTAAGGAATTAGGAGGAAAGGTATACGACTATTATTATTACGGTATTTAAATACACAAACGAGTTTATTAACACCTTAACAGACTCCTCTCGAAGTCTTGGAATGTCCAAGAATTAATATCACGCCACTTTTTACTCTTGAGTAATTTGATTAGTTTAATTCGCTTTTGTCGAGACCTCTAATATGCACAATTGAAATTTTTATCGAATATCTCGCAATTTATAATTAAGTTAGATCGTTAAAATATCAGTTTTTCTCTTTATACATTAACCGATGGAATACTGACGGCCATAAGTCACGTCTAACATCCTCAGATCATTGTAGCCCTTCTCCGTTTCTCCGTCACGTTGACGGAGACCATTCTCTTCTCCATTACAGGGCCACGCAATCCCATCTCGTGGAGGACCATCATCAGGGATACGGCGGATAGACCCTTCTCCGGCGACCCGGAACGGCGGGAGAGTTGCACAAATCGACCGGCGGTAAATCAATCGCGTGCAAAACCGCTGCAATCATGTGGCAAACAGATTGAGCTGAACACTGTCAACGCGGTTTTGCTGTGATGCCAAAGTGATCACTTTCGTCGCAGTATGGCTTTCAGACCCCATTTTTTTTTCATTAAAATAATTTCAATAAAAATGTAAACTCAAAAATATATTTTTATACTTTTACTGTTTTTATTGTTTAAATGCAGTCCATTAATCAATGTATTTTTTATATGTACGTACACTTCATACATTTACTCTTCGGTGCGTATTTTAAGGTGAATATGACTAAATGGGTTTATTATAATCTCTTTGGTATTTATAAATAGATGCTCTAGGCTCTCGGGTGTATTCTCCAAAGTTGTAAACTTGAAAATCAATTAACTTATCAACTTTTAACAAATGGAAGGGGGGAGGGGTAACGATCTTTAAGGGCATATAGGGCCCTAACGTTTGAATAGCTATATACCAATTTAGGAACAGATTCGTACCGAGGTCTACATTCAATGACATAAAAATAATTAAGGAAAATTTGTACGAAACTGTAGGAGTATTTCATTGCACAAAAACCCTTGTCGGGTATTAAATGTTTGTAAAAGATATGGGCTCGAAGGTAGGCTTATGTGCAGCTACGTAGCAAGTGTACAATGTAATTAATAATAATAATAATGATAAATATAATAAACAGATGACGACAGTAATATTTTTTATGTAATAACTGAAAACATTGAAGATGGGATGTCATAACCTCAATTTTACTTGTTGAATATGGTTGAACTATATTTATGGTCGTGGGCACTGTACTGATAATATATTTTAACTAGTGGCTTGTAGGGGCAAAGGCCCCTAAAATCAAAATGATGATGTTGTCTCCAAAAATTAGTTTCAATGTATCACCTCCTTGCAATATTACTGTATTTTTATCAAGCTGTAGTGTGAATAGCCTATATATACACGTTTAGGTTTTCTAATAAAATATTTCCTAGTCTTGACAAAACTTTTTGGCGGTATCAAATCAGTAATTTTATAATAAATTCCCCCTTTATTAAAATACAGCAGCCTGTTTGTGAAAAAAGAAAAATTTTTGCACTATTATACTACCAAACACGGTAAAAATCTATTCACATCAAATAGATAGCTTTAACTGTTAACATGTTCATGATGAGTTTGTAACTCAAGTAAATAAAATAGTTCAATGCAGCATAAGCCCATTAATATTGTACAATCCTTCAACCTGGACCCCAGTGATCCCCATTCCCTCACACTCGCCGTGACCCCATGCCTCCCCGTGCCCCCATTCACCTCTCCTGACCCGTGTTTCCTGTACCCCCTAAACCCTCGAAGCCCACTCGGGCTACTCACCCTCATGCCCCCGTACCCCCATGTCCCCTCATGCCCCTGTGTCCCCCATTCTCCCGTGCTCATATGCTCACAGTTCTTCCCCGTGGCCCCGTGCCCTCTATGTTCATCATTCCTACCCAATGCACCCCCATGCCCCCCATGCCCCCCATGCCCAATCACCTTCCGTGCCACCGACGTCTCTAGTACCCCTTGTGCAAGCTTGCCCACCATTCCTCCCCAGGTCCTCTATATCTCCATGTCCCCCTAACCCCAGAGCCCCCGACAATCGTCGTGCCTCCAAGCCCCCGCACCCAAGGTACTCCCGTGCCTACATGCCTACCCTTCTTCCCCATGGTCCCCATGCCCTCTATGTTCCCAAGCCTAACCCGTGCTCCAATGCCCACCTGCCCCCTGTTCCTCGTGCCACCGACGCGACGTCCCTAGTGCCCATTGTGCCTTCCTACCACCACGTGCATCCGGGCCCCCTATGTTTCCGTGCCCCCATGCCCGACATTGCTCCCCGTGAACCCCATGGACCCCGTGGACCCCGTGCCCCCCATTCCATCTACCTCTTTTGCCATCGACGCCCCTATGGCTCCTTGTGCCCCCGTAACCCCCACCACCACGTAACCCAGTGCATCCATATGCCTCCCCAGAGTGCCCCGTATGCCCCCGCACTCTCGTGAACTCCATGCTCCCGTGCCATCATGCTCCCTGTGCCCCTATGTTCCCCATGCCTCCAAAGTGCAACTCATGTCCCCTGTCTCCAGTGCCACCGACACCCTTCGGGCCCTCATATCCCCGAACCCCTGTGCTTTCCACGGTCCCGTGCTGCCATCCCCGCCGTCCCTCCCCGTACCTCCGTGCCCTGCTGTGCCCCCTATTTCCCTCATGTCTCCGCCGTGCTGCCATGCTTCCCTTGCCTCCATGCCACCGACACGACGTCCCTCGTACTTTTATTTTAGTCTATTTTGTCTTTTAGCCAATGAAGTAGAACACCGATTGATATTGTTTGTTTTCACTCACTATCATTTACATTAAAAGCTCCCCATCTTTATGGATTAATAGGCGTTTATTGTTTCCCTACGACCTATAACGTTAAGAAAAAAGCAGTGAATGGATAAAAATAAAACAAAATAGTCTCCATACGGAGGTTATCCAATGTTAGTGGTTTACATAAAATGATACAGTAGAAAATAAACAAACACTCGACAAAACGATTCAACTCTTCAACTGTAACTCGTGCTAAATAGCCAATATATAGGGCAGTAACGTAATAACTAAACGACATTTACTGAGTAAAGACAATAATTAAGTCTTACATCGACTGTGCCACGTCCAAGCCAATTTTAACATTTGTATATTCAGCATAAAAAATCATACCACTTCTGTTTCGTTAATTACATAGATGGGGTCACGGAAATGAAATCTCCTGTGGATCCATATTCCGTTTATGACTATTAGTGTTCGCCTTTTTTATAGTGCATCGCCAATTTAAAAAAGGTTATAACCATGCGATTATCTTAACTCAAAATATCTGCTCAATAACCAGCTGAGTTTATGATAAAATACTGTAACATCTGCTTAATAACACGTGTAGATCTAAAAATCGTCTTCCCATTAGATTAACATTGGAACTTCAAGGTCCAATGGGGCAAAGCCCAGGTAACTTTTGATAATTCTGGTATTTTTCCTTGCGTCCTTGGGACTCAAGCTTTAAAATGAGCCATCATACGTTAACCTTTTTTCTTCTTACTCGAGATATTTCGTGGGGACCGATTCGCTTACGGAATTATATATATATATATATATATATATATATATATATATATATATATATATTTATTTACCCATCCATTTTATGGAAAAGTAGTGTTTCAAATTAAGGTATTCAAAGAAGATTTTTTTATAAAAAGTATATTTTTGAAATAATTGCTGATTGAATTTTGTATGTATGTGTAATGTGAAATAAATCTAGAAAATTATATACATTTTTAACGTCATTAGCGGCATTTCTGAATTCATAGCGTTTAATGAGTGAAAAAATCCAAGCCACCTACATACCTAAGAAAACTTAAAGTTAAAATTTAAAATATTTTAATCTATTTAAATAGTAAGAGTAAGTCCCAGGCCAACTTTAAAACTGGTTTATACTAGTTGCGAAGTTGAAATTGGGTACAGCAATCGAAGTTGTCATAACACTGTTGCAAGTCTTTTGGCTGTCCACTATGGCGATTGGACAGTTCATGTTCAAGACAGCGGGGGGTGAGGTGAATGCAGCGGGCATAGAAACGCCTAGCTGCAATACGAGTGGACAGTCAGTTTGTTGGCCGTTTAGAGGGCAGAGCGGACCGTTGTCACAGTTTACGGGGGTTGGCCCTCGAATGATCAAACGGACATCTGATGTCCCATCTCTCACCCTTTGAGATGTTAAAACGGCCGGTTTTTGATCGGCCGTCCAAAATTGGCGTGTGTGCAAATAGCCTTTCTCTTCCTTCAATATCCCATCCTTCCGGGGGCTTGCTCAAAATGCCCATTAGAGGCAGACGTGCTAACGGTTCGGCCGGGGTCTCCTTATCCACAAATAACAACAAAAACATAGTAAGAGTAAATTACCACTTTATTATTGCATTTTGGCTGATTCAACTTTTGAAAACAATCTAAATAATTGTAATTCAGTAACTGTTCCTGTTCCCTAGCACTACGTTTCCAAATGATTTGTTCTCGTTGCCTTTGACTTCTCTAGGTAGCTGTCCGCCCCTGCCCGCGTGCCCGTGTGCCCCCACAGTATCGTGGGAACGTCTGCCCGCCGCCCCGCCGCCGTCGCTGCCCCGGGCGTCCGTCGCTGCCCGCCGCGGCTCCCTAACTGCTATTATTTATACGTGCTACAAACAGAAGAGCCAAACTATAATCATACATTCACACTCGTCCGTTTCGCCCAACCGTAGGTCCCGGGTTGCATATCGGCTATCTCGAAACGCAATCACAAACTATAAATACTTCAAATTATTAGTTTCGTGTTTTGTCGTTATTTACTGTTCCAAATTTATGTTTGGATATGTATGTGCACCTTTGTTAAATGCGTAAATGAATGCAGAAAATCATTTTTTGTGACGTTTTTATGGTTCTTAGAGGTGGGATAAGGGTAAAGGACTTGCATAGCTTCATGAGAGTTTGTGAAAGTATTGATAGTAGTCGTTTCCCATTTTATCAGAAATTTCAGAGAACCCCTCCCGCCACAAACGTTTGTGGTACAGAATAAGATACAATTATCGGGATCAAAGCTGTTAGCAATATGCATTAGGAAGGCTTTACACATTCAAGTTAAAAAAATATATATGTATACAACAAAATAAGAATTAATTGTAAATATATTTCATGACATATTTTTGGCGAAAACGTTCCTGCACTCGCAACATAAAAGCAATGCCATCACACAGACAATTCCCCTACAAAAGTTGTAAATCAACGGTTCACGTCCCCTACACCACCTTCTTATATTTAAAATATAGGCTACATAAAAAAGATCAGTGTTTCATTTGATAAGGATTTATTATTCTCTTGATCATTTTCCCAGCCCATACATATCAGAACAACCATTAGCAACCAATGATACTCGTTTTAATATACGTTTTAGCAAATTTCTTATACCGCTATGACGGTAGTAGTTCACCGAGCCCACCCTGAGGCCATTCCACCCTGGTGCACCCGGTCTACCTAAGTCTGAGACCATGCATTTTTCGTTTTGAGGTCCGCAGAAGCCAGAAACATCATTCGTTCATATAACTATGTGGCTATGTGTCCATGATCCTCATAACTTCTGTAAGGAATCTCATTTTGACGAACCTTTCGGTATGAAGGTGTAATACCAAATAAGCTTAAAAAGCAACAAATTTAGTATCTGAAATTTTCAGAATATTTTTCCATGTTATTTTATGACATATAAACAAAATCCATTATCTTGCTTATTTATTGGTGCAAAATGATAACATTTTTGTATCAATCAAATCGAACCGAAATCCATTTATTTCGTTAAAAATACAGAAGTAAAGACAGACTCCTTCGACCCCTTGTATAGGTTGAAGGATACTATCATGCATTACTACCCTTCACTAGGAAGTAACTAACCTATATTTGCTTATAACACCTTAATGACGGCAATCCTAAGCACTCAACTCCATATAACATTTATTGTTACAATCAAAGAACACCAAATTTCTTTGCTAATTTGATTACCACGCAGGTCTGCTGCAACTGGAGTATTTGTTCTCTCGGCAGACCTCAGCTAGTCACGTGTTCATACGTAATCCACGGTCAATCAAGGTGCGAACGCCTCGGCCTCCAGGCTGGCTGATCAGTATGCCCAGCTGTACTTGATGACGCTGGCCCGGCTATGTTGGTCCCTCTATCCGGCGTTCATTATAAATAAGCATCAACGGAATACGTAAACACGTCAAACCGAACGGAGGAGTCTGCCATCACAGCGCTATGCCACTAGTAGGATTTGCGATGAAATAAACATTGTTCCGCCTTTACTATATACACTAACGTGAATAGACTTCTCATATAGCATAGGCGTGTTGGAAACCTATTGACGCTGGTGCGATCTTCTGCGGCGTACATGAATTACAAGTGTCATAAGTAGTAAAGAACCCCCACTCCTGCATCATGAGGGGGTGCGAGGGGTGCGAATTTCCTAACAGTCCTGCAGACCCATTTTTAACCGGTTTTCAGTGATTTTGCCTACTTTTTGGCAATTTTACAGCACTTTTCAGGAATTCCGGGGCACAAAAAAATTGATAGAGGAGGGTGACTGCGCCATAAGGGGGTACAAATTTCCTAACAACCCTTGACCCGCAGACCCATTTTTAACCGGTTTTCAGTGATTTTTGTCTACTTTTTGGCAATTTTACAGCACTTTTCAGGAATTCCGAGGCATAAAAACCTGATAGAGGAGGGTGACTGCGCCATAAGATGGTACGAATTTCCTAACAGTCCTACGTAAGGACTAGTCCCGTGTAAGGACTATTGTATTTAGATAGTCCGGCGCAAGGACTAGTCCTGCTTGCTATTGTATTCAAATGGTTCTACACAAGGACTAGTCCGTTTGCTATCGTATTTAGATGGCCCTGCGTGGGGACTAGTCCAGCGTGCTATTGTATTTAGATGGTGCTGCATGAGGACTAGTCCTGTGCAAGGACTGTTGAATTTAAATAGTCCGGCATGGGGACTATTATTTAAGTAGTCCGGCATGGGGACTATTGTATTTAAATGGCCCGGCGTGGGGACTATTGTATTTTAATGATCCGGGGACTATTGTATTCAAATGGTCCTACAAATCCCTAAAACCTAGCAGCTAAGGCTATGACCCGTGAATAGGAACTATTAGCCACCAGCTTAGACCTAATGAGCTGTACCTAAGATCTAAACCTAAGGTCTTATACCTGAGTCCAAAGCTCTAAAACCTAGCAGCTAAAGCTTTGACCTGTGAATAGGACCAATTAGCCACCAGCTTATGTGTTGGACCTAAGATATAAACCTAAGACCTTACACATGATTCCAAAGCCCACAAACCTAGCAGCTAACACTTTAGCCTATAAAAGAGACCTATTAGCTATTATATTATGCCGAATGTGTTGGACCTAAGATCTTAACCCAAGACCTTACACCTGGGACCAAACACCAAACCTAGCTGCTTAGGCTTTGAGGACCTATTAGCCATTGGCATAGACCTAATGAGTTGGACCTAAGATCATAACCTAATGCCTTAAACCTTAGTGCAAAACACCTTAGACTAGACTAATTCCTTAGACGTAAGATATTATTCCTTAGACCCAAGGCCCTGACCAAGCCCTTAAACCTAGCAGCTAGGGTTTTGACCTGTGAAAAGGGCCTATTAGCCACCAGCTTAGACCTAATGTGTTGCACCTAAGATCTCAACCTAAGGCCTTACACCTGAGTTCAAAGCCTTAAAACATAACACCTAAGGCTTTGACCTGTGAATAGTGCCTATTAGCCAACAGCCTAAACCTAATGTTTTGGTACTAATATGTAAACCTAAGCCCTTGCACCTGAGTGCAATGCCCTAAAACCTAGCAGATAAGGCTTTAACCTGTGAATAAGGCCTATTAGGCAACAGCCTAGACCTAATGTGTTGGGACTAAGATGTAAACCTAAGCCCTTGCACCTGAGTCCAAAGCCCTAAAACCTAGCAGTTAAGGATTTGACATGTGAATAGGGCCTATTAGGCAACAGCATAGACCTAATATGTTGGGACCGAGATGTAAACCTAAGCCCTTGCACCTCAGTCCAAACCCTAAAACCTAGCAGCTAAGGATTTGACATGTGAATAGGGTGTATTAGGCAACAGCATAGACCTAATGTGTTGGCATTAAGATGTAAACCTAAGGCCTTGCACCTGAGTCCAAAGCCCTAAAACCGAGCAGCTAAGGCTTTGACCTGTGAATATCGCCTTTTAGCCACCAGCTTAGACGTAATGTGTTGGACCTAAGTTCTAAACCTAAGGCCTTACACATGGTTCCTAAGACCAAATGCCTTGGACCAAATTAAATCCTTAGACCAACGATCTAATTCCATAGACCCAAGGTCTTAGACTTAGGTCCTAAAACCTAGCATCTAAGGATTTGACCAGTGAATAGTGCCTATTAGCCAACACCCTAAACCTAATGTGTTGAGACTAAGATGTAAATCTAAGGCCTTGCACCTGAGTCCAAAGCCCTGAAACGTAGCAGCTAAGGCTTTGACCGTTGAATAGGACCAATTAGCCACCAGCTTAGACCTAATGTGTTGCACCTAAGATCTAAACCTAAGGCCTTGCATCTGAGTCCAAAGCCCTAAAACCTTGCAGCTAAGGATTTGCCCAATGAATAGGGCCAATAAGCCACCAACTTAGACATAATGTGTTGCACCTCAGATCTAATTCCTTAGACCCAAGGCTTTAGACTTAAGCCCTAAAACCTAGCAAGATTTTGACCTATGAGGACAGTTGTATTTATATAGTCCGGCGTGGGGACTATTGAATTTAGACGGTCCCGCATAAGGACCATTATTTAGATGGTCCTGCGTGAGGACTATTGAATATAGATAGCCCGGCGTGGGGACTATTGAATTTAGATGGTCCCGCGTAAGGACTATTATTTAGATGGTCCTGTGCGAGGACTATTGAATTTAGATAGTACGGTATGGGGACTATTCTATTTAAATAATCCGGCGTGGGGATTGTTGTATTTTAATAGTCCGGCGTGGGGGCTATTGAATTCAGATGGTCCCACATAAGGACTATTATTTAGATGGTCCTGTGCGAGGACTATTGAATTTAGATAGTCCGGCATGGGGACTATTGTATTTGGATAGTCCGGCGTGGGGACTATTGTATTTAAATGGTCCTGCAAAGCCCAAAACCTAGCAGCTAAGGATTTGGCCTGTGAATAGGGTGTATTAGCCAACAGCCTAAACCTAATGTGTTGGGACTAACATGTAAACACAAGGCCTTGCACCTGAGTCCAAAGCCCTAATACCTAGCAGCTAAGGATTTGACCTGTGAATAGGGCCTATTAGCCAACAGCCTACACCTAATGTGTTGGCACTAAGATGTAAACCTAAGGCCTTGCACCTGAGATCAAAGCCCTAAAACCTAGCAGCTAAGGATTTGACCTGTGATTAGGGCCTATTAGCCAACAGCATAGACCTAATGTGTTGGACCTTTGATCTAAACCTAAGGCCTTACACCCGAGTCCAAAGCCCTAAAACCATTCAGCTAAGGATTTGACCTGTGAATAGGGCCTATTAGCCTACAGCCTAAACCTAATGTGTTGGGACTAAGATGTAAACCTAAGGCCTTGCACCTGAGTCCAAAGTCTTAAAACCTAACAGCTAAGGCTTTGACCTGTGAATAGGACCTATTAGCCACGAGCCAGGACCTAATGTGTTGGCACCTAAGGTCTAAACCTAAGGCCATACACCTGAGTCCAAACCCATAAAACTTTGCAGCTAAGGCTTTGACCTGTGAATATGGCCTATTATCCATCAGCTTAGGCCTAATGTGTTGGACCTAAAACCTAAACCTAAGGCCTTACACATGGTTCCTAAGACCAAATGCATTGGACCAAAATTAATCCTTAGACCAACGATCTAATTCCATAGACCCAAGGCCTTAGACTTAAAGGCCTTAGACCCAAGGCCTAAAACCTAGCAGCTAAGGATTTGACCTGTGAATAGTACCTATTAGCCAACAGCCTAAACCTAATGTGTTGGCACTAAGATGTAAACCCAAGGCCTTGCACCTGAGTCCAAAGCCCTAAAACCTAGCAAATAAGGATTTGACCTGTGAATAGGGCCTATTTGCCAACAGCCTAAACCTAAGTTGTTGGGACTAAGATGTAAACCTAAGGCCTTGCAACTGAGTCCAAAGCCCTAAAACCTAGCATCTAAGGAATTGACCTGTGAATGGGATCTATTAGCCAACAGCCTAAACCTAATGTGTTGGGACTAAGATGTAAACCTAAGGCCTTGCAACTCAGCCCAAAGCCCTAAAACCTAGCAGCTAAGGATTCGACCTGTGAATAGGGCCTATAAGCCAACAGCCTAGACCTAATGTGTTGGACCTATGATCTAAACCTAAGGCCTTACACCCGAGTCCAAAGCCCTACAACCTATCAGCTATGTTATGACCTGTGAATAAGGCCTTTTAGACAACAGCCTAAACCTAATGTGTTGGGACTAAGATGTAAGCCTAAGACCTTGCACCCGAGTCCAAAGCCCTAAAACCTAGCAGCTAAGGATTCGACCTGTGAATAGGGCCTATAAGCCAACAGCCTAGAACTAATGAATTAGACCTAAGATATAAACCTAAGGCCTTACATTGCACCCGAATCCAAAGTCCAAACACCTTAGACTAGACTAATTCCTTTAACCCCAGATCTAATTCCTAAGACCCAAGGCCTTAGACTTAAGACCTAAGAACCTACAAGGGGGCCGCGATTCACAGCCCCCCATGAATTGAGCAAACATTAGGCAACGAGGTCTTTTTTCTTTTATTATAAAATCATGATCAGAAATGGTTATCAGATTCTGATTGGAGTATTTGAAGACCAACCTCCTTCCATCTTACTCAAGACCTAAGGTCCTACCGCATGGACTTGACCCAAGACCTAAGGCTATACACCGTAGGCTTTAAGGTTCTTAGACCTAATACCGAGGCCAAAGAGTTAAGACCTGAACACTTACAAGGGGTCGCGTTTCACGACCCCCCTGAAAAGACACTGGTCTAGACCTAATACCTAAGGCCATACACCGTGGTCTAGGCTTTTAGGTTCTTAGACCAAAGACCTAAGGCCCCACACCATGGTCTAGACCCAAGATCTAAGGCCTGTGGTCTAGGCATTTAGGTTCTTAGCCTCTAGATCTAAGACCCGTAATCTAGGCCTTTAGGTTCTTGAATCCAAGACCCAGACCCTACATCATGGTCCAGACCCTAAACCTAAGGCCTGTGATCTAGATATCTAAGATTTTATCAAGACCTAAGGCCCTACACCATGGTCTAGACCTAAGATAGGCTTTCAATTTCTTATAACAAAGACTTAAGGCCCTACACCATGGTCTAAAACCAAGACCTAAGGTCCGTGGTCTAGGCTTTTAGGTTCTTATACCCAAGACCTAAGGTCCGTGGTGTAAGCTTTTAGGTTCTTATACCCAAGACCTAATGCCCCACACCATGGTCTAGAACCAAGATCTAAGGTCCGTGGTCTAGGATTTTAGGTTCTTATTCCCAAGACCTAAGACCTTATACCAGAGTCTAGGACCAAGGTCTAAGGTCCGTGGACTAGACTTTTAGGTTCTTATACCAAAGGACCAAGGGCCAATACCAGGGTCTAGAAACAAGACCAAAGGTCCGTGGTCTAGGATTTTAGGTTCTTATTCCCAAGACTTAAAACCCTACACCAGAGTCTAGGACCAAGGTCTAAGGTCCGTGGTCTAGGCTTTTAGGTTCTTATGCCCAATGACTAAGGTCCTACACCAGGGTCTAGAACCAAGACCAAAGGTCCGTGGTCTAGGCTTTTAGGTTCTTATACCCAAGGACTAAGGCCTTACACCAGGGTCTAGAACCAAGACCAAAGGTCCGTGGTCTAGGATTTTAGGTTCTTATTCCCAAGGACTAAGGGCCAACACCAGGGTCTAGAACCAAGACCAAAGGTCCGTGGTCTAGACTTTTAGGTTCTTATACCCAAGGACTAAGGCCCTACACCAGGGTCTAGATCTAAGACTAAAGGTCCGTGGTCTAGGCTTTTAGGTTCTTATACACAAGACCTAAAGCCCTTCACCAGGGTCTTGATCCAAGACTTGAGGCCTGTGGGCTAGGCAATTAGGTTCTTAGACTCAAGACCTAAGGACCCATGGTCTAGACCCAAGCCCTAAGGTCATACACCATGATCTAAACCCTAAGACTAAAGGCCTTACACCATGGTCTAGTACTCGGCTTCAACCGTGTGCAGTTGTATTTGTTTCATCCATACCTAGAGGAAAGTCAGCCAACAAGTTCTTCGGCCCAAGACCTAAGACCCACCAGCATGGTCTAGATCCTCAAGCCCTGAGACCATACACCATGGTTTAAGTCCTTAGACCCAATTTCTAATCCACCGTGGTTTAGATCCCCAAGACCTAAAGCTATACACCGTGGTCCTCAGGCTATACACCTTAAGGTTATACACATTATTCTTTGACCCATTTTCTAATCCACCGTGGTCTAGATCCCCAACACCCAAGGCTATACACGGTGTTCTATGTTCTTAGACCCAAATTCTAATTCCACCATGGTCTAGATCCCCAAGACCTAAGGCCATACACCGTGGTCTAAGTTCTGAGACCCAAATTCTAATTCCGCTATGGTCTGTATACCCAAGACCTAAGGCCCTACACCATGGTCTAGTATTCGTCTTAAACCGTGCGCGATTAACTGTGGTTGTTTCGGCTATAGCTAGAGGAAACTCGGCCTTTAAGTCCCTAGACGTAAGATCTAATGCCATACACCGTGATCTAGACCTAATACCTCATACCATACACCATGGTCTAGACCCAAGACCTAAGTCCCTACACCGTGGCCTAGTACTCTTCTTAAGCCGTTTGCAGTTATTACTGTTTCGTCTATACCTAGAGGGAAATTGGCCTTTTATGTTCTTAGACCTGAGACCTAAGCTTTTACACCATGGTCTAACACTTGTTTTAAGCCGTGTCAAGTTGTGGTTTTTCATCTATAGCTACAGGAAAGTCAATTCTTAAGCTCTTAGACCCTAAACCAAATGCCCTACACCTTGGTCTTTACCCAGCCCTTAACCCATCATGGTCTAGTACTTGTCTTAAAGTCGGGTTTTAACTTCTTAGACACAAGATCTAAGACCCTACACCATAGTCTAGTACTCGTATTAAAGTCGGTGATTACGTTTTTAGACCCAAGACCTAAGGTCCTACATCTTGGTTTAGACCCAAGACCTAAGGTCATACACCGTGGTCCAGTATTTGTCTTAATCTGTGTGCAGTTATTACTGTTTCGTCTATACCTAGAGGTAAATCGGCCTTTTATGTTCTTAGACCTGTGAACTAGGTTTTTACATCATGGTTTAATACTTGTCTTAAGCCGTGCGCAATCGTGGTTGTTTCATCCATAACTAGAGGAAAGTCGGCCTTTAAGTTCTTAGACCAAGGACCTGAGGCTCTATACCACGGTCCAGACCCAAGACCTAAGGGCATACACCGTGGTCCAGTACTTGTCTTAATCTGTGTGCAGTTATTACTGTCTCGTCTATACCTAGAGGAAAATCGGCCATTTATGTTCTTAGACCTCAGAGCTAAGGTTCACATTCATCACCCGATTTAAAAAAGGTTCGCAGACGTTAATTTAAAAAAAACATCGTCTACACATCGATTTTCAAAAACGATGTGTACACGTTAATTTTTAAAAACATCGTCTACAGATCGATTTTCAAAAACGATGTGTACACGTTAATTTTTAAAAACATCGTTTACACATCGATTTTAATAAACGTCACGACGATTTTTAAAATCGATGTGTAAACGATGTTTTTAAAAATTAACGTGTACACATCGTTTTTGAAAATCGATCTGTAGACGATGTTTTTAAAAATTAACGTGTACACATCGTTTTTGAAAATCGATGTGTAGACGATGTTTTTTTTTAAATTAACGTCTGCGAACCTTTTTTAAATCGGGTGATGAATGTGAACCTTAGCTCTGAGGTCTAAGAACATAAATGGCCGATTTTCCTCTAGGTATAGACGAGACAGTAATAACTGCACACAGATTAAGACAAGTACTGGACCACGGTGTATGCCCTTAGGTCTTGGGTCTGGACCGTGGTATAGAGCCTCAGGTCCTTGGTCTAAGAACTTAAAGGCCGACTTTCCTCTAGTTATGGATGAAACAACCACGATTGCGCACGGCTTAAGACAAGTATTAAACCATGATGTAAAAACCTAGTTCACAGGTCTAAGAACATAAAAGGCCGATTTACCTCTAGGTATAGACGAAACAGTAATAACTGCACACAGATTAAGACAAATACTGGACCACGGTGTATGACCTTAGGTCTTGGGTCTAAACCAAGATGTAGGACCTTAGGTCTTGGGTCTAAAAACGTAATCACCGACTTTAATACGAGTACTAGACTATGGTGTAGGGTCTTAGATCTTGTGTCTAAGAAGTTAAAACCCGACTTTAAGACAAGTACTAGACCATGATGGGTTAAGGGCTGGGTAAAGACCAAGGTGTAGGGCATTTGGTTTAGGGTCTAAGAGCTTAAGAATTGACTTTCCTGTAGCTATAGATGAAAAACCACAACTTGACACGGCTTAAAACAAGTGTTAGACCATGGTGTAAAAGCTTAGGTCTCAGGTCTAAGAACATAAAAGGCCAATTTCCCTCTAGGTATAGACGAAACAGTAATAACTGCAAACGGCTTAAGAAGAGTACTAGGCCACGGTGTAGGGACTTAGGTCTTGGGTCTAGACCATGGTGTATGGTATGAGGTATTAGGTCTAGATCACGGTGTATGGCATTAGATCTTACGTCTAGGGACTTAAAGGCCGAGTTTCCTCTAGCTATAGCCGAAACAACCACAGTTAATCGCGCACGGTTTAAGACGAATACTAGACCATGGTGTAGGGCCTTAGGTCTTGGGTATACAGACCATAGCGGAATTAGAATTTGGGTCTCAGAACTTAGACCACGGTGTATGGCCTTAGGTCTTGGGGATCTAGACCATGGTGGAATTAGAATTTGGGTCTAAGAACATAGAACACCGTGTATAGCCTTGGGTGTTGGGGATCTAGACCACGGTGGATTAGAAAATGGGTCAAAGAATAATGTGTATAACCTTAAGGTGTATAGCCTGAGGACCACGGTGTATAGCTTTAGGTCTTGGGGATCTAAACCACGGTGGATTAGAAATTGGGTCTAAGGACTTAAACCATGGTGTATGGTCTCAGGGCTTGAGGATCTAGACCATGCTGGTGGGTCTTAGGTCTTGGGCCGAAGAACTTGTTGGCTGACTTTCCTCTAGGTATGGATGAAACAAATACAACTGCACACGGTTGAAGCCGAGTACTAGACCATGGTGTAAGGCCTTTAGTCTTAGGGTTTAGATCATGGTGTATGACCTTAGGGCTTGGGTCTAGACCATGGGTCCTTAGGTCTTGAGTCTAAGAACCTAATTGCCTAGCCCACAGGCCTCAAGTCTTGGATCAAGACCCTGGTGTAGGGCTTTAGGTCTTGTGTATAAGAACCTAAAAGCCTAGACCACGGACCTTTAGTCTTAGATCTAGACCCTGGTGTAGGGCCTTAGTCCTTGGGTATAAGAACCTAAAAGTCTAGACCACGGACCTTTGGTCTTGGTTCTAGACCCTGGTGTTGGCCCTTAGTCCTTGGGAATAAGAACCTAAAATCCTAGACCACGGACCTTTGGTCTTGGTTCTAGACCCTGGTGTAAGGCCTTAGTCCTTGGGTATAAGAACCTAAAAGCCTAGACCACGGACCTTTGGTCTTGGTTCTAGACCCTGGTGTAGGACCTTAGTCATTGGGCATAAGAACCTAAAAGCCTAGACCACGGACCTTAGACCTTGGTCCTAGACTCTGGTGTAGGGTTTTAAGTCTTGGGAATAAGAACCTAAAATCCTAGACCACGGACCTTTGGTCTTGTTTCTAGACCCTGGTATTGGCCCTTGGTCCTTTGGTATAAGAACCTAAAAGTCTAGTCCACGGACCTTAGACCTTGGTCCTAGACTCTGGTATAAGGTCTTAGGTCTTGGGAATAAGAACCTAAAATCCTAGACCACGGACCTTAGATCTTGGTTCTAGACCATGGTGTGGGGCATTAGGTCTTGGGTATAAGAACCTAAAAGCTTACACCACGGACCTTAGGTCTTGGGTATAAGAACCTAAAAGCCTAGACCACGGACCTTAGGTCTTGGTTTTAGACCATGGTGTAGGGCCTTAAGTCTTTGTTATAAGAAATTGAAAGCCTATCTTAGGTCTAGACCATGGTGTAGGGCCTTAGGTCTTGATAAAATCTTAGATATCTAGATCACAGGCCTTAGGTTTAGGGTCTGGACCATGATGTAGGGTCTGGGTCTTGGATTCAAGAACCTAAAGGCCTAGATTACGGGTCTTAGATCTAGAGGCTAAGAACCTAAATGCCTAGACCACAGGCCTTAGATCTTGGGTCTAGACCATGGTGTGGGGCCTTAGGTCTTTGGTCTAAGAACCTAAAAGCCTAGACCACGGTGTATGGCCTTAGGTATTAGGTCTAGACCAGTGTCTTTTCAGGGGGGTCGTGAAACGCGACCCCTTGTAAGTGTTCAGGTCTTAACTCTTTGGCCTCGGTATTAGGTCTAAGAACCTTAAAGCCTACGGTGTATAGCCTTAGGTCTTGGGTCAAGTCCATGCGGTAGGACCTTAGGTCTTGAGTAAGATGGAAGGAGGTTGGTCTTCAAATACTCCAATCAGAATCTGATAACCATTTCTGATCATGATTTTATAATAAAAGAAAAAAGACCTCGTTGCCTAATGTTTGCTCAATTCATGGGGGGCTGTGAATCGCGGCCCCCTTGTAGGTTCTTAGGTCTTAAGTCTAAGGCCTTGGGTCTTAGGAATTAGATCTGGGGTTAAAGGAATTAGTCTAGTCTAAGGTGTTTGGACTTTGGATTCGGGTGCAATGTAAGGCCTTAGGTTTATATCTTAGGTCTAATTCATTAGTTCTAGGCTGTTGGCTTATAGGCCCTATTCACAGGTCGAATCCTTAGCTGCTAGGTTTTAGGGCTTTGGACTCGGGTGCAAGGTCTTAGGCTTACATCTTAGTCCCAACACATTAGGTTTAGGCTGTTGTCTAAAAGGCCTTATTCACAGGTCATAACATAGCTGATAGGTTGTAGGGCTTTGGACTCGGGTGTAAGGCCTTAGGTTTAGATCATAGGTCCAACACATTAGGTCTAGGCTGTTGGCTTATAGGCCCTATTCACAGGTCGAATCCTTAGCTGCTAGGTTTTAGGGCTTTGGGCTGAGTTGCAAGGCCTTAGGTTTACATCTTAGTCCCAACACATTAGGTTTAGGCTGTTGGCTAATAGATCCCATTCACAGGTCAATTCCTTAGATGCTAGGTTTTAGGGCTTTGGACTCAGTTGCAAGGCCTTAGGTTTACATCTTAGTCCCAACAACTTAGGTTTAGGCTGTTGGCAAATAGGCCCTATTCACAGGTCAAATCCTTATTTGCTAGGTTTTAGGGCTTTGGACTCAGGTGCAAGGCCTTGGGTTTACATCTTAGTGCCAACACATTAGGTTTAGGCTGTTGGCTAATAGGTACTATTCACAGGTCAAATCCTTAGCTGCTAGGTTTTAGGCCTTGGGTCTAAGGCCTTTAAGTCTAAGGCCTTGGGTCTATGGAATTAGATCGTTGGTCTAAGGATTAATTTTGGTCCAATGCATTTGGTCTTAGGAACCATGTGTAAGGCCTTAGGTTTAGGTTTTAGGTCCAACACATTAGGCCTAAGCTGATGGATAATAGGCCATATTCACAGGTCAAAGCCTTAGCTGCAAAGTTTTATGGGTTTGGACTCAGGTGTATGGCCTTAGGTTTAGACCTTAGGTGCCAACACATTAGGTCCTGGCTCGTGGCTAATAGGTCCTATTCACAGGTCAAAGCCTTAGCTGTTAGGTTTTAAGACTTTGGACTCAGGTGCAAGGCCTTAGGTTTACATCTTAGTCCCAACACATTAGGTTTAGGCTGTAGGCTAATAGGCCCTATTCACAGGTCAAATCCTTAGCTGAATGGTTTTAGGGCTTTGGACTCGGGTGTAAGGCCTTAGGTTTAGATCAAAGGTCCAACACATTAGGTCTATGCTGTTGGCTAATAGGCCCTAATCACAGGTCAAATCCTTAGCTGCTAGGTTTTAGGGCTTTGATCTCAGGTGCAAGGCCTTAGGTTTACATCTTAGTGCCAACACATTAGGTGTAGGCTGTTGGCTAATAGGCCCTATTCACAGGTCAAATCCTTAGCTGCTAGGTATTAGGGCTTTGGACTCAGGTGCAAGGCCTTGTGTTTACATGTTAGTCCCAACACATTAGGTTTAGGCTGTTGGCTAATACACCCTATTCACAGGCCAAATCCTTAGCTGCTAGGTTTTGGGCTTTGCAGGACCATTTAAATACAATAGTCCCCACGCCGGACTATCCAAATACAATAGTCCCCATGCCGGACTATCTAAATTCAATAGTCCTCGCACAGGACCATCTAAATAATAGTCCTTATGTGGGACCATCTGAATTCAATAGCCCCCACGCCGGACTATTAAAATACAACAATCCCCACGCCGGATTATTTAAATAGAATAGTCCCCATACCGTACTATCTAAATTCAATAGTCCTCGCACAGGACCATCTAAATAATAGTCCTTACGCGGGACCATCTAAATTCAATAGTCCCCACGCCGGGCTATCTATATTCAATAGTCCTCACGCAGGACCATCTAAATAATGGTCCTTATGCGGGACCGTCTAAATTCAATAGTCCCCACGCCGGACTATATAAATACAATTGTCCTCATAGGTCAAAATCTTGCTAGGTTTTAGGGCTTAAGTCTAAAGCCTTGGGTCTAAGGAATTAGATCTGAGGTGCAACACATTATGTCTAAGTTGGTGGCTTATTGGCCCTATTCATTGGGCAAATCCTTAGCTGCAAGGTTTTAGGGCTTTGGACTCAGATGCAAGGCCTTAGGTTTAGATCTTAGGTGCAACACATTAGGTCTAAGCTGGTGGCTAATTGGTCCTATTCAACGGTCAAAGCCTTAGCTGCTACGTTTCAGGGCTTTGGACTCAGGTGCAAGGCCTTAGATTTACATCTTAGTCTCAACACATTAGGTTTAGGGTGTTGGCTAATAGGCACTATTCACTGGTCAAATCCTTAGATGCTAGGTTTTAGGACCTAAGTCTAAGACCTTGGGTCTATGGAATTAGATCGTTGGTCTAAGGATTTAATTTGGTCCAAGGCATTTGGTCTTAGGAACCATGTGTAAGGCCTTAGGTTTAGAACTTAGGTCCAACACATTACGTCTAAGCTGGTGGCTAAAAGGCGATATTCACAGGTCAAAGCCTTAGCTGCTCGGTTTTT
>CM061531.1:38774400-39174855 GCA_030545055.2 Neoaliturus tenellus | reverse complement strand
ACACACACACACACACATATATATATATATATATATATATATATATATATATATATATATGTGTGTGTGTGTGTGTGTGTGTGTGTGTAATTTTAAAACATTCACAAGTAAAAAGAAAACTGGATTAATTGATTGAATAGCGATCAGAGCTTTAAACAATTTTTAATGTGCCCCACTTACAAAGTTTTCTTTATAAAATTAGCACTCGTCTTACAAAATTTACAAATGATCATGGAACATTCAATGATCCGTACTACTTCTCGACTTCTATCTTTACTTTTCTCTGACTTAGTTTAAATTAAAACGCCCCCGTAGCAGCAGTCCTGCAAACTCAGAAAATTTCTAACGGAATGTTGGTGTTTTTTCTCATAAACCCCACTGGAGTGAGTAGGTAGGTTTGCCGCGATATGGGTACTTTAAGTAAATATAAATTAAACACCACCTAGTGAATGTACATACCAAATTTGATCAAGTTATGTCAATGATTATGTGAGATACCGGGTTTTGTTAATTTCCCATAAAGATAACATGTAAAAACTATTTTTGGATTTTTCCGTAACCTGCAAAGCCAAGTTAAAAATTCAAAATACTAAATTGTTTGTTATTTCAAACTCTTTTAAGTGGTTTCAGTTTAAAATCTTGAGTTTTGAAAATTTAAGTCCAATAATAACAAAAACCCTTTTTTTATCCTTTTTAAACCCCATAAACGAACTCATAAAACTAGAACTGATCATACACCTTCATACCAAATGTCATCAAAATCGGAGATCCCTGTCAAAAGTTATTAATACCACGTACACAAAGGTAAGGCTACATACTGTGTATGAAAATGAACGAATGATGTTTTTGGCTTCTGCGGACCTCAAAATGAAAAAGTAACATGGTTTCGGGCTTAGGACTTACCATGGCTACTACCGTAATAGTGTATCCTCTATAGGGAAGGCCACCAAAAGAACAAATCTACTTTCAATCAAAGTGTTGTCAGTGATCCTTATAATTTATACTGAAATTTTTGCGTTAAACATGATATATTTCACTTCTTCATAAATAATATTCACACCAAAACTCTTGTAAGTTCCCATGGGAGTTTTCGCAAGTCCGTTACGTTTGTCGATCACGAGTTGTCCAGTCAGACCCGACGTCGCCAGTTGTAAATGTAGCGGCCAAAGGTTGCGGGGGAGAAACGCTGCATGACAAACGAGCGGGCTTTGCATAACCAGGAAGACACCTCCCCCCCAGGCCTGCTCTCTGGTTCAGGTTCAGAACAGGCAAGATTTGAACAAGATGGCTTAATACTAATAAACTTAGTTTGTTAACACAGTACTAGATACCTCGGGAACACAAAGGATTACGTCGTACATCTATTATTGCGACTGGTTTTCTGGTTAGTTCAAAGACATTTAACGAGCTACAAGAAAACAGAAATAGGAAATGGCATAATAAAATCAATAAAAACATACAAATAAGTAATATACATACAAATAACAACAATTAAAAAATAATACTACAATGAAAACAATCAATTAGTATCTTAGGCAATGTACATAACAACGAAAGAATTAAAAGCAACAAATTAAATTCAATTAGTGAGAAAAAACAAACAATGGCAAGAGTTATAATGTTACGACAAGATCATGCAATAAGACTATGTTTTTACCATGTGATTTTCTCATGTCGCTTCTTTTCTCGATTCTCGATATGAACCGAAAATTTTGATATACAGGGTGGGAAAAAGTCTGGACACGATTTAATATCTTTAAAATTATTCAAGCAATAAAACTAAAACTTTGTATATTGATTTTGAGTGACAAAATCTACTTTCTTAAGTACGTATTGTCCTTTGACCTCCAAGAGGGGACGGTCAACAAGGAATTAGAAGAAAATCTTAAATGTAAGCTTAGGTTAATATGTTCATCAATTTAAAGTCTCTATGAATGGAGAACATTGCCACCTGACCTCAAAAGGATGACCGAGTAAAAAACGGCAGGTGATCAAACTTTGCATGAAAATCATATCGCTGAAAACGAAAAATGCAATGGCTCCCTACACATTCTACCTTTTGAGGTTGGGTTTGTGACAAATTGCTCACTATGCAGAGTCCTTTAAAATGATGTATCATATGACGTAGCCTAATGCAGTATCCCTGACGACTTCTACTATAGGGACGTCCCTAAAAAATGTCTTGGGAAAAATTTCATTGGCCTATGTCATATGATACGTAATTTTAATAAAAGGCTTTGCATTATAAACAATTTGCTACAAACATGGCCGAAAAAGGTCGAGTGTATCGGGAGTACCATTTTTGACTCGGTCATCCTTTTGAGGTCGGGTTTGTGGCATTGTTCTCCATTCTTAGAGACCTTTAATTTGATGTACATATTAAACTATGCATAAATTTAAGATTTTCTTCTGACTCCTTCCTTGGAGACGAAGGACAATAAGTACTTTAGAAAGTAGATTTTGTCACTAAAAAGCATTTTGCAAAACAATGAGTTTTGTTACTTAAATACTTTTGAATATCGTTTCCAGTTTTTTCCACCATGTATAGTAATAATAGACTTGTGAATATTTGAATGCTGATTTTATGGTAAATTTATGAAGAAAATTTTAAGAAAAAACATCTGACGGGAATTTTAAGGAATTTGTTAACCCTAACCCCCTTCTTACCCTGCATTTTTCCATTTACCATGTGCAATACAGAATTCAGCGTCTTTTGGGGTAAAGTTTGCAACAGTGCATCATCTCTCATCATTTCATTATTTTTTTGGCAGTATACCCTTGTTAATGGCTTAGAAGTGCTGATAAAAAAATATGAATAATAAAAAGATGAACATGAAAAAGATGAATGATAGAAGAGGGTTGAGTATTGGGGCCATGAAAACTGTTTACATAGCGCTGGTTAGATCCGTCCTAGAGTTTGGCAGTGTCGTCTGGTCTCCTCATCAGATTGGGCATATCCAGCGTCTTCAGGCGGTTCAAGACCGGTTTCTTCGGATTATTGCAGTCAGGCTGGGTTTTTAATACCGGACTGCCCCTCTGGATGTCATCGGTGAGTTGGTTGGATTGGAGCCGTTGCTGAAGAGACGACAACTACTGGACTTGATGTTCCTACAACGTCTTCTTGTTGGTGATATGGACTGTCCACGACTACTCAGTCTGATCGACATCAGAATCCCAAGTCAAACTCGCTCCTTACATCTGTTTGGTCATCGGGCGTACTCTACTGGATATGAACACCAATATAAAATCTTAGCACCATCCCTAGACTTCACAGAACTGGGAACTTGATATCACCTCTCCATGACTTCTTCCATGAAAGCAATAATAAATTGAAAATTACTTTTAAGTCACTCTAGGTTCTAGTTCTCATTTTTACAATTTTTCATGTTTTTCTTCTCAGGTCATTGCCGTATTATTGTTCACATTGCTGAATCATTGTTAAATTTTTCGTTTTGTATATTTATCAGAATTAAAATGTATTGTTGACTATTGTATCCGTCTGTTGAACTTATTGTATTGTTAATTTATTGTTATTGTTAAATTTTTGCTATTATAAATAAGTGCATTGTTAGTTATTGCCATTTTCAATTATTGCTATTGTTAACCTATTGTCAACCTATTGCTATTGTTAATGTATTGCCATTGTTAATTTTATGGTTAATCTATTGTTTCTTTTGTTATAGGCTATTAGTTATTGTTATTGCGAGCTATATTATTGTTAATTATTGTTTCTTTTGTTATAGGCTATTAATTATTGTTATTGTGAGTTATTATTGTCAATTTATTGTTATTGATTTCATCACACTACAGCATGAACTGTATAGTTATGTAAATTATGAATTGAATTTGTTATCATCTCTGTGAATTGGCGTTTTGCCGTAAATAAATAAATAAATAAATAAATAAATCTCACAGTTTATGTCAACTTGGGTTAAAAATTACACAACATCATTTACAGTTAACATATTCTAAAGGGTTAAAAATGATTCCATGAATGTTTTCCTGGTGTTTTAACAATATTTTTGAAGCAATACCGGTATACAGTTATTAAAGGGGTCAACAACTATCTAGCTATTTTTTTTAATTGTAATTATTAGTCCAAAACAACAATTTGTTTATGTATTTGTTAATATATATATATATATATATATATATATATATATATATATATATATATATATATATATATATATATATATATATTTACCATCCAGCCAATTTAAAATCTTAAATATATTTTTAAACCTGAAACTAAATGTAATTCTTGTGCACTGAAAACATTGTAACTAAAAAGATAGGCCTAATGGCTTTTTATTTCATGATATACATATTAGAATGAAAGATTTGATGCTTATATACACAAATTTATAATATATCACCAAGCTAATTTGTGAAAACCTTTATTACAATTGGTGCAAAGAAAAACTTGCAAAATTATTACGGGAATTTAAAAATTGAGAAAAAATAAAGACCATTAAAAATTCACTCATAAATGTTCAGAAATAAATGCTGAATAGAAAAATATAACATTTAAAATGTATAAAAATCCACTCTGTATATAGTAACGTATCCCGATAATTTTTATTAGACATAAGTGGAAGATTATTAATTTTAAAACCTATTGTCCAAAACTATGTTCCTCAAACATGAGTTTTCTCATTACAGATAGTTTTGAGACAATGCTGAATAATATCCGAAAATGTCAAGACTAGAATATTCCAAACACTAAGCAATAGCGATAAAGTATCGATCCTCGACATTTGAATATCCACAAACGATTACCCTGAACTAGCATTTGATTGTATTGCCTTCTCTTTATATCTGATTGGCTATTTCATTCTGATCGTCTGCAATCTGGAATCTCCAACGGCAAGACGAAGTTGACGTGATAGTTCAGCTCGAGCCAGATAACCTCACTCATCCCACTTCAAGGATGTTTAATATAGGCTGATCACACTGAAATGAGCTCTGTAGAGAAAAATTATAGGTATTGAACGGAAAAACGAATTGGAATCTTTCTGGACTGGATGAAAGTTAAAGAAATAAATTGAGGACAATTTTGGTATCTAGAATATTTCAGCATTATTCCTTTGTTTTATTTGGTATGGAAGAAATAAATTCACTCCATCCATTAGGTTTTAACTCAAATACATTTATATGTTCTATAGCTATGAAATATGTTCGTGTATTATTATGGAAGGATTAATACAAAAGCAAAAAATAAATAATCCATATCTTTTGCGTCAGGCTCTTTTAAAGAAATAATGATACCAAAGCACTTCAAGCTCTATCTTAATAATATATTTCTTACAATTTAGTAAACATATCTAATTAATTAATATTTATGCTTATTTATGAGGAAGCACATAAAATTAATCATTGAAATGAGCATTTAAATCCTGCATTAAATAGTTTTATTTCAAACTTTTTTTAATATATGTAAATTAGTAATAGTATGAAAGGCTTAATATAAAATAATGTTCCCAAGTAATTTTCAAAGTGACACACAATTCTGCATAAAACTATAGATCATAGGCACTTAGGGTATTTCAACGCCAGATGTTAAACTAAATCAAAATAATTTTGATTTTGTACAGTACTCTTCCAAGTAGGCGATATTGATTACCCAACAAGCGGTTCGACTTTGACAACAAGAAAAAATCTACTTCTTGAACAAATCCACGTGACATAGACTCGTGTCCTGCGTGCGAATGACGACCAGTTGCGTAACCGGCCCTGACCTTACCCTTAGCTGCGGAGTGGCGCTGGATGTAGTGATGGGGCTGCCGCTGCCGCATAGCTGCCGTTGCTGTCTAATGAGGTCTCGCCACTTGTGTATCCCACTACAGTCCACACCTCTCGTGGGAGCGCTGTTGAGAACATCCGGGTATCTGACAGACAATTGCCTCCACGATGGGAGCGAAACATTCTCGTATCGAATCAGGTCGGGTTTATTTATGACTTGCAAAAGGATCGTCACAGCACACCTGCGTACCAAGTGAATTTGCGATTTGTTTATTTAAAATAGTCAACATTTAAGAAAAACACAAATTGATCATTCACACACCTAAGGAAATACTTTACTAGAAAAATTTGACTGCACTGCGGAAAAACAGTACACAGTCGAATTTGCGATTAAAAATATATGTATAGATCTTCACAAACTGTGAAAATTTATTTAACAGCTGTTGAGAATCGAATTGATTGGTACCCTGACTGCTACTCAGTAGAAGTAAAAAATGGTGAAATGTCGAAAGCGCTCCTGCAACTCTTAAACACAAAAGTTCAACTTTACGGACAATACACGACAATATACGGACAATGAACGAATCTCATCACTAAATTTATCGGATGTACCAGTTAGATGTTGACATGCACAACTTTGTTAATTTCTATTAGATTATTCAAGGACTGATAGTGCGTTTGCTAAATTAGGGCAATTATACAGGTTAGTCACAAACTAGTGAAGACTGGTACTATGATTAGTAAATAAATTTAATTTGTAAAGGAGGGATAATTTTCCTTATCTCCCGGCTAATTTTAATAATAAAAACAAATTTGCACATTTTGCAATTTGCACATGTGTGTGGAAAAACACATTTTGCATATCGATTTAAAATCAAAGAACCTTACAAATTATTAAGTGTTTCAAAGAGTTGCTGTTAGTCTTACCGTTTTACATTCAGCATACTACATTTAAAAAAGTACAAGAACATTAGCAGTAATGCAAACGCAATCTGGAATTCACGACGAAAGATTTCAGAGTTAGAAAAATTATGTTTGAAATTTGTTATTAACTTTAACTTCCTTGCTTTACAAATATGGTTTTAGTAAATGATATGAGTAGCTTGAAGAGTTTGATTAAATCACCCACTTAAAATTGGCATTGTAGATTTATTTCCTTATCTTTATACGGTTACAGTAAACCACTCGGCAACCGCACAGTTAAATCTGCCCAGACGGTTAGCGAGGTCAAGTTGTTAGCTCAATATGGAAGAGAGGATCATGATCACTAACAAGAACTGCCGCAGCGGTGGCGTGTAATAGCACAACAGTGATAACGTTTCCCTTCGGCAAACTGAACCTTGACTAATCCTTGTGTGTTGTTAACAATTGCATGATTCCAGTGGAAAAAATCTGTGACATCGCAAACAAATAAAGGACATTGGCGTTTTTCTTTTCCTTTCAAGAAGACACCTTCTCTTGACGAGGTTTGATGTTTTTCTTGTCTTCTAAAATGCACAAATACTGGAGGGAAGTAGGAAGAAATTTAACGCGTAGAGTTGAAATTGTCTACACTTGAGACAAATTTAATCATTGGGCTTGATGACTTATTGCACGTTATGGATGACAATCGCTAAACTCGTTGTTATTTGTATTTTGTTGAATATTTTGTTGCAGGTAAACGAATCCTGTTCTAGACACAATCTTGTTATATTGTAGCCATCTAAAGCAAACCTTTTGTTAGGTTAGCATCATTAGTTAACAACACAAAGATAAACGGTAACTTGTCGTAACATTAAAAAAAAACTACTACCTATCTCAGGATCGAGCTGGCAACCTTAGGATTCAAAGACGAGCACCACAACCATTCAACTGAAACTTTTCACTCTCTTAATTTGCAGATCCACTGGGACAAACCTTGAACTTTAGCCATATTAAGGCGAGCACTGTAATCAATGGGATACAAGTCAAATGAAAAATGTTAGAAATCACAATCCTCTCAGGTTAATATGGAATTTTTCAAGCAGAAATTAAATTGGCAATACAAAGTTTTTACGATAGGTAGGAATACAATGTTTTACCGTATAGGAGACACAGGGAAAGGGTCCAGTAAGCTGTACCTAGGCAAGCGAGTGTAGTTTTTACATAATCGTGTCTGGAATGCAGTGAAGAGTGGAAAACCGTCCATGACAGGCTGTGAATAAACCTTTTGATAGAAATTACAAAATTCGTATTTCAGGAGGAATCGAAAGGGAAAGTTGAAATCCGCTCATAAAAATCTCTTGATCACGAAACGGGGATAGATTTGATTTCATAGTAGGGTCCTAACTAGAATATTTTAACTCTTAAAATATTTACAATAAATGTTGCTGTTATAATAAGCAGCAATGTCTAACATTAATTCAATTTTGTTTTTGTAGGTACTTAAACGTGTAAAAAAATTATATTTTGTATATATTCATTTAACGAAATTTAATGAAAACATTTGCCAATTTTAAAGGAGTACTGTCCTATTATAACTAGTCTAAATGTCTCCAAACAAAATTTTACTATGGGCAGTTACATTGAATTCTGAAACACCACAAGGGGAAAATGGTTTTAAATTATGTAGGAATAGTACCAATATAATGATTTGAGCGAATACAGGTGAAGCAGAACATCCGGATATAGTGTCAGTTGTGTAATTGTTGTGTGTAGATTACTACTTTTTGTTAGTTTTTTTAAGCCCTAATGTTTTTAGAAATATCTAAAATGTGATAATATGGGGTGAAAATTTTAGGATTGTACAAAAATCATAATTTCATGTAACTTCATAAAATATGATCCTGTCCGATAAAAACGAATGGAAGTAATGGAACTAAAAGTAAAACTTTTAGGTTTCCAGTTTTATTATCATAATGTAAATCAAAGTACTTTAAGATTTAGAAAAATATCATCGAAAAATTACCTTACATGTAAGATATCACTAGTTTTCCCTTTGTGATAAAAAAATTCTCCAATGTATTCAACCTTCCAAACATAAAACATTGGAAGATTTCAAAATAAAATTAGCAGGTGGTTTAAGATATAATAAAGGATCTATGAGATTTTGTTCAACCGATATTAAACTTGTGTATAGAGTGACCTCATTCTATTATATTTAGAATATTATTTGTGGTGCTGTACTATAAAACATTAGCCTAAAATACCATTTACTGTCGGAATAACTAAATGAAATTTAACGTGAAGCAAACTTCCAAGGTTTCAGAACATTATTTAGTTAGACACGTGTTTAGTACGTTTATTCGCCGTTGGAGCGCTAGTGTATGGATCAATATAAAATTTATAAAATCTACTTTACCGACAATCTTGCACTAAGTGCCACTCAAATGCACTAGGCAATATTATCTTAAAAATATGTACTTTATGGCAAATCAATCGCATACCAAGCTTCAGACAGGGGCCGATATAGATATTACGTGTTATAATATAAAACTTTTCAACTTCTTAACCCTACCAATAAATTTAAACCATTCCCTCCCAGAGGATAAAAATGTGAAACTGGTTTAGAAAGACCTAGAGAGACCTAGAAACAACATGTTTTAAAACACAACTCGTAAAAAAATTTTACCTTGGTTATCAATATTTTAAAATGAAATACATAATTTATTATAATATATAAACTTTAGACTCTCAATCAACGAATAGAAATAAATAATACAAACTTATCTTCCGTCGCATTATCTTGTCGAATAAAGGTTTTGATCGGAATTGTGAGAATGGATCATGTTTATTTTTTTATTTTAGCGAAAACATTTTTTCCATCGAAGGTGCAATGGTAACTGAATTATACGCAATCATATTCCGATAAATCATTTGTGGTCATTCTGTATAATCATATTCAAATTGAATATGACTATCTATAATTAATTTTAGACCATTGAAAGCCAAAGTATGCAAATAATTTATGTATGTCAAATTTGCATTCATATAATTAATAAGATTATAGTATAAGTAATGCTAATGATGTATACATTTTTTCTGGAAAACTTTGTTTTAGAAACCGCAGTTCACAGTGATGTTTTCAATCAATCCGGATCCTTTGATGTCTACTTCTCATTTAGAGGATTTTCCTTTGGAAGTGTTGATACCTCTTTAAAAAAAAGACTGCTGAAACGAACTCCTAAAAACCTCATTAAAACGTGGCCTTTGAAGCAGAATGCACAAGAATAATTGATTCTCAACACTGTCACGAACAACTTACTTAAAATCAAAAAAATTAAACTCTAATTCATGTGCGCAAGTTATGTAAATGGTTATGAGTTACCAACTTACAAGTGGTCTATATATTAAATACGAGTCATTCTTCAGATTTTCGAAGACGCAAAATATCATCAATGGGTATAATTTCAAGTAAACGGAGGTAACATTAATTTCTTATGAATGATAAACCATTAAAAGTTAAATAAACTAAATGCCAGGAGCCAATTAGTTTTTCAGAAGATCCCTTTCGAGTCAAAAGAAATATATTTTCAATATGTCAATTTGAACGGTCAACTTAGTCGTCATCTGGAAGTTCTAATTCTAAATCTTACGGACTGATGACTCATTACAAAAAAGAAAGAAGAAAAACTCCAAAACTATTAAAATAGAATATTGAGGTGCTAGCCAAGTTTAAGATCTGACACCTTCTTAGTTTATAGTCTATGTCTTGGATCTTTTACCTAGAGAGCCAATTGGTTTGCATCCAATTATCCTCAGAGCCGCAAACAGTGGCGGCTCGTGACTGTGTCCCTGGTGGAAGTTCACACCCGGGGGGTGTGGGGTTATGGATAAACCCAAGGAAAAGAGTGGTCTGGAGGCCCTAGCCCGGGATTTTTTTTAAAAATAAAAGTCTATAAATCGTGTTTTTTAGCTACCTGAAGCACACTTTTCTTCCCTCCAACTACGCTGCAGTATCCTGAGTAAAATATGTGTAGGTTTAGAGTTTAGAGAAACATCAAAGGATTTTCATTACTGAACACTTGATTTTTAAAATATAATTTTTAAAGTGTTTTGTAACTTTTGATAATTAATTGATTTTGCTTAAATTACTAACAATCCGAGGGCCGCGAAAAGTAGTCCCGCCGGCCGCGTAGAAAGGATTGCTGGTCTATTTGTACCAGGCATAATAAGGCTAAAAAATCTGCCAACCTTAGAAAACGATTATTTATAATTTTGTTAGTTTTTCCAATGAGTCAAGATTACTTAAATATTGTTTAGAGGTGTAGAAATTCGTTGTAATGACAATTCAATTTATTTCTCTTTCTCTCAACGGCAATGCCAATACATACATTATCAATACAATACAATAAATATGAATACATGAGTTTTGCAATAAAGATGTGCATCAAGAAAATACAAAAAGACTTAACCCAGTCAATGTGAGATGAGCGTGATTAGAAAGTGCGGAAATGCAGACATGTTAGTGCAAGTGAGATAAATTCAACAAATGTATAAAGAGAACAGATTGCTGTTAACAACAACGATAGACGATTTGAATAGTAACAGATAATAATTTTTAATTATAACTATGAATTCTTAACAATAAATTTGAAAATTAATAATGTCAGTTCAATGTATGTTCTATTATTAGCCAAGACATCTAGCCCAAGTACAAATTTTCGTGTCAGCTTAGCGTTTTGTCTTCAGATTCTATTTCACAAAGAATGTTCATGAGAATATTGATTAACATAATTAATATACAGGGTGTCTCTGAACTCTCTACCGACCTTTTAAGGTATTATTCCTGAACCAAATAAATGTCAAAATATCACAATTAAAATTTCCAAAACTCAATAGTTACCCGTACAGCCGCCATTTTGTATTTTTTAAGGAATGGTTTTTAATTTAAGAGCAGCTTGACGTAATAAAATGAAATTTTGTACACAGCTTTTTGAAGTGAAGACCTAGTTGGAATAAAAATAATCAACTTTTAATCATTGATATTTTCAAAATGGCACGCGTTTAAAATCTTTTACCTGAAATTGCATAAAAACTAAATAAGATAGAAATGTTTATGTTCTTATAAGTATTTTCGTCAATTCAATTTAAAATCCAACTATGTAAAAATTATGAAAATCGGTTCATAAACAAGCGAGATAGAGCGATTTATCTGAGGCTAGTCACGGTCGTACCGCTTCACCGAGAGCAGTTTTGGTAACAAAACCATTGTTGAGCTGGCGCCACAACCGCGTTTTTCGCGCTGCAACCCGCTCAGATGCGTGACTATTTGTATTAAAATCGCTCAATCTCGCTTATTTATGAACCGATCTTCATAATTTTTAAATCGTTGTATTTTATATTGAATTTCCCCAAAAAACACATAAGAACATATACTTTGCTACCTTATCTAGTTTTCGTGCAATTCAAGGTTAAAAATTTTAAACAGCCACAATCTTGAAAATATGAGTGATAAAAAATTTATTATTTTTTCCCTGCTAGGTCGTTATTTAAAAAAGCTGTGTACCGAATTTCAAATTATTATGTCAAGCCGTTCTGAAATTAAAAATTATTCTTTTAAAAATACAAAATGGCGGCTGTACGGGTAACTATTGAGTTTTGGAAATTTTAATTGTGATATTTTGACTTGTCTTTGGTTCAGGAATAATACCTTAAAAGGTCGGTAGAGAGTTCAGAGACACCCTGTATAAACACTCTTTACATCAAAACAATGCATGTGTATGCATTCACATAGATGCTATAAATTTTCATTCGAATCACATGATATTTATAAGTTCACAAAACCCACTTTTTATATTATTATTAATAAAAACTTTATGTCCATCCACGACGTTTACAAAACGGTTATGCTTCTATAAATAAGAAGTTCATTAAGTCTACTTAATATCCACTGTAGTGATTAAGAGTTGCTTCCTTATTCAGGCTTGTCACAGGTAAAGATTACAGATTATTTGTTGTCGGAATATTTGATCTGTGATCAATGCAGATCAGTGTAGCTGTATAAGCGCCATCGCGGGAGGTGGAGAGGTTGATCTTGTAGTCTCTGGAGATTAGCTTTGAAGCACCATCACTTGGTAAATCATCCATCATTAAGTAGCTAAGATCGTCTCAGTCTTGTACATGTATCAGTCAAAGGTATTCATCATTGCTCTTCTCTTAATCTTTCTCATTCTAATAACTTTGCTTAAATGTTCTAATTTAGAGGATTACTTATACTTATTCTAAGATAGATACTTAGTTATATACGTAAAAATATTCAGTTAAGTTTTACGTTACATAAAAATTAAAATGCATACGTATAGAAACATCAAGAGGTAGGAATATTGTTACCTTTTTAGCCAAAAGTGACTGCAAACTTGTCTTTGGTCTATTTTCAGTAATAAGCCTTGCTATTATTTATGCAGTTTATTTAGTTATTATATATATATATATATATATATATATATATATATATATAGCATATTTTGTTATCATACAAAATTTTATACCTGAAAAATGTGTCATTTAAAAATATTGATTATGTTGAACGAACTGGGTATATAAATCTTGTGGCTGATTCAAAGTTTTTGAATATGCGTTTGTTAAGAATTTAAATATACAAGCCAGACCATGATAAATAATTAATGGTTATTGATGAATCAAATATTTTTTAAGAAGATAAATTGATTTTTAAATTAATTCAAAATAGCTAGACTATTATAATATTTAAAAACAGCCATAATTTATTGAAAAAACTTAAGAGTTTTGAATTTTTGTGAGAATACAACTGTGATAGAGTTTAGAAACTCCCAATCATTACTTGTTGACTATTCAGCCCATTACTCTTGTATGGCATCTGGTACATGACATACTCCTAATAAATCTATGTTCTTGTTCAGGTGGTCAACTATAAAACAACATCCATTTACTAGAGTCAACTCAAAGGATTTGTGGGATCAAAATATAACAGTAACTGCTATTTTTTTTACTCATATTAGTGCACACTCAAGGGAATTTACAAGTAAGATTATAAATTGAACACGGCTAGCGTTTAAGATTTTTCTATGAGACCTAATGATTTGATCTCCTTGAGAAGTTAGTATCGACGTTTGTTTCAAGACTTTACCGCATGTATCATCAATACAGTTTGCTAAATAATAATAAACGGTATCAGATAACTGACACATACTTTCTCCCAACAATATAAAAAAATGTGTTAAAAGCTTTAAACATTAATGTCTAGATGACTCTGTCGGATAGCTACCAGCAGAGCAGCGCGAGCTTGACCCTAGCGCATCCGTGACTTTTAACAACGTACTGCGTTTACCGCTAAACGAAAAATTGAATTTTCTCCTCAACCACTTGACGTAGAGCAATAATTTAAAATACTGGATTATTTAGTTTTTTGAGCTTGATTTAATGGTGATAAGTAAAATTTATTTCGAGACAACAGCTATTTTGAAAATCCAAAAAATTGATTTTTTAAACACTTTTTACTCCATAACTTTTGAACGCGCATTTTCTCGGAGATGCGGGTGGTGTCATTTTATCCACTTTTTATCTTATCCACATTTAATCAAAATCGTTAGAGCCGTTTTTGAGAAATTTTGATTTTTGACGATTTTTGAGGGTTTTTGGGGGTAAAATACCCTTAAAAATCAAAAATTCAAAAAAATGAAAAAAACGCCTGGAATTATTGTGGATTTGGACCTATATACCAAATTTCATTAAAATCGGACCATTAGGGCATTCTCTAGCTCTGTTTACATCCTGACACACACACACACACACACACACACACACACAGACACACAGACATCACTCCGAAAACCACTTTTTTGGACTCAGGGGGAACCAAAATGGATAAATCCACCAACAACTCAAATTCGAAAATTTTGACGAAAACAATACTTTCTCCATATACTATGGTATAGGGGGAGAAAGTAAAAAGGCAACAATGACTTCACACTAGAACAATTGTACAAACAGAAAACCTACATGTATTTCTTTGGAACTACAGCATTAGTTTTACCCAATTATTGAAAATTTTTATTAATCTAAGCTTTTAATACCTTAGTTTAAAAGCTAAGGTATTAGTTTAAATATATTGTAGAATAGTTATTGACTACTCTTCGCACGAGCTTACCTTAATCTTTTGTTAATGAAGCGCTTGGGATTGTGAAGTTAAAACGATTATGTTATTCGCTATCTCAGGATTAATTGGATTAACTCATAGCATTAGCTCAATCTATTCGTCTTTGTATTGTTTTAAGTTTAATAATTAACACTAAATTGTCATAAAAGTCCTATTTGGTTTTTTTATTATTTTTATTATACATGAACTGTAGTAAGGGTGGGTTTACACGTGAGAGTTTTTCACTCTCGGAGAGTGGTTAGTTACTCTCATAAAAATCTCAGACAGCTGTTGATAGTACTCGCAGAAAACTGTCTGGCATTAATAATCTTGGAAAATTTCCTTGTTGTGTAAACACCTCTGCGAGTACCTGCTGAGAGTACGAAACTCTCTGAGAGTGAAAAACTCTCACGTGTAAACCTACCTTAACGATGAAACTTCCTAAGTATTTAATTAATTAATTTCAAAGGTAAATATAATAACTGTGCGTAGTACGTTAAAATTATTAATCTCTTTGAGTTAAGTTTAAATATTTTATATATTTGACAGTATTTAAAGACACTTTTCATACCAAAAGTATTTTTTTAACTTAATTTTGAATAATAATTGATTTTTTTTTTATTTTTTAAAATTTATGTCGATTACAAAGTGTCTCAGTAGAAAAAAACGTTTATATGACTAAGTTAGGCAGTGACAATGCCTAAATTGTGTAGACCTAGTCTTTGGGGAGTGAGTAGTTGTGGTGTAGGTTATGTTAAGGTAGCTAGACAAACTCTGGAAACATAAAATACCTTGTAAGTTATCCGAACACAATTAATACACAAATATCAAAATATCACGCAATTGCATATCTCAGGAGCATTGCTTTATTTGTTTCCTTTTGTTTTCATTTGGTTAATATGATCATAAAAATATTAATAAGGAACGCTGGGAAGGGGGTGTCGGCCCCTTTACTAAAAAAGATACCAAAAAGTTTACCTTTCCACTTCAAACTACTACTGATCAAATCACATGTATTCCCACATTTCAATTACTGTTATTAATAATATGACGATGCCTTAGCTACAAAATTGCAACGAACTCAAAATTATTGCATTATTTGGTTTTTGTACTATCTTCAACGCGGTGACAACGTCACCTCTTTCTACGTTCACTCATCTCTCTTAAAATTATCAGATAGCTGACAATTATCACCATCACTCATTCTGCAATCATGCCGGATTAATGTCGGATTTCCAAATTAACTTGCGAAAAACTTTGAATTTTTAAACGCAAGAGGTGCAATAAACACTTGCTCTGGCTCATCAACCGTACTGGCTACGCATTCCGCACCATAAAACAACCGTTGTCAACCGATCTTTTGACGTAACAGCTTGCCGTCTCTGGAATTCTCTACCTCACTCAATTAAAAACATGGAATCGCGTCCCCGGCTGATGGTGACGTTGGAGGAATAAAATTTCAACCGGGTGACCGTGGCGTGGCGGGATCGCATGCTTTAAGCATGCATATAGCAATATGTGAATGTGTTAAATAAAATAAATACTAAGCCGTGTTGTTATTGTTTAATAAAAAAAATGTTTTAAGTATTTTGTTTATTTACTCTCATATTTGTTTAGAATTTGTAAACATGTTACATTTTAAATTACTTTTGTTAAATAATAGGTAACTATAAGAGAGGACTTACAGGAGGATTATGTTCGTGCCAATGAAGAAGGTATTTCATTCTATCAGCCATTCACCACCATCACCACCATCGAAGTATATAATAAACTGGAACGCGCTCTCAGGTGTCATACCCGTTCACCACTCGAAGGCGTGGCTCGCCACGAACCTGCCCCTCATATCCCAATTTTCGACACTTTTTTTAGAGCTAACTCATAATTAAAACGATTTATTAATAATACTTATCATAAAATACATATTACGATGATTAATAATTATTAATACAGGGTGATTCACGACGAAGTGCAGAAATTTCGGGAGGTGATTCTACACATGAAAATAAACAAGAAAAGTCATATAAACATATGTCCTAAAATCCTTCTTTTAGCCGCTTGCCGCCATTTTGTTTTTTAAACGTAATAATTTTATCTCCGTAACGATTCGATGGATTTACTTCATATTTGGCATGAACCTTTATCACAACAATGTTAACTTTTAGAAAAAATATTAATATTTTCCGATGTGTATTTTCAAAATGGCGGCCATTTTAAAATTTCAAACTCAAATTTCTCAAAAACCGCAATTTTTGTCAAAATTTTATTCGAGACAAAAAAGTTGACAAATTTAATTATCTAAACAATGATACCCATGTTTGTAAAGATCTAACAACAAATAACGGAGTTATTGAGTTTTTTCAGCAAAAAAACATTGATTTTGCATTATAAATAATGTAAATTTAGGTTATTTTAATAGAAAAATCTCAATAACTCCGTTATTTGTTGTCAGATCTTTACAAACTTGGTATCATTGTTTAGATAATTAAATTTGTCAACTGTTTTGTCTTGAATAAAATTTTGACAAAAATTGCGGTTTTTGAGATATTTGAGTTTGAAATTTTAAAATGGCCGCCATTTTGAAAATACACATCGGAAAATAATAATATTTTTTCTAAAAGTTAACATTGTTGTGATAAAGGTTCATGCTTAATATGAAGTAAATCCATAAAATCGTTACGGAGATAAAAATTATTACGTATAAAAAACAAAATGGCGGCTAGCGGCTAAACGAAGGATTTTATTACATATGTTTAATATGACTTTTCTTGTTTATTTTCATGTGTAGAATCGCCTCCCGAAATTTCTGCACTTCGTCTTGAATCACACTGTATCTTGCGCTTGATATTGTTTTTCCCTCCAATAAAAAGAATTAAAAGTATTAAATAAAGTAAAAATTGTAGAATAATACAAATTTTAAGTTTTTTCTTGTTCCTAAATTTAATTTATTCACTCAGAGTGGCTTTTCCTTGGAAAATGAAATGTTGCATTCGTCACTTTGCTCAAAGTTTAAGGGATGAGTTTTCAATAAACCTTCTTCAAAATAAATAAAGGCTTGTAATTTGCATTTTTCTGAACAGAAATTCTTCTTATTTTTGTTAGCTAGAAATACAGAATAAACTATATTTTACTGACTTTAACACTTCGTTAGGTGATTTTACAAGTTGTCCCCTAATTGAAATGATGTTAAAGAGTTGAATGTTTGTTCTGGGAATTATCAATTATAAGTTTGAAGCATACTTTGCATCGACTATATTTACTTTGCTAACAACAAATCCACTTATGTAATATAAGATTTTATCATTATAAGATTTGTTTTCTTACGATGCGCTAACTTAATCAACTTAAATGTTGGCCACGTTTTGGCCAGTCGACGATCTCTTTTAAACATAAAACTCCAAGGTATCTGCGACTCTGTTGCTTAAGATTTGAGCTGCCAATCAAACGTGCACATTTTGTTAAAAACCACGTGAGATTGAATGAGTGAAACATTTCCAGCCGTGACTGTTTTTTTTCGGAAAGTGTTTTCCTAGCTAGTTTTATCATATGGCATACGACAATCATGACGTAAATCTTATTATAGACTTCTCCAATAACAAAATAGGGTCTAGATGGAAATTTACAATCGAACTTGTTCAGAGCTGCAATAATAGTTGAAATTCTGTCACAAGTTGTGTTGTGTACGTCATCTCGGAGCTTGATTATGGCCATTCTAATGCACTAAGAGAAAGCATTGGCATTTATTGATTTTATGAAAAATTAGCAAATACACATTTAAATATTCATTACAAAGAAAATACTGTATCAGAAACATAACTGCAGTAGCTAGTTACTCTAGTGATCAGTGTTATTTCCCAGTCCTAAAACTCGATACCTACATTCTTACCAGAATGTTGATTTATTTAAATTATTTTCTTTCGCTTATGCAGTCGAAGGTCAAACTTAAATATTTAAAACATCTTTTTTTATTTTAGAAATGAAGAACCTCACTTAAAATTCCGGGTAAACAATTGAATTTGTTTAGCCAACTTCTTAAAGTTGATGGGTTGGATAATTGAAACAATTTGTTCTTAAAAACTTGTATCGTTTAGATAAAATATAAATGCGATGTTAAGGCAAACCGTCTCGTTTGTTCGGTATATCCGATTAAACTCTGAATTAACATACTTTCAGGTAAACCATAAAAATATTCCATAGAAATGTAATAAGCGTTCCGGCATTACACTTGGTTTTTAAGAACAATAATATGTCTTATAAATCTTTTGTTTCTCTTCGTTCAAAAAATTGAAAACTTTATTCCCATTATAAAACTGAATCCAATAAACTTCACAATATAAGGGAATGCTAATAATATGTCTTATAAATCTTTTGTTTCTCTTCGTTCAAAAAATTGAAAACTTTATTCCCATTATAAAACTGAATCCAATAAACTTCACAATATAAGGGAATGCTGATATTTCTTTTTCTTCGATCCAGAACTAACTCTTTTTCTCTTTTTCTAACTCTCTTACAAATAAATTTTAACTCATAGGACCATTCTCAACCACATTTAATTATATTAAACAAACGTGGAATTTTAAAATAGTCCCAAGTTGATGAATCACTTCATTTAAAAAGAGCACACATTTCCTTTACCCCATCGTTAACAGCACCGCAGCGCCTAACAAGCGGTTCTCTAGTGGGTGATGAAAGGCCCACGCTCTTTTACCTCATGTTGTTATCACATTATTCGTTACCCTGCAACTGCTCCTGGGCCATTGCCAATTCTTCTCAAAAATAATCTTTTTTGACTTTGAGATATGATATTAAAAAGTGTAATATGTAGATGTCAATGTCAGTTTTTAATTTATGTCTTACAGAAAATTATTTAGATAAAAGCTTTAAAATACTTTTACAATGTCGGGTAATCCTTGTTTTGTGATATGCTACCAATGGTTTTGGACTTTTAATTTGTCCATTTTCAAATAGAGAACATCAAGTTGTTATCCATGTGAACTTCGTCAAATACTTTAAAACATAAACACACACGAAGGTCATTTACGAAATAAAGCACTAAAAATTATTGGCCAGCTAAAAATAAAAACTATATGTAAGAGCAACGTCCCCGGCTGATCATCACTGTCAGTGGCTTGTCAAGCCCTTTGGTCCTTTGGTCACCTCCCCTGTCGGCTATTTTTATAGCTGGGTTGTAAATTCTATGTGGTTCAAATAAACTTTTCCATTTAATAAATGTTGGGGATTAATCCAACATCAGCGGTATATTTCGAATTCTTCAATAGTATTCGTGTAATTGCTCTGTTTACAGACGTAGAGAATCTCTAGATTATCATCAAAACTGGTGTAATTATGTTTAGTATCTATTAAATGAGAGACAAAAGCGCACTTGGATTATTTTTTCGGCAAATGTTTTATTAAACGCTTTTAAAAAGAGAGTGAAGTTTATCTGATATAAAATGAAGGGCTGTCATTGTATTTTATTTAGTAAATTCCAGTATTACCTGCTTTATCTTTGTTTACTCTCAACTTTTGGGTCTTCAATGTGGAGGATAATTTATTGCAAGTTTTGAAGGAAACGACTACGTTATTTTTTATATTTAAAACCCCGTAGTCATAATGTACATTATTCATATTAAGTTACGAAAACATTTCACACTATTAAAATCTTTTGCCTATTTCTGGTGGACTAGGTTTTTGAATCTTGGAATATAGTAACCCTCAAGCCAAGAACGAATTGTTGGAACACTTAATTTAACTTGAGAACATTAAAAATTGGTTTATTTCAAAGCCGAAATCACCACATTTATCTGCTGCCGATTTTTAACAGAAATGGACATTCTCGTACAGAGAATACATAAAAAATGGAATACTTAAATGCTTATATTGTATAGGAGTCGTCTTAAAAAACTATATCTTATAAATTTGTACTGTAATACTATAATAATAAATTAAAACTTTTTGTAAGGATCTTTTTGTAGTTTTGTATGGATCTAACTACAAGTAACGGAGTTATTGCAATTTTCCTACAAAAATTAACTTAATTTGCATAATTATAATGCAAAATTAATGTTTTTTATAAATAAAAATCACAATAACTCCATTATTTGTCGTCAGATCCTTACAAATTTGATATTAATGGTTAGATAATTTAATTTGTAAACTTTTTTGTACCATGTAAAATTCATGTTACATATACCGTTTGATGAATATTTGAAGGTAAATATTAAAAAATGGTTGCCATTTGAAAAAAAAACAAACAACTTTGTATTGGTGTTTTAATTCATGAGTTACTACAGTAGGTGGATGGAATGATTTTTATATGGTATTAAGGCGCAGTGCTCTGAAAAGAATTCTAACTTCGAACACACCTGGTTCACTTAGTGGATTCATAAACGATGTCCATCTGTATTTCATACATTATGTATACTGAAGCAGTAACTATGCGGCAGCTGAATCAACATGTGATGCATTTCCAAATATTCGTAGTCTGACATTTACATGTCAGATATCCGGTTTCTTCTTAAATAATGTCTAGAATGAATGAAATCATTCAATTGGAGTCATCTCCATTTAGGTGAGATCCTGCGGTGGTCCTGCTCTGTGACCCGGATAACCATAGAACCATACATTTCACCAACGTCTTCACTCAATCTTCCTCATTGTTGCCTCTGGAACGTCTCTAATTAAAGTGCCTGCGAGTCGTGTACTGGCAGGGGCTTTCACGAAGCAGGAATGACCTCCTTATACTGTGAGGGCATATCTACTGTGGTAAGAGGGCAAAGAGTTTACTCGGTGGTTAAGCTTATCATGCCTCGTGAGAAGTTGGTTTTTCACGGGAGGACTTACGATTACGCTTGAGTTGCCATGTACCGATTACCGATTCTTTATCCTTTTCCTCACTAGGGGATTGATGGCTACAAGGTATTATACAAGTTTCGAACACACACACTAATAAACAAATCAATAATAATGCACTTTACACATTTTAGTTAAGGCTGTGGACAGCTTGCAGATAACTCGTGTAAAAATGGCTGTCCTTAAATCCTTCAGGGAAATAAGAATTACTCTTCAGGTAGGGCCCTAGCTTTGAAAGTTTTTGGCGCCATCGCACAGTTTGTTCGTATTTACGAATACCTTTGTAAGTGGTATTTGTGTGTGTTTTCCTGGGGGGAGGCAATTATATTTTCCTCAGTGGAAGATTTTCATGCTTAGAAGTAGCTTCTTTAAACTGTAGGACCTCTTGTTTCGCTTATTACAGATTCTTCATCCGTTGAACCCCCCACTAGGTTATAAGAGGCGTCGAACCCATAAAAATCATGAACATAAAAACATTAATAAAAATAAATATAGAAATATCAAACCCAAAATACATTAACACTTGTTGCTTAAGGTTGTGTGGACACGTACAGGCTGCAGATAGCTCATGACCAAATAGATTACTATTTCACGGGAAATTAGGCTTAACCCTCAATGAGTGGGAAATGATTTTTCAGTTTTCTATCTCTCTCGCGGTTTATACACATCTCAACTGCGCCGGTACACAGATCAGTCAGAGATAGGGGAGATGGTTCTTCTCCTCTCCGTCCTTCTTCTTCAGGGTTCGTTTCAGGTTTCTGAGGAAGGGAAAGTCTTCCTCCAGCTTCCTCAACTGCTGCTTAAGCTGATCCACCTAGACGAGGCGCCGGCTCAGTTGAACCAAGAGAGTAATGAGTACTTTAAACCTGCACTCAAAATATGTTGCATAAAAGATAATAATTAATAAATATTAAAATATGATAACCTCGAGGCATGCACGCCCAGAATGTTTTAATTTCAACACATTATTAGTAAAAATTATAACAAAGTATAACACTGTTGACGACTTGTCAGTATCAAATTTAAAATTTGCTAAATTATCGAAATATTTAGTTATGTTTCCTCTTGTTTTAAACGCCACCTCAATCCCCTCAACCGCGATAGTACGGCCAAGTACATATCAGAGTTGCGTCGTCCTTCGTGCTCTGGATGAGATGAAGGGGAAGGCTCCTGTTTCAGGTTCCTCCGATTCCCTTCCCAACCTTTAAGTAGCTGTTTTTACGGGAGGGCATCTTGTTATCCTTTTGTAATACTCTTTTATCTCATGTTGTTCTCATTATTTGTTACTCTGCAACATCTCTTGGGTCATTGCCAATTCTTCATACTGATAACTTTTAAGAATTAGCAAAACTGATCTCAATAGTTCAATATTTGGCTGATAAACTGCGTTTTAAAGTATCTTATAATACAATTATTCTAATGTCATACGTCATTCAATATTACCATTTTTAGCTGTTTGTGTAATGCAGGTTTAATTCACTACTAATTTTCCTCAGTGTAATTTATTACTAATTTATCTCAATTACAATAGAAGTAATATGATTGTTGTTATTTCTGTATCCTCTTTCGATGAATCTATTTGATTCTTTTGGTTGTTTGATAGTAAAATATTTAATTTTAAGCTATCGGTTTATAATGCTAAGAATATATTTTCATTCATTAGTAAATAATTCTAAATAATTTCTTGATTAGCATTATACGTGCTGGTAATGATATTCAGGTTGAAATAATAAAACGTCTTCCAACACTACTCGATATATTTACACTTATACTGTAAATGTTTACAGACGGTAAATATATATAAAAGATCTTATAATGGCGATCGATTTCGACCAGTCACACCGGTCATCATCAGGCCCAATCAGAGACTGAGAGAATCAGGATGGCGTCTTTGCTGAAGTACTATTGGCGCAGGAAGTTCCGGGAAACAAGATGGCGTCCATGCTTAAATCTTATTGGCTACCGGATGTTCGGGAATATATTCTGGTAGGTTCCGCCGGAATCGAAGTTCACTTGTTCGTTTATCAACTTGTCCCTGTTTTTACATTTTTCTTTAAATATATATAATTCTTCCCATGCGTTCATTGTGTTTCCTTTCCTACATGTCTTGACTATTTGCAGGTTTTCTTCTATGGTTTTTAAGGAGTGTCCATTTTCTAAAAGGTGTTTTGCTACATTTGATCTTTCCGGTTTGTTGTTCTTCCATGCTGATATGTGGTTCTTGAATCTTTTTATAAAATTAACGGTTTGTCCAACGTAGAAGTTGTCGCAATCTTCACAGCTGATTTTGTAAATACCGGCTTGGTTGAATTGGTTATTATCTTTAATCTTGGGGTATAGCAGTCCACTCATGGTATTTTGTGTTTTGAAGGCGACAGAAACTCCGTATTTCTTGAATCTATTAGCGATCTTTTGTGTTACGTTTCCAGTGTAGTTAAATACAGTGAATCTAGTAGATTTGTCTTCGTCATTTTTCAATGTGGTCTGGCTACAGAGTCGATTCTGGTTCTTTATTTTCCTTAAGATTTTCTTTTCCATTTCGTCTATGAGGCTAGTACGGTATCCATTGGCTCGTGCAATACTTTTGATGGTTGCTATTTCTTCTTTGCGGCTGGACTCGCTTAAGGGGATCTTGTATGCTCTATATAACATTGAACTGAATGCAGCAGTCTTGTGGCTTAATGGATGTACGGATTTATTTATTATTACTATTTTTGACGCAATCTATCCGAACTATTCGGTCAATGATGAAGACAACAAGTATTACAAGTAAGTATTACAAGTAAGTAAGTATTAATGGTTGTGTTTGTCTGGGTCGGTTTCCTGTAGATAGTGAACTCCAGTTTGTTCTCTTTTCTTATTACTGTCAAGTCTAAGTAGTTGAGTTATCCGTCTTCTTCGTATTCATTCGTGAATGTCAGATTTCCATGGTGGCTGTTTAATAATTTCAACATGTCCTCTGCTTCTTTTTCTTTCTTCTCGTTGAAAATTTTTAGGACGTCATCTACATATCTTATATATACTGTAACTGGATATCGTGGTCCATCTTCATCGATCCATCTATCGATTTCCCAACTACGATCATGAAATGTACCCAAGAAATGAAAGAAGAAATGAAGAAATGTAAAGAAATAAAGAAGAAACTCGAAGAAAATAGCGCCCTTGCATTGAAAGCTGACAAAAGTAATGCCATAGTAATAATGGACCGAAATGACTACATTAAGAAGACGGAAGATTTTATTCGCGAAAACAATTTTAAGGAATTGAAGAAAGACCCTACAGAAAAATACCAGAGAGTATTATCAGATGTCGTGAAAAAGTGTGATAAAGTAATTTCTGAAGAATGTAGACCTCGGATGAATATTTTAAATTCAAAAGCACCTGTTATGAAAGGAATTCCAAAAATCCACAAGAAGAATGTACCAATTAGACCTCTAGTGAACTTCAAATCAGCACCAACATACAATGTTTCTAAGATGCTCCCAAATATTTTGTTTAATGATCTGGAACTAGAATACAGACACAATGTAAAAAATAGTTATGAATTTGTTGATAAAGTCTCGAATGTTGATATTACCAAAGATAGTAGATTAGTATCCTTTGATATTTCGAATTTATACACTAATGTACCGGTGAATGAAACAATAAATCTTGTTAAATGTAGACTAGAAAACAATGGATTGGAAAAAACGTATGTTAACCAGCTTGTTATGTTACTGAAGACTGTACTGGACCAGAATTATTTCAGATTCAACAACAAATTCTACAGCCAATCAGATGGCTCAACAATGGGAAGTCCTCTCTCTGCAATAATGTCAGAAGTATTTTTGCAACACCAAGAAGACATTATTTTGGAACAATTGAAGATGGACCACGATATCCAGTTATATATAAGTTATGTAGATGACGTCCTAATTATTTTCAACGAGAAGAAAGAAAAAGAAGCAGAGGACATGTTGAAATTATTAAACAGCCACCATGGAAATCTGACATTCACGAATGAATACGAAGAAGACGGAAAACTCAACTACTTAGACTTGACAGTAATAAGAAAAGAGAACAAACTGAAGTTCACTATCTACAGGAAACCGACCCAGACAAACACAACCATTAATAATAAATCCGTACATCCATTAAGCCACAAGACTGCTGCATTCAGTTCAATGTTATATAGAGCATACAAGATCCCCTTAAGCGAGCCCAGCCGCAAAGAAGAAATAGCAACCATCAAAAGTATTGCACAAGCCAATGGATACCGTACTAGCCTCATAGACGAAATGGAAAAGAAAATCTTAAGGAAAATAAAGAACCAGAATCGACTCTGTAGCCAGACCACATTGAAAAATGACGAAGACAAATCTACTAGATTCACTGTATTTAACTACACTGGAAACGTAACACAAAAGATCGCTAATAGATTCAAGAAATACGGAGTTTCTGTCGCCTTCAAAACACAAAATACCATGAGTGGACTGCTATACCCCAAGATTGAAGATAATAACCAATTCAACCAAGCCGGTATTTACAAAATCAGCTGTGAAGATTGCGACAACTTCTACGTTGGACAAACCGTTAATTTTATAAAAAGATTCAAGAACCACATATCAGCATGGAAGAACAACAAACCGGAAAGATAAAATGTAGCAAAACACCTTTTAGAAAATGGACACTCCTACTACTAGTTACATTTGCATCAACTCAAAACTAGTTACATCAACGGCAATCCTCCAGTGTTACTATCAGAACGTGAATGGAATCAAATCTAAAATGCATGAATTTACTCAACAAGTTAATCTGTCATCTTGGCACATAATATTATTAACTGAAACTAAGCTGGATTCTAACTTTTGAGACGGTGAGCTGATGTTGGCAAACTTTAGGATCTTTAGATGTGACCGAAGCAAGAGGTCTAGTGATAAATCAGGTGGTGGAGGGGTCTTGATTGCCGTGAGGAAAGATATTCCTAGTCGTGAGATTGCATCTCCCAGTCCGGACTTGGAGGCCGTCTTTGTCAGTGTTTCCCTGAGTAACCACGTTGATCTTTTGGTTTGCTCATGCTATATTCCTCCCTGTCATTCCACTGAAATATATCAGTCCTTCTGTATTGGAACTGAGCAGATCCTGACATCCCTCAAAAAACCTCATCGTGTATTGATAGCAGGGGATTTCAATCTTCAGAGTGCCAGATCTAAAACTGAATCGTCCAAAATGCTCAATGATCTTGCTGAAAGCTTTGAACTCACTCAACACAATAACATTCAAAACCAACGTGGTGTCATCTTAGACCTTGTCTTCAGTGATCTTATGTGTTCAATTAATGTGGCTGAAGAAAAAATTGTGTATGAGGACATACATCATCCGGCATTAGAGGTGGACGTAAATCTTCCATTGGGCTTGAAGAAAACAAAGAAAGAATCCTTCCGTCCAAATTACCACAAATGTAATATCTCGAATCTGTCTGCTGATATCGTATCACAAGGGCTTTGCAATTTCCCCCTATCAGGAAATATTGATCTTGACTTTGATAACTTTGTATCCAGTCTCCAAAGCTGCATCAGAGCAAATACACCACTTAAAAAGATCTCCGAGTCTTCATTTCCAATCTGGTACACCACCGAGCTTAAAACCTTGATAGTAGAAAAGAAAAAGAGTCATGTGTTGTTCAAAAGGTATGGAAGTGATTGGCATTACTCTAGATTTGCATACTTGAGAAGAGCCTGTCGCATTAAATCAAGTCTCGATTATAGATCTTATGTTGCTCATATTGACTCTATAATTCCCAAGAACCCGAAGGTCTTCTGGAATCATGTAAAGAATTTGAGAAGCACTTCATCTGAGGTGACAAGTCTTAAACTGGACAATGAGGAATCCAATGATCCTGATGTTATGGCAAACCTCTTTGCTCAACACTTCTCCAGTGTCTACTCAAGTGACTTGCAAATCATCCCCAAGTATGATGACTGCTATTCAATCAATAGCGTTTCCTCTGTAAGGACATCAGTGAATGAAGTTAAAATGAAGCTCAACAATTTGGACCCAAATAAGGGGTGTGGTATGGATGAAATCCATCCATGTATTTTGAAAAGTTGCAGTGAGTTGTTGGCAAATCCTCTCTCGAATCTATTTAACCTCAGTTTCGAGAGTGGTATCTTTCCTGCATGTTTGAAAACTAGTTATGTGATCCCCATATATAAAGAAGGCGACAAAGAAGATGCAAAAAACTACAGACCAATAACCATCCAGTCTCCACTAGCTAAAGTAATGGAATCTATTGTTTTTGATCGAATGAAACCACTGTACAATGAGCTTAATCTACAAGAACAGCACGGGTTCTCTGGCGGCCGTTCTACTGCATCCAATTTTTTGATTTTTAAAGAGTACCTTCTCTCCAATTTTGACAAAGGGCAACAAGTTGATTGCCTTTTTTTGGATTTTAGTAAGGCTTTCGATAAAGTCAGTCATCCACACTTGATTGCCAAACTAAGGTCATATGGTATTGGAGGATCACTACTTTCCTGGATTGAGTCTTATTTACATCAAAGAACTTCCTGTGTAAAGTTTGCAGGCACACTGTCAAATTCGTTTCTGGTTAAATCGGGCATTCCACAAGGATCACTACTTGGACCATACTTGTTCAATTTATTTTTGAGAGACATCAGGGAAGTTATCAACACGAAGGTACTCTTGTTTGCTGACGACATTAAGATTTTTAGTCCGGTTGGGAAAGGAGACGGGTTTCTTCGGCTTCAGTCGTCGTTGGATAACATATCCGAGTGGTGCTCGACCAACGCCATGAAACTGAATCCCTCAAAATGTAAAGTAATTTCTTTTACAAGGAATTCGATCCCCCTGACTCTAATCTACAAAGTATCAAATCAAGAGGTTCCTCGCTGCCATGTGATAAAGGATCTAGGGGCGTATTTCAACACAAATTTAACGCCTGATGACCATCTTGATAACATCTGTGCAAGAGCTTCAAGAATGCTTGGTCTTCTGTTTCGCGTTTCCCGATCTGGCTTATCTACTGTTTCTCTTCTTCACCTCTTCAAGTCGCTCGTCAGATCCCTGTTGGAGTATGCATCAATAATTTGGGCACCTCATCAGCTTGGCCATTGTAATAGGCTTGAATCCCTGCAGAGAAGGTTCGTGGGGTTCTTGGAGCGGAAACGTGGAGATCAATTGAATATTAACACTGAACCTACTTTGGAACTCTTACCCCTGCGGCATAGAAGAGATATTGCAGACCTAATCTTCCTCTTCAAGATTCTTCGTGGTCTGGTGGACTGTATGGAGCTGCTGCAGTGTATTGAAATTAGAATACCAACTGGAACTAGGTCCTGTGAAGTGTTTTCCCGCCGTTGCTTTAGGACAAATTACTTAAAGAATTCTCCTTTGTACAGGATGCAACAGCTTGGGAATCAAGTTTCAAGTCTCGTGGACTTTTTCAATGATTCTCTTGTTTCATTTAGACGTAAACTGTTAACAACTGATTTACTTTCTAATAATTAGTTGTAATTATTATTTTTACAGGCATGCAAATCCGATCAATTTTTCACTGTTCACATCATTGCGTAATGTTATCATTGTACAAATGTTATTATGAATTATTGTATATTCTTATGTGTAATTGTCACCTGTATTGAATGTAATCAATTGTAGCTTGTGTATTTTTCAAGTCTAGTAAGTTGTCCACTGTCCATGTTCATGGCATTCCTGTTCTCTGTTCTGTAAAATGAAGTACGTGTCCTTGTCTTTATAGATTTCTCTGTGTACAGTAGTGAGTACCTGCATTGCCTGTTTGATCTTGTCTTAGGTTAGCATATAATTATCTTATCTTAGGTTAGCCATCTAAATTTCCAAAATGTAAGCACGTATGTAAATGCATGTAATTTGAATCTTGTATTTGAAAAGGCATTTGCCGTTGATGTACAAATAAACAAATAACAAACTCCTTAAAAACCATAGAAGAAAACCTGCAAATAGTCAAGACATGTAGGAAAGGAAACACAATGAACGCATGGGAAGAATTATATATATTTAAAGAAAAATGTAAAAACAGGGACAAGTTGATAAACGAACAAGTGAACTTCGATTCCGGCGGAACCTACCAGAATATATTCCCGAACATCCGGTAGCCAATAAGATTTAAGCATGGACGCCATCTTGTTTCCCGGAACTTCCTGCGCCAATAGTACTTCAGCAAAGACGCCATCCTGATTCTCTCAGTCTCTGATTGGGCCTGATGATGACCGGTGTGACTGGTCGAAATCGATCGCCATTATAAGATCTTTTATATATATCTACCGTCTGTAAACATTTACAGTATAAGTGTAAATATATCGAGTAGTGTTGAAAGACGTTTTATTATTTCAACCTGAATAAATAATTCTATACAGGGTGTCTATAAATAGTATATTTCACCACTAGTCCGGAAAGTGGCCCATTTCTGGGCGAGATAGTGTTTTACGCGCGAGGCGAAGCCGAGCGTGGAAAACACTATCGGGCCTGGAAATGGGCTTTCCGGACGAGTTGTGAACGATACTTTTCATCACGACGCAATTATTAATAAATGTGGAAGTTTTAAAGGAGGATTATTTTTGTAAATTCTTCGCCATTGGACAAAGTAAACAAAGCTGGAATTCAAAATTTAATTTGTTTTAAACCCAGCTGATTGTTGCTGTACGGAAAAGTTTGTTTACCTTGGACGGAAAGTAATGTTTACAAACATTACTTTCCGTACAGGTCAGTAAAATCAGCTGACGGTGACAGTTTGGGAAATGACTACTTTCCAAGGTCTCAGCTGTACGGCAAGTTGTCACTTTCGTATACGGAGTGATGAAAAAACCTTTACAACTTTACCATCCTCCCATCCTCTTTCCATGTAACATACAAATTTTCTAAAAACACCACATGACAGAGTAGTGAGAGTGTTATTAAAGCGCAATGTGTGGAGTGGTTTATTGAAACCAAGTCTGATGTTGTTTAACGAAGATTTCGGACTAGATACAATAGGAATACTCCTTCAAGACCAACAATTAGGGCTTGGTTTCAATAAACCATTCCACACTGCGCTTTAATATGAACATCCATTGCGATTCTTATGGGACTCACAAATTATTTGTTATTGTTTACCAAGCAACAATATAACCCAATCAGCTGATAGAACTGCTACTGATTAAAACTTTTTGAGCAACTCTTTCATGTGGTATTGTTATAAAACTTGTATGTTACTTTTAAAGAGGATGAGAGGATGGTTAAGTTGTAAAGGTTTTTTATAGACACCATGTATTAGTTACAAAAATTGTGAAATTTATTTTTAAAACCCCAATCACTCCATATAAGACATTATTTTTGATAAGCACAACCTTATTTATTCCAACAATAACTACTATTACGAAGAAAAACCAATTTCACTAGGTAAACCTCTTAATGAATTGCCCCCACTGTATTTCACAAGGCTAAATCTTGCTGCGAACTCAAGTCAAACAGTGAAGGTAAGCAGATTGATGGGACCATTATCAAGGAGTTGTTTGGAGCATTAGCTGACTCGCTGAGGAGTACTTCGCCCTTCCTCTAAATTAATTAGAGCGCTGAGTTAATTCCCACGAATATTGCTGTAGGAACATTCCTAGAATCGGTATATTTAGATATAGAATTCATTTGTAGATGTATTTTAGTTATTTTGTGGCATTATTATTGTATCATTATTACTGCAGATTATTGGGTGGGGTGTTATTAGATTGTATTTATATAGCTTTGTACACACATTGTGTAGTTCCATTCTAAGAGTATTCCTACGTTAGCGGTACGTTAGGGTTTTATTTCATTTAAAATGATTAACCAGTTATAATTGTTGCACTTATAATAATCGTCCAGTTTTTACCACTTGTTTCAATAAACTGAACTATGACATTTTTTACTATTAAGTGCAGATGTATAATCTTTCTATAATACAGTATATAATAAATAAATAAATAAATAAAAAGGTCTTTATTTAGCAAGCGCTTCTCAGACAATATGGCTGTTTTTCAGAATAACTCTTGTCTACAATGTATTTGATTTCAATAAAAAAAAACTATAAATACTAACTTAACTAAAAGCAAATTTACAGAAAAAACAGTTACTGATTTAAAAATTCTTTCAGCTTTGATTTAAAACTAAATATTGTCCTTGCCTGTTTAATATGGCTGGGGAGAGCATTGTACAAAACTGGGCCAAAATAGGAAAATGCTTTCCTACCCAATTCGTGATTAACTCTTGGGAAGTGCAGCAACTCATTGTGTCTCGTTGTGCGCCCAGAGACTTCCCGCCGAGTTAGCAGTCTCTCGCTAAGGTACGCAGGCTGTTTGTTCTTTAGAGTTTTGTATATTAATGAGCAGGTAAAAAGGTTACATATTTTACCTACTGTCATTCTCTGCGCAGCTTCTCTGTAAGGCGTTATATGGTCTGATCTTTTTGTACCATACACAAATCTCAGGGCCGAATTTTGCATTTTTTCTTTTTGTTAAGATCGCCTTTAGAAATACTATTACCATATGCTGCGAAGCAATACTCAAAGGCTGATAGTACTAAGGCCCTAACAAGCTTTAACTTGGCCTCCTCGGGTAAAATGTCTTTCAACCTATATAGTCCTCGTAAGCGGCCCAAGGCTTGCTGACACTTCAAGTTTACATGGTGAGACAGTGTCAGGTCTTCGTCCAAGACCACACCAAGTGTCTTCACCTTATTGAGGACCTGAAGGCTAATACCATCAATTTCTATGCAACCACTTTTGCCTGACTTCATTTCACATAGGATGCTTTGAGGTGCTACATGCAGGACTTCACACTTGTTTGCGTTTAATTTCAGGCCATGGTTTGCTGACCAGACTGAAACAGCTTTCAGTTGGTCGTTAATGATGTCAAAAGCCTTAATGTAGGATGGTTTCTCATATGTAAAATGGATCTGACAGTCATCTGCATATAAGTGTAACTTGGAATTCGTTATAACCTTTGTTATATCTGCAGCGTAAATATTATAAAATATTGGCCCCAAGCAGGAGCCCTGTGGAATACCCCTATCTTTTGCCATCGGTTCTGAAAATTGGGTTTTTATTTTAGTTACTTGAGTCCTGTTTCCAATATATGATCTTATCCAATTCAGTGCGCTACTATCAAATCCATAATAATTGAGTTTCGCCAATAATAATTCATGAGATATTGAATCGAACGCTTGAGAATAGTCAAGCATAACTAAGGAGCTGCATCGATTCTTATCTTTTGCTTCAAAAAGATCACTAAAAAGGTTTAAAAGAGCAGTGCAAGTACTGAAATTTTTCCGAAAGCCTGACTGCTGCTTTGGCAGAACATTTTCTTTTTCTATAAATTCAGTTATCTGCTTAACAACAAGTTTTTCCACAACTTTAGATAATGCCGGCAATACGGATATAGGCCTTAAGTGTTCAACATTAGACGGGTTTTTAATTTTTGGCAAGGGCATCACTACACTTCGTTTCCAAGCATCGGGAAAACATTCACTTTTGAATGATTGATTTATTAAATGAGTAATTGCTGACAGGCAGTAGGGGCTCATAGACTTTATCATAAAAATATCAATGTTATCACAGCCAATTGCTCTTGATCTTATGCTGTTCAATGCTGACTTGACCTCTACTTCTGTTACATTTTTAAGACAAAAACTCTCAATACCATCTTTCTTATTATCCTTATATTACTTTATAAGACTTTTTTCTGGCTCAATTTGTGACCCCATTCCAACAAAATACTTATTTATGTAATCTATGTTTAGGATGAGAAGCTATGTTCTTCTTTCCCGTTCAATACATTGCATCTGCGCATAAGTGACCAAAATTCTTTAGGGCTTTTTGAATTACTTATGGACGTCGTGTAATATGATCTTTTTGCTTTCCACACTAAAAAGTTTAGTTTGTTTCTTATATTTTTATATTCTTCCCAGTCACAAGGTTGTTCATATTTCCAATATTTTCGTCTCAAACGATTTTTCTCTTTGACAAGACTATCAATCTCAAGCGTTCTCCAAGGTGCCTTGTTCTTTGAAACTCGTTTTTGCACTATAGGTGCGTGCCTATCATAAATGCGCCTTATATTACAAGAAATAAACTCTTCAATTCCATTCACATCTGAGATCTGAGTGACACTTTCCCAGTCTACTGCTGACACGTCTCTTAAAGCCTCGTCTATTTTGAACTTTGAAAAATCTCTATATGACACCATTTGTACTTTATTTTTCCGTTTAACGATGTCAACACAACCATAAATCATTTTATGATCTGTAATTTTCTTGCCTCTGTAATCTCTTACATTCGAAGCATCAATAACACCAAATCGTTTTAGTTTCGTTGAGTTTTCAACAATAATGTGGTCTATGAGAGTGGCAGATTCACTTGTGACTCTAGTAGGCTCATTTATAAGTTGAACGGTGTTCGTCGAATGCAAGAGCCGCCTCATAAATTTTACATCACAGCGGTTATCTGAAAGGAGGTCTATATTTATATCACCCAAAACTATAACTTTATCGACTTCAATAGCCATGTCAACAAATGCAGCGTGAAACAAAGACTCCAAAGCAGTATAATTTGTATCAGGAGGTCTGTAAACAATGCATATGCCAAGTCTTTCACACCCCATTCGGGCAATAATAGAAATGTGTTCAATGTGTTGGTCAACGTTATTTAAATTGTACTGAGTAAATTGAATGCAATCTCTTATGTATATAGCAACTCCTCCACCAGCCTGGCCCATACCAGGATTATCAACCACACGATCTGATCTTATAAAAGTGAAACCAGACATTTCATAAGTGTTTGAGGGGGTGTTTACAGACAACCAAGTTTCTGATACCCCAATCAAATCGATCTCAAAGTCTTTGACCAAAGCGCACATTTCATCAAAACCAGTACCTAGCGAACGCATGTTAATGTGTGCCAATTTTAAATAACGTCTCCTACCCTCTCGACACTTAAGTTTCCCGAGTTTATTGATGAGTTATTCTGTTCAGAATGTATTATTCTATCCTCTTGGTTATCTTGTTCTACATGATTTTTTGGACAACAGTTTGAATCGTTCTCTGCACTAGCATTCAAAGCCCAGTCAATTATCTCACTGAATAGCATGCCCAACAAAGAGTTGCCTTTTCTGCTGAGATGCCTGCCATCCTCAGCAAGATGCTTTCTACCAACACGACAGTTTGACTCCACAAACGAAACACTAAAATTGCTGCACATTAATTCTAACTGCTCATTGAAATCATAAAGAGATTTATAAGATAAATCAGACCTTATTATGATGCTGTTCACAAAAATTCTAGATTTAGGAAATTTAGTTTTTGCAGTGAACAACAAGTCAGCCATTGCATGGAGTGCCTCCCGCTTTCCCTGCCCACCGTTGTATCCTGCTCTCCCCCGGTACCCCTTCTTGAGATTGTTAGTACCGACATGAAAGTATATTACTGACAAATCATAACCTGTGTATTTAAGCAGTCTAGACTTAACATCCTGTATTCTACCACCAGGACAACACTCAACTAAAGCCCCTTTCTTATAACTATCTTCGCTTGCAAAGCGAATCATCGAATCTCCTATCAGTAAAACTCTACTCCTTCCTCCTGGGTGACTTACATCATTTACGATGTCATTGTTACAGGGCAAAGGAGACTGTCTTTTTTTCTTGACAGCCTTCGGACTTAAAACAGTACAATTAGTCTTACATACGAGTTCGCTCTCTCCTTTAGTTTTAGACTTGGATTTGCATTTATAGTTATTTTGATTTGATGTTTTCCAACTACCGGAATTGTTTTTCACAATAATTTCCCCAGTTTCAACATGGTCAAGATTACTTAAAATGGTAAAAATATTTTTACATTCGATGTCATTCTTTAACTCTGAACTAGAACATACATTCCTAACATTTAACGGTTTGTTTGATTTGACAAGAGTCCATTTATCATCATTTGTTTTTTTAACTACAATTGGAGTTACTGATTTGTCCTGACCTTCGCCTTCCAAAACCACTGATACTTTACCAATGCCCGTCGTTTCACAAGGAATTACAGGGTCTCTGTGTTCCGCAGTAGGAAAAAGATTCAAATGAAACCACTTTAAAAAGTCTGTTCTGATAAAGGAACACAGAAATAGTGGAATATCAGTTTAGTGTGAACCAAGACATTGATTCCACACTCATAGCTATTATTCTGCTGAAAACAGTGAACTGTATGAAATTTGTCTGGATGAATATTTAAATTTAATGCAATGGTTAATGCACAAGTCTCATTTATTCCGGACATTGTATCTAAATGGAAGGCTTCTATTTCCGATTTACATTTATCAACAAACATCAATGACCAATGCGAACCAGACCCACTATTTTGTAAATCTTCACTATTATTTACACTTATAAAAACATATTTACAATTTATGAATTCCAAAGAACTTGTTAACCCAGATATAACATTAGTATTTCCCAACTTAATTAGCTGTGCAAGAGCAGGACCAATAAAAAAACATTTTTCTGAGGCCCCATAGTTTTTTAAAGATACAAAGTAGTCGCTAATAATGTCATCATTAACCATTTGTCTTTTACCATTTTACTTAAGTTAACAATTTCTTTCTTAGCTAGATTATAAGTAACATTATTTTTCCTTATTACATCTAACTGTTTCTTATTTTCTTCTTCGAGAGTCTTTATCTTGTTCGACAACTCGCCCAACTTGACACCGAGGTGATTTTTCTCCGCCATCAACGATGAGACGTCACTGTCCCTTAGCCGCACGGCCTCTTCGAGTGCCTCGATGCGAGAGTTCAATTGCCAACTTTTTCTGCGGCGTCGTCTTGTATTTTGAAGGAGCTGTTCATTTCGTCTTGTCTGCGTTCCTTTTCTAGACTTAATTTGAAGATAATACCTCTGATTCAGCTTTATAAAGCTCAATATTCATTGTCTTTTTCTTTGTTTCTTCGTTTAAATGATCAATTGTCTCCAATAACTTTGATATATTCGTAGTTAAATTTTCCATCGATACACCTGGATGGTTGGCTTCAATGTGATTGATTTCGTTCATAAGAGTAAGAATTGTTGTTTCCTGACAATCTTCTGTGATCTCTGGTGTCTCATAGACAACTTCATCGCCAGTAAACATTGTCAAAACTTCTGATAAAATCAGAAGCAGCAAAGGGGTAAAAATAAAGTAAACAAAATGCCTTCAGTAATGAAAATACAATCCGCAAAACAGTAATGGAAGTATTTTGCGTTAGTAAAGTTGAAGGCAGACAAAAAATCATAAGCAGAATTCTTCTAAGTTCCACCTTTGCGATATTGAAGAGCCAGCTGCAATCTAGTGGAGAAGTGGTCAGTTACTTCGTAGTAGGCAGCAAAAAACACATTATAGATTTTGTCACAGCAAAAAGAGTTACTTGTAGCGGGATCCGAACTTGAACTTTTCCCCTCCGCGCTCAGTTTGGTAGCGGATTAGACCGCTCAGCCACCGCGACGCTGTGACGTTGGAGTCTCGATGTTGCTGATGCGTCTCACAATAAATAACTGAGACAAAGCGGGTGTGCAGAGGCCTGATCGGTTTTACTCAACATTTAGGTTAGGCCACAATGTATTAGTTTGAGACACAAAATTAATCTGCCGTATTGTTAGTGTGTCACAACAATTGTCACCGCTATGTCCCGCTATGTCGATATTACGTCTGGACACAGTAGAAATTGCAACAACTTTAACTTACGAAACAACCAGCAAAAATTCGCCGAGCAAACAAACACAGAGTCAGCACACAGCGGCCATGTTGGCCAACCTCCAATATAATTTTTGTTCGTTTTATAAGTACTGTACGATTAATTAGGAGCCCGGGGTATATTCGGTGTTTTCTATTAAAAAAATTAATATTTTTTTTATAATTAATCACGTAAACCGTTTTTCAAGTTAGCTAATCTATCACATTTATAGACTTCAACATCTTACACATTTTATATTGATAACTTACCTGGTGTTACTGATAATCAAAGGCAAAAATACTGGTTGTTTATAAAATACCTCGGTGGTTTCAATATTACAGCTGTTTAGTTCAAACTGCCTACAACAAATCATATATCAAATTGAAGGTAATGTTTTCAAGTTGTTGTCAAAACACTCCAAATTACTATTGTGCAGTGAAAAGACTATATTTTTTAACTCGGTAGAGTGATGAAGACAACAAAAATAGTTACATAATCGCACATCTTAGACCCAAATCTATCTACATCGAAATGTATTGGGCCGATGGAATTTCTTTGAAAGAGATTTCTTAATGTTGCATATTGAGGGAGTTACTATCATTAGATTATTTCTGTTACCTGGAGGACCGTGAGTTTCCATTTACTATTTCATAAAAAAAAGAGAATTTTACTTGCATTTAATAGTTTAATGGAAAAAACCTTTCACAAATGAGAGAAGAGAGTCAACAACAAAAACATCATTCATTACTATAGATAAATGTAAACATAAACAAAAATGAAACATGTGATTGTATGACAGTTCATTTGAGACAGGCAATATGTTTTTTAACAGCTTTGTAATTGTTATAGTCCAACATGAAGTTACCAAGGAGGAGGGTTTAAGAAAATATTTTGTCTTACTTTTACTAAAAAAAAAAATTTCATTCGCTGAGTGATAGATTTTAAAGATAATTGTTTAGTGCCACAAAATTCTAAACCAAATTTTAAACCGGGATTTAAAAAAACTTAATTTACAGGTAAATGATCAAAAAATGTTTTATATTAAACAATAGTAATGCCGAATTTCTTAACTAAAACTTTATGACATTGCCTTTAATTTGATTTAAAATTTGTTGTAGATAACAAAGTGTTACGATATCTTATTGAAACTAGTTTTCTTTCATGAATACTCAATATATTTTTACCTTTCATTTTTATTAACATTCTACTACATAGAACAATTAGAGTTTGCAGTGATTTAGTTTAATTTAGTAAAAGCCAATACGGTCTGTCAATATTAATCTATCACAATTGGATTGTATTTCAGGCGTTCATTTAGACATATGAACTTAGAATTTAACATTGTTTATTAACTGTGATTGCATTCGGAGTGATTCGACTACTTTATTAGGTTAATCTCAATTTAATTAGGAAGTTTGGGAGTTTTTTTATATAAAATTATCAAAATTAACCAAACATTAGTAATTTTATATAATTATTAATTGTATAATAAAATTAAAGGTTAAGGTTTCAATGCATTGAAGCACAGAGTTCTACAAAAGTACCGTTTGAAACGTTACTTCGTTACTTTCTTTATAGACTTTCTCCGTTTGAGAAAATAAATAAGACCACACAATCTAAAAGCTTCTCGGAAATACAATAATAACTCATCTTGAACGCGTATTATTACCTAACAAAAGGACATCTTTCCTGATGAAAAATATTATTAAATTACTACGCACATCTTAAAACATCTAAAGAAAAATACCACTTTATACTCAGACTAAGTACTTTTTATTTTGTCTCTACTATTCAACCTGAAGGCATTATACAATACATACCAATAGATTAAATAACCAGGTTTTTCGTTTTGGTAAATAACTTGATAAATTGAAAAGTTTTTATTTATAAATAGTAAATTGTTCAGGTCTTAAATTAACAAAATAAACTATAAAGAAATATGAAACTCATTTTAATCAACCATTAATAACATTGAACTAAATGTAAACATCATAACAATAATAAAGATCATATGATATTGACAATTTACATGGCCGAAAATGGTTAATATGTCTTCTCCAAACCTGACCATTGTCCATGTCAATTTGGTAGTGCAATATGCCATCTTTACAACTTATATTTCCAAATTTCCATCTTCCATCTTTTTTAAATTGCGCACCTGAACTCGGTCTCCTGCATGCAGTACCCTTTTGATTTTTTTGCGAATTTCTGGTCGTTGCCTCTGATCTTGAAATTTCTTCATTAGATCCAATCTGGTTCGTATTCGTCTACCGAACATGAGCTCATAAGCCGAGGACCCTGTGGCGTTTGTGGCGTTCCTCAGTGACATTAATAGATGATTGATTTTGAAAGCCAAATCTCCTCCATCATTTTCCATCGCAGTTAGTTGTTTCTTGATAGTTTGGACAAACCTCTCTGCTTGTCCGTTAGTTGCAGGGTGGTAGGGAGCTGATAATTTGCGAGTAATACCACAAGCTTGTAAAAATTGGTTGAAAATAGATGATGTGAAATTTGATCCATTGTCCGAAACTAATGTGAAAGGATAACCAAAAGTAGAGAAGAGTTTTCTAAGTTGCTGAATACACCAATTTGACGTTGTGGTTTTGGTTGGTATAACTTCAACCCACTTTGAATAGGCGTCAACGTCAACCAAAAAATATTGACCCTGAAATGGTCCTGCAAAGTCTATGTGTATACGTTGCCAAGGGCCTGATGGGGCCAACCAAGGATGGACATCTACTTTATCGGGTAGGTTTTGCTTCATACAACATGAACGGCAAGATTTAACTAGATCTTCTATGTTACGGTCAATGTGTTTCCAGTAACAAAAACTTCTTGCAAGATTCTTTATTTTTACTACACCTAAGTGTCCTAAATGAAGTTCGTTTAGAACCTTACCTTGTAATGATTCAGGAATTACAACCCTTGAACCACGAAAAATGCAGCCATAATGTAGTGAGTACTCATTATTATTCAGACCAATGCGTTCTAAATCAGAGCCTTCTTGAAGAGCCCTTAAAATGGGTTGTAAGTATTTATCGTTCTCAGTCTCCTTTGCAATGTTCTCATGTGTTACGGGCATTGTTTCAATTTGGTTCATGAAAAAGGCTTCATGTTGATCTATTAGGTTTGTTGGTGGATGTTCAATCGGAAAACGTGACATGTAGTCGGCATTAGCATGTGATTTAGTGTTCTTGTACTCAATAGTATAATCGAAACCAGAGAGAAAGTGTGCGTAGTTAAAAATACGTGTAGCAGTCATAGTAGGCAAGGTCCTGTGTGGGTCTAAAATTGAAACGAGGGGCTTATGATCTGTTATGAGGATAAACTTTCTGCCATAACAATATTGATAGAACTTTTTCAAACCCCAGTATATGGCTAGTGCTTCCTTGTCGATCTGGCTGTACTTTTTTCACTTACAGTGAGGGATCGAGAAGCGAACGAAATGGGTCGTTCAGAGCCGTCTTTGTAGCGGTGGGAGAGGACGACTCCTAATCCGATAGGGGAAGCGTCAGTAGCTAGCACTAAGGTTTGATCACGATCGAAATGGGCAAGTACTCGGTTACTAGCTATTTCAGCTTTAACCTTCTCAAAGCATTTATCACATTCTTTGGTCCATACGAATTTAGTGTGAGCTTTTAACAGGTTGTAGAGTGGATTCAAGATTGCAGTTAAGTTAGGTATGAATTTCTGGTAATAGTTGGCCAAGCCTAGAAATGTTCGTACCTCTGATACATTTGACGGTCTCTTTGATTTTAGGATTGCTTCCACTTTGTCCTTGTTCTTGTGTAGACCATTTTGATCTATTGTGTGGCCAAGGTAGTTGATTGATGTTTGGAAAAACTTGCATTTGTCTTTATTCAACTTAAGATTGTTTTTTCTGATAACGATCAAAACACGTTCTAGTCTCTGTAAGGTTTCAGATTCAGTCGAGCCTTGGATGATGATGTCGTCGAAAAAACACTGAACACCATCAATTCCAAAAAGTATTTTGTCCATAAATCTTTGCCATAAGGCAGGAGCAGTTTTGATTCCGAACATTAGACGATTCACCTTATACTGTCCCTTATGAGTACTGATTGTTTGTAGTAGTGAACTTTCTTGATCCATAGCCATATGTAAATATGCGTTACTGATATCAAGAGTACAGAAGTATTTTCCTCCGTTCATTTTTGCGAAAATGTCCTCAATACGAGGGATCGGGTATTTTATATCCTTAATTTGTTTATTTAGCGTCACCTTGAAGTCGGCACAGATTCTGACCTTGCCACTGGGTTTCACTACTGGAACGATTGGAGTTCCCCAGTCACTTTGTTCAACTTTAGTTATGATTCCTATACTTTCCAATCTGTCCAGTTCTTCTTCTACTTTAGATCTTAAGGCATACGGCACTAGGCGAGGTTTCATGTAAACAGGCTTTGCATCTTCAAGTAGTTGTATATGTCCTTCAACATTAGGAATAACACCAATACTTTGATCAAATACATCATTGTAATTCTCAATCAGTTTATCGACATCTGCGTGTATGTGTGAATTTTTAATACTTTTCAGGTCAGCCCAATCTAGTTTAATTTCCCTAATCCACTCACGCCCAAAGATGGGATCAACATTTTGATTGATTACGTATAGCTTGCCAATGAAATCATGATTCTTGTACGTGCATTTCACAAACACATACCCAACAGGTTCAAAAACCTCCCCAGTGTAAGTACGAAGTTCCACTTGTGTTTTGTGAATTAGTTTATTCAGCCCTAGATTTATGTAATCATTGTATGAAATAGTGCTCAATGCCGCTCCAGTGTCTAACTCCATTGTTATTTCACTTCCCTCAATGTTCACTCTCAAATTAAATTTGTCTGTGTTTCTTGAAGTTATCATGTTCATTTCATAGCACTCATCTTCTTCAACTAAAACATCAGCTTGGCAGGTGCTTCCGTAACTCTTGGATTTTGTTGAACTATTCTCGCTGAGACATACTCGAGCAATGTGACCAGTCTTTCCACATTTTCTACAGTGGTGTTCAATAAATTTACATGTATCCGCTTTATGTTTTTTCGTCACCACATCTGTAACACTTCTTTTTAAGGTACTGGAATGTAATTGAACCCTTGTTGGGACCCGTGGATTTATTTTTCACTCCACTGTTAATGCCCAATCGTTTATTTGGTGACTTAGAATAAACCTGATTCATTTGGGCTTTTTGTTGTGAAGAGGACATCATTGTATTTTCAGTTTTAGAAAGTTCCATTGTCTTGGCAGTATTTATTACTTCCTGGAATGTCTTGTCTGATTCTTCTTGTAGTAGTTTTGTTCTTATGTCAGAATCCCGAAGTCCCCTGATAAACTGTAACCGTAACATCGTGTCAGCTGTAGATCTTCCACAAGAGCATTTGAATTCACAAGGGGTCGCTAGTTTCTTTAGTTCAATTGAAAAATCAGTAACAGATTCACCCACCATTTGTTCTCGTATTATAAAATTATGCTGCCGTGCCCAAACGCTTGGTTGAGGGTCCAGATATTGCTTTAATAACGCAATTAGATCATCATACCTTTTCTGAAGTGGCGTATCAGGTGCACAAATGTTATAAAGCTTTTGATGTAATGTAGGGGGCAGGGAATTGAGAAGAATGTATGTTTTTGTTGTTTCGTCTGATATGTGTTTTAAAAACATGAACACTTCAAGTCTTTTTGTAAAATTTTCAAAAGATTCCTCTTCGCTGAATGGTGCAAATGAAATATGGGACGTTGTTGATGCTTTATTGTCAGTCGAAATACCCTTTGTATTATCATTAATTTCTTGTGTAGGATTTGTAGGTATAATGGGTTTCAATTGCCTCAACATAATCTTCAAGTTAATAAATACCTCTTCCATGTCCATCTTGTAATTCATTTCATCATCCAGTTCAGTGTCATCTACTAGTAGTTCGATATTCTCTTGAGCTTCAATAAATCTAGTCCATGTTGTGTTCAGATGCTCCAGACGTTCGTCGACTTGCCTGGGATCTATTTCATGATTATTCAACTTATTTGTTAGCTTGGTGAATTGTGTCTTTATTGAAGTTCTAATTCTTTTGTAGTTGTTCAAACTAAGTGTAATTTCTGTTGAATCCATTATTTTGTTCAGTTTATTTTATTCTTTTTCCATCGTCGCCACTGTTCAGTTCTTAAATTAACAAAATAAACTATAAAGAAATATGAAACTCATTTTAATCAACCATTAATAACATTGAACTAAATGTAAACATCATAACAATAATAAAGATCATATGATATTGACAATAACTCTACATCATAAATGTAGATCATTTCAAAATTTACTAGGAATGTCTATTACAAGGATAAGGATTTTGGTAAGTAATTGGCATGTCAGTGTAAAAAGATGTCGAATAAATAATTTATTTATAAAATTTATTTTAACTTCTTTTACTATTTCTGAAAGTTGTCATTATTATTCCTTTCTACTGTTTCTACTTTGAAACAAATAGTAGTATTTAACTACTAAAGTTAAACACGAAAGAGATTTTTCCGAAGCTTTTATTCCGTTGTAAAGTTGGATTTTGAATTTAGAATAATTTTACACAACGGGGGGACCATAGGCTTGACTGGTAGAGGCAACCACATCGGGAACGAGATCACTTCTGGATCAAATACATCCTCTACCCACAAGAATGTTTCATAGGATAAAATTGTATTTAATGTGGAGGATTAATAGTTTTACAATACTATTAATAATTCAATACTAATTAAACGATTAACGATTAAAAACGATTAATAGTTTTACAATACTATTACTAATAATTCTCCTAATTCTAATGATTTGAGTCAACTTAGTATGGAAATATTATTGTATTCACGCCACTTTTCAAAATAACTTTATTCAGTCTTGCTGCAAATTCATAGTTTTATTAAGGTTAAAGATTATGTCTTTGCCCTTTAACCGTGTGGATTTCTGTATGTAATTTTTATATTGAAATAATAATTTTCTCGCTAAGCAAAGTTTGTTTGCCAAAGGTGTAAGTAGATTGATGGGGTCATTATCAAGAGGTTGCTGATGGCATTAGCTGGCTCGCTGGAGTCTGCCTCGCCAATCTGATGGCTACTTAGCTTAGTTGTCGAGACTTTCTGGAAAATCATACTGAAGGAGTACATTTGAGAATATTACAACACAGCTTTCGTCAAAGTGTAGCAAAACACTCAACACCCGTACTCATACTCGTTAAAAACTAATAATTAAATACTACTAAATAAAATAATAATTACCAAAATCATTAAAATTTTATTTTCACATGTTGGTTTACATTATCAAAGAATACAATACATTACTTTACAAACCTCACTCAATTTAATAAGGATAGATGATTTTGATTGCTCAGATATATTTTAAAATAACGTTGATTCACAACACAAGATTGTTGCCTAAGTAACTTCGGCGTGTTAAAACAAAGTTTTTATTCGATGTCAACTGCATTTTTTCCGACGAATAAAACAAATTCTCTATTTGCTTTGCATATGTTACCGAGATTCTCCACCTAAATAGATTGTCGCCTTTACCTGAAAGAGGTGGTTTCACGAGTTATAGTATAAATTCCAGGGAGGGCTCGTGAGGGCAGGGTCTAATTGTTAGAAAACTGAACATTTATCTGTGTTTGCGATTGGTTTCGGTCAGTCCTGAGGACACTGATGTACTGTCTCGTCTAGTGATGATGCCAGTTGGCATATATGCTAGTTTAATCTTGACGGATTAATAACAAGATTTAAAATGCCAGCCCTTTTCTCCATTTTTGTCTTTGGAGTTAAAAAATGAGTTTAAAGGTTGGATCTAGAAATGTGTTTGTAAAAAAATTGTTAAATTGGACTTCACCAAACCGAGTAAGGAACCCAGTTCGCAGCTTATATATGCAGCCCAGAACTGCCTCCTAAGCTGCTGACAAAGTTTGTTACACATATTCTAGTAGTGACAAATTTCAACTCAGTCTAATTACCTCTGAATAAATCACGAAGTATCGTTACAAGATGAGACATTAAACACTCCTGTTTGTCAAGTTTAGCAGGTAATTATGTTTTCATGGATACAAAAAAACAATATAATGAATATTAAATAAGGTTAATTTCTTTCCTTAGAGTATGACCATATAAACATAATAAATCTTTTAATTTAGGAGAAAAAATAAAAATTTACAGACTATAATTTGATATTCCAAATTAAATTCCGCAATACAAATATAAGTATAATAAAAAGTTGCATATTGTTTTTTTAACCAAGTTAACTGATGACTAAAAACATTTACGATGAATAAAAATATTTTACATCGAAAATTTTGTTTTAAAGGTCTTTTTAGCAAACGTTTATGGTCTACTGATAGTAATTTGATGACATGATAAATTAAGTTTGCTTGTAAATCTAGGTTGTATCACACACCATCGAGCTATAAGCGCGTAAAAGTAACACTCACCAGGATATGATGGGAAGCCCTATAAGTTTGAAGCGGCTGTAAAATTAAATTTGATATTCGGAGGTTTTATCGTCGTCCAAACTGTTTGGTACAAAGCCTTAAATTTAACTATTTGAAAGTCTATTCATATTCATAGTATTGTAAAGCAAAGAGTTAGTGGTGCCAAGGTTTCAAATATAAGCGCTTGTTTGGTAATAGGTTTGCTAGTGTATCCGAAAAGGGTATTAGTTATCCGAAGTGATTAAAAATAAGATATAACCCTGTTAAAAATTCCTAATAATCATGCAACATTAGTTCGTCAGTTATTTGGTTTTCGTTCCATAATCAAACATAAGAATTGCACTGAGTTATGTAAATCATAAAGAGTTATTGTTGTTTTGACATTATACCCGCTTATGTACATAAAATAAAAGCCAGTTATATTTAAGTATTTTAATACACAACCAAAATATCACTGAGGACTACTGATCGGTCGTACAACATTTTTATTGCTACCACCGCATGTGTCCTGCAGTGGGATAGGAAACCAATAGCAATATTTCACGGATACCGCTTAAAGTTGACTGTCAAAATGTAAGTGACCTGCTTACTTGATGCATTGAAGGAACTCTTCAATAATCTAATTTGATATAGTATGTTTAGTGTAAAGGTAGTATGATATAATAGTTTTTATTTTTAGTCACTTGAGAATTTCCTTAGAATTGACTCTCTTAAAACTGAGATTTTATTTTTTAAACTCTTATCAAACGTGAAATTATTTATATGATTTAAATAGTTTAAGAGCAAATCCTAAAAATAAATTGATCAACTAAACCTAAGTCAAAATGGTCCAATTGAATGGTATTTAGATAACTAGTCTCTGTTACTAACCATTACTTTATTTTATTATTTTGTTGAAACACTAAGATAACACACCGTAGCATTTTGGGCTTGCCACCTGTTTCTTATGTTATTGCGATCCATTGTTTCGGAACAAAACCTTTTAGGGAACAAAGGCTCTAAGAGTTTGTGATTTATTTATGATTCCATTCTTTAAAAGGTCACTTGTGTACTCCTTCAATTGGGTACACTCCATGAAAAATAAAAATTTGAACCCCCTATTTTACATTTTGTACTGCAAATACACAAGTTCTTTCAAGAAATTTAATCAAAATTTTATGATTTGATATGGCACGTATTATTATTTAAAATAAAGAATAAAAATATGCTAAGTTGTAAAAGAAAGGTGGTAACTTTGGATATACTTCGTACACCTATCCTGAATAACATACATTTATATCTAATATTATATCAACCTTAAAATAATGCACCAGGACACGTCTCTGTCTTAAAGAAAGTATCTAAAAGGTCTAGTAAAATTATCAACAACAACAAATTACTGAATCTGGAACTATTTGCAAAACGATTTATTTTTATCGTTTCTTATGTAAATTACGCGAGAAAAGCGATGGTAAATCTTTACCCTACCCTTTTCAGAAGCTGCGTTTGTATGCTATGGTCGATTTTTCTAAGTGGAGGCTGTAGTTTTATAAGCTTTTATTGAATATTTTTTTTAAGAATGAAAGATAGCTTAACGTTGTCAGTTAGTAAAATTTATTACTGGTTGACCAATAATTTTACATGACTAAAAGCATCATAAAACATTTGAGTCATAAAATAAATAATCTTGGCATGTGTCACTTGAGGATCATAAATAATTATACTATGTTATTATATATAAACATAAAGATATATATATATATATATACACATCAATGGATCATATATATATATATATATATATATATATATATATATATATATATATATATATATATATACATGATCCATTTATATTCCTCTATGTTCCTCTATGGCTTGTGTTTTCTATTATCCATTACCATGTAATGAATTTATTTATAGCACGGCATGAACGATTCCTCCCATGTTGTCTTAAGTTGAAAGTCTTTATGTATACTATATTATCTAAGTACATATCTATTATTATTACTAGTTACTTCAGTAGTTTGTACTTTGCATTAGAATGTACATTTCTCAATGTTTTAGTAATTTACATGTAATTGTATAATATAAAGCCAACTTGACATGTTTTTGTACTACGATTTGTGACAAGATGACCATCAATAAATCAAACAAATCGTAAAATAATAAAAGAAAATAAATAAATGAAAATAAAATATAAACATTATTTATATATTGAAAATACATGTCGTGATTTATTGTAGGGTTTTTCTCATCTCCATATGTTTTAGCTCAGAAAAGAAAAGAATAATAAATTAATGATTGTGTTATATGTAAACAGCTTTTTAATTAATACTGGGATGCTTTTAATAATAATCACTGGTGTCATTATGTGCTTAAAAGTTATGCCGACATATTTTAAACGAATAAAACAACAACAACAAAACTTTTAGAGAATTACTTCATTTCAAACTGCAAACACACAAACGTGAATCAGCCTGTCAATATTGGAGATAACTCAATTGTTTTTGATTATTGGTATTTTGTTCTCATCCATAAGCTACTATGTTTAATAATGTTTAATTAATTTGCTTTTATGGTACATTTGATATATTTTTATTTACTTCATATGCAAATAATATCCTGAAATTAATTATTATATTAATGATTGTGACTAATTTTATGTAAAATGTATATTTCATATTTTTTTAGTTTTTGTGAATTAGTTCATAGCCTATATTTTTCAATAATAACCTTTTTTATAAGAGAAAATAAATAATTTTAATGAAACTATTTGATGATGAATATAAAACGTTTAATCATGATTCACTTGATAAATTAATTTTAATATTCCATTGCCAGTATTGTTAAAAAGTAGTTGTTCACAAATTTGAACAGTTTTCCCCGAAGGCTTTTATTAAATGAATTCGTCCAATTCCCCAATTTATGCTCGTTAATCGTTTCTATTTATACATCAGGGTGAGTTTTAAATGCCCCCCCCCCCCTAATTTTTCACATTAAGATATCGACGTCCAACCACCCGCGAACATTATTGATTTTCTTATACTTCTTTTTTATGGGGTTTAAATTTTTGGACGACATCTTGGATACGCCATATTGGAAACAAATTTATGTAAACTGATTTTTTATGTAAAGGTAGGGTTGTAATCCGTTATTTCACAATAACGTTTTGCGTAAAACACGAGGCCGCAACCCATTTGTAAAATTACAGTATCTCTTTTCGTTTTTGAGATATTTACATTTTATATAAAAAAATTAATTATTCCTTGTTTTCTTCCACTGTGTGGGTTTTTATCGACTTCTCATCATCTGATACCCCATTTTAGTAGTTGCTAATAGATATTTTGTAAGTTAGAGATTTTAACTTTTTTCTTGGGTTGACATATTGGATTGTAAGGCTTGTTTACATCATCATGTGTCTCATCACATTTAGCTTAAAACTTGGCGGATCCAAGATGGCGGTAAAAAATGTGAACCACATCAAAAAGGAGTATAAACTAATCAATAATGTGAAAAAATCTGAAATGCGAAAAAACTTATAGGGGGCATTTAAAAATAACGCTCTATACATACAGTGTGTAAACAAGACCGTGGCCCCTTATTTAATTTAATTTTTTGTTTTGTTTTGTTCGTTAAGGTAAATAAATATCCTTTGGGGAATGATAATCAATAAGCAATATTTATTTTTGTCAAACATTACAGGCATGCACTGGACATTGTTATCATTCTCAAATCTACTAATCTAAAGTTTGCAAACCATTAAATTCAAGAAAAGAAATGCGCACCATGCAAGTTAAAGCAAATAAAAAACCAGTCATACAAAAACAGAAATTAAAATAACAAACATTACCCACCAAAAAAGGTACTTTTACTTCAGGGTACTTTTACTTCAGGGTATTAAAAAAAAAAGAAAAAAAAAAAAAAAAAAAAAAAAAAAACTCCTGACTGGAGTAAAGTGGATAGGCCAATAGTACACCGATCAACTTTTTTCAAATTTTGAAAAGGGCTGGTTCCGAGCCTTTACAGGAATCCTATTAAAAAACTTAATACTAAGTATACAGGAGTTGTTTTGAACTTTCCTTACCTAACATACGGGACATTAAGTATGTCATTTGATTTCGTATTGCACCCGTGATTATTGCGTCTTAACTCAAAGTTTTCATGCTCTTTCTTCATTCGCACTATACATGCAAAAACATACAAGCCAAAAACAGTCATTATCTTTTCTGAAATAAAAATAGGCTTGCAGTGTGCAACAAAAGGCATCAACAAGGATTCTTAGGGCTTTCTTTTGAAGCAGTGGTGCCCTATATGTTTCATGAGAAGAAACCCCAGGGCCTGAGACCATAGAGAATGGTACTCTGGAATAATGACATATAGGCTACCTTTAAATAGTATTTAGGCAGACTGGACTTCAAAGATCTTAGTACATATAGTATTCTTGATAGCTGCCCACATGAATTATCCACATGCACTCTCTAGGTCAATTTTTTATTAAGATGTAAGCCCAAGAATTTAACTGATTCACAATCATTTGTTACGTGTCTTAAGAGAACAATTGTTTCCGAGTTTTACTCTCACTTAACCTAAAAAAAGTTATTTCAGAACCAGGTAGCAGCTTCAGCAAGTGATTGCACCATGGGATTCTCTAAATTTGGAAGATCTTTCCTAAAGTGGACTAACGTAGTGTCATCAGCATAGCTAACTGACATTGCCATTGACATTGAACATGACATAGAACATTGACATTGACCTGAATCTCATTTACCATGATAAGGAACAGCAAGGGGCCTAAAACAGACCCCTGCGGAACACCATAGGCAGTACTTCTCCCTGAGAATTCACACCATTCACAGAGACAACCTGTTCGCGCCCATCAAGGTAATAGCCTAAGAGTAACACCATCTCCGCCATAGAATTTCACTTTAGCGATGGTCAAACAATGGTCAACAGTGTCAAAGGCCTTACTAAGGTCACACAGGGTGACCCCAGTAAAACCGCACACCTCGTAACCACTGAGTACATCATACACGAGTTCATCCACAGCATCAACCGTTGATAGACCAGATCGGAAGCAAAACTGTGTGAACGAAAAAAAGTGATTGTCTTAAAAATACTTGTTAAGTTGCTTCTGAATGAGAGCCTAAAAACTTTTGATAGTAACTTAATTAATACGTATCTTTTCACGATATCAACATTATGAGTCATGGCAGGGGGACCAGGAGCCAGAAGAAAATCTTAAATGTAAGCATAGGTTGATATATACATCAAATTATATAAGTCTCACTTAGCAGAGTACAATGCTGAAAACTAGACATCAAATGGATTACCGCGATAGAAATGGCAGGCAAACAAATTTCCATAAAATTTAAGTGAATAAGACATAAATTAAACAAATTTCTGAATACTCAAACTTTTGACGTCAGGTTATTACTTTAAATGCAAATTTATTTACACTTGTGTACAATTTACAGAATCTAAAGCAGATTCCTGTAAGACTTCTATGAAGGACGACCCATAGAGAATGTTTAAATTGAAAGTTCTTTAGCATTCGTCAGATCACACATAATTTTAAACGTTGTTGCATTTGAAGTGTTAAGCTTCAAACCCGACGTGAAAAGGATGATTATTACGAAAGTTATTTCATTTTTAAGTTTTACCCATTTCATTTTATTGGAAACTTTGTTTGCTTACCATTTCCATCGCGGTCATCCATTTAAAGTTTAGTTTGCAGCATTGTACTATGCTAAGTGAGACCTTTAATTTTATGTACCTACGCTTACATTAAATATTTTCTTCTGACTCCCAGCGGGCCGTCCCCCTGACATGACTCAAAATGTTTGATAACGTGAAAAGATACTTTGTGTTGAGTTACTATCATTTCCGTAAATTTTATTTATTTATCTTAAGAAACAAACAAATTAATGGGCGGACTTTTTTACACACTGTATAATGTTTTTATTGTATTTATAAATCATATATTTAATGGAAAAGTATAATATTGCTGTAACATCATCATCCCCATCCGCTTGGTTTAGCTCAGAACTGAACTTGATTGCTTCCGGTTGGGGTATTTCCTCAACCATTGAGTAGAATACGGAATTCAAAGATTTTATGGATACTCTACTTATAGTAAGAACAATATACGTTAGATGATCCTAAAGTTGAAAATAGCTTTCAACTTGTAACAATATGGTTATCCGAATACCTTTTAAAAAATATTAAATATTAAAATAATAGTAGTGCTACCTATGTTTAAAAAATATAGCGATTGCTACTCTTATAGTTATTATCGACGTTTTATTGTAATTGAATACCGTTACTTCACTTAGTAAAACAGGTAATTTAGCATGTTCTGATAGCAACCTTGACAAGATTGTTTTCTAAGTCCCGGGGGCTGCGCCTCGTTAGTGTTAATAATACTTTGGGTTGGAGATTACTTTTATAAACTCCATGTTGTTTTGCAAAGTTATTATTATTTAATACATTTTTTTTATAATATTAATTGTACTAAGGGCCTATGATTTATCCACTCTGTACTGACCACATGCCTAGATCCAAGGGGTTGTTTAATGATCTGGAAAATTCGTTCTGTAAAATTAGTTCCTCTAGGGCAGCGATTAGCATAATGCCTTCAACTATGTGTAGCTGATGGACTTAAAACCACTGATACCGATTACAAAGTATCTAAAACCTTAAAGACATATTTTGCAGTTTTTATAAGAGGTATTTTAATAATGTCTTCAATTAATAAAATTTGTAAATGTCTGTATAAATGATTTTTTATCCTTTATTTTATTTTTAAATAGCAATGCATTGTACTTCCGTAATCTGTCAAAACGTTTATAAATTATCTTATACCTGAATTTTGTGATTAAAAGTTTTAATGCAGTAATACAACCGTTTATTAAAGAAATATAACTTCCATTTCCTGGTTAAGTGTAAAAGAGGGCCATGGGGCTCTAACTTTACCTGATTAAATAAAGATTTTTATTTAATTTAATTTTCATATAAGATAGAAAATTTAATTACCTTACATCTTGTAACTGAATTACACTTTTATAATGTTTTATTGTTTAACAATAAGATAAAAGTTAATAGTAAAAACGTTTCTTGCCTTTAATAACAAAAGTAAATAAAAATTGTTTACATTTAAAAACATCGCTGATTAAGGTAAAGTATCTTCATAAAGTACATCTAGGGTGTGTAATGCATTATTCTTCTGGAAACGGCGTCTGCAAGACACTAATGGGTCATTAAATTTAAACTTCATGTCAACAGAACATAACGGTTTGATTTATAGTTATAATATGGCTTAAGAAACTTTCACATATTAAATCAATAGTACAAATATACTATCACTAAAAAAATTATTTGAGTTAAAAGTGAATAGTTCATTTAAAGGTATGCTCAGACATGTAAAAATAAATAATATAGCCCAAAAAATACTCTTAAATAACGTTACAAGAATGAGTTACATTAACTAAACTATGAAACACAAACGTTAACTTTATAAGTAATAACTTACTTAATAAAATCTAGAATATAACTTCTAATAAATTTTGAAAATGTGATTGTCATTGTTATTGTCTTATGATTTTAGAAACTTTCTTCAAGACACCGTATTACCTGGAGGTATTTTAAGGTAAATATTACGATAAAGGAGCGGGTGTGAAGTTAGGCTAGTTAAACGATGTATCTCCCTTTTACAATTGAGCTTAGTTCACACTATTAATTTTATATACAATTAAGTAAACTTAGCCACAAAAAAAAACTATGAACAACCAATCCTTGAAAAATTATTTCTCAAGGCGGGTAGAAAATTGAAGGAGTACTTAGCGACCTTTAAAAGAAAAGAATCATAAATAAATCCCTAACTCTTAGAGCTTTTGTTCGCTAAAAGGTTTTGTTCCGAAACAATGGAACGCAATAACTTAAAAAACAGGTGGCAAGCCCAAAATGCTACCACTACCTAAGTTAAAAAATAAATAAAAAAATAAGTAATGCTAAGCACCAGATATACATTATCGAAGTATCGAATGATTAAAATACATTTTTGAGACTAAGTAACAATAAGTTTCTTAATTTTTTATGTTGCGTGTTTACTTTAATTTACTTTGTTACGAAACGGTTCTAAAGTTAACATAACTAAAATACTTTCGTTTAGAATAGACTTTTATTTGGTAAATTTAACTTTTAAGTGAAACTTAACAGTTAAATTTATGCATTACTATGCATGCATAAATATGCATTTACTTAAACTATTTAAATAATATAATTAATTTAACCATTTGAATAAAAAAAATAAAAATTATGAATTTATAAAATTGTAATAACAAAAACTTGAAACATAAATCAAACCAGATTATTGAAGAGGAACTTCAATGCATCAAGTAAGCAGGTCACTTACATTTAACCGTCAACTTTAAGCGGTGTCTGTGAAATATTGCTATTGGTTCCTATCCCACTGCAGGACACATGCGGTGGTAGCAATAAAAATGTTGCACGACCGAACACATATCGTCAGTGTCATTTTTTGTCATGTATTACATTACTTGTATATATATATATACAAATATATATACAAGTAAATATTTATATATATATTTTTATTTATATATATAAATATTGATATATATATCAATGATACAATGATATATATATTGTTTATTTACAATGATATATATATATATATATATCATTGTAAATAAACTCCTAGATTGGCAAAACAATGATACTGTAGTACTGTACGTATTGCAAAAAAAAAAAAAATCACTGAAATTCTTAAAGTATGATTATGGAAAAAACCAAAGCATATTGAAGAATGATCGTTTATACAATATTTAATTTTTACCACCTTGGTACTTTCTGAGGATAACTAATAACATTGTCAGATATGACTTACCAAACCTATTATTGAACAAGCCTTTTTGATTCAAAGCGAGGTACCACTAACTGTGGACTTTTCATTGCTATGAATATGATCAGACTTTCATATTGTTTAACTTTAAAGCCTTGTACCAAACAGTTTGGAGGACGATAAAACCTCCGAATATCAAAATTCATTTTATAGCCGCTTCAAACTTTGTGGGCTTCCCATTATATCCAGGTAAATGTTACATTTACGGGCCGCTTACAACCTGGTGTGATAGATTGATGGTGTGATACAACCTAGATTTCAAGCAAACCTAATTTGTCACGTCGCTAAATTACTATTAGTATTTATTGCACCTCTTTAAATATAACTAAGAAGTGTATTTTATATATGTAAAAGTATTTTAGGACATGATTTATAAATATAAAATATAACCCTTCATTTTTGAGCCTACTCTGGGTGGAAATTTTAACTTATTCAATAGTTTATTAAATTTTTTATTTTGTGGTTTTATTTAAAAAAAAAAACGATGTAATGATAATTTTCTACTATCTTTTTAACTTAAAATCTGTACTTTTATATCCACCTGCTACATCTAACAACTACACAATTCAGTAAGAAAAGTCTATAACAAAATTTTCTCTGAATAAACACAGATTGTGCCGTGTCCCGGGGCGGACGCTTGGAAGCTTTGTGTATTGTGACCTCGTAAAAGGCTTTTTGCCGAAAAAACTGTGTGTACATAGTTTGTGTCAACGCAATCCTAGCCGGCCACAGGTCCTGACGTTACTGTATACTACTGGTGGTTTTCAACCTTTTGGCTTACGTAACGAGTACACAAGATTCCTACCTACAAGTTCCAGCTCTAGGATACGTAGGCACAAAACTGTGTCATGGTGTTACTGTATTGATTGTTGAGAAAAGGGCTTTGGGTGTCTAGGCTCTTTTGTAATGTGTGTTTAGTTTAATTTTTTAGTTTAGTTTTAATTGTTCAGTTGACAAAAATATAATTATAAACCAAAGATAAATTGCAAAAAAATAATTTGTTATGATGAACATTGAAAAATTACAGTTTTGTTGACATATTTAACTTATAATGATTTTAGTTTGTAAATTTGGTCATTTTACATAATTTTATTTAGGGTTTCTACTAACAGTACCTATATGGATTATTAAAACACATTTTAAAAATAAATATGGATACGAATAGAAATTAATTCCAAGGATGTACTTTTGAAATTTTATTTACAATAGATAAAAAAAATATGGAAATGCGTATAAACTGACAACTTATTAGTGCTAACTTTAACTAATGCCAGTGAATAGGGAAAATTAATCAGGAATATAAAATTCGTTAAAGTATTCTCTTATTACAGAAATTAATTTGATGTCAGATGTAAACAAATGGTGTCTACAACCTGCAATCTATTCACAGTAATTGCTTTTTGGACTTGGCATCCGCTGAAATGCCTTTGGTAGTTGATATGATTAGACCAATTACTCATTGGCACTTGAGCTTTGGCGTCAGCGACTAACGCTCGGCATTAATATGTCATTAAGTTTAAACTTACCTACTACTTATCAACTTAAGCTTACTTACTTAAGCTTCAATTTCTTACTAATTATCAACTTATTAGTAAAACTTAAATGAGGTACCTTTTTAACATAAGCATTTAAAAAATTTTAACATTAATATGAAAATTTCCAAGTGAATGTTTTAAGGTATTAATGTGTGACTCACACTGGAATAGACACGTTTTAGTTTGAATCATTTTACAGATAATGTTTGAATATTAGAATATTCCCAAATATATCTAATTTTAATCCCAAATTTAATTGTATATCCCTTACAAGACAACATCATTATATTTAAAAAATATTTACATGAACTATTTGCTTTTAAATATTATTTTAATGATTTTTATCAGTGGTAAATAAACAAATAATACAATAATTTTATAATTGAAAAGTAACAATATTATCATTTTTTCGAAACACTGCACTATTGAAAGCATAAATGTTATGACAGAGGCCCAATGGAACTGTGAGAAGAAAGTCTTCATTAATTGTGTTTCCAACAATCACTGGGCGCTAACAGTATTAGTCCTGTTTGCTTTTTGACAGAATAACAATTATCTACCGCAACTAATTATTTACAATCCATACCCTTAAATGTTCAGTTATGACCAAATAAATTAATTTTTCAAATTATAGACGCATATTTTAATGTAAGAATTTATAAAAGGTCCTCTTCAACGATGTGTTTTTGAAAGTAATTTTTCTAAATACAAACGATAAGAGTAAAAGATAAGAGAAATTTAATGGCTTTACAAAAAAAAAAAAAAAAAAAGAAAAATGGTAAAAGCTTGCCAACCAAAATGGTTTTATGTTTTCCAAACCATTCTTAATCGACAAAAGTATTTTAATGGCATTAGTAAGTATACTTTATAATGTTATATAATTATTTTGTGCTGATATAAGAGATCCATATCTAGATAAAACGATCGCAGGCTGCTCTGTGATAAATGCTAGCAATTGTCTGTTGTCGGCGTCCATGCGGTTTAATCCCCTACAGCTGTCCGAACAAAGAAAACTTGGGGCATAACATTTGATCCAAACAATTTTGAAAAGATACGAATTTTAGTCCACCTGTGTTTGTTCAATATCACTGAATAAAAAAATGTTTGTCCATTCCTCTTATGTATTAGAATTATTAATAAAAAAAATCCAAATGCACTATCTAGCATTAATATTGTTAATATGGGGAACTAAAAATATCTCCTATGTTTTCATAATGAATTTTTTATCAAAATTTCCAATAAGAGGGAAAATATTATCGTTGTTATCAAATCCCTTAACAATATTCAATCCACTCCAAGATGGTTTTTTGCTTACAGGTTCACACATTTGACACAATTTGATCGACGCTTTTTGATTGTTATTCGTAGCACTTACAATAATCTTCTTTGAAGTTTGGATCTTAAAACTCGATCCGTCCTCTGTACTTATGAAGAAAACTGTAAATTTAATAGAAATTAGCCTCAACATGTAGCTATATTAGGAGTGTATCCATTAAATATAATGTAATATTAATAAATTTATTTTATTACTTTATTTAATAAAAAAATTATATGTTTCAATCTAAGTAAAACACTTTTTTACAAATAAATTCAAACAATTGAACTTCAATTGAAAAAAAAAATTCAACTCAATTGTATACATTTATATGTATCAAAAGTTTTGTTAGTTGTAATTAATGTTTTTTATAAAAATTGCTTTTATTTGAAAATAAGTGTTTTACTTGGTAAAACTTCACATCCCGGTTGATTAAAAAAGGAAGAATTCACACTAAGCCCCCAATTACGTCTTGTCTCAGATAAGACTTGCTGCTGTCTTGGCCTGACTTTAGATTATATCACTGTAAAACTTTTCTTTTGTGTTATTTCTTATAGAAACAAGGATTTTCCAAAAATGGTGATTATCCAGAAAAGTGTGATTAACTCTGTGACTGCTTTTTTGTAGCATGTAGTGTATGTTTCAGTTTGAAAAGCAGGATAAGGCTATAAACTACTTTGATTAGCGTCAAACAAAAAGTCTAGAAGAATCTTACAGGACAGGCTGCATATTGCAAACCTTTTCAAAAATTTTCGTAAATTGTTGTACTTGACTTGATACTACATGCTATTACCAAGCATGAACATTGTATTTTTTCATATAATCACAAAAAGAAAAAAATTCTAAATATAAAAACCATACTAAAAAAGTTACTTCTTTTTGTTTATTTTCCAAATATTTAAAGTTATTTTTATTTTAAAAAACATTACAAACATGAAATAGCCTTTCCAAAAAAATGCAATAACAGAGACATAAAATCCGTCTTCCCTATCAATTTGCAAGTAACTCATAATGATTATTAATTACAACCTATTTCCACAATGAATAAATAATCTAAGTAAATAGTTTCAACTTAAGATAAATAAGATGAAATGCATAATAATTTAACAAATATGTGATTTACTGATGTGTTTAAACACGCACTAAACAAGTCTTCTATTTCAAATTTAACAAGTAAATGTTAAGAAGAAGTAAAAGGTTTACTGTATAAAGCGAGCCTTCACATGAGTTAATATGGTTGCGCCATACAATGATTGAAGCCACAGTATTTTATTTGTTTAAAATGTTTGAATACTCGATAAGGAATGCAGTTAAAACTTATATATATATTATAAAAACAAGATATTTCTAAAGACTTGTAACCTAGGATATCTTCTAGTTATTACAAAGCGATGATTTCCCACTGTAATAAGTTGCAAATATGGAGGTCTAATGAATGCCGAGAAACTTTTCGATCTTAGTACAATAGATGAAAAGACCCTTCATAGACGTTCTAAAAAGTTCTTCCTTAACTCACATAATGGAGGTTTAAATTAACTTTTGTTGTTATGATACATAAAAAGTTTTAATAGACCATTTTCATTCACAGCAGCTGTTGATATTTAATAATGTATTTATAATTTAAAGTAAATAAACTAATTAATGATGCAGTTTTATGTGCCGGTTTAAATTTATGACTTACCAATTATTTAAGATGAAATTACTTTACAGTGGGATATTAAGGCGTAATGAACATTTTACTTTGAATTAGGCGTATTTAGGAAAAGATAAACAGCGCAATAATGTAGAACTCTTCGTCTTGTTGTTCACATCGTTAATCTTGGCCAGCATCCGGTGCATGAGGGCAGACTATGAGCGCATAGTGGAATCACCGCTATAAGGGGCTGCATCTACTATAAACTACATATTTAGCGAAAGAAGAAAATAAAATTTATTTGTTAAAAATTGTAGTTTATAGTGTTTTAATCTCCAGTAAAATAGGTGGTTGAAACTTCTTATAAATTGCTTAATCTTATGAGAGTTTTTATAATACAAATAAATCTTAGTTACACGAAACAACTTGAATTTTTCCATCATACACATGAAAGTATATTTACTTTGCAAAAGAAAAGATCTCAAGACTGTTATGCAGTTAAAAAATATGGTTTTCCTTGCCATCCTTTGTTTTTGGAGAGTAAAATTTGTACGCTCTGAAAAAAATAGAATATAACCCTTGTTATGTATTTTATTGCGAAAATAATTACGCAGATTGGCTATATTGATTTATATTTATATATGTATTTAAAAAAGAAATAAAAATAAACGCAGCACTAATTGCTTTTAGCCTCCCGCTCAGTTTACGGATAATAAACCCAAACTCCAGAAACAAAAAAAGGATAATTTGAGTTAAATTCCTCTTACAAAAAAAAAAAAATCGACATTCTTGCTATTTTGTTAGTTTGTTTTATATTTTTGTAAGAGTTTGGACATATTATAGAGAAGTAACCCCTTCAAGCTCCTTGTTGTCCAAGCCACCGTAATACGTAAATTGAGTACGGTTAAGATGCAAAAGGTATTAGAGTAGTAATGATATTATTCGCAGAGGAATGTTGGCAACTTGAGTCTCACATCCAGGAGGGATGGCCTCGTTAGTTGAACAGGCTCAGTCTAACGACCTTCCATCGCCAACACAGCACACATACACACACGTCGCCTACACCACACACAGACACACACGTCGTCAACTACATCACACACAGACACACACACACACACACACACACACACACACACACACACACACACACACACACACACACACACACACACACTACACATACACACAGGTAGTCGCCTTCACAGCACACACAGACACACTTCGCCTACATACCTACATAGCACAAATACACACACGGTGCCTACACACTACACAGCACACATACACACACATCGCCTACTCAGCACATAAAAACACACACGTAGTCTACACAGCACACACAAACACACGTCGCCTACACAACACACATAGGCCTACACCCACGTTGCCTACACAGCACACATACAAACACGTCGCTAATGTTTCTGTCAATGTATCAAAAATAATTTTTTTTTTTATAAATGCTTATACGAAAGTTATGTCCACAAAGTTAATGTTTCTCGAGTTATTTTAAAGTTATTGTTCGTTTACTTTCATATTATTGTCGTTAATACTTCATTATTTGTTATTAGGTTTTTAACGTGCCCCAACCGCAATAACTTTGCCCTTTGTCTTATATCTTTCCCGTAACCTCCCACGACCGTTCTCCGATCTAGCGGCGCCTTTCCTAGGCTGGCATTGCCTCCCGTAATCTCCCACGACCGTTCCCCAAACCGGCGTCCTCTACCTTAGGCTGGCTTTGTCTCCCGTAACGTCATACGACCGTTCCCCGATCCGGCGCGGCGTCGCCTTCCAGCCCCACTCAAACCCTTTCCCTCACCCAACGTCATTGCCGGAAATTCGGCGCCCCGGTTTTTCCACCTCCCGACACCTGTGTCGTCACAAACCAACAAGTCCAAACCTGCACGACCATACATAACCTCAAACTACCCCACATTCAGTTTTCATGTTGAATATAGTCCGTTGTTACCCCACCGGCCGCCAGACCACTACTGGCGAGTTTTGGCTCAGTGTTGGAATGTAATGATGTACTTACGGCTGGACATCAGGGGATCCAAAAGACGTTGAGTAGGATAAGGCAGCGATATTACTGGCCAGGATGAAAGAACGACGTTATAAAATATGTCCGAACCTGAAAATGTTGTCAAAAGCAAAAACCGGAACAACAACCACAAATGGGGCACATGAAGTTCAGGATTCCTAGTGGACCCTGGCACTCAGTAGTGGCGGACATTATGGGACCCTTTCCCAGATCCACTAAAGTATTCCGTTATGCACTGGAAATGCAAGATACATTTACCAAGTGGATAGAGCTGGCACTTATAAGAGAAGAAACGTATAGAAATGTGAAAGAGAAATTAGAGAACTGATAAGCCTGAGACATGAATCGCCCTCATCGATACTGACCGAAAACGGGACGCAATTACTTCAAAATTATTTGCTGACTAAGCAGCCTACTGGCACTTCTTAACCCCACCACATTTACCTCAAGCCAACCCTACCGAAAGGAGTAACGGGGTTCTAAAAACGATGTTAAAGCAGTTCATAGGAAACAATCACCGACATTGGGATGAGTACCTCAACGAATTTAGGTTCGCAATTAATACGGCGACACACGAGTCTACAGGATGGGTGAGAATCCGACGCCCTTCACCCGGATATAGAGACCGATGTAGAAGAAACCCGCCCCGATCGACTAATGCTGTTAACAACCATAAGGGGAGAATTAAAAGAAAATCTAATGAAAGCGTATCAGCATCAAGCTAGATATTATAATCTCCGAAGGCGATCAAATAACTTCGAAGAAGGACAGCCAATTCTATGTCAAAGACACGAACTCTCGGATGGGGCCAAAGCTTTTGCAACTAAACTCGATCCAAAGCTTGACATGTCCTACATAATTTTGCTTAAAGACGGAGCAAATATTGTTGTGATTTTCCAGAACGATGGGAAGACTCAGAGGGATCATGTGAAAGATATCAAACCTTACCTGGCCTAAACATGCTCCTCATCCCCACAACAGGATGAGGGGTTTGTTTTGTTGTATTTGCATGTTTGCTTGACGTATTTACCCAATTTTCATTTTTAGGGGCATGTAGAGACTGACGGTGAAAGATTTTACCACGCAAAGACCCACAAGTTGTGTCAACGACAAGGTGGTTAACAACTTTATGAAGTTGCTCGAAAAAACAAAGTAAGGCGCATCGAAAGGTGCTGAAGTTCCCCAGTTTCTTTTTCCAAAAATGGGACAAGAGAGACAAGGGTTATGAGGGAGTAAAGAATCGTTTAAAAGAAAATCCCTTAGAGAAGGACTTTGTTCTATTCACAATTCATGTGCCACCACCAGCATCCAAGGAGGAGTTGGACATTGGGCTTTAATTGTGGCCAGGCCCAAGAAGAGAGATGTGGTTTTCTTTTGACAGCCTGATTGTGGTTTTATGGGTCTAGAACATAACCTCAGACTAGCCCAGGTCAAGGATTTAATTGAAAAAGAAACTGTAAGAGGGGATGTTAGGTTCAAATGCAAAATTAAAGCAAACTCTACCCGCTAGATTTCGAGATCGTGGAACACACATCCCTTCAGACATTGCTCGTTTTATAGAATAGGATAAGAGTCTGTTAGCTGTTTTACTTGAAACCCGTTAATGATTTAGCAAAAAGTTAAACGGTAAGTCCAGTAGCCTCTAGGTTCGCAAACATGTATTCCCATTCTAACATCAGATTTCCTCACAACACACCGCAATACCCTTACCTAGAAACACAATCACACCATCATTCTGATTTTTATTTCGTTAATTCTAATATTGGAGGGGGCGTGAAACCCCAAATTTGGGGAAGGGGAGACCCAGGGGAGAAAAAACTTCCCAAGAGAAAAAAGGGGCTGGATTGAGTAAGTTCCAATACACCCAGTATAGACAATGATATATCCACCACGACTCTCTAACATCCAGCACCTCGAAAAAAGATAAGATCAAATGGATGATAATTTTTTCTCACTTCGTCTATCATTAGCGAGTTAGCCTCTATAATACTATACCAACACCTACTATTATGAGTATGAATGTGTTCTAAGTGCTGTTGTCTATACTGGCCAACGAGGTTAAACTAGATATCTAGTTTAACCTCTTTGATACTGGCAATTGGAGAACGAAGTGAAGAACAGATGGATGGGTGTACATGACGCCATCACGTGGTTCGATTGCGCGACCGGCAGCGCCGCCGATCCACTACCTCCTCTCTTGGTCGTGTCGAGGCGGTGGTGCTCCCCAACCAGAACACCCCAGAAACAAGTTCCTGATCGCCCAGTTAAAATTTTAATAATTTTCACATATCACCAAGCTCTGAATGCCAATATTAAATTTTTGTCTTCATAATTACTAAACTTTTTCTCAAGTCTGTACTAATACAAAACTCGATAAAAAGATGAACATTTGTGCAAAGTTAAATATTTTAAAATCCAAACATTAATATGAGACAATATTGTACTTTTAACCTTGCTAATCACCCCCTCCCCCTTAATATAGAATTTGGAAATTTGTTGCCAGGTGCTCCCAGCGGGACGATACACACTAAGTCACACCAGGTTTGTAAGTCGAAAAACAACAGATTATTTCTCAAGCATGAGCTCGCCTCTCGCCGCCCCTCGCCAAACGTTTGGGTGTAAGAAAGCTAACTCGCCTACGGCTCGATGGGGGCATAATTCGTTAACATAATTCGTTAATTGTTGTTTAAGTCGCATATAATAAACAGAATACATATAAATATAAAAGTTTGTAAATGAGCAAAATAGCAAAATAAATGAGTTTGTCATTTATTTATAACATAAATTAACTCCCACGACTGCAGAAATAACCAAAATTTGAACTTATGCAACTAACTCAATCTAAGGAATGAAAATATATTCGCCTACTGCTCGTTTTCAGAGACTCTTTCCCCAAACCCCCTTCCTAATTCCCCCGAATTCTATAAAGGTTAATGGGGTTGTGAATAAATTTATTATGTAGGTATTGTATAAGTATTTACTTAAAATTATAAAATACGTAGGGGTCTATAAATAAATGTGAAAAAATTAAATAGATAAACTGCATAAAAATGTGCAGTAGATCATCGAAAACAATGAAAAATTCCATTAAAACAAAATAATTGGAAATCTTGAAGCGGATAAAACTTGCCAAAAACCCCTTTTATTTACAAAAATACTATTCAGTTACTATCCTTCAATTAGTTGTGTTGAAATTTCAGTGAATGACATAACGATCAGTAATATTGAACATACAATGATAAATACATAATGTAATATTGGCATTCATTACAATTCCTTCATTTCAGTTTTTAATGGTGTAAAACTTTTAAATTTACCTAATTTCCTAAAAGATTACTGTCAAGGCAAATAAAAAAACTTCAAGCTTCTAAATACAATAATACAGTAGTTACTAACAAAAGTATGTTAAATAATGGTTAAAATATGAAAATTAAAATACACATCAAAGGACGTATGTTTTAGCCGTAGGACCAGGTCAGTAAATATCAATCAAAGTAAAACAATCAGTTGCTTGATATAGCAATTCGTTCCGACTCACAGTCAAAAAAAAGAATACGTGATATTGAAAATCATCATGATAATTTTTAAGTTTGATAATTTCATTGATATTGGTACTGTGCAAGATATGTCTATGTGCAAAGTAAAGGTTCTGAGTAAAATATTATAGTAGTTGTAAAATTACGTCTACATGGGGTAAATTTCCCCGCAAAAATAAATAAACATTTAATTATGTTTAATTGTGTGGACTGGGGGGCAAAAATTCATAGAACCAAACTTGTAGTAACTTGAAAGATGTTCGCGAGGATTGCCTCAGATGTTATAATTTGGCCGCTAGAGTAGAAAAAAATAATTTGGCCAAATCAGTTTTATGTATGTGTACTCGTGTCCGTGTAATTTTAGTGTTATTTTGACGAAATCAATTCAGATGGATAGTTTTTAAAAAGTGGCAACTGACGTTCTGACCTGATGATGCATCTTTTGAATGTGAAACAGCTGTAGTCGATATCAAGACTAGAGGATCACTTGACGACAGGTATTTAAACCTTCTATTTAGAAAAAAATAATGTCATATTTATTTTGGGTAAAAATGTTTGGTCGCTAAATTTTGAAATCAGATAGTTTTCTGGGGCAGGAAATAAAAAAGCTTTTTTTATTTTAAATGAAAATACTGTACTGCCACCTTTTTAAATTAAACATTAACTTAGTACGCACTAAAAGATAAATCAATTGTGTAATCTGGTATTTTAGTTAAAATTTTTGTTGAATTGTAAAATTTAAATTAGCATGCTATCAGGTAAAGTCAATGATGTACTTCCTAATGAGTTCGTTAGAAATTAAGTGCCATCCCAAATAAAGAACCAATTTTTGGGAGGACTATCGTGCAAATATGATATTGTCTTACCGGGTGTCCCATACCAACCTTGCACCTCTTTTAAAATTGTACAAAAAAAACAAAAAACAAATTGTGCCGTTGTAGGTAAACATATTTTGCTCTGTTGATTGACACTTATTTCAATACATAGGGGACCAGACGTAATTTTGAAGCAACTTTTAAATTTAATATTTAAAACCCCTGATCATACTGATTTTAAATAATAAATAGCATGACATTATTTTTTTAACTGGGGAAAATTTAACATATATTATGTCTGAACATTTGACATATAACAGAACTTACCAAACATGTAAATGTCTAAGAACCTCATTTAAAATAATATACCATCATAAAACATCAATTATCACGTGATTAGTTTTACTAAACATTTAAATACATGTTCATTAATCCCCGTAATGTTGTAAATTTAGTAAAAAAACATTTTGGACCAAACTGACAATTTTTGTTGGAAACGTATTTAAAAGAGTCTAAGACATTTTTGTGCCGAGACATTTTTGCTTAACCTATAATGCTCAGAGAAGAATGAGGAAAATCTAAATTTTAACCTCAAATATTCAATAAACTGCTAAAATTACGCGTACAAGATCAAATTGTAAAGTTTTCTTAAAAACCGTGTAAAACTAAAAAAAATATTTAAAGTGAGAGTTTGTATTTGACATCAGTGACTTCCGGTCTGGAGAGGTAATTTCAGATACACCATGTACATTTAAATTACTCTCGGTGAATAGACCGCTTTACCTATAAAGGCACAATTAGTTAATGTTAAAATTGGTTAATCTCTTAAAAAGGGTGTTTCGTTAATCCGCGACTCCCAGTATGTTGGCAATTTTCTCAGTAATACAGGTCGGTAAGTTTAGTTCTCGCTTGGGAATTTATCTGTAGTAAGTGATATATAGGAGATTTAATTTACTGGCACTCATACAAATGGAAAATAATCAAATAGCTAAACATTTGATTGTATCAAGATGCTGCTCATAGTAGTGACTTGACTAGACAAATGGTGACAACTTGACACACAGGTGACAAACCGTACGCATGTCCACACTGTCTGTATAGAGCTGCTCAGAATAGTTGCCTCAATAGACACGTGGTCAGACTACATCCTGACCTCAAGTAAGCTGTATTATCATATCCTTAGTGTATACAGAACATTGCTGGTACCTACACACCTTATTGTAACATAAAATAGATTTGAACTTGCCATAGCAGCTTGCTTGTCTTGTAGCTGCTAAGAAGAAAAGCTTTTTAAGAAATATGTTTAACCCTCTTAGTGCTAATGTCCAAGTTAGTGAATAGTTTGTTTTAAAATCTGATTCACAGAGTTGCATGTAAATTGGATTAATTGAATTTTTGGTTTTGTTGGAAAAATTACCCAGGATTAATTTCTCGAGTAAAAATGATACTTTTGGAGACACAATTTGGCTATCTCGTTAGTAGGATTCATAAAACAATTAGTTTAACATAAATAAGCCCATTTCTGACACACTAAAACAAAAAGAGGGGGAAAGTCACCCCGAGGTCCATATTTTCAGTGCTTGGAGAAGAAATTAACGGTGACGCCATCATGCCCTGGATTGATGGACGCCAAGGAACCGCCACCACAAGGGACCACAGTAATGATTGTCTTTCCGGTCGAAGTATGTCCTCACTCACGTTAACGCACACGGAAATCTTGCTATGATCGCACGTGAAGCAAAGTTCAGAATAGCCCTACCAATAATCTTGAAGTACGCGATCGCGGAAGCCCGATCCAATATTGCACTTCTCACTGCTGCAAAACACTTTACAAAAGGAATTATTTTACTGTTCAGATAGAGAGATACTTATCGATACTTAGGAATAAAATGCTCACTAAAGAGTTCGAGAGAGAGAGAGATTTATAATTATTAGAACAGAAATAAGGGTATAAGAGAGTAAAATCGGAAATACACCGACAACGGCACAGAGTCAGCCGCGAGAGAGAGAGAGACGCCGAAGAAGGACTCCTCAAACAGTAACGTTTTTCCGTGAGGAGAGGGAAAACTATATTTGGCGAAAACCCACCAATAGGGAAGAGCGTCATAGCTGGATGAAGGCGGCAGTGGTTTGAATTTGAATTGTGAAATGATTTTATTTTACTTTATAATTAATTGTTAAATACTTAACACAAATATTTAGTTGAAAAGTTTTTAACTCAGTAATTTTACTGAAAAAATTACAAATGTTTGGTTAAACTGAACAAAACGTTTGGTTGTAGCAAAAGAGTCAACAAATAATTTGGCTCTGGAAACTAAACACAATGAACCGTTTTACCAAATTTTGGTTGGTTTACTATATGTTCGCGATATTGGTCTAGTCAAATACATTTGGTTGTTTGAACCAAACATTTTTTAGTGCCTGCTGTGACGGAGGGTATTTTTTTTTTTGTGGCAGAAATTTAATAAAAGGATGCAGCGGCAGACCTATAGAAACACAGACAAAAAAATTTTTACAAATAAAGGGTTTTAAACGTGCCATTTCCACAGTTGCTACATGATTTATCAACAAACTTTTAATCTTTGCGCTGTTTTAAAAATATTTAGAACTTTGGAATTTAATTGAATTTATAGATCTCTTCACTTCCCCCCTGAAATACGCACTCTCTCCACATTAGTCTAGCTACCCCCTAACCTCCTTTACTATTCCAAACAAGGCTATAAAGTTTTTTTTTATGAAGAAAAGTGTGTAGAAAATAAAATTTAATTCTGAATAAATGTTATAGAGATGGAAAACTACCAAAGACGATGTTTTGCTGTACCTAGCTGCTTTAGTTGCACACTTGTTACAACACAAGTGAACACTTGTTTTTCATTAATTATAAACACTGTATGCAAAGTAAATATTACGTGTCATCTTTGATAAATTGTCACGTGTTCAAACAATGACAGTTTTTCTAACAATCGACCATATGTGACAGTTCTTCTAACACATCATGTGATGAGAACAACAATTAAAAATGAAATACTCCTTCATTAAACCTTACCCACCTCAAAGACTCCTCTGTTTTAACTGACTGCTTTTAAAGGTATTTCAGTCAAATTCTCAAATGAGAAAAGGTTTCATGAAGTTACCACAGTAATTGCTTGGGTAACTTTCCGAAGCCGAGCGCTGAAATAGGACTTGAGAGAAGAGAGATAAACTACTCTTTTACGATAAAAAGTGCCCCCGTCGCAGCAGACCTGCGTACTTAATGATTTCCAATGGCTGTTGTGCTTTGATTCCCAAAATATTTTAGTAGTGTCTTTTGGTTACTTTCAAAACCGAACAGCTGCCCACCGAACAGATGTCCGGACAGCTGCCCCCTCGGACAGATGTTGGTTGAAGAGATGTTTGAATAACAAATGTTGGGGTGGAGATGGCGAGAGCGTAGGCGCTCGGTTGAACTGAATTTGCGCATAAACTATGTGGGGTTGAACCAAAAGTTGGCATGAATTAAAAGATAGTTCAAAACTGAAATTCGACGGCGTTAACAAAACTCTAACAGTTGAACAAAAGTAAAAGTTACTTCAAAACTGAAATTCAACAGTGATAACTAAATTGATAGGTGAACAAAATTAAAAGTAAGTTCAAAACTGAAATTCAACATTTATAACTGGGATGTGGAAAATATGTCAAGGTCATCCCGAGTAAGTTTAAAAAAGCCTACCCCGCTACCAAAAGAGTAATAGTTCAAAGATTTGAACTAATCGGTAATAGCGGGATAGGTTGAAATAACTTTTGAATTTTATTCGTGAACATACAATTAATGTCCAAAAGCAGAGTTTAAACAAGTTGAACTTTTGTGATGAATTACAGAGTTGTTAACGCAAACACCGATGACGATGAGAAGGTAAACTCAGAGACCCCAGATGATGTATTTGAAAAGCTTGAACAAACGTAACATTTCGAGTTGGTTTTCCCGTTCCATTTCCAATCGTTTGATTTCTAATTTCAATTTATCCTCTTCCATCTTTGTGACGAAGGGAACTTCATCCATCATATCCGTCATGATTGTATTAGTGTTTGAAATTTTAAAACAAGTGATGTTGATAGTTCAAAAGTTGAAGATGGAATGAGAAGTGAAAGCGAGAAATGTTAGTTAAATAAAGACGTGGTGGGGGGGAAAGATGAATTACAAAGAAGTGGTGGGGGAAAGATTTTGCTCTTCATTATTACCGTCAGTAGTGTCAGATGGTGCAGGAGTTAGATTTAGTAAACTGTCTTCGTCCGAACTTTCAACCTCATCACAAATGGGACAATCGTATGTTATTTCAAAATTCATTTTGATGGTTGTAAAATTATCTACAAGTTCCTGAAAAATATTAAAAATGTCTTGTAACTCTTCTTTAGAGTTTACTTCAAAATTAGCATTCATTCGTGCCAACGGAGAGTTGTTCATCGATCGAGAGTTGGCTATTGAATGAGGAGCGTCGCCTAGGGAGGGGGCTTATATAATGGCGACCTTGAGATTATGACCAATTAAAGCATTTAGTTCTTCTTCGTCTTTTAATTCAACTATTTTAACTGAAGTAGTTGTTTCGTCGTCCTCACTCTGTGATGATGATGAAGAAAATACCTCACCAGGACGTAAAAATTGAATATCAAGTTTGAACCATCTCTTAGGATAATTGTCCATGATAGAGAGTAAGTTTTGAAACAATCCTTCCATCTCATTCCTCTCAGTTATTATATGTTGAAACTTTACGAATTTCGCCTTTATGTTGTCAGTAGGAGTTTTGGAAGTGTAATGATTCAAAGGTGTATTTAATAATATATAAAGATTAGAACCAGTGGTAGAGGAAATTTCAAGGTCATCCAATTGAAGTTTTAAAAAAGAGTGTAAAACTGAAATTACACATTGGATGGTTCAACAGGATCGGAATGCCAATCTGAAATGTATTTACATCTTTTTATCATGCATGTATAAAAAACATCTGTATGAGCCTTAGCGCGTTGACAATGAGCAAGATCGAGAGGGTGAAGTTTGAAACATCAGGACAGCATGTATGAAAATATCTTGACTTGTAAAGTTTCAAAGTTCACAATTCCGGTGGCGGAAGTTGTTTTGTTTTGCATTTGCAGTAACGAGATCCGAAGAATTCACATTTAGTGCAAGCTAACCCGTCCACCATCATTGGTCCTAAATCTGAACATTGTTGTTCACAACAGTAACGAGGTTTGTACTTGTACTTTTACTCTTCCATGTTGAAGCTGCGGAGTCCAGTTGAAGAATAAGAGTGTATAATGTTGAATAGCGAGTTTTATGTACTATGAAAAGTGGTGGGGGTAATTTCAAGGTCATCCAAACGGAGTTTAAAAAAATTATACATTACAAGTGTAAGGATTATTGAAACTTAAGAAGTTTGTTTTTGTTTGCTTTCTTCAGACTTTTTATCTCTCTCTGCCTAAGCCATAGCAGCAAGTTCTTCTGTCGATAGTGGATGTACTTCAGGAAATTTTAAAATTAATTTAGCTTGGTATCCTTCTTTAGCTATAGTAGGATTCACGAAAATAGTCCGATGAGAGTTGGTACATTGTTGCCAAATTTATTCTGAAACACATTTTTATAATGCATTACACATGATAAACATAACCATAAATGGCAACATTGCAGGGCGAGAGGGGGTGAGGGGGACACAGCTGTTAAAATTTCCATCGGACTATTTTCGTGCATCTTACTATAATACATCTAAATCTTCAGTCATTTGTTCAACGGTGTTGTAATCCTTTCCATAGATCTTTCCATCAAGTTCAATCATCATTCTGTACAACATATTTCTTGAGTAGGTCTTGTCGTGGCGAGAGCTGAGAAGCGAATGATTATTTATCCAAGTATCACATCATTTTTATCAACTTGATATTGATCACGTGATTCCTTAGTTGTAGTTTTGTTTGTCAAAATTTATTCAACATTGGTAATGCTTTTGGAACTTGATGTTATGTTGACCAGTTGGAGATGAAGAAGTTGTAGGTTGTGTAGAAAGAAATATTTCATCATCGCAGTATTTTGTTTTAGTAAACACCCTCATATTAGTAGCACTAACATCAACAGTTAAATGATAACCACCGGTAAGTAAAACTCGCATTTCGTTGGTTAAATCTTCAAGTTGTTCAAAAGTCGTAATTTTGTTGGTATCGTAAGATGCACACTTGACATTTAGAGACATGTTGCAGTTTTATATTCAGCTACAGAGAGCGAGATGTGTACGGTACGAAAGGTAGTCATAGACTAATAAATTTCACAATTAGATTTTCGCTTTTATAATCACAAAAACTGGGTCAAGGTCATTCTGTAGAATTAAAAAAAAGCAACTTATTGTAATGTACAAAGACATTACAATATGTTGCTTCTTTTTATTCTTTTTTTTGTTTATATCTTATTTATTGAGAAACAAATACAAATTAACAATGTTATGTACAAACTAATCAGTAGTAGGAGTTACATGAATAGTTAGTTCAGTTGAATTGTTTCCACTCGGTCCGTGTGATACCAAATAGAGTGCGCCGGGTTGAACTACACGAAGATCTTCTTTTTGAAGTATTTGTACGAAGCGTGTCGGTAGGAAGATTTGAAACTTCGGTTCGTCCCCAACTGTATACGGCGCTTCGCTCAATGTGCAATTAATAGCATCACCCACTGAAGTTTCCATTTTCTTGATCGTATGAATGATATAGTGTTTTTCTTCTTTTAGCTCAGAACATTTCTTCGTAGGTAGACTTGTTGATTTTGAATGAGCGTTGAACTGATCGACCAAATTTTGAAGTAAGTTCTGCGATGCCATCTTGATGTTGTTGTTAATCTTCTTGTTAATAAGAGTGTCAGTCGGAGATGTTGTCTCTTCGGAGGTTCGAGTAATAATTATGCTGCGTCATGGTAGCGCTCTCACTTTTATAATCGACACCTTCCCCACCATTCTGTTGAAGGAAATTATTCAAGCGGTAGGCATTCTTCAAAGAGCACTGCGACCTTCGATGTTTAAAACTTGTAACATGTAAAAATCAGCAAGTGATATTTATTTTACATGTTACATAAGGTCTGTATTCTAATTTCAATATTCAACTATAAGAAACCGTTTAAAACAGCATTTTATTTCACTGTAGATAGAAGGAAACGTTTTCGTTGAATTAAATTACGGTGGCAAGCCGCACCCGGCAATTTAATATCTCTCTTATCGCGCGACCGGAACGGGCCGGCCACCGCGACCAGACAGGCACCGACCGGCGTACCCGCTAGTGCGCCGGCGCGGCCTCCCCTCCCCACGGATTCAGGAGAGTGGGGGAGCGTGGCGCGCATGCGCAAGAGGAAAGATGATCACGGGAGCTCCGGCGAGCAAGAAGTCGGGTCCGAATCGTCGTCGTGAGCGGTCACCAGCAGAAAGGTAACCAGTCACCGTACTTGTTTATTGTTCTCCACTTATTCACTTGTGTTTCAGAACATCCTACCAATTAATTTCATTATTTAGTGCCTTTCCGTTTCAAGCAAATTTAAGCAGAAGATTTCAATTCCGTTCTTATCTTATGTTAAAGTAATTTTTATTCAACTAACTGGTTCATTTTTTTTTTTTGTTTTTTGTTATCAGACTAAATGTGTTAGTCATTTGGTAATCTCCTTACATATCACCACCTTTCAATCACAATTACTGTTGATAATTCAGAGCTAGCAAACTACATTTGCTTAGCTGAATTTAAACTTAGCTACAGGCTTGTGCACGAGCACGATCCACGTGTGGTAACCTGTTGAAGTTCTACATTGTTTAGATTTCATTCAATTGTGTTTACCCGTTATTGCAGGCACTTGTGTTAGTACTGCTATCATTTTAAGCTTCATTGTGTTACACTTTTGTGTTCGATATTGCTTACGTTGATTCAAGTTTAACGCCTGTCGCGTTTCACTAAACCTATCCTTCGTTTTCCTTACCAACGACCGTTGGGATAATGTTTCCTTCCTGCGAACCCAGTATCCCTACCAACGACCATTGGGACCCCGTCCTAACCTGCCGACCAAGGATCCTTACCAACGACCGTTGGGATATTGTTTCCTTCCTGCGAACCCAGTATCCCTACCAACGACCGTTGGGATCCCGTTGTCACCTGCCGATCAAGGATCCTTACCAACGACCGTTGGGATACTGTGCCTTACCTGCGACCTCAGTATCCCTACCAACTACCGTTGAGATCCCGTCCTAACCCGCCGACCGAGTATACCTGCCAACGACCGTTGGGATACCGTGCCCTACCTGCGAACTCAGTATCCTTACCAACGACCGTTGGGGGGGTCCGACCCGTCCCGAAATTTTAAGTCCACACCGGCTGTGGCAAGATCGACCCATCCCCGCCCCGTTTTGACTCCGCACCGGCTGCGGAAAGTCCGACCCGTCCCAAAATTTTAAGTCCACACCGGCTGCGGAAAAATCGACCCGTCCTCGTAATTTTTGTGTCCCACCGATTGTAGTGATACCGAAACGACCCCGTTAGCTGTGAATCCCCACCGACTGTGGGGGATACTGATTTACCCGTCCTAGTGATTCCTTACCAACGACCGTTGGGCACCCGCATCCCTACCAACGACCGTTGGAGTACCCGGTCTCTGCCGACGATCGTCGGGCCGTTAATTTCAGGTATCACTGTTGTCCGTCCGTCCCCGGTTGTGTTGGTCGATGATGAGTCGGACCTAACCTGTGCTCACAGTACCACTGATGACATTGTTCTCCTGACTGAGATCAGCAAAACCATCCAAGTCCACAATTTCAGTCACGAGGCTTTCAACGACCCTTTTTTTTAGGGAGAGGCGGAAAATGCATTACGCACACAGGTGGCCAGCCTGTAGTGTGGGGCTCCCCTAGAAAACGGGTTTACCCACTAAAAAACCTCCTCTACTCTTTAGGAATCTAACCTGGAATTGTTTATCAGATTACGTCAGGCTAGGCCTAAATTTGGCTTACGCCCGTGGGGCTCGCTCCTTATCCAGCCGCTCGATCAAGGGATCTGGGCCACTTCGCGGTCCAGATCGGTTTTCTTTTCCAGGAGGATGCCTCGGACGAACTGTGACAAACAATCCCAGTTGCCCTCATCCTCCAAAATCTTTTGGCAGACCGAGTCCACCGAAAATGCACCAAAGATTTGTGTGGCCTCCAGGCGGGGCCCTTCCCAACGGGGACAGCGGAAGAAAGTGTGTTCCGCATCGTCGGGAACACCCGTTCAATAAATGCAGTCCGGTGAACCGGTCTTTCCCATCCGGTTCAGGTACGACCGAAAATAGCCGTGACCTGTTAGAAATTGGGTCAGGTAGTAGTCCACCTCGCCATGCCGCCTTTCTACCCATGGTTGGACCTGCTTGATAACTCGCGCAGTCCATCGTCCTCGGGTGTCGTGCTCCCAGCTGTGTTGCCTCTGCTGGAAGGTTCTGGAGCGCTCTTCTGTTCTTGCCGTGTCCTTGCCGATCCTGCCTTGTCTCTGATAAATCGCTTTCCTCTCCCCTGCCAAGAGCTTGACAGGGATGACTCCGGCGACCACCAGGACGGCAGGCTCGGACACTGTCCGGTAGGCGGAACACACCCGGAGCGCAGCTTGACGCTGAACCCGGGCGAGTCGCAACCTGTAGCACTCCTTATCTAGAGCGCCTGCCCACACCTCTGCCCCGTAAAGAAGCACGGACTGGACCGCGGACATCAACAGACGTCTTCTGCTGGATCGGGGACCCCCGACATTGGCCATCAGCCTACTAAGGTAAGTGACTACCTTAGCGGCCTTGTCTGCCGTACGGAAGATCTGATCCCTCCAGCTTAACTTGGTGTCCACCATAACCCCTAGGTATTTGGCGGCACGAGTTGATGTGACCACCTCCCTTCCCACTCGGAGTGGGACGACGGTGTCGATCCTCTTCTACGTGAGGATCACAATCTCCGTCTTACTGAGAGCAAGCGAGAGACCGTGATCTGACATCCAGGTGTTGACCACACGCATGACTCTGTTCAACGTTAGTTGGGCCAGCTCAACGTTGCGTGCAGCTATGAGAGCTGCGACGTCATCGGCGTACCCAACCAAAGTGGTTTCCTCAGGCATCTCGGACCTCAGGAGGCTGTCATAGGCAACGTTCCAGAGATCCGGGCCGAGTATTGAACCTTGTGCGGCACCAAAAGTGACTTCCATCGTCCGCGTTCCGTCAATCGTGTCATAAATCAGGCTTCGAGAGCGTAGATAATCCTCGATGAGCCGCAACAGATATGCAGTTCACAATAGTTATTGACATTTACAAATATAATTAAGATTTAAGAACGGTAGAACATGTGTTTGAATAGCTCATCAGGGTGTTTCAATTTGTCTAAGAGGCTGCCCTCTAAAATTTATCTGCTGAACCACATGTTGGAACTAAAAAATAGGGTTTTATTTCTTTTGTTATTAACTTATTTTACTATTGATACAGCACCTAAACATAATTTTTATCGAATTTCTCATGGGGAATAGGCTATTACCGTAGGTCATGGTAAGACCTAAGCCAGGGACCATGTTAATTTTTCGTTTTGAGGTGCCAAGAGACCAAAAATAATAGTCATTAATATATATATATATATATATATATATATATACATATATATACACATATATATATATGTATATATATATATATATATATATCGAAGGGTTATCTATTTTAATTAGAGCTGCTATTAATATTATTAAAACAATCATTTCAACACAGTTTAAACTATTAAATATAACTGTTTAAATTATCAAACAGAGTGCTGTGTTGAAATGATTGTTTTAATTATATATATATATATATATATATAAGTAGATAGTACTATGGGGTTCCTAGGACACTTTTGGAGACAATCAAAAATCAAACAAATTCCATAGTTTTTCAGTACAATTATGCAATATTTTTGCCATTTTTTGGCCAATTTTCAGCTTTTGTCAAATTGTCATAAAAAATATGCAATTTTAATGAAATTTTTAACAAATATGCCTAAATTTTCTACAAAATAAAATTTTTTTAAAAACAAGTAAAATTATCACATTTTATAAGTATTTTTTAAATAAAATTAATAGTCGACTTTTCATAAGGTAATTTAAAATTTTAATAGTATTTTTTCAATAAATTTGACTAAAATAGTAATAATTCATTCTAATTAATTTCAGTAATATCATTTTTGATTATATTATATTCAAGTAATTTTTCAGATACAATAATAATATAACAATTTGTTTTACTAGTAGCTACTATATCATAATCAAAATCTGCATTAATAATAATATCATTTTTTGAACTTGAAATATTTGTTGGATTTTTTGTAGTATCAATTACATAAATTGGTCTATTATCTAGAAATTCTGTTGGACTATAATACATTTTACTACTAATATAATAAACTTTTTTGTAATCTTGATACATTTCTTACATAATTCTAAATTTTTCATTGTTTATATCAAAATTTTCCAATTCATCAGGGTAATAATGACCATTTAGTTTTACTCTTATATTTTTTACATACATACTATCAAATTTAGAAGTATCAAATAACTGATCATTTGTTCTTGATTTTTGAAATCCAATTATAATAAATTTTGGATTATAAATATTTCTATAGATATTTGTTATATCAAAACTTAAATTCTTTCCTGTAATATTTTTTTGTTCAATGCATTGCCAATGATTAAAATGAAAATTTACTTTTTCAAATTTGCTTAGTTCATTAATTAATTGAATTTTACTTGTTGTTTTGTATTCAATTATAGGAACTCTAATAAAAAATTCATCAATTGTTATTTTACCTTCAGTTGGTAATGTAGCATTATCATAAGATCCATCAGCCTTTTTAGTTTTCCATCTAAAAATTGCATCATTATCTTCTGATCTAATAAATGTTATATTAAAACCTCCTTTGTATATTGGAATATTTACATTTTCAAAAAATCCTAATCCAAAATGAGATAAATTACCAATTGCTTCAAATTTATTTTTAAAATTTGATTCAAAACCATTATTTATCTGATTTATTTCTGATTTTGAATAAGTTATAGTACCTTTAATTGTACTTAATAGACCAGGATATTCAATGTCATCAATCAATTTATTATGTTTTCTAACTTCAATTTTTGAAAATAAAAATGGAACAAAATTATCAATTAATTTTATATTAGCACCATTATCATATGCATTTCCATCAGATTTAGTCAATTTACCAGATATATAAAATTGAAATTTAGAAGTACAAAATCCATCTCCAAAATCTATATTAAATTCAGTTTTTTTATTAGGTTCATTTAAATGTAATTTAGATAATGGATAGAAATTTTTGTATTCAGCTCTTTCAATATCATTTACATATTTTTTGTAATCAGCCATTTATTAAGGATAAATTTTTTAAATCAAAAGCTTTTTTAAAACAAGTAAAATTTTTATAATTTTATGATGTCAAATTTTATAATTTTATGTATCAATTTCATTTTTACTTTTAAAATATTCAATTTCAGTAGCATGATCAAGTATAAATTTTGCTGATATTTTTTGATGTTCTAAAATTAATTCCCAATTTAATGTAAATGCATAATCATGAATGAAATATTCAGTTAAATCTTGATATTTACAAATCAAATCAATATAATCTTTTAATTGATAATTTATGAATTCAGTAATAAAATCTATAGTTAAATTTTGATGTTGAGCAATTTTTTGCCAATTTAATTTATTTTGAAACAATCTCATCATATTAATACTCAACTCATATTTTTCAGAAATATCATCCCAATCATCTTTGTTTAATTGATTTTGGTTTCTGATAATGAATAAATCAAATGAACTGTATAGAGCCATTTATTAGGGAGAAAATTTTGTAAAACAACTTTTCTTTGAATTACAAATACAACATTTTGATTTAATTACATTTATATTTTTCAATTTTATTATCTGAATATCTTTAGAATTAGTTTTTTGTTTACATTTAAGACAATAAATCAACTCCATTTATATAAAATAATTATTGTAATTTATCTATATCATCTTTAATTAGTATTATTTCAGCATTTAATTCTTTTATGGATTCATTGACTCCATCAAATAGAAATTTTAGTTCTTTTTCTAATTTTTCTTCTAAATTTTCAACATATTTTCCAATATTAATTAAAAAGTCTGTAATTTTATTTAAATCCTTTTTAGTTTCTGAATGATCATTACCAATTTTAATAATTGAATCTAAAACTTCATCTAATTCTGATTTTATTACAACATCATATTTATTTATACTTGGTTTAACATTAACAATTCTTTTACCATTAATACTTATATAATTTTTTGATAAACCAATAGCATTTACTAGATTTTCAGTCTTTTTTACATGACTTTTAAAACTTTTACTAAAATTATTAAAAAATATATTTAATTTAGAATTTATATAATCTTCTTTAATATTAATTGGATGTTTTTTCTGTCTTCCAAATAGATCAAATATATTTTGTGAATCCATATTTATTAAGGATTAATTTATTTATTATATTATCAAATTTTTTATTATTATTTAATTCATTTAATATAAAAATACATAAATGACCACAAATTGGTGGATCATTATAATTTTGAATTTGATTATCATTATAAAATATATTATCTTTTCCTAAATATTTAACTAATTCTATTGGTGGTTTATTAACTATATTTCCATATGAATCAAAATAATATTTAATTTTATCTTTTTTATAATAACAAACCCAATGAGTTCCATTTCCATCAAATGAATCTAAATTTATAATTCCACATTCAAATTTATTAACTTTATTAGGTAATATATCTCTCATAAATACACCTCTAAAATATTTTATATTTTTACACATTTTTTCTAATTCACCTAATGTTAGTGGTTCAAAATTTTTTTATAATTTTGTTTCATATATTTTAATGTTTTTTTATCTAAACCAGATCCTTCTACATTTTTTAATTCATGATCTAACCAATCAACAAAATTTCTAAATTTAGGAATTATAGATTCTTTTACTACTTTTGCTCCCTTTCTAACATTTGGTGTATAATTTTTAACTATAGGTATATTATCAGCAAAATCTAAAATTTCTTTTAGTAATCCACCATTTTTTATTTCTTTTAATTGATTATATGAAAATTCAAATCTTAATCCTTTATTTAATTTTTTATGTTTATTTATTTTATTAATTTGCCTTTTAGATAATAATATAATATCTTTTCCATTTTCATTAAATTGATCAATATTAAATTAAATTATAACTGATTTTTTATTTTTAAATGCTAATTTTATTTTTGATTTTTGATTATCTGTCAAGTTTATATTTGTTTTTTCCATTTATTAAGAAAAAAATTTATAGTTTTTTATAATATAGATTAATATAATTAATTTTATTAAAATTTTAATCCTACTTCTAAACCCATACCAAATTTTCTTTTCATACACATAGCACCTGATGTTGGTAATGCAATTAATCTTTCACCAATTCTATGATCATTTGATGTTACTATATCCCATGCTTTATCTTGTAAAATTTTATCAGCTATTTCATTTCTAGATTTTGTATCTTTATGATCTCTATAAAATAAATCATGTTCTTTAGCAGCTTTATCTAAATCATTTATTCCAGGATCACCTCTTTTTACTCTTTTATTTAATTTAGTTCCAGGCCCTAGATATTGATAACCAGGTACATGTAATTTAAAAGGTAAATTATTTATAACATTATTTAAAATACCTGATCCATCTTTTAATAATGGTGATGAAATATTTGCCAACATTCTTTTTAAATACTTAATTCCTTCAGGTTTTTCAATTAATTCATCTAATTTATTTGATATAAAGTCTTTAATTGCTTTCTTTTCATTTAAAAAATTATTATTGCCAGCTTTTTCTTGTGCATATATATAATTAATAATATTATCTAATTTATTTAAATCATCTATAAATCTATATTCAATTTTATTTTCTGTATATTGTCTGATTCCTGAACCTTCAATTTCACCTTTTAATTCCCAAATATGTTTAATTAAATTAATATATTTATCACCTTTACTAGATTTTGGTTTCTTACTATTTGGATCATTATTTTTATAAATTGAATTAGTTTCCCATAAAATTTTTGAATAATTATTTAAATCATCTTGTGTATATAAATTATTATCTGGTTTCTTTTCATAAGTTAACAATCTCCATAATCCATGTGTTCCATTATATTTTTTATCATCAATTATTAAATCATCATTATCAATTACAGTTATTTTATCACCAATCATAAATGATTTTTTATGTTTATTCCAATATAAACCAAATTTATCATCTTTTGTTCTTGGTAAATATTTTTGTGCTAATGGACCAATAATTTTATCTAATGTTTGAGGTGAAATTAAATTTGGGTCAATAAATGTCGATTCTTCTTGAATTATTGGTTGTCTGATTGGTCTAAATGGAGTACTTGAAGGTAAATTTAGTTCTTCAGTTTCTGGTATTGATATATTGGCAAAATTATTAACAATAGGTACCAATTCCATAAGGTTTTTATTTTCATTTAAGACTTCACCAATTTTATTTTCAACTTTACCAATTGCTGATGTTATAGGTTCATATGCTTTTTGTTTAATTTTTTCATAATTATCTTCAATTTTAATTTGATTTTTAAATTCTTTTATTAATTTTTTCTCAATATCATCTAATTTTTTAGCTTCATTAACAGATATTTTATCCATTTATTACAAAGAAAAATTTAGGTTCAAAACAAATCATGTTAACATAAACACAAATCATGTTAACATAAACACAAATCATATTAACACAAAACACAAATTATGTTAACACAAACACAAATTATGTTAACATAAAAACAAATCATGTTAACACAAAACACAAATCATGTTAACACAAAACACAAATCATGTTAACACAAACACAAATCATGTTAACATAAACACTAATTATGTTAAACACAATTTATTTTACTTTATTTCTGTAATTTTCATTAAATATATAAATACTAATGAAATAAATAATACTAATAAAATAAATATTCTATCAATTATTGAATCAAACATACAACAAGCCATTATCATTATTTAATATCAGAAAAATTTTTCATATATTTTCCATCATTTGATTTTTTCAATAAATTAATAGTTAAAAATCCATAGTCTTCTTTCCAACAATCATTACAAATAGTTTTAAATTTATCAAATTTCATATCTGATCCAACAAAATTATTATATATTTTTTTCATATAATGTTCATTTTGTTTAAAGATGCATAACATATTTAAATTATTTCTAATTAATTGCATATCAACTTTTGAATAACATTGTGATAAATAAATACATGATATATTTTTATGTCTACCCATTATAAAATATTCTTTAATTTTATCTTGTTTTTCTAAAATACAATCATCAAAAACTACTAATGAATTTGGTTTACATTTATTTAGTGGAATCATATCATCACATGAAAAATAAGAAATTTGTTTATTAATATTTGATTCTATATTTTTAAATCTTTTTTGTAATAATTTATAAGATGGTTGTTCTAATGATTTACTAAAAATATATAAATTTGAATATGGAATTAATCTTTTGTAAATAAAATTTAATAATAATGTAGTTTTACCAGATCCACTTGTTCCTATAATTAATAATCTAATAGGTTGATCATTTTTATTATTTTTATCATATGATTCTAATTTTATATTATCTTTGTTTTCTAAAAATTTCTCCATTTAAATAAGATGAAATTATTTAAAATAATTGGTCATTCATCCAAACTAGAATTAAGATTAGAACATCCAATACATTTAGATGGAAAATATAGTATTGGTTTAAGTGGATTTTATTCAGATAATTTTATATCAAATATACCAAATGATTATAAAAACTGTTATGGATATTCTATTAAAGATGAAGATGATAAAATTATAGATCAATATTTTGATATAAATAAAGGAAATTATACAATTGAAGAAATAAAAAATATTTTTATTAATAGTTTAAAAGAATTTAAAAAGAAAATTAATAAATTTGATGAAAGTGATTTTATACTGAAAAATGATGGACCATATATTATAATAAAATCTCCTGTTAAAATTATAGTAAAAACAATTATAATTGATTTATTAGGATTAGATGATAAAATGATTGAACCAAATGTATTAACAAAAGGAATAAAACTACCAAAAATTAGACCTTTTGATGTTATTGAAATACATTGTAATTTAGTTGATCCTAGTTTTGAAAATCATAAAGATCATTCACATTTACATAAAGAATCAGAAATTCTATATTCATTTTATCCAAATGTTGAATATGGATCAAAAATTAGTGAAAAACCAAATGAAATTGATTATATTCCTTTAAAAAATATAAATAAAATTCAAAATATTGTAATATCTATTCAAGATAGTGATGGAAATCAAATAAATAATGAAAATATTAAAAGTATTGTATATTTAAGATTAAAACAAAATTTGTAATATAAAATTTATCTACATAAATAATAAAAACAATAATTTATTTAATTAACAATAATTTTATATTTAATAATAAATTAATTGTATTTAATAAACAAAATAAACCTTGGTTTAAAAGAAAAGATATTTGTTATATTTTAAAATATAAAAATTCTAGAAAAGTTTTAATTGATAATGTAAAAGAAAAATATATAAAACTTAAAATATATCAAGTGTAACCAACAGTTACATTTACATAATAATGATAAATTAATTTACATAAAAATTATAGGTGTCACAAATTATGACACCCTAGAAATTGATGTACAAACATGTTTTTCAGATGCCCTAAAACAGGGCGTCAATAAAATAGATAATAAAACAAAGTTTATTAATGAATCTGGTTTATATTTATTAATTTTAAAATAAAAAAAGTAGAAAACAATAAGGATAGATTAAAATTTATAGATATTTTTAGAGGGGACAATTTGTCCCCCCTATCATATAATGAAAAACATACAAAACTTATTAAAATTAGGTAGGACCCAAAATGGGTCCCATATAAATTAGAATATTTATTTTAAAATTTTTTAAAGGAGGTAACCTTATTATACAATAAAAACTTAAGGGTAACAAAATGTTACCCTTCTTAAACATTCAAAAATATTCATAAATATAATAAATTATATACAAATTTGAGACCCGTCTTAAAGACGGGTCTTACTTATAATGATAATAAAGTAAAATTTATAGATATTTTTATGTTAGATATTCAATAAATTATTGAATATATTTAAATTTCTTAAAGAAAATATTTAAAAATATACATAAAATTATAGTATAAATTCAATATCATATGGTTATAAATTATTAATATAATTTTGATCATTTTCTTTAAAACTTTCTTTAACATAATTTTTTATTATATTTATAAATGGTTCTATTATAAAATTAAACTTATAATGATATACAAAATAATTTTTATATTTAAAAAGATATATTAAAAATTTATTTGATATTTTAGTTTTAAATAAATATAATTTTATATCAAAATCATTATTTATTAATTCTTTTGGAACAATTAAAATTTCCATTTATTTATAATTATTTTTATACCCCCAAGGTAATGTATCAATTTTATTTTCACAAATAAATCTTTTGTCATCTCTATTACTTAAAGCTAATTTATTTATTGTAATTGTATATAGTTCATGTTTAAAACTTCTAATACAAGTCATTTCTCTATATTGTTCTTGATCATTAAATAAACATTTCTTAAAATCATCCATATGTAATGTTTTATCAACAACACTTTTCTTAATACCTTTACATTTTACAGGATTTTTATTATTAAATTCATAACTATATAATTTTGATCTTAAACCACAATATTCTTCTAATATTTCACCATTTAACTCATCTTTAAATTTACCAATTATTTTTTTATTCTTTTCACTATAGCTTTCATGTTCTTTCTTATAATCACTTGTATCAAATTCATTAATATTTTCTTTAATAATTTTATATAGATCCTTTTTAAATTCTATAAAATAACTGTCTGTATCCATATATAATAACCTTATATTTGGATCAAACTTCTTTAATTTTTCATAATAAAATTGATACATATGTAATTTTGATAAATCAAGTACTGAAAATCCTATATAGATTGGTTTATCAAACTTAACCTTTTCTTTTATCATATGTGAAGCAATACAGTCTTTATCAAATATACTAAATGTTTTAAAATTAGGTTTTTTTGCTTGTTTTAATGAAAACTTTTCATCACCTAATTTAATATCACATCTATTTCTAACATTTTCCATAGTTTTTCCAAAAACACTATTATTCATCAATTTAAAAAAGTCTTTTTCAAAATCTGATGTTGATTTGGATCTTAATTTGGTATTTAATTCAATATATTTTTTCATATAATCATCTTGATCAAATGCTATAACTCTATTAACTTTCTTTAATTTTAATCCTTTTTGTAGATAATATTTTAAGTTTCTTGAATGAATAACATAATCTTTTTTATCAAATAATGTTGTGCAAAGCTTATTATTATAATGTTCAGGTGCTAATGGTAAATCTTTATGGTCATCATGTAATTCAATAGGATATTCTAAATCAACATCTAATATATATCCATATTCAGCATTTTCATCTAATTCTAATATTGTTTCTTCCCATTCATTTAATGTATATGTATTAGGATTCATCCATGTTATATCTTTATAAGGTAATTTTTGACTTAAAGCCCATCCATATAGATTATTTGCATCTATATATAACATATAATTTTCAGGTTTTGTTTTATCATAATTTTTTGTATATTCATTGTTTGCTTTACAATATCTAGTTATACATTGTGAAATACCACCTCTAATACCTTTTTCAATCATTAAATACATATTATAATCACTTATTAATTCTAGTTTAATTTTTGTTAATTTTAACATAGAATCCCAAGCTAATGATGGTGATGTTAGATAATGTGCTGGATCTAATTGATAATTTTTCAAACAAACAGATCTAAAATTTTCAAATATATCAGCTAATAATAATACATCCTGAATATTATACAAATCTGAATAATTACCTAATGTTTTTATTTTTAATTTATTCCAAACTTTTATATAATGTTTATAATCATCATCACTTATATTTTCATTAGTTAAACAACTATAAAATTGATCTTTTTCTAATATTTTATCATAGTTTAATTTTTCAACATTATCAATAAATTCATATGGAAATATACCTTTAGAAGTTAATATTTTTAAAGTTTCATCATCATATTCAATTATATCATTTTCTTTTATAAATTTCTTTATATGCTTAAATTCTTTAAGATTTTTAGCTAATTTTTCAATTGATGTAGCCATAAATCTAAATGTATCTACAAATGAGAATTTTATAAATTTTCTAGGTTTATCACCTTCAAATTCATAACCATAACCAGAATTTACTGAATAGTTTATATATTTTTCATCTGTATTAGCTAACAAATCAATTTTACCATATTTTTTTGCTAATTCTTTTATAAACAAATGTGTATCATAATTTGAACTATTATGACAGAATATAGGAATACTTTGAGGGAATTTTAGATTTAAATTACAATTTAAATGTGCAGCACCCCTAAATTTTCCTGTTAAATGGCAATGATCTCTTACTTTTATTCTTTTATCATCATCAAAACCACTATTTTCACAAATATGACAAATATTAGTTTTTTGATAATTAATTTCTTCTTCATTAGTTAAATTCATAGGCTTTTTATTTTTCGAATTATATTTTTTAGCTATATATTTTGAAATTTCATCTAAATATTCAAATAATTTATTTGGTACATTTATTAATTCTTCTTCATTTTTTGCTCTATAACAAATAGGTTTATACATTTTATTAGTTACTCTAGATACTAAATAGATTGTAAATCCATATGGTATATGTTTTTGAATTTTATTTGTATATGAGCAATTTGGATTATTTTTACAATTATCAATCTTTTCTAATATACTTTCAAAATCCATATAAATTACATATGGATGTTCAAACTTTTTGTAATAGTTTTTAAAACTTACTTTTTGACCAGGAAATGGCATTATAGGTCTACAAGGTTCTAATGATTTACATATTTCTAAATGATTATTCAAGTCTTTATTTTTGTAGAAATGAGTCAAACATCTTCTACAAATATATTTTTTTGTTTTATGTTTTGATAATTGAGAATATACCAATTTATTTAAATCTGTTATTAATATATAATGACAATTATTACCAATTTTATAATATAATAAATCAATTTCTAATTTTACATTATAATATTCAGATATTTGTAATGGCACTATTTTTTCATCTTCATCAATTCTATAAATATTTATTGACATTGATGGATAGTTATATTTAGAGTCAAACGATCTTTTTTCAAATAATTTAATATCTTTTAATGTTATTGGATAATCAAAACCTTTAAAAATATCATCATTTATATATTTTTGATATTGTTTAACTCTTTCAGCATGTTCATTTGGTTTATCAATATCACATCTAATTGCATAAATAAAACAATATTCATCTTTATTTTTAAAATTTACACAACATTTTTTATTCTTAATTTCATTTGGTAATTCTATATATGATCCAGCATTTAATGAATTATTTTTAGATAATTTTAGATTTAATTCAACACATCTTTTTAATGACCAACCAGAGCCTTTTGATGGTTGATTTAGTTGTTCTCTAACTATTAATTTCTTAAATTGATCATCAATAAAATCATCAACATTTAAAATATCTGAACTTTTTATGCAAAAATACATATTACTATTTTGAATATCACCATTTATTAATTTTCTTTCATATTCACATTCTAAAGCCATCTGTCCTTTAATATTTTTAAATTTTTGTTTTTCTATCAATTTTTTTATTTCATTTCTTTGAGTTTCTAAAAAATCATTAATATCTAAATCATCATTTGAATTTGTTAAAATATAATCTTGAAAATATCCTTTTAATGACGAAGCTTCTTGAATATTTATTATATTTTCTTTTGGAATTGGTCTATTTTTAAAATAATCATTTAATAATCCAATTAATTCTCTTCTAGTTTTATTAACAATTTTAATACTATTTTTAATTGCTAAATTTTGAATATATTTTAATGATCTATATTCTAAATTATTTGGATTTTCTTTAATTTTGTTTAATCTTTTAATTAGTTCATCTCTAGATAAATTTTCATAATTTCTGACAGATAATTTTTTTGCAATTTCATTTAATTTTTCAATATTAAATAATGAATAATTTGTAAGATCAAATGTTTCTTTAATATTTGTTAATTCATCTAAAGTTTTATTTTTATAATTATATATATTATTATTTTTACACCAATGTTTTAATTCAAATATTTTATTATCATATTTTTGTTTATTTAATAAATGTTTAGTTGAGTTATAATGTCTATCATAATTTTTATATAATATATTTTTATTACAGTAAGGACAATTAATATTTTTATTTGTTCGTTCCATTTATTAGAAATAATTTTTACTTAGAAATAAAACTCTTAAAAATATGAGAAGTTTTTCCACTTTTTTCTAGGTAATTTATAGTTTAAATTGTATTTTTTCAATCAATAATCAACTTTTCACAAGTTAATTTAAGTTTTCTAGAGTATTTTTTCAATAAAATCAATAGTCAACTTTTCACAAGTTAATTTAAATTTTCTAGAGTATTTTTTCAATAAAATCAATAGTTGTATTTTCATAAGTCAATTTAAGTTTTCTATAGTATTTTTTCAATAAAATTTAAACTTTTTTAAAACAAGTAAAATTATTATTTTTATCATATTTTTTAATTTTCTAGTTTTGTTATATTTTTGTCATGAATTTTAGTTTCTAAATGTCTTAAATAATTATTAGTCCATTTAATATTTCTTCCACATTCACAAAATTGTGGTTTTAAAAACATTTCTCTAATACATTGTATACAAATTGCATTTTTTCTATCTTTACTATAATGATAATTATTAAAATTTGAAATATCTTTAATTTCTTTACATTTATGACATTGTTTTTCATTTAATTCAATAACTTTAATATTATCATATAATTTTTTATAATACAAATCCTTACATTCTTTACAATAATAATATAACCCATCTTTAGTATTTTTATCTTTATAAAATTTAGATATATCTTTATATAATTTACACCTTAAACATTTCTTTTCCATTTATATAAAATAAAATTTACAAATTGGTTTTTTTCAATTCATATTCATAAAAATTTCCAATAATATCTTCATTATTTTGATCTTTTATACTATATGTAACTGGATTTGTATTATTAATTTTAGAAATTATAAATATTTCTCTAGACCAATTATTTTTATATTTATTAGAAAATGTTGATATTTTATTTCCAATTCTAACTCTATCATTTATTTTAAATTTTGATTTGGTTATTGTTTTTGGTGGTTTATATTTAAAAACAGTATCTAATAAATCCTTTTCATTATTTTTATTTACTTCAATTGGTTTCATTTTAATTGTTGAATGATATGAGTTATTATATTCTTTAACAATTTTTGGTAAAATATTTATCCATCTATAATTTTTATTAATTTCAAACTGTATTTTCATTTTTTCATTTTGTGTTCTATTATACCTTTCTATTATACTTGATTTTTCTTCATTTTCTGTATGATACAATTTAATATTATATTTATTTAATATTTCTTTAAATTCTTTATTGATAAATTCTAATCCTTTATCTGTATGTAAAAGATTAGGTGATTTATGATTAATTTTAATTGCATCCTTAATTATTTCTTCAAATGCTCTAGAAACTGTTTTTCCATCTTTTTTCTTTAATGGTTTTGACCAAACATATTTTGAAAAAGTATCTATCACATTTAACATATATTTATAACCATCATTTTCTTTTTCATAATTTTTCATTATAATTAAATCTGCTGCCCATAAATCATCAATACCTAATGTAATTATTTTTCTTTTTAGAAATTTCTTTCTAATTGGAGCATGAATTTCATTTGCTTCAATTATTTGTTCATTTTTAGGTAATTCTTTTTTAATTATAGGTTTAACTTCTTTTTTCAAAATTTTACTTTTATTTGTTTTACAAATTGAACATTTAGTAGCAATTCTACATAATCCATTTTTCATTTCAACGATTTGTGGATTAATATTTTTAGTTTTTTTCTTACATTTGTGACAATGAATTGGTTCATTCATTTATGTATAATTTTTTTTTAAATAAATGGATATGTGTTATAGATGTCATAATCAAACTAATTTTACTATTATTGGAAATTGTGTAGGATGTAATATATGTAAAAGAATTATTTATGAAAAAAAGATTAAGAGAAAAAGTAATAAGAATAAACATCTTAAACATATTTTAAGAGAATTTAACCATTTTCAACCATATAAAACACAACAATTAATTAATGAATTATATATTTTATGTATTTCCAATCATTTTGAAATAACACCTAAGAATATAAAATTATTTTTAAAACAAAGGAATTGTACAAATTGGATATTTTACTATCAATTTTTAAACAAAATATACAATATTGATTTTGAATTGAATAATGAAGATAAAGAAAAATTACACTATTTTTTAATAAATATTTATGTTTTAAGAAAAGTAATATATCATACAAAAAATTATTACCTATGATTTTTAAATACTTAAATATGGATTTTTGTATAAAACCTAATTATGATAATGACTTTTTAACATATCTATCACAAACAAGTTTGTGATATTTTTTCCTATATAAATGGATCTGCTAGAAGAAATTAATAATGTTGGAGAATTAAGATTTAAAGAATATAAACCATTAAAAAGTTTAAATTTAAATAAAAAATATAAAATTGAAAAATTTGAAAGAATTAAAGATAAATATGGATATACAATTATTGTTGAATTAGAAAAATGTAAAGTACATTTACCAAAAAGATTTACTAATGTAATTGATGATAAATCAATTAAAGAATTAAATAAAAAAGATTTACATTTAATTGTCACTGATATTAAGACTTTTGATGATAAAGAAACTGCTTTAGTTAAATTTGAATAATTATTACAATATTATTGATACTAAACCTTAATTTTACTTGTTTTAAAAAAATTCAAATTTTATTGAAAAAATACTATTAAAATTTTAAATTACCTTATGAAAAGTCGACTATTAATTTTATTTAAAAAATACTTATAAAATGTGATAATTTTACTTGTTTTTAAAAAAATTTTATTTTGTAGAAAATTTAGGCATATTTGTTAAAAATTTCATTAAAATTGCATATTTTTTATGACAATTTGACAAAAGCTGAAAATTGGCCAAAAAATGGCAAAAATATTGCATAATTGTACTGAAAAACTATGGAATTTGTTTGATTTTTGATTGTCTCCAAAAGTGTCCTAGGAACCCCATAGTACTATCTACTTATATATATATATATATATATATATATATATATATATATATATATGACGAAATAATGAAAATGTTTTTTTGACAATCCTTGACAGGACATCTATATTGATGATCTATACTATGAACATTTTCCAAATACTGTTTTAAATTTTTCACGGGTAAAAAATCACCAAAATTTTTCTGCGGACACTCCAAGGTATCAGGTGAGTCCATATGAGTAATATAGTGATCCTTAAGGCAACTTCTCTTCGGAAACCTTTTATCACATACAGCACATTCATAATCTGGCTTATGAACTGATGCCATATGTTTCCTGTAGAGAGACATACATTTGAAAGTTTCCGAACAGTTTTGCAGACGACAGTTATAAGTTCGATGGCATCGATGGTGTCTTTTTAAATCGTAACTTTACCGAAAACCTTTTTCACATACTTCACATTTGTAAGGTTCAACAAGAGTATGAAAATATGAATGTTCTTTTAATTGACTGTTCCGTTTAAACCTCTTTTTACAGTCAGGACATTCGTAGGGCAAATCTGTGTGTCTGCGCTTTATGTGTTTTTTATGCACTGTTTGGTTTTCAATACAGCTCCACATTCTTGTTCTGGACACCTAAATGAATTTACAGTAAGAGACTTGTCGTGGAAAACCTTAACATGCCTTTGCAAATGAGAAGCATTGGTATATGCTTTATCACATCCAACAAAACCGCACAAAATGGTCTCTGTCCTTCATGAAGGCTTTTACGTGCTTCCAACTTTGAGGGGCGATAGAATGTTTTCTCACACCCTTCATAATCACATTTATATTTTTGTAAATTTTAATGACTATTATTTTTGGTCTCTTGGCACCTCAAAACGAAAAAGTAACATGGTCCCGGGCTTAGGTCTTACCATGACCTACGGCAATAGCCTATTCCCCATGAGAAATTCGATAAAAGTCATGTTGAGATGCGGTATCAATAGTAAAATAAGCTAATAATAAAAAAATTATAAATCTGATTTTGAAGGCTGTGAGAAAACATTCTATCGCCTCTCAAAGTTGGAAGCACATAAACGCCTTCATGAAGGACAGAGACCATTTTGTGCGGTTTTGTTGGATGCGATAAACCATATACCAATGCTTCTCATTTGCAAAGGCATGTTAAGGTTTTCCACGACAAGTCTCTTACTGTAAATTCATTTAGGTGTCCAGAACAAGAATGTGGAACTGTATTGAAAACCAAACAGTGCCTAAAAAAGCACATAAAGCGCAGACACACAGATTTGCCCTACGAATGTCCTGACTGTAAAAAGAGGTTTAAACGGAACAGTCAATTAAAAGAACATTCATATTTTCATACTCTTGTTGAACTTTACAAATGTGAAGTATGTGAAAAAGGTTTACGGAAAAGTTACGATTTAAAAAGACACCATCGATGCCATCGAACTTATAACTGACGTCTGCAAAACTGTTCGGAAACTTTCAAATGTATGTCTCTCTACAGGAAACATATGGCATCAGTTCATAAGCCAGATTATGAATGTGCTGTATGTGATAAAAGGTTTCCGAAGAGAAGTTGCCTTAAGGATCACTATATCACTCATATGGACTCACCTGAAACCTTGGAGTGTCCGCAGAATAATTGTGGTGCTTCTTTTACCCGTGAAAAAATTTCAAACAGCATTTGGAAAATGTTCATAGTATAGATCATCAATATAGATGTCCTGTCAAGGATTGTCAAAAACATTTAAGTGGAAGCGTCAAGAGCTTTCTAATATCTGTATAAAACTGGTCAAACGATTCATCCGGTTGTTGTTTTCTGATAAGTACTTTATAAATATCCATTGTAATATTTTGTCTCGGGCTGCAGTGTTTTCTCAACAAATCCAGGATATATTCAATACTTTCAACCTGTTGTCCATCATGGAGTGTTTTGTACACAGCCGTAGCCCATCAGATCCAAGTAAGTTTTTCAATCATGTAACTTGAACTTTTTAGGGTTTTTATTTGTTTCAGTTGCAGTAACGTAAATATTAACTTCTTCTTTAAATTGCCGAAAATTTTCTGCAATATTACCACCTAGGCTTAAGGTTTCAGGTTTATTAAAGTCCATTATTTTTTTTATTTAATTCCACTGCGCCATATTTTAAAAATTAGTTAGACACCTTATTAGAAGTGACATTACTGTATTTTAACGATCCAAACATAAACAATAACAACTCTTAATAATTATATTAATCAGCTGGTATCTATTATATAAGTTCATTAACCTTACGGCTTTTAATGCAAAACATGGTATTTTATTCCCCTGTTTCAGACGCCGTTTTTCGACTGATTTTCTTTAAACTTGGTAAGTGCTTAGTTAAATATTATGGCAGTAATACCTCGAAATTTTGAAAATTTAACAAACATTACTAAGGAAAATCGAGTTACTTTGCAACGTCACAGAGAGTAATATTTGTTGAATTTGAAAAACTTCGAGGTATGAGGGGCATAATATAACTTCATAATATAATTCAACTAAACACTTACATAGTTTAAAGAAAGTCGATTGAAAAACGTCGTCCGAAACAGGGGAATAAAATACCATGTTTTGCATTAAAAACCGTATGGTTAACATTACCGACTGCGCAACAATGGGCTAGTGGATCGTACGTGAAGATGACTCTTGATGTGACCAAATATTGAAATGACTTAATATGATACCAATACGATAAAAATCGTATCCGTAACAACATTGCTTCATCCATTATTTTATCAACAGTGCATTATTACATCTGAGTTGCTTGACTATACTAAGGGTAGAAACATTGCAATAGGACGCTAATTTTCTGGCAGAGCAGAAAGCCAGTCTTTAAACTTTGCGAATTAACTTATTGTTTGTTCAATTGATGTAAGTTCGTTTGGAAATAATAAACATTAAAAAAATTACCGATTGATTGTTTCTGAAAGAGGGTAAGAAATTTGTAATAAACTGGAAGGAATAATTTTATTACTTATGATATCCAGCCGCATTATTATTTTTAATGTTCATAATAAGTTCATAAACCTCGTTGGTTCAGTGGGATTCAACCGGAATCCAAGTTTTCAAACGGAACAGCTGGGATGGGCGATTGGGGCTTTTCCAAAACCATCGAGTTTAGCGAAATTAGTTACAGAACCCCATACACAGAATATTGCTTATAATAAATTTTGTGACGCGATTTAAGTTCTGTATAAAAATAATGCTAAACATATAGAGCGTTACTTTTGATTGGAGTTGAAATCCCGCTTCTTCTTACCTCTCACGCCAAAAGTGGTAAACATAATTAATTATGTTTTCCTACGTCCGTCCGAGAAAGCAGTTGTTTACGCACTCGATAGGCGTCGCAAAACAGGTGATTGCCTTATTTATTTTACTTTGCGCATTCTAAATTTACTTTGCACACCTCAGTGTTTAAACATCAGAACACAAAAAAGTATGCATTTAGCCAGTAAGAAAACATTGTTTAGTCAGGAATTAAGTTGTCAACACTGGATATAAACATCTGACCTGTTGTCCTTGTGGTCGTTTTCGATTGAATCAACATTAACGTAACCTACAAACCATCTTGTAACAAACATTCTAACCATTCACGTAACGTCCAATCGAGACCAAATTTGGTAGAGATGTGTAATCCTACCTTCATTTGGATGAGTTCGTAAACCAGACATATTGACCTACCGGAAGGGGTACTTTTGGGGGTTCTTGTACCCCAAAACTTAGTTTTTTCATTTGTGATATGTAATTTTAAAAAATTTTAAATATTGATTTTCACCACTGGATTTAGCTAAAAAAAACACACAATGTAGTATTCTGAAGTTTTGCTCTTTCTCAATTGGTTACAGAGATATTAAAAAGTCTAAAGACAGTACATTGTCTTTTTGGGCTCCAATGTTAATCTTATGGAGAATAAGGATGTGTTAATATTTCACTTATTAACCAATATTTTTGAATGAAACTTTGTATTTAGCTTCATTTGGTTGAGATTCAACAGTTTATTTAAAAAATCTTGGTTTTTGTACTTATCATGGCAGTATACCTGCATACTCTTCCCCTATATTTATCATAAGGAGAATAGACATAGATTTCCGTATTTTTGATCTCATAATGAAATTTTGTTTGCAGGTTCATCTGGTCAAAATTAATATTACTAATTTGGAAATTCACTAAGTACGCAGGTGTGCTGAGACTTGGGGTATTTACTATACTAGCTTACTGGCTCTGTTAGATATTAGCGTTTTACTTTTGTCAAGTACAAACAGAGCTACAAGTTTCGTTGTTGATCGTGTGTGCAATGGTTCTCTTTGGTTTAACAGTTTCTGACGCGGTGCGCAATGGTTCTTTTCCCCGACTATTATTTTCTAAGCGTCTTTTGAGATATCTTCACTTTTATTCAGTCGTTTGTAGAACGATGCTATTTAGCGGCCTATGTTATAACTGTTGACATATCTTCATGTAATGTTTTTAAAATTCAATTAAACATTCTGTTTTATTATTTTTTAACGAGTTCTTTTTATTTATGTGAAGAGACTCGTATACCTACCTTTAGTCAACCATGGTTTTACCACATTTGTATTAAGTTTGCCTTTATTCATTAAGAGACATGCATGTAAATAATTATGGACATCAAAGCCTAGCAAAGAGGAAGAAATTTTTGAAGGGGCAATTGAACAAATGTTCTTCTTTCATTGTGGAGACATTTTTTTAGAAGTTTTGTTTTATTTTCATATTAATCTCATATTAAAAATTTTTGGTTGTAAGGAATTGTTGAAGTTTTTGTTGTTAAAAAGGCTATGATAAATTTGTTCCTTTTTTTCTAATTAAAGTCTGAGAAGAGACCAAAGACTGAAATATATTTTGCTGTGCTATTTTAAGTGTACAGGGTAGTTTTGCTTTAGACTAAAGAAAGTATTATTTTGTTAGAGTTTAATTTGAAGTTAAACTTTAACTTTTTTTATTTCGGTACGAAAGGGGAGGATGTAACGTGCTTTTCCCTTTGTCTCATATCCTTCCCGTTGTCTTGTCCCGCGACCGTTCCCCGATCCGGCGTCGCCTTACCCAGGCTGGCGTCACCTCCCGTAACGTCCCGCGACCGTTCCCCGATCCGGCGTCGCCTCCCGTAACGTCCCACGACCGTTCCCCGATCCGGCGTCGCCTCCCGTAACGTCTCACGACCTTTCACCGATCCGGCGTTGCCTTACACAGGCTGGTGTTGTCTCCCATACCACGACCGTTCCCCGATCCGGCGTCGCCTCCCGTAGCGTCCAAAACCCGTTCCCCGATAAGGCGTCGCCTTACCCAGGCTGGTGTCGCCTCCCGTAACATCCCACGATTCCCCGATCTGGCGTCGCATTTCTACGTCCACCTAGAGCGATCCTAGCACACTTACGTCCTGCTAGAGTGATCCTAGCACACTTACGTCCTGCTAGAGTGATCCTAGCACATCTACGTCCTGCTACAGAGATCCTAGCACCTCTACGTCCTGCTAGAGCGATCCTAGCACCTCTAGGTCCTGCTAGAGCAATACTAGCACCCTTGCGTCCTGCTAGAGCGATCGTAGCACCTCTACGTCCTGGTAGAGTGATTGTAGCACCTCTACATCCTGGTAGAGTGATCCTATCTGCTAGTGTAATACATAGCAATAGAAAGTATCCTGCTAGTGAGAATTTTAGCATTAATTATCCCCTGCTATCGAAACCCTAGCACACCCGAAGCGGCAATGATGAACTACTGAAGGATTATGGAGTCGTTCATTGAAACCTTTTTTAAGGTTATATTCTGAGCCGTTAATCCTTTCTCCCTTGTTATCCCACGACCCCTGGAATTCAACCCAGCATCCACCGAGTAATCCAGGCAAACAATTTGTTTTAGCTGCACGTTCCCCAACGAATCACTACACGACCAAGTGACGTCACAGGTTGAGCTTCTGCATGTTCTCGTCACTCATCTTGTATTTATTCAAAGTCTTTGTAAAATAGTATTACAGAAGAAAATGAAAAATAAATCAATTTCTCTAGTATGTGTTTTTGTCGATTTTTATTTTATTCATACGGACGCAGTGAAAACAAATAATGTTAAATTTTTTAAATAACCACTTCGTTTAGTGTACGGTAATCTACGCGCCGTTGAAGACATTGAAGGACAAAAATGTTTTGGTTTTGTTTAACGATAAGAAACTAAAATTTAAAATTATAATTCTGCATAACATGTGCCACGTTCCGAAATTAGGTTTCACATTATGAAAACACTTGCTCATTATGAAAAACCCACACTCCTTCTGATGGCCTAAATACCCATTGTCAATGCATAAATGCAAATAAAACACTCACACTATGAATTAAAAAGTGAAAATATTTCAAATAATGATGACTTTAATGCCTGTACCACTGCAAAGTCGATGCGAGTTGGTTCGGCCGATCCGCGTCAGCAAATCACACACTCAGTAGAAATACTTTGCACAATACTGCATATTTCCCCAGAGTCATATGTTTGTAGGATTTATTCATTTCTTTCCACGTTTTGTTGGTTTGTTTGCTTTAGAATTTCTGTAAAAATGACAATATATAATGATGAATACTGTGAAACAACAGACATTATTATTAATTAAATTATAAATTTTATTTGATTAAATCCAATTTCATATTCTTTTTATTTTATATTTATAAAAGTTCATTAGTTTGGAAAAAGCTAATTATAATTGGTATTGAACTGTGGTTTATCTCATTATCAATGGAAGATAATTCAAACAACAGAAAAGTAGAATGGTGATTGTATAAAACATCACCATGGAAAAAATAGCCTTTAACAGTAGCCTCTTCAAAAGAGCGTTAACTTAAGAGTTCTGCAATATCTCATCAATAATAAAGTTGGTAAGCTAAATTTTGCAAAAATTATCATACCATTATCTTTACAGGTTAAGCAAAGAGGAATATTGATTGACAAATCTGTCTGATTTTGAGTAAATACGGCCAGGTCTCATCCATGATTTAGTCTATAAAATTATTTTACTATCCAAAAAATATAGGTTTACAGTGTGAAATATATTCTTCATTTGTCTTTAAACTAGTAACCTTCTTTTTTAAAACTAATACATTATTGATATAAAAACTATTTTCCCAAGTGATGGTTCCATAACATAACACAGATTGAAAGAATGCAAAACAAACATATTTCTATTAATTAACAAGCAGGGTAAGAATAACACTTGAAGTAAGTAGATTCCCTTTTCATAAACCAAAATATTTCATTAAAAAATCAATAAAAAATAAGTTTATCAATCAATTAATATCACAAACAATTTTACATAGCTATGAGATATTCATTTAAAAAACTAGAAACAAGCGCATTTTTAAATTGGATTTGTTTTAGATTTCTTAATATTTTTCTTTACACAAATTTCTGCACAAAGGAGGTATACACCTTTATCTTATCAATTATTTTTCAAACTTGTATTTTCTAAGTGCTATTTAAAAAACTTAAGTCTGAGAACTTCAGCGTCTTCCAAGTTGAACGGAGATGTCTGTGGTTTTCACAACAAAGTTCTAACTAACTACTAATTGTCTTCTACCAAGTTTCACAAACTTTATTCACTATTATCTTGTTTCACCTCTAAAAATCAAAGAAACTACGAAGAATGTTCTATTCTTAAATTATTTCAATAATTTCTCGTTTCGTGACAAAAGAATAAAGAGTAATATAAAAGTTAAAGTTAATGACATTTAAATGTTTAAGAAACTAACTATACTTAACGTAAACTACCTTCAGGTAAATTAAATGTTACATTAAATTTAATATACAAGGAAGTTGTTCATATCAAATAATTTTTCTTCTTGCGGTGGGCGGGGGAGGGGGTAATTTTGTACTGATTTTGAATTTTCAATAGAAAGATTATTTTATAAATTGAGAATCAATTTGAATTATTTTGTTTTGTGGGATTGCACACGTTCATTTTTGATATTGAAGAAACAAACTATTCAATGATTTCTCATTAAAACCAATGATCTCTAGTAAGTAGAAGAAAAATTAAACACACTAGTGGCTTATAGAGGCAAAATCCCCTAATAATATAATTAAAACTATGCAGACGATAGTTGACTACCAGTACTTTAAAACAATTTTCAGAGGATTTAATTTTTATTGACGATATTTTAGCAATATCGTTTACATAGGGTTCATCGTTTACATCAAACAGACATCGCACTCATAGAAGAGTCCGTGCAATTTTCGTGGGCCCATCCTTTACAAATTCTACACTGGATCCAATCCTCTTCAAAAGTTTCATCACATATGATGCAGTGAGTCACGACACTTCTAGTGTTTTCATCGTCAAATTTTAATTTTTTCCTCACATTTTCGTTGGGTTCTTTCATTTCAGTTAAACTATCTGATCCAATTTTTCTTTTGGTCTTAGGCCTACGTTTGACTACCCCTACATTCTTTTTTGAGGTCTGCTTTATTTTATTTTGTTTTTTTAATTTAAGTTTTTCTTCCATGAGTTTCCTTTTGGCTTCAGAAGCTTTCTTCCTCTCTTCCTGCTCTTCTTTCTTCTCTTCCAGTTGTTTTTTGTAAGGAGTTGATGTCAAAATTTCACTCTTCTCTCCAAGATTCTGCCTTGAAATAAATCTAGTAGAAGCATGACAGGGTAGAGGGGAAATAACCTCTAGAATCTTTTGAGTCTGAGATATTTTAGGGGACTCAATTGTTTGACCATGATTAGAGGCAAGCAAGGGAGCTGGTGAAAATAGGCCAATGATAGATGAGGGACTAGAGGGACCAGATGAGGGACCTTGTGAAGCAGTGGCAGTAGATGAGGGACCTTGTGAAGCTGTGGTATCAGATGAGGGACCTTGTGATGCTGTGGCAGTAGATGAAGGACCTTGTGAAGCTGTGGCAGTAGGTGAGGGACCTTGTGAAGCTGTGGCAGTAGGTAAGGGACCTTGTGAAGCTGTGGCAGTAGATGAAGGACTTGTGATGCTGTGGCAGTAGATGAGGGTCCTTGTGATGCTGTGGCAGTAGATGAAGGACCTTGTGAAGCTGTGGCAGTAGATGAGGGACCTTGTGATGCTGTGGCAGTAGATGAGGGACCTTGTGATGCTGTGGCAGTAGATGAAGGACCTTGTGAAGCTGTGGCAGTAGATGAGGGACCTTGTGAAGCTGTGGCAGTAGGTGAGGGACCTTGTGAAGCTGTGGCAGTAGGTAAGGGACCTTGTGAAGCTGTGGCAGTAGGTGAGGGACCTTGTGAAGCTGTGGCAGTAGGTAAGGGACCTTGTGAAGCTGTGGCAGTAGATGAAGGACCTTGTGAAGCTGTGGCAGTAGATGAGGGTCCTTGTGATGCTGTGGCAGTAGATGAAGGACCTTGTGAAGCTGTGGCAGTAGATGAGGGTCCTTGTGATGCTGTGGCAGTAGATGAAGGACCTTGTGAAGCTGTGGCAGTAGATGAGGGTCCTTGTGATGCTGTGGCAGTAGATGAAGGACCTTGTGAAGCTGTGGCAGTAGATGAGGGACCTTGTGATGCTGTGGCAGTAGATGAAGGACCTTGTGAAGCTGTGGCAGTAGGTGAGAGACCTTGTGAAGCTGTGGAAGTGCGTGAGGGACCTTGTGAAGCTGAGGCAGTAGGTGAGGGACCTTGTGAAGCTGTGGCAGTACATGAGGGACCTGTTGAAGCTGTGGCAGCAGATGAGGGGCCTGGCCCAGAACTGTCAGTGAGGGTGTCAGAAATGAGTGAGGTGTCAGTTGATTCGTTGTTTTTGTTCAGTGAAGGGGCGTAATCTATGTCACTGAAAATGTTTGGATTTAGGGGAAAAATGCCTGTGCATTGAAAGCCAGATTGAGCCAACTCCATCCTGCAAATCCTTGAGAAAGCTGAGCTAACTAAACCTCCTACGTCCTTCAAGATTATCTTAATGTTAGGATATCGTCGCATCCAGTGAGAACATGCCTCGTGATAAGCATTTTTGAAAGGTTTCATGATAGCTCTATCCAGTGGCTGGAGTTTGTGGGAGGTGTGCGGAGGTAGACTTAACATATGAATGTGGTGTTTCTTTGCAAACGTTATGACCTCTAAGTCCTTGTGACTCGAGTGGCCATCCACAATTAGTAATGCAGGGGATGCCTCAGTTGGATTTACTCGTTCTACAAACAAATCAAGCCACTTAAGGAAACCATCCTTGGAGATCCATCCACTTGGTTGGGCATCAAAAACACTCCCTTCTGGAGCATCTTTTTTCAGATCATTGTCCAGTCGAACACGGGGGAAGACAAACAGTGGTGGGATAAACAAATCCCCTGCAGCATTAATTGAGAGAAGAAGTGTGACATTCCTGCCTCTCTCACCAGAGGTCAATTTTCCAACTTGCTTTTTACCTTTAACTGACACCACTTTCAACTTGTTGGTATGAACAGCTGTTACACCCGTTTCATCGGCGTTAAAAATCTTAGAGGCACTAAACTTGTACTTGCCCATCAACTCAGAAAGTTTGACAAAAAATCGGTCAACTTGTTCTTTGCTAAAACCCGCTGCTCTCTGTAAACTTGTTGATTCCGCTGTCCTTAGTCGCAGATCTGGATGTCTTTTCATAAAATCATAGAAGAAGTCTTTTCCTGCCATAGATTTTTCTTTATTGAACCTATGTTTTATTTTCATTTTCTCAGCAAATTGATAAACAAGCTTCAAAAAAACTCTCCCTTGCTTAGTGGCATTAGCTGACTATCTAGAGATTTAATGTGAGTGTAGAGTAATTCCACCTGCTCATCATTGAAAGTTCTAGAAAAATATTTACGGTTTCCCAGTTTCGGTTTAATTTCTACCTCATCCCCCTTTGAAAAGGACTTTAGCCGGTCACCAAGTGTACTTTTTGGGACTGAAAAACGCTCACTAGCTTCTCGAATTGCCATTTCTTTTAAACGAACTTTTTCTACAGCCATCTTCATATTCTCTTCACTCCAAGTTTGCCTCACTTTCCCCATTTTGCCTGTAAAATGAGACAAATCCTTCAAAATTTTATTTTAGTCTGCCGTGATTGTTGTCCGATACAACCCGCAATGTGTTTGTCCGATACAACCCGACTGACGCGTGAAGACAATTCAATTGTCAAAACCTTACTAGTAGGCCTAAACGGATTTACCATCTTAAACCTATAATTAAATAGCCCTTTTTGCTAATAATAACCTTATAATAGAATTATACTTACTTTCAAGCTGGTCAGAGAACTCCAAACTTATCTTCGTACATGAAATTAGCCTTTCAAAACAGAAAAAGGCACCTGCACAACCGTACACAAACTCAGTGCGAAACAAGATGGCGTAACCTCCCTCCTGCCTTCCCTGCCGAGGCAGCGGTGAGCTTGATTGGTGCTGCTCCTTGCGGGAAACATACGAAACTACACATGTCCGATATTACCCGCCTTCCGATACTAGACGACTTTCCCCTAGACCATAAAAGCATTTTTTACAATCTTGAAACACACGTCATGAATGAATGATTGACACTATACCTTTTTCAACCATTTATTTATCTTGTTTAAGTCCATAAGATGAAATAGTATTTTCGTTCCTGTGCATCTTTACTTTAGCATCTGCCGTGTAACATAAAAGTCAGTAACTTAGTTACCTATTACAATTTTTGTTAGAGATAAAAGATGTAAGAAATATTAAATAGTTTAATGAAATGAATGTATAGCATGGTAGAAATAAAACTAAAATTAGAGTATAATTCATTTTACTTCAAGTTCGAGATAATAACATTGAATAGGGGTTTAGGAGAGATTCTTTGTAAATGAGCCAGTTTTCTTGTAGAAATCAGAGTTATTAATCGGCTAAGCGTGCTCACAAGGGTTTGCTCTGAGTCAAGCTGTTGAACAAAGGTTTGTATTGATGAGGTCTTTATCAAGGAGCTGTTAATGTCGTTAGTTCCAAAGACCGCCAGAGGTCGAGGATATCGTTTAATCCATTAAATCTCTGGATATCAAGATAAACTAAGAACATATATATTTCAAATTAGAAGAACAAAGTTACCAACTCGGCATAATTTATTCAATAAAAATACAAAAGCTGAAAATAACGGAAGCATTTATTAAATATAATATACGCCTAGGAATTTATACGGTCGGACTAACTTGTCTTCTCAAGGTATCTAACTGTCGAAATTCTTAGGAAAAGTAGGTAATCCTATTGAAACAGTAAGTTTGAAGTAGTAAACTACTTTTTATATTAGTATATTTGTGTTGAGTCATTACTCTATGATTAAAACTAATTTCCAACCTAATCTATTCGTTCTGATCCCTAAAAATATGGAGGAGAGTAGCAAACTTTGAATTACAATAATAAAAGTGTGTTGGTATACTTTACGACACCTGATATACTTCTCCAGGTTCACCTGGTGCGTTTTTACTAACTTTGTTATGTTCAAGGTATTTCTTCCACCTTAAGACAGGATCAGATTCCAGATCCCGAAACGTCGAGAATTTGTAATTTACTAATCAGTGATGAAAAATGTCCGCAATAATTTACTAAACAACTTTACCACAACTGTAATACACACTAAAATGATCTTTTATTTATTGAACATTCTCAGAATAAACAGTTTACTATTTTCCGCAACTTATAAAAACTTGTTACACACAAAAATAAGTACTTATTTGTTTATCTTGACAAAATCACAATCATCACACTCACCCCTACAGTCATACTCACCTTAAAATACGCCAAAGTGCGTCGGTGTTTAAAATGAAGTCTCTAAAGTCTCTCTAAAGTCTCATCTGTATTAGTAAGGAAAACGCAACAATAACAGTGCCACAGACACACTCCAGAGCAATTGTGGGGATCAAGTGCAAATCTGTTCTCATCTTTTTCCTGGAATGATTACTTCAAGTCCGCAGGCCTAGTGTTGGTTCCATTTTCATGAATACATTTCCCTTTTTGTTATATTTCCAGTCTTTTATTGTGAGACCGTTCACAGATTGCATTGAATTTCCACACTCCTTTTACTTCAACAATTTTCCGTAATAGTATATTTTTATTTTAAACATATATCAACAATAGCAGTTTGCAACAATGTCATTCAAACTGTCTATCTAAAATTAATGGAATATTTAGATATTTAATCTACCTTACTAATTCCGTAAGTAATTTCTTGTGAGCAGCAAAACTCTTTTATTTAAAAACCGATTTTGATGATTGAGGTGTCAAATTAAAGGGAATTCTCTGTAGACGTAACTGAATAATTTTAGTCACCCTCAATTCGATGTAATTTGCCCTAAAGTTTCCATATATTTTAAATAAAAGATAAAATTTAGCAAGTTTACGTAACATATGATTCATTTCATGAAAACAAGCTGTCTTTTACAAATTGGGAATAGTCAAACGTTTACTAAAACCATTGACTATGTACACTAACGTGAGTGTACATAGTCAATGCTAAAACAGTATTGAGCTAAACATTTTTATTTTTTATTTATTGTTAATTAAGTTTACTCTTCAACTTTCTGTTTTTTGGTAAAGACGAATAAAAAGTTAATTTAAATGATTTAATGAAATTAAAATGTAGTTAATATTATTAACTCGAAACGACTAGTTATGTACTATGAATGTAATGCATATTAGAAATTTTAGATATTTTTTCATAATACAAACATCAAATCTTTACAAATTTTATTATTTGTCCGCCATATTGGAAATGATTTTATTTATGCGTAAATGACAGTTTTATTAGTAAAATGTTCTTAAAACATAATTGTCAAGTTTTTTATTCTGAAGTATTTTTTATTTTACTGAATGGTTTAGGAGATATAGGCAATTAAATTTTGTCCTATGTTATTCTTAAGGGACTAAAATTCTCTTCAGTATGCTGAAGCTCCCTAACTGTTAAGTTTAAAGATTAATGTCAAAGAATAAAACAGTCTAAAAACACGTGTACAATGAAAAAATAACATAAAATTGGGGGTTCGTATTAACAAATTTTTAGTTGCCCCCTGAAACCCCATTTTCGGTGGGGGGAGGGGGTTTAATTTTTTGATGTTCTAAAATACTCGTCCTTTGGTCATTGAAACCTCTCCAAAAGTTAATCCAATTATTTGCACCCGTAAAAATTTAATAAAGGGGATGTGGGACTTTTGGGACACACGGTATTTATATTCATAATTATTTAAAAACAAAAACTTTACAATAAAAATAATTAATATTACATGAAAGGTTATATTAATTAATGTAAAATAATATTGACAAAAGTAAGATAACATTTAGCTTAGCAAGTATGCGGTGCAGGAATGTGGTCGGTAAATGATCCTCAAAGCATGTCAGCGCCCGGCCCACACGACCAAGCTTTTCATTGCCCAGAATTTTAATAAGGGCCGCTCATTTACACAGAGAGCCTTTTACTTCGGATCAAGTCATTACAGTAAGTTCAACGTTGGGTTATGTGTTATTATTTGATTATTAGGATTTTTTATTTTCTCGCACACTAATACAATTTTTACTCAGTAATAGCGTATTGTACAAAAATCTTTGTCTGCTTAGTTTGTGTAATATTTGTAAATTCCTATTATATTGCACTGTTGTAGCATATTAGATTAATTGTTATTAAAAAGTAGTTTTGCTACTTTATCTTTATTATTTGAGTTGGTTATTGTGGTGTAATAATTTAGCTTCAAGCAAAATTTTTCATAAAAAAGGAAACGTCTAGTTTCTGTTTAGATTTAATACTATTCAATTAAATTTTTTGTAATGGTTAAAACATTGGTAATATATGATACCCACTATGGAATTGAATAATAAGTCAAAATGCCATCAGAAACCGATAGTATAATTTTTACTCAATTCGAATTTCAATAATCCGAATTAAAAAATATCTGCTATGATGTGAAATCCTTGTATGAAATACACGAAAGTATTGTTTTATTAAACTTTATTTAAAACGCAGTTTGCTATAAAGAGATGTAGAATATCCATTATAATTCTAAAATGTTTTCCTTAAACTTCTAATTTGTTTTTAAAAATCTGCTTCCGTAAGAGCTTAAATTTTAATAGATAATGGAGCTTAAATTGAATGGATTACTCTACTATTACTTTACTCGAATCTGATTTAAAAATTGACACATATTTTTCATGTGATAACAGCCATTGTTTGAGGATACAAAACATCAAACTTATTATCAAACCCCACACAAACTCACCCGTATCGTAGAGAACTTTACTTTGAATAGAAGTTTCATCTTCTGCAACTAAAACAATAGAGAGAGTATTCTTCACTGTTGAATGTTAACGTCGTGTATAATTCCATTAAAAAACGATGATACATATTAGATTTCAAACTAATTTAAAAGCCGATCAAACAGTACAAAACACGTTTGCATCATTTTTATTATTTCGGGAGGAATTAAAATTATCTTATGATATTTTCTATAGAAAGATTAATTAGACTCCATTCAAATTCGCAGTATGCAAATGCAAAAATCATGGTAGGGATCTAAAATAAAATTATTTGTTAAAACCACACGCGATGTCTGCAATTTTTATTGTTAAATATGAATTTAACTAGTTTAATGAAATTTTTACCGGAGTAATGCTATTTTAGTCTGGAGAAAATTAATAATTAATGCTTTACCTCATTGAAAAACATATTATATTTTTTTATCTAACTTTTTTGCTGCGTCAGTGGCATTGGCATTTCAGTGTCTAAACGCTTTGAGGGAAAGCAGTCCAACCCTACAAGTTAAAACCAACCCAGTTTTACGGAAACATATTTAACTAGTTCTAAGGTGGAATTACTATATAATACTAATTGGCTTGGGATGCATTGGGAAATGAGTTATTTGGATCTGCTGCGTATTAATTATGTCTAAACCCTCGGGTAGCCAATGGCAACTTATTATGAAGCTCTTAGCACAAACGACGGAATTTTTGCCCCTTCTTGTCGACAAACCTATTATTCTAGCCAAAACTAGATGCTTAGTGCGCAGTCCCTCAAACAATTTTGTTGTTTCGACTCTGTTAATTTCAATATTGTATCAAAGTATGAAATAATTCGAGATTTAAATTACATTTTTTTTTGTTTTGAAAGATTAAATAAATTAAACAGTTACGTTATATAACGCTAAAAGTAAAACAATGATATGTTAAAATTTTCTTAATTACTCAAAACTTTAACTGCTCTAAAATAAATAAAGAAACCCCCAATAGTCTTGGCTTTGTCCGTAAAGGACTACCACTGAAATTTCGGAGTATAAATGTTGAATTGAAAAAAATACTGAAATTTATCATTACTTGTAAATAACAGGAAGTATAGAATGGAACACTTCGGTATGTAATTTACGAGTACACCAAATTATTCAAATGATGTCTGTTTACATTATATAGTATATTTTTACAGCCGAATTTTTATGCTTAACCACTTCTTCTTTACTGGCGTGAATCAACATAAAGGCAAGTTGTATGGTATGAGGAGACAGGAAAAAGTTGCACCGAGCCATAAAATAACGAAAACAGTGTTATAAAATATTTCCTTTTCCCAATACGACTTTAGCTGAACAATAGAAAGTGAATAAAGTGAAAAAGTATTGGACCAATAAAATGGAACACAAAGTAATTGCATATAAAAAAGTCTTGGAAATATATTTTGAACCTGAAATCGTTTAGCTAAATAATTTTAAAAGAAGACCAAAGATGTAGGAAGAATTTAATGCCAGCCGTTTTCCCACAAATCTATTAATGAATGTTTTCAAAATGAGAGATGAACACAATTTAGGTCAAGTTTCGGTTGTAACTAATTAAACTTATATCGATTGTTGAAAGATTTGGAACCTTCAAGTAGAAAAAAAAACAATAATAATACAAACTTTTGTTCCTCGGACAAAGTTTTACTTTGCAAGGGAATCTACAAAAGAGATTTAAATTTTTGCACTTTGTTTACAATTTTACAAATGTTCATTTAATTACAATTTTATTTTCTCTAGACTGTTTCTTTATTTTAAACTTGTTTGAAAATTTTCTTCTTTCTTCTTTCTTTTTGTTGTTTAAACCCATGAGAGGTTTAAAGAACGCAATTAATTTTTCCTTTACAAGAATGTTTATGTTTCAATACCAATGTATAAAACATTTACTGAAAGTTCAAGTTTTATACACCTTTATGACATGGTAAAAACTTTTGAATTATAGACCACTAGTAAACTGGAAAACTTTAATTCACCAGTGTGATTCTTTTGAGGTATCAGGAAGTTCATGTTTATCGTTTTTTCCACAAATTAAAAATCCTAATGCAAATCATTGAAGTAAGCAGGCAATTAAGTAGGAAGCTTGAAAACGTATCAAATTTTCATCAGCTGATATTCTATGTGCCAACAGAGCTCGGGCTACTCGGTGTTTCATCAGCTTACCAGTAATGCATGTTTTTAACTTTTACTGTATTACTGATTTCGTACACAACAAGGAAACTGTGGGTGAGTGAGTATGGATATTTTATATATAGGGAGATTGACAATTTCACGGGACACTATTTCATCTTTGTTACTCAATGAAAACTATACATAGATAAACAAAATAGCAAAAGAGAGGTAGTTTAATGATGGTTAGGTTTTGTTGAAACATTAGGCAAAAAAAAAGGATTGGTAAATTAATTAATACGACTCATGCAAAATCTTGTATTTTTAGTGATTGAGCGAAAATTGCATTAGTATGTAATGTTTAAAAATCAGGCAATATGAATCATGATAGGGATCATGATATGGGTCATCACTTCATAATGGGTAATAATTTGACGCTCTCCATAGTAAATAAAATTGTAAAACTGACCCTCAAACGTTGTAGACTAACGCAATTTTCGAACGCACCCCAGAAGAAAAGATTTTGCATTAATTGCATATAATTAATCTACAGGCAGGGGTTGCCTGATTTATACAAAACCTAACCATCATTAATGGTATTGAATTACCTGTCTTTTGCTATATTGTTTTTCAAAGTAACATAGATAGTTTCAATGGAATAAATAAAATCAAATCACAATGACTTTTCACCCAGTACAAAGAGTCTCAGGAATGGACATTTGCCCTTATTTCCTATTTTCGCTTCAGATTGTAACATAAATCTTGTCTGTTCTGCTAGGCCAATTTAACCATTGTTAATTTATAACATTAAGATAATTTCATTTTTTAAGGTAATTGGCCCTGGATCACGTGATTAACTAAAAATGGTTTATATTACCTTGTCCGTCAGTGATCCAAATTACTGGATAATTACTGGATACTGGATAAATTTGGATCACTGACGGACAAAGTAATATAAACCATTTTTAATTAAGATAATATTATAAATAACGATGCAACCGGAAATTCCGAAGCTTTGAAAGGTCCTCATTGAACAAACTGTAAACTTTGGAGCGTTAAAAATCATTCAGATTTTTCGGCTTTCAACTTTGTCGTCAAAATTTGACAGAATCTCAGCATCGTAAGTTATTATTAGCAACAAGGTTCACTTAGTGTTCTTAAATATAGACACCTGCTGTACAGTTCCTCCAGGGAACGTTTCTAACTTACAACGCGCTTACCGATAAAACAAATTATTATTTTTTATATTTCATTTTCTTTTATTTAAGTTCAAATTTTCGGCATTATCCTTCATCAGGAACACAAATAAAAAGTAAATAGAATATAAACAATGATTTTGACATTATAAATTGAACAGATGGGAGATTTTTTGAAACAATTACATTTTTGTGGTTAAGTTGTGTGGAACAAAGATTTTGAAATGTTTTATATATATATATATATATATATATATATATATATATATATATATATATATATATATATATATAAGTAGATAGTACTATGGGGTTCTTAGGACACTTTTGGAGACAATAAAAAATCAAACAAATTTCATAGTTTTTTAATACAATTATGCAATATTTTTGCCACTTTTTGGCCAATTTTTAGCTTTTGTCAAATTATCATAAAAAATATGCAATTTTAATGAAATTTTTAACAAATATGCCTAAAATCTTCTACAAAATAAAATTTTTTTAAAAACAAGTAAAATTATCACATTTTATAAGTATTTTTTTAATAAAATCAATAGTTGACTTTTCATAAGGTAATTTAAAATTTTAGTAGTATTTTTTCAATAAATTTGACTAAAATAGTAATAATATATTCTAATTAATTTCAGTAATATCATTTTTAATTATATTATATTCAAGTAATTTTTCAGATACAATAATAATATAACAATTTGTTTTACTAGTAGCTACTATATCATAATCAAAATCTGCATTAATAATAATATCATTTTTTGAACTTGAAATATTTGTTGGATTTTTTGTAGTATCAATTACATAAATTGGTCTATTTTCTAGAAATTCTGTTGGACTATAATACATTTTACTACTAATATAATAAACTTTTTTGTAATCTTGATACATTTCATACATAATTCTAAATTTTTCATTGTTTATATCAAAATTTTCCAATTCATCAGGGTAATAATGACCATTTAGTTTTACTCTTATATTTTTTACATACATACTATCAAATTTAGAAGTATCAAATAACTGATCATTTGTTCTTGATTTTTGAAATCCAATTATAATAAATTTTGGATTATAAATATTTCTATAGATATTTGTTATATCAAAACTTAAATTCTTTCCTGTAATATTTTTTTGTTCAATGCATTGCCAATGATTAAAATGAAAATTTACTTTTTCAAATTTGCTTAGTTCATTAATTAATTGAATTTTACTTGTTGTTTTGTATTCAATTATAGGAACTCTAATAAAAAATTCATCAATTGTTATTTTACCTTCAGTTGGTAATGTAGCATTATCATAAGTTCCATCAGCCTTTTTAGTTTTCCATCTAAAAATTGCATCATTATCTTCTAATCTAATAAATGTTATATTAAAACCTCCTTTGTATATTGGAATATTTACATTTTCAAAAAATCCTAATCCAAAATGAGATAAATTACCAATTGCTTCAAATTTATTTTTAAAATTTGATTCAAAACCATTATTAATTTGATTTATTTCTGATTTTGAATAAGTTATAGTACCTTTAATTGTACTTAATAGACCAGGATATTCAATTTCATCAATCAATTTATTATGTTTTCTAACTTCAATTTTTGAAAATAAAAATGGAACAAAATTATCAATTAATTTTATATTAGCACCATTATCATATGCATTTCCATCAGATTTAGTCAATTTACCAGATATATAAAATTGAAATTTAGAAGTACAAAATCCATCTCCAAAATCTATATTAAATTCAGTTTTTTTATTAGGTTCATTTAAATGTAATTTAGATAATGGATAGAAATTTTTGTATTCAGCTCTTTCAATATCATTTACATATTTTTTGTAATCAGCCATTTATTAAGGATAAATTTTTTAAATCAAAAGCTTTTTTAAAACAAGTAAAATTTTTATAATTTTATGATGTCAAATTTTATTTATGTATCAATTTCATTTTTACTTTTAAAATATTCAATTTCAGTAGCATGATCAAGTATAAATTTTGCTGGTATTTTTTTATGTTCTAAAATTAATTCCCAATTTAAGGTAAATGCATAATCATGAATGAAATATTCAGTTAAATCTTGATATTTACAAATCAAATCAATATAATCTTTTAGTTGATAATTTATGAATTCAGTAATAAAATCTATAGTTAAATTTTGATGTTGAGCAATTTTTTGCCAATTTAATTTATTTTGAAACAATCTCATCATATTAATACTCAATTCATATTTTTCAGAAATATCATCCCAATCATCTTTGTTTAATTGATTTTGGTTTCTGATAATGAATAAATCAAATGAACTGTATAGAGCCATTTATTAGGGAGAAAATTTTGTAAAACAACTTTTCTTTGAATTACAAATACAACATTTTGATTTAATTACATTTATATTTTTCAATTTTATTATCTGAATATCTTTAGAATTAGGTTTTTGTTTACATTTAAGACAATAAATCAACTCCATTTATATAAAATAATTATTGTAATTTATCTATATCATCTTTAATTAGTATTATTTCAGCATTTAATTCTTTTATGGATTCATTGACTCCATCAAATAGAAATTTTAGTTCTTTTTCTAATTTTTCTTCTAAATTTTCAACATATTTTCCAATATTAATTAAAAAGTCTGTAATTTTATTTAAATCTTTTTTAGTTTCTGAATGATCATTACCAATTTTATTAATTGAATCTAAAACTTCATCTAATTCTGATTTTATTACAACATCATATTTATTTATACTTGGTTTAACATTAACAATTCTTTTACCATTAATACTTATATAATTTTTTGATAAACCAATAGCATTTACTAGATTTTCAGTCTTTTTTACATGACTTTTAAAACTTTTACTAAAATTATTAAAAAATATATTTAATTTAGAATTTATATAATCTTCTTTAATATTAATTGGATGTTTTTTCTGTCTTCCAAACAGATCAAATATATTTTGTGAATCCATATTTATTAAGGATTAATTTATTTATTATATTATCAATTTTTTTATAATTATTTAATTCATTTAATATAAAAATACATAAATGACCACAAATTGGTGGATCATTATAATTTTGAATTTGATTAACATTATAAAATATATTATCTTTTCCTAGATATTTAACTAATTCTATTGGTGGTTTATTAACTATATTTCCATATGAATCAAAATAATATTTAATTTTATCTTTTTTATAATAACAAACCCAATGAGTTCCATTTCCATCAAATGAATCTAAATTTATAATTCCACATTCAAATTTATTAACTTTATTAGGTAATATATCTCTCATAAATACACCTCTAAAATATTTTATATTTTTACACAATTTTTCTAATTCACCTAATGTTAGTGGTTCAAAATTGTTTTATAATTTTGTTTCATATATTTTAATGTTTTTTTATCTAAACCAGATCCTTCTACATTTTTTAATTCATGATCTAACCAATTAACAAAATTTCTAAATTTAGGAATTATAGATTCTTTTACTACTTTTGCTCCCTTTCTAACATTTGGTGTATAATTTTTAACTATAGGTATATTATCAGCAAAATCTAAAATTTCTTTTAGTAATCCACCATTTTTTATTTCTTTTAATTGATTATATGAAAATTCAAATCTTAATCCTTTATTTAATTTTTTATGTTTATTTAATTTATTAATTTGTCTTTTAGATAATAATATAATATCTTTTCCATTTTCATTAAATTGATCAATATTAAATTAAATTATAACTGATCTTTTATTTTTAAATGCTAATTTTATTTTTGATTTTTGATTATCTGTCAAGTTTATATTTATTTTTTCCATTTATTAAGAAAAGAATTTATAGTTTTTTATAATATAGATTAACATAATTAATGAAAAATTTTTATTAAAATTTTAATCCTACTTCTAAACCCATACCAAATTTTCTTTTCATCCACATAGCACCTGATGTTGGTAATGCAATTAATCTTTCACCAATTCCATGATCATTTGATGTTACTATATCCCATGCTTTATCTTGTAAAATTTTATCAGCTATTTCATTTCTAGATTTTGTATCTTTATGATCTCTATAAAATAAATCATGTTCTTTAGCAGCTTTATCTAAATCATTTATTCCAGGATCACCTCTTTTTACTCTTTTATTTAATTTAGTTCCAGGCCCTAGATATTGATAACCAGGTACATGTAATTCAAAAGGTAAATTATTTATAACATCATTTAAAATACCTGATCCATCTTTTAATAATGGTGATGAAATATTTGCCAAAATTCTTTTTAAATACTTAATTCCTTCAGGTTTTTCAATTAATTCATCTAATTTATTTGATATAAAGTCTTTAATTGCTTTCTTTTCATTTAAAAAATTATTATTACCAGCTTTTTCTTGTGCATATATATAATTAATAATATTATCTAATTTATTTAAATCATCTATAAATCTATATTCAATTTTATTTTCTGTATATTGTCTGATTCCTGAACCTTCAATTTCCCCTTTTAATTCCCAAATATGTTTAATTAAATTAATATATTTATCACCTTTACTAGATTTTGGTTTTTTACTATTTGGATCATTATTTTTATAAATTGAATTAGTTTCCCATAAAATCTTTGAATAATTATTTAAATCATCTTGTGTATATAAATTATTATCTGGTTTCTTTTCATAAGTTAACAATCTCCATAATCCATGTGTTCCATTATATTTTTTATCATCAATTATTAAATCATCATTATCAATTACAGTTATTTTATCACCAATCATAAATGATTTTTTATGTTTATTCCAATATAAACCAAATTTATCATCTTTTGTTCTTGGTAAATATTTTTGTGCTAATGGACCAATAATTTTATCTAATGTTTGAGGTGAAATTAAATTTGGGTCAATAAATGTCGATTCTTCTTGAATTATTGGTTGTCTGATTGGTCTAAATGGAGTACTTGAAGGTAAATTTAATTCTTCAGTTTCTGGTATTGATATATTGGCAAAATTATTAACAATAGGTACCAATTCCATAAGGTTTTTATTTTCATTTAAGACTTCACCAATTTTATTTTCAACTTTACCAATTGCTAATGTTATAGGTTCATATGCTTTTTGTTTAATTTTTTCATAATTATCTTCAATTTTAATTTGATTTTTAAATTCTTTTATTAATTTTTTCTCAATATCATCTAATTTTTTAGCTTCATTAACAGATATTTTATCCATTTATTACAAAGAAAAATTTAGGTTCAAAACAAATCATGTTAACAAAAACACAAATCATGTTTACATAAACACAAATCATATTAACACAAAACACAAATCATGTTAACACAAACACAAATTATGTTAACATAAAAACAAATCATGTTAACACAAAACACAAATCATGTTAACACAAACACAAATCATGTTAACATAAACACTAATTATGTTAAACACAATTCATTTTACTTTATTTCTGTAATTTTCATTAAATATATAAATACTAATGAAATAAATAATACTAATAAAATAAATATTCTATCAATTATTGAATCAAACATACAACAAGCCATTATCATTATTTAATATCAGAAAAATTTTTCATATATTTTCCATCATTTGATTTTTTTAAATAAATTAATAGTTAAAAATCCATAGTCTTCTTTCCAACAATCATTACAAATAGTTTTAAATTTATCAAATTTCATATCTGATCCAACAAAATTATTAATATTTTTTCATATAATGTTCATTTTGTTTAAAAATGCATAACATATTTAAATTATTTCTAATTAATTGCATATCAACTTTTGAATAACATTGTGATAAATAAATACATGATATATTTTTATGTCTACCCATTATAAAATATTCTTTAATTTTATCTTGTTTTTATAAAATACAATCATCAAAAACTACTAATGAATTTGGTTTACATTTATTTAGTGGAATCATATTATCACATGAAAAATGAGAAATTTGTTTATTAATATTTGATTCTATATTTTTACATCTTTTTTGTAATAATTTATAAGATGGTTGTTCTAATGATTTACTAAAAATATATAAATTTGAATATGGAATTAATCTTTTATAAATAAAATTTAATAATAATGTAGTTTTACCAGATCCACTTGTTCCTATAATTAATAATCTAATAGGTTGATCATTTTTATTATTTTTATCATATAATTCTAATTTTATATTATCTTTTTTTTTCTAAAAATTTTTCCATTTAAATAAGATGAAATTATTTAAAATAATTGGTCATTCATCCAAACTAGAATTAAGATTAGAACATCCAATACATTTAGATGGAAAATATAGTATTGGTTTAAGTGGATTTTATTCAGATAATTTTATATCAAATATACTAAATGATTATAAAAACTGTTATGGATATTCTATTAAAGATGAAGATGATAAAATTATAGATCAATATTTTGATATAAATAAAGGAAATTATACAATTGAAGAAATAAAAAATATTTTTATTAATAGTTTAAAAGAATTTAAAAAGAAAATTAATAAATTTGATGAAAATGATTTTATACTGAAAAATGATGGACCATATATTATAATAAAATCTCCTGTTAAAATTATAGTAACAACAATTATAATTGATTTATTAGGGTTAAATAATAAAATAATTGAACCAAATGTATTAACAAAAGGAATAAAACTACCAAAAATTAGACCTTTTGATGTTATTGAAATACATTGTAATTTAGTTGATCCTAGTTTTGAAAATCATAAAGATCATTTACATTTACATAAAGAATCAGAAATTCTATATTCATTTTATCCAAATGTTGAATATGGATCAAAAATTAGTGAAAAACCAAATGAAATTGATTATATTCCTTTAAAAAATATAAATAAAATTCAAAATATTGTAATATCTATTCAAGATAGTGATGGAAATCTAATAAATAATGAAAATATTAAAAGTATTGTATATTTAAGATTAAAACAAAATTTGTAATATAAAATTTGTCTACATAAATAATAAAAACAACAATTGATTTAATTAACAATAATTTTATATTTAATAATAAATTAATTGTATTTAATAAACAAAATAATCCTTGGTTTTAAAGGAAAAGATATTTGTAATATTTTAAAATATAAAAATTCTAGAAAAGTTTTAATTGATAATGTAAAAGAAAAATATATAAAACTTAAAAAATATCAAGTGTAACCAACAGTTACACTTACATAATGATGATAAATTAGTTTACATAAAAATTATAGGTGTCACAAATTATGACACCCTAAAAATTGATATACAAACATGTTTTCAGATGCCCTAAAACAGGGCGTCAATAAAATAGATATTAAAACAATATTTATTAATGAATCTGGTTTATATTTATTAATTTTAAAATCAAAAAAGGTAGATAAACAATAAGGATAGATGATTATAAATTAAAACTTATAGATATTTTTAGAGGGGACAATTTGTCCCCCCTATCATATAATAAACATACAAAACTTATTAAAATTAGGTAGGACCCAAAATGAGTCCCATATAAATTATAATATTTATTTTAAAAATTTTTAAAGGAGGTAACCTTATACAATAAAAACTTAAGGGTAACAAAACATTACCCTTTAAACATTCAAAAAATATTCATAATGATAATTAATTATATACAAATTTGAGACCCGTCTTAAAGACGGGTCTTATTTATAATGATAATAAAGTAAATTTTATAGATATTTTTAGGTTAGATATTCAATAAATTATTGAATATATTTAAATTTATTAAAGAAAATATTTAAAAATATACATAAAATTATAGTATAAATTCAATATCATATAGTTATAAATTATTAATATAATTTTGATCATTTTCTTTAAAACTTTCTTTAACATAATTTTTTATTATATTTATAAATGGTTCTATTATAAAATTAAACTTATAATAATATACAAAATAATTTTTATATTTAAAAAGATATATTAAAAATTTATTTGATACTTTACTTTTAAATAAATATAATTTTATATCAAAATCATTATTTATTAATTCTTTTGGAACAATTAAAATTTCCATTTATTTATAATTATTTTTATACCCCCAAGGTAATGTATCAATTTTATTTTCACAAATAAATCTTTTATCATCTCTATTACTTAAAGCTAATTTATTTATTGTAATTGTATATAGTTCATGTTTAAAACTTCTAATACAAGTCATTTCCCTATATTGTTCTTGATCATCAAATAAACATTTTTTTAAATCATCCATATGTAATGTTTTATCAACAACACTTTTCTTGATTCCTTTACATTTTACAGGATTTTTATTATTAAATTCATAACTATATAATTTTGATCTTAAACCACAATATTCTTCTAATATTTCACCATTTAGCTCATCTTTAAATTTACCAATTATTTTTTTATTCTTTTCACTATAGCATTCATGTTCTTTCTTATAATCACTTGTATCAAATTCATTAATATTTTCTTTAATAATTTTATATGGATCATTTTTAAATTCTATAAAATAACTGTCTGTGTCCATATATAATAACCTTATATTTGGATCAAACTTCTTCAATTTTTCATAATAAAATTGATACATATGTAATTTTGATAAATCAAGTACTGAAAATCCTATATAGATTGGTTTATCAAACTTAACCTTTTCTTTTATCATATGTGAAGCAATACAGTCTTTATCAAATATACTAAATGTTTTAAAATTAGGTTTTTTTGCTTGTTTTAATGAAAACTTTTCATCACCTAATTTAATATCACATCTATTTCTAACATTTTCCATAGTTTTTCCAAAAACACTATTATTCATCAATTTAAAAAAGTCTTTTTCAAAATCTGATGTTGATTTGGATCTTAATTTGGTATTTAATTCAATATTTTTTTTTCATATAATCGTCTTGATCAAATGCTATAACTCTATTAACTTTCTTTAGTTTTAATCCTTTTTGTAGATAATATTTTAAGTTTCGTGAATGAATAACATAATCTTTTTTATCAAATAATGTTGTGCAAAGTTTATTATTATAATGTTCAGGTGCTAATGGTAAATCTTTATGATCATCATATAATTCAATAGGATATTCTAAATCAAAATCTAATATGTATCCATATTCAGCATTTTCATCTAATTCTAATATTGTTTCTTCCCATTCATTTAATGTATATGTATTAGGATTCATCCATGTTATATCTTTATAAGGTAATTTTTGACTTAAAGCCCATCCATATAGATTATTTGCATCTATATATAACATATAATTTTCAGGTTTTGTTTTATCATAATTTTTTGTATATTTATTGTTTGCTTTACAATATCTAGTTATACATTGTGAAATACCACCTCTAATACCTTTTTCAATCATTAAATACATATTATAATGACTTATTAATTCTAGTTTAATTTTTGTTAATTTTAACATAGAATCCCAAGCTAATGATGGTGATGTTAGATAATGTGCTGGATCTAATTGATAATTTTTCAAACAAACAGATCTAAAATTTTCAAATATATCAGCTAATAATAATACATCCTGAATATTATACAAATCTGAATAATTACCTAATGTTTTTATTTTTAATTTATTCCAAACTTTTATATAATGTTTATAATCATCATCACTTATATTTTCATTAGTTAAACAACTATAAAATTGATCTTTATCTAATATTTTATCATAGTTTAATTTTTCGACATTATCAATAAATTCATATGGAAATACACCTTTAGAAGTTAATATTTTTAAAGTTTCATTATCATATTCAATTATATCATTTTTTTTTTATAAATTTATTTATATGCTTAAATTCTTTAAGATTTTTAGCTAATTTTTCAATTGATGTAGCCATAAATCTAAATGTATCTACAAATGAGTATTTATAAATTTTCTAGGTTTATCACCTTCAAATTCATAACCATAACCAGAATTTACAGAATAGTTTATATATTTTTCATCTGTATTGGCTAACAAATCAATTTTACCATATTTTTTAGCTAATTCTTTTATAAACAAATGTGTATCATAATTTGAACTATTATGACAGAATATAGGAATATATTGAGGGAATTTTAGATTTAAATTACAATTTAAATGTGCAGCACCCCTAAATTTTCCTGTTAAATGGCAATGATCTCTTACTTTTATTCTTTTATCATCATCAAAACCACTATTTTCACAAATATGACAAATATTAGTTTTTTGATAATTAATTTCTTCTTCATTAGTTAAATTCATAGGCTTTTTATTTTTTGAATTATATTTTTTAGCTATATATTTTGAAATTTCATCTAAATATTCAAATAATTTATTTGGTACATTTATTAATTCTTCTTCATTTTTTGCTCTATAACAAATAGGTTTATACATTTTATTAGTTACTCTAGATACTAAATAGATTGTTAATCCATATGGTATATGTTTTTGAATTTTATTTGTATATGAGCAATTTGGATTATTTTTACAATTATCAATCTTTTCTAATATACTTTCAAAATCCATATAAATTACATATGGATGTTCAAACTTTTTGTAATAGTTTTTAAAACTTACTTTTTGACCAGGAAATGGCATTATAGGTCTACAAGGTTCTAATGATTTACATATTTCTAAATGATTATTCAAGTCTTTATTTTTGTAGAAATGAGTCAAACATCATGTTTTGATAATTGAGAATATACCAACTTATTTAAATCTGTTATTAATATATAATGACAATTATTACCAATTTTATAATATAATAAATCAATTTCTAATTTTACATTATAATATTCAGATATTTGTAATGGCACTATTTTTTTCATCTTCATCAATTCTATAAATATTTATTGACATTGATGGATAGTTATATTTAGAATCAAATGATCTTTTTTCAAATAATTTAATATCTTTCAATGTTATTGGATAATCAAAACCTTTAAAAATATCATCATTTATATATTTTTGATATTGTTTAACTCTTTCAGCATGTTCGTTTGGTTTATCAATAGCACATCTAATTGCATAAATAAAACAATATTCATCTTTATTTTTAAAATTTACACAACATTTTTTATTTTTAATTTCATTTGGTAATTCTATATATGATCCAGCATTTAATGAATTATTTTTAGATAATTTTAGATTTAATTCAACACATCTTTTTAATGACCAACCAGAGCCTTTTGATGGTTGATTTAGTTGTTCTCTAACTATTAATTTCTTAAATTGATCATCAATAAAATCATCTATATTTAAAATATCTGAACTTTTTATGCAAAAATACATATTACTATTTTGAATTTCACCATTTATTAATTTTTTTTTTCATACTCACATTCTAAAGCCATCTGTCCTTTAATATTTTTAAATTTTTGTTTTTTCTATCAATTTTTTTATTTCATTTCTTTGAGTTTCTAAATAATCATTAATATCTAAATCATCATTTGAATTTGTTAAAATATAATCTTGAAAATATCCTTTTAATGACGAAGCTTCTTGAATATTTATTATATTTTCTTTTGGAATTGGTCTATTTTTAAAATAATCATTTAATAATCCAATTAATTCTCTTCTAGTTTTATTAACAATTTTAATACTATTTTTAATTGCTAAATTTTGAATATATTTAAATGATCTATATTCTAAATTATTTGGATTTTCTTTAATTTTGTTTAATCTTTTAATTAGTTCATCTCTAGATAATTTTTCATAATTTCTGACAGATAATTTTTTTGCAATTTCATTTAATTTTACTATATTAAATAATGAATAATTTGTAAGACCAAATGTTTCTTTAATATTTGTTAATTCATCTAAAGTTTTATTTTTATAATTATATATATTATTATTTTTACACCAATGTTTTAATTCAAATATTTTATTATCATATTTTTGTTTATTTAGTAAATGTTTAGTTGAATTATAATGTCTATCATAATTTTTATATAATATATTTTTATTACAATAAGGACAATTAATATTTTTATTTGTTCGTTCCATTTATTAGGGGTGAAATTCTTTATTTATTAAAAATAATTTTTACTTAGAAATAAAACTCTTAAAAATATAAGAAGTATTTCCACTTTTTACTAGGTAATTTATAGTTTAAATCATATTTTTTTAAAAAAATTTGAATTTTTTTAAAATAAGTAAAATTTTGTCTTCATTTTTTTATAATATTTTTAAATTTTCTAGTTTTGTTATATTTTTGTCATGAATTTTAGTTTCTAAATGTCTTAAATAATTATTAGTCTATTTAATATTTCTTCCACATTCACAAAATTGTGGTTTTAAAAACATTTCTCTAATACATTGTATACAAATTGTATTTTTTCTATCTTTACTATAATGATAATTATTAAAATTTGAAATATCTTTAATTTCTTTACATTTATGACATTGTTTTTCATTTAATTCAATAACTTTAATACTATCATATAATTTTTTATAATACACATCCTTACATTCTTTACAATAATAATATAACCCATCTTTAGTATTTTTGTCTTTATAAAATTTAGATATATCTTTATATAATTTACACCTTAAACATATCTTTTCCATTTATATAAAATAAAATTTACAAATTGGTATTTTTCAATTCATATTCATAAAAATTTCCAATAATATCTTCATTATTTTGATCTTTTATACTATAAGTAACTGGATTTGTATTATTAATTTTAGAAATTATAAATATTTCTCTAGACCAATTATTTTTATATTTATTAGAAAATGTTGATTTTTTATTTCCAATTCTAACTCTATCATTTATTTTAAATTTTGATTTGGTTATTATATTTGGTGGTTTATATTTAAAAACAGTATCTAATAAATCCTTTTCATTATTTTTATTTACTTCAATTGGTTTCATTTTAATTGTTGAATGATATGAATTATTATATTCTTTAACAATTTTTGGTAAAATATTTATCCATCTATAATTTTTATTAATTTCAAATTGTATTTTCAATTTTTCATTTTGTGTTCTATTATATCTTTCTATTATACTTGATTTTTCTTCATTTTCTGTATGATACAATTTAATATCATATTTATTCAATATTTCTTTAAATTCTTTATTGATAAATTCTAATCCTTTATCTGTATGTAAAAGATTAGGTGATTTATGATTAATTTTAATTGCATCCTTAATTATTTCTTCAAATGCTCTAGAAACTGTTTTTCCATCTTTTTTCTTTAATGGTTTTGACCAAACATATTTTGAGAAAGTATCTATCACATTTAACATATATTTATAACCATCATTTTCTTTTTCATAATTTTTCATTATAATTAAATCTGCTGCCTATAAATCATCAATACCTAATGTAATTATTTTTCTTTTTAGAAATTTCTTTCTAATTGGAGCATGAATTTCATTTGCTTCAATTATTTGTTCACTTTTAGTTAATTCTTTTTTAATTATAGGTTTACCTTCTTTTTTCAAAATTTTACTTTTATTTGTTTTACAAATTGAACATTTAGTAGCAATTCTATATAATCCATTTTTCATTTCAACAATTTGTGGATTAATATTTTTAGTTTTTTTCTTACATTTGTGACAATGAATTGGTTCATTCATTTATGTATAATTTTTTTTTTAATAAATGGATATGTGTTATAGATGTCATAATCAAACTAATTTTACTATTATTGGAAATTGTGTAGGATGTAATATATGTAAAAGAATTATTTATGAAAAAAAGATTAAGAGAAAAAGTAATAAGAATAAACATCTTAAACATATTTTAAGGAATTTAACCATTTTCAACCATACAAAACACAACAATTAATTAATGAATTATATATTTTATGTATTTCCAATCATTTTGAAATAACACCTAAGAATATAAAATTATTTTTAAAACAAAGGAATTGTACAAATTGGATATTTTACTATCAATTTTTAAACAAAATATACAATATTGATTTTGAATTAAATAATGAAGATAAAGAAAAATTACACTATTTTTTAATAAATATTTATGTTTTAAGAAAAGTAATATATCATACAAAAAATTATTACCTATGATTTTTAAATACTTAAATATGGATTTTTGTATAAAACCTAATTATGATAATGACTTTTTAACATATCTATCACAAACAAGTTTGTGATATTTTTTTCTATATAAATGGATCTGCTAGAAGTAATTAATAATATTGGAGAATTAAGATTTAAAGAATATAAACCATTAAAAAGTTTAAATTTAAATGAAAAATATAAAATTGAAAAATTTGAAAGAATTAAAGATAAATATGGATATACAATTATTGTTGAATTAGAAAAATGTAAAATACATTTACCAAAAAGATTTACTAATATAATTGATGATAAAACTATTAAAGAATTAAATAAAAAAGATTTAAATTTAATTGTCACTGCTTTTAAGACTTTTGATGATAAAGAAACTGCTTTGGTTAAATTTGAATAATTATTTTAGTATAATTGTATTGATAATACATTTTAAATCATCTTGTAAAAATTATAATTTTACTGGTTTTAAAAAACTTTTTATTCTGTAAACAATTTCATATAAATTCATGCATATTTGTTAAAAATTTCATTAAAATTGCATATTTTTTATGATAATTTGACAAAAGCTAAAAATTGGCCAAAAAGTGGCAAAAATATTGCATAATTGTATTAAAAAACTATGAAATTTGTTTGATTTTTGATTGTCTCCAAAAGTGTCCTAGGAACCCCATAGTACTATCTACTTATATATATATATATATATATATAACATTCCAGCCAATGGCAACTTATTATGAAACTCCCAGCACAAACGACGGAATTTCGGAACGGCGGAACGACGGGCGGATATGTATATATATATAATAAATTATCTTAAGTTTAGGCCGAATGGAGTTTTTTATTTTAGGATGAGTTGATGGGCCTGTTCAAGTTCTCTAATCCTTATATCTTGTGTGTTATTAGCCAATTTGCAAATTCCTTTTAATGAAAAACATTTTTGAAAATTTTGAGAGTGCTCTCTGGCATGAATGGCTACAGGCTTCTGTATATAAGGGTGATTTACGTCATGCCTGTGGCCATTCATGCGTACTCTTAGAGCTGTTGTGGTTTTACCAATGTAATCCTTTGGGCAGTTGTTACAGGAAAGTTGATATATTTCATTGGTAGATTCACAGTTGATGTTACCTTGAATTCTGTAGGATTTATTTGTTTGGCTACTTGTGCAAGTTTTAGAGGTAAGAATGAAATTGCAAGTGGCACAACGGGATTTTTTACAAGGATAACAGCCAGGAACATTGTGACTAGGGGCAGTAAAGGAAGGCAATTTAGGTTTCGAAAGGATATTTTTTAAATTAGGAGATTTTTTGAAAATCAGCCGGGGGGGGTTTAGAAAACAAATCATGTGTTAAAGGAGAGCTCAAGAGGATACTGTGAGCCACTTTCAAAATATTTGTTGTCTTGTATAATCCAGGAAAGTAATGAGTGACAAATTTTGGATCATTACTACCACCACCGTAATATGGTTTTCCCAACAAAAGAAATTCACTTAAAAGCCCACAATTAAAAGTAGCTCTAAGGAGCAATGTCACCCTTATTAAATATAACAACCAATACATATTATGTGCAAAATTTTATTTCCTAATGTTTATTAATTTACAAAATCTAGCTGTCTTTAACGGTTCAAAAGATATTCAGAAAAACTTATAAAACTACAGCCGCCATTTTGAAAAATTGTCATAGCAGGCGAGCGCAGCGTTGGGGAGTGGTAGACTTTTCACCACTGTTTTTCTCAGGTATAAACTATTTGGCCGATTCTTTACATGAGAATCGGTCAAAATATATTAGTTTGCAATTACTTCAAGGTTTAGCTATTTTTCAGCTAATTTTACGAGACTATTTTACGATCATTTAAACAATCATCACTGAACGTTAATGTTAAATACTATACGTTTAATAACCTAATCCGCGGTAAAAGGCCCTCTGTGCAAATGAGCGGCTCTTATTAAAATTCTGGGTTAAGAGGCGCTTGGTTATGTAGGCGGGGCACCACCACACTCTTATTACCATTTAGCGTCAACATTCCTAGACTGAATTCTCCTGGAATGATAATTTTAATTGAAAATATATGCCTAAGATGGAATATTGTTTTTCATTTTTTATTTACAATGGACTAGATTGTGCAAATCATAAATATAAAAAATATATTTTCACATACATCACCAAACGGTATCTTATGAACAAAAACAATAACCTTCTTTACATTTTCTTTTATTTAAGTTCAAATTTTCGATATTAGCCTTCATCAGGAACACAAATAAAAAGTAAATAGAATATAAACAATGATTTTGACATTATAAAATGAACAGATGGAAGATTTTTTGAAACAATTACATTTTTGTGGTTAAGTTGTGTGGAACAAAGATTTTGAAATGTTATATATATATATATATATATATATATATATATATATATATATATATTTAATAAATTATCTTAAGTTTAGGACGAATGGAGTTTTTGATTTTAGGGCGAGTTGATGGGCCTGTTCACGTTCTCTAATCCTTCTATCTTGTGTGTTATTAGCCAATTTGCAAATTCCTTATAATAAGAAACATTTTTGTAAAATTTTGAGAGTGCTCTCTGGCATGAATGGCTACAGGCTTCTGTATATAAGGGTGATTTATGTCATGCCTGTGGCCATTCATGCGTACTCTTAGAGCTGTTGTGGTTTTACCAATGTAATCCTTTGGGCAGTTGTTACAGGAAAGTTGATATATTACATTGGTAGATTCACAATTGATGTTACCTTGAATTCTGTAGGATTTATTTGTTTGGCTACTTGTGCAAGTTTTAGAGGTAAGAATGGAATTGCAAGTGGCACAACGGGATTTTTTACAAGGATAACAGCCAGGAACATTGTGACTAGGGGCAGTAAAGGAAGGCAACTATTTATAACTAATGAACTCAGTATTTATTTATTATACACGGCATACTCCATTTTTACATAGTACTAGTATAGGTACTATTTACAGGCTGAATGCAGTTAAAAACTAACAATTAGGACTTTTATTGAATTCGGGGGAACTTTAAAGCGGGTATGGGAGTGAAGACCCTATTGAGCCTGAGTTGTTCGTTATAAAATTACTATTGTATTTTTTCAGTTTAAAATTTTATAAATGAAAACCCATATATTTTATAATTACGTAATGGAAAAACGAAAACTATTGAAAAAGACACATTGGAAGAGACGTGGGAAGAATGAGTAGCATCAAAGGGAAATGCAGTAGACAGACTCGAAAAACGTAATTGTTTGCCATAACAGAATTTTTTTAAAGTTCGATCATAAAGGGTTTAATCACATAAAATTTGGTTGACCTTTTTCAAATCGTAGTATAATTCGTAAGAAACGTAAGACTTTAAAAGTTTTAAAACTAATAGATAAATACACCCATAATCAGTAAGTGTGATTAAGAGCTCAAAGTGAGATACACAAAATTCAAAGTAGTTACTAAAAGGTCATGTTACGGTTGGAACTAATTAAACTTATATTGGTTGTTGAAAGTTTTACTGGCTTCAAGTGAAGTGATCACTCATTTAACACGCCATGACAGTTTAAAAGAGCACTCTTAACTTTTCTTCAATGAATTTTGTTGCTTTCGAACCGAGAAAATACCTGGAGCAAATTACCACGTGTTTACAACATAATAATGTACTGGAAACTGTAGACCTATGAGAACATTATTTATTTAAAACTCTTAAACAACATTTAAAAAAATATTTTCTTTAATGTCTTGTATTTTTACGAATAATATTTAAATGAACAAACAGATTTTAACTAAAATATGAAAATGCGCTTTGTTTTTTCAGCAACAACAACGGTAGTTGTTTGGATTTCCATTTTATTATAGAAGATGACAAAGGGATTACCATTAGAAATGTTGATGTAAGGATTTTTATTATTAGTTTTTTCTACGTCATTATTTAGGGAACCCAACTATTGATGGTGGAGGTGTAGTCCCCATCTAGTGCATATAATGTACCTAAACAATGGACTATTTTACACTGCTGTTTAATATTATAAGTTTGTATGTTTGAATTCCGTTAGAATACTAAAACACCAGCTAGAAAAATCGAACTAAACCAAAACAAGAAATTAAACCAGAGGGGCATCATAAAAACGATGATATGTAAATAAAAATTGACAATCCTACAACATTTAAAAATATATTATCAACGTCATTGAGGTTGACATGTCTAAATAACTTCAGAAGTGTGTCCTTAATCTTTTATGCAAAACTATCTCTTAAACCACTTAGGGCTGACTTTGATACTGAATTTTACCGGAATTTATGAATTCATGGGGTTGGAGGAGAAAAATGCTACTTTGTCTTTAGATTTAGTTAAAAGTTCCACAATTCAAGGACTATCGTACTAGAAGATGATTTTAAATGCAAAACTAGTGGCAGGTTTTTCTTTATTTTATTTTAAATCTAAGATATAATGGACTTTTTCAACATTTATAGTATTATTTAATACTATTGACTATCACATATATAAAGGTATTGTAAAAACTACCGATCGCCTAATGGTTGAAAATTCGACCAAACTTTTGGTTAATCTGGAACCAATTGTTTGAAAAATTTGTTATTCTTATAACTTAAAAATATTTTCTTTCTGATTTACTGGTATTTGTTATTACAAATAGCTGTCCAAAGGTTCAATCTATCATCTTTCCTCCAAAACATTAACATAGAAACTTTGAAAGCCTATATGGCGTAGCCCTGAGGACGGATTTGAATTATAATGGTGTCCTACTCATCTAGAGGTCACTACTTTTCTAACGGTGTACGCGGATTTCTGATACGATTCACAGGAGCTGGGGCAAAAGGAGGAAAAATACATGCTTGCCTATTAACATGTAGATAGATGAGGTAGTCAATTAAGAACTTGCGAGTTTATTCTGAATTAATTTCTGTACCAGAGCGAAATTTTACATCATTTATGAATTAAAATAAATACGCATTAACTTACTTAAACATAGTATACTACATAGAATAAAACATAAAAAATTCCAATTCCAATATGCTTCTCACACCGAACAAAATAAAAGGCGGTATAAAGGGTGTAAAAAATAAAATACAAGCTTACTCACAGAAAAATTCCAACACATTTCTCTACAGCTCATATTTAACCTAAACACATTCCATTCATGTTGAACACAAAATTCAAACCTTATAACTAATAATAATTTAAATAAATACCATTACGGTCGATTTTATTTCGTTACTAGTTAAATTTAATTCCTAATCAACTTAGTGTATTGTAAGACGAAAATTAACACCTCATTAGAATTTTCCTCACTCTTGTTCAATATAGTTTTGTGTAGTTAAAGGCATTATTCTACGAATATTTTAGTAAATTAAAGTTTCAATCAATTATCAATTATTCTTAAAAATTCTGATACAACTGTACATAACTGATTTACAAAACAGCAAAGCAAGAATCATTTAAATGAAAGAAAAGTTCGCCTTGTTTTGGCCCTCATCAATTACATTTGTTATGCGGAGTGGAAGAAGGAGCTCCTTTGATCATCGCCGCCTTGGCTGCGCAAACACTCGGCTGAAACTGCTCAGAAAATCAATTAAAGCTTAGCACCTTGTCATAATTACTACATTTTAATCTTTACACGGATAACAAATATTAAGTCGTAAAGGAAATCTTTATAAAAAAGATGTTAACATTAGACCAAACTGCTTTTTATTATTAATTATCGCTTTTGTCCTTGATTGTTTTATCGTCTTTCTACGCCATAGACATTGCTTGCGTTTTGGTTAGAACAGTACAAACCCTAGTCTGAAACATCGACAACATGTGTTTCGATAGCATCTATATATTAAGAGGCGAGCAAGATTCTTTTCCTCCTTTTGCTACGAATGTGTGCATCGAAGGAGATATCCGTGCATACCGTTAGAAAACTTTTGTAGATTAGCAGAATCCTATTATGAATCACGTATGCCCTAAGGACTTTCCACAGGCTTTCTTAGTTTCAATGCTAATATTATGGAAGAAATATCATTGATTGAATCATTAGACAGCTGTTGTAATAAGAAATGCAAGCAAATCAGGAAGAACATATGTTACAGTTATAAACTAGTTGGATCAAACTCAAGTGAAAATTTGGTCGAATAAATAAGAAAAAATTTTCGACAAGTAAGCAAACTTGAGTCATTATTTAATTGGCGAAAAATATATGATAACTGGTTCCAGAATCGAACAGGAGTCGATCTGGCGTCATCAGGATGGCCTCAGTCAGACTTCGGCTCCAATTGAAATTCTTCCACCTAAAATTTAAAACGCTAATATCAAATTATATCTTTCTAAACAAAAGTCAACCTGCTCATTTTTGACGACACACGCTGGCCGAACAACTTGGACTTCAGAAATCAAGAGGACTTCAACCTCTGGCGAAAGATAATCAATCTTAGGTTGAAGAATTTTAAATTGAGCCGACGTCATGATTATATGAAATAATGATTTATTCCTTCATTAAAAAAAATATGGTGTTGGACTCTGGGGTGGCTAATCCAGCAGTTTGATCCTTGCTAATCCTAATCTTCCTTAAGATTAAAGTTCTGTATCTCTCTTTTTCAGTCGCTTGTCTATCGCTTCTACTTCTCTTGAATCTTTTCATCCCCACGAGATATCTCACTAGAAAATCATTTGATTTTCTGACCATGCCCTTAATTTGATTTGCAGTTGATGTCGCCACCGTTAATTATCCCCAAGTTTGACCATCCTGGCAGCGTAGTGCAGCATTTACAAGTTTATAATTTCGTTCTCGTTCGAATAAAGGTATTGAATTTTAATTTTAGTGAATTTTGTCACGCGCTAATACTGTTACAGTACGTGGAACCCCGCCATTTTCATATCAAGCATCAGTATATCTAATTTTTCTTTGATGCGATTAGCTTTGTCGTTATCCGGTCTCAGAAAGAATTAGAATTGTAATTAAAATTTTGAGAAAATACTATACAGTATGGTAGATGAATAGATTTTTTTACTAAATCATCATTTTTATTTATGTGACGAGGATACCTGATTTAACACCCTCCTCCAACACACTACATTGAGTAAGCATTTAATGTGATTAGGCATAGCACTTTTTCACCATGTATTACTTTCGTGAAGTAATTCAACATAATATAGTTTTTCCAATAAAATAATTTAAAAAGTTTAAGCGATTTTCAAAATGTAATTATTGCTATTTTTTATTAAACTACATTTAATGTTATTATTCCTACATATAAATACTAGCTAATTATTGTGTTTTTTGTCCGTCTGTGCAAAATACACTATGTACGATTTTATAATTCTTAATTATTTTATGTTCAATTGTGATTAAACATTATTTTAATTAATATATAATTAGGAATAACAAATAGCTACATTGACATTACTACAGTCAAATCTATTGTTTCTAACAGATCTCTTATTATTTTTCCTCTTTAATAATTATTATTGTAAAATTTATTGTAAATATCAGGAGGAATATAATAGTTTTGTGAAATGTGATAGAAGAGATTTAGTTTGACCAAATGTTCGAGATCATAACAAGGTTATTCCCATGTAGAGCTAAAGGCGTAACAGACGTGAATTTGTAGCGTGTTTAGTCTGTAACAAGTTTATTATCGCCTGAAGCTTGTTACATATGAACAGTTTTATTAGTTTAAAAGCACATTGTAGAGGCTACACGCTATGTGTAATAAATATACTAACACATTTAAGGGGTTTTATATATCCCCTTCTTTTAGCGAATTTCCCTATAGGGAATACGCTATTACGGTAGTAGCCATGGTAAGACCTAAGCCCGGGACCATGTTACTTTTTCATTTCGAGGTCCCCAGAAGCCAAAAACAATGTTCGTTCATTTTCATATATATGTATATATATATATATCTATATATCTATATATCTATATATATATCTATATATATATATATATCTATGTGTCCGTGGTACTGATAACTTTTGAAGGGGACCTCCGATTTTGATGAAATTTGGTATGAAGGTGTATGACTAGGTCTATTTTCATGAGTTCGCGAACCAGCAAGATCGGGTTATGGGAACAGGGTTTTATGGGGTTTCAAAAGGGTCAAAAATGGGTTTTTTGCATTTTTGGAGTATAATTTTCAAAATTCAACAATTTTAACTAAAACCATTTTAAAGAGCTTAAAAAAATAAACAATTTAGTATTTTGAATTTTTAACTTGGCTTAACAGGTTACGGAGAAAAGCCAAAAATAGGTTTTCCATGTTAATCTTATGGGAAATCAACGAAACCCTGTATCTTGCTTATTTATTGGAATAACTTGATAAAATTTGGTATGTAAATTCACTTGGTAGGATTCAACTAAAAATTGCTTACAACACCCACATGGCGGCAAACCTACGTACTCACCCCTATGGGGTTTATGGGGAAAATGAAAAGAACACCATAACTTGATAATTTTTGGTATGTACATTCAATAGGGAGGATGTAACTGATATTTGCTTACAACAACCACATGGCGGCAAACCTACGTACTCACCCCTATGGGTTTTATGGGGAAAATGAAAAGAACACCATAACTTGATAATATTTGGTATGTACATTCATTAGGGAGGATGTAACTGATATTTGCTTACAATACCCATATGGCGGCAAACCTACATACTCACCCCCATGAAGTTTATGGGGAAAATTAAAAAGTGCCGAATATTGAGACAGTTTGACATTTACCTAACGTAACTATTACATTTCCTAACAAAACTAACATTTTCTAACTACATCCCAAGTCAGCAAACCTACATACCCATTCCTATGGTGTTTATGGGGAAAATACAATATCTTAAGATCGTTTGGAAATTCGCTGAGTACGCAGGTCTGCTGCGACGGGGGTATTTTAAAACCATTGAGAAACATCCATATTTTGCCATTTAGCTTAAAAATAACAGATATTATCATAAAATTTACGTTAACAATTAAAACTAAGTGTAATGTAAATAATTATATGGCAATGAAATGTAGTATATTTTACACCATGGGCCAAAATTGAGGTCATAGAAACGTTAAAAGGGCCATGAAAAAAGCTCGCGGCTGAGCTACGAACAGTATTTATACTGCACTATGACATAAATTGTACTCCTGGTTCATGCAATCTCAAAAATGCATGGATAACCAATAAACACAACATTGGACAATACCACGTATTGAATATTGCTATTTTTGCACTCTATGCCAACCAATTCACACAAAAGGTATGCACGTGAGGTAGCATCGTGTTTGCTTGACATCACGTTGGCAATAATGAAAATAGATTATTGATTCCGTTAATTCGTGTTTGCACAAGGAAAGTTTTGGGATAGTTTTGAGTTCTTCAATTCCTCGTGTTATTTAAGGTGCTCAATCAGAATCTGAGCTTTGTTAACAAAATTTCTTGACGGAACATTATCAAAAATATAAAAAATTGGAAACATTGTAATTTTTGATTATAACTCAGGAACTATAAATATTTCGTTAATAATGCATGCGATAAAAATGAAAGTACACAAAATTTGCTACAAAAATCACTCCGTATATGTTACTCTCTGCTTGACCGTTTAGGCTCAAGGGCTATTTGAAAATTGGACCTTTATTTTTAATAATGAAATTTCTCAATTTTTTATATTTTCCCCCCCTATAAACACCAAGGGAGTGTGTTCGTAGGTTTCATGCACTATGGGTTTTTTAAGCAAATTTGAGTTAAACCTTACTTAATGAATGTACATACCACTTTTTATCTGTTTTTTTTTTTATTTTCCCCATAAAAACCATGGGGGTGAGTATGTAAGTTTGCCGCCACATGGTTTTGCAAGCTTAGTCAAAAATTAAAAATACTAATTTTTTATTATTTTAGCTTCTTTAAATGGTTTAAGTTAAATTTGTTGAATTTTATAACCTAGGATCATAGAAAGCCATAAACCCATTTTTTACCCTTACGAAACCCCATAAAACTCCGTTGATATCGTAAGATCATTCTAGTTTGCATATTCAATCAAGTAAATGCTGCTTTCCACCTCTGAACCAAATTTTAACGAAATTGGAGGTTCCGTTCAAAAGTTATCGTGTTCACGGACACATATGTATACAGATATATAATATATCTATACATATATATAAATTTGAACGAACGGTGTTTTTGTCTTCTCTGGACCTCAAAACGCAAAAGTCTTCTGGGGACCCGAACTTAGGTCTTAACGTGACTACTACCTAATAAGTATTCCTTACAGGGACTCCAAATTCAAATAGCCCTATAGCCCAAACCATTCGTCGGGGAATATTATATAGGGGGTACTTTTTGTAGCAAATCTTGTCTACTTTCGGTTTAATAATATACATTATTGACGAAAAATTGATAGTTCTTGAGTTATAAGCCAAAAATTTAAAAAATAAATTTTTTTACATATTTTTCTAATGTTCCGTCAAGACATTTTGTTAACAAACCTCGGATTCAGATTCAGCACCCCAAAAACATAAAAATTGAAAAAAATCAGTAATACCCCACAATTTTCTAGATACGGGCTCATTTATATAAAAATTTACTTTATTATATTTGACTTTCTACCCTAAGGCTCTCAAACGCTATTTTATCAATTTTAATGACACAGATAACATCTGTTAACAAATTGTTGTGGTCAGAAAATTTTGTTCTGTATGGTTTGAGATAAATAGATTATGGTAAAATTTATCTTAATAAGCACATAATTTTTTTGTAAATTTGTAATATTTGATCAAATGCAACACTTGTCTTTGGAATATGTTGCTCTCGGCTGTAAAACATTGTAAAAAACTCTTTCTGTCCACTTTGTGTATGAGTACCCTAAGTTTATTCGACTACAAAACGACCCAAGCTCACAAACTTGGGTCGATAGTGTTTTTTTCAGTCGGTTCGTATTTTGCGTACTGGTAACACATCTATAAAGGGAGTACAAAAGGTCCCACATGGGATTCATATTACATGAATAATTATAGGTAATGAAATAAAACTTGAAAATCTGTTTTACAGTTTCAAACCAATTGAAGGCACTCATAGTTTTCACATGGCATAGGGATGGCCGAAGAGGAGTCAGAATAAAATTTTAACTGTGAGGATACATCAAACCTAAGGCCTTATACTGAAAGAGTTCATGAATAATCAAGAGTTCAAAATTGAAAACCGGACCGAGGACCTCAAGGATAGTTAAGGAAATATACTGTTTTCCCATTTAAATGGAAGTTATTTCTGATAGCACATTTTTTAAGGTTCAAGCCTTTTTAACTAATGTAAAATAACATTCATTTAAATGGAAAAATAGCACGTTTTCTTAACTAAGAAAGAAATTAAAGAGATACAGGATGGATGAAAATTAGAAAGTTGTAAGAAATGTAAAATATCTTTAAAATTATATGCATCTTGTAGATATTTGCGCATATGTTACTATTTGAAATTTCTAAATTATGACTGAAAACAAATTTCCAAAAGTAAATTTTTGTTTAAATTATATTATTTGTCATAATGCTTACATGTGACGTATCGTAGTAAGTCGTTTAGTTAGTAAGGATTACAAATTTAGGTGCATTGGTTACGGAAATGCAGGCTATATACCGTAACAATTTATTTTATTTTATTTATTTATTTATTTTGGAAACGGTTGAGGTAAGTTTTGTTTTCTCCAAAATGGTTATTTTTTATAAATCTTTAAAATGGTATGTAACATGTCACATGTTTACATTTCAAAATACTGAGATTTGAACATTTGACCCATAGTGTTGGGTGACTTTGAGGTCAATTAATTAAGTAAAAAATAAGTTTGTTTAAAGGTTACAGGACAAAGCGTTTGTAATCCATTTCGGACACTTACGAGATTAAACCTGTATATTGGCGTAACAAATATTTCCTAAATATCTGTAACTAACTATATTCCAACTATCCTGATTTCTATCTATCAGTCATGTTCAACACTAATTTATTTATAACCCCTTCCCCTACAAAAAAGTACGAAAAGTGCTGATAGTAATTTTGGACAACATTGATGATTTGGAAGCAGAGGGACTCGTTTCAGAAACGATTGAGCGAAGGCATTGCCTGACGACGGCCGTGCGAGTAAGGAAGGCAACATGACTGGTGTATGTGAAATGCCTACCTGGACCGCCAGGCTCTACATACGACTGCCAGCAAGACATATTTCCGTAGAAAGGAAAATACTAGTAGGTAAATGAGGTTTAATTTAATATAAACTTTTTCATACGCCTGTAGTATCTTGAGCAAACACAATTTTTCAGTTTCACAAACTAAGTTTCTGGCAGAAGATAAGGCATTAGTGAAGAAGGAGAATTCTCAATAGCCTTCAATCGTTATTATGGTTGACAAAATTAGATTAGAGTTGTGTTTTAAATTGATGAAACGCTACCTTAAATTAAAATATTTTATAACACTTTTATTTTGCATTGTGTGAAAAAAGTTAAATTTAATATGTATACATTTAATATAGTATGTAAACAGTAGTAAAAAAAGTATTTCAGTGACAATTTTAGACAGGTTTTGGATCCACTTAAGAGTACATTATTAAACTTGTCACTCAGCCAACCTCAATAGTCGTAGTTGGTAGTTAATTGCAACAAATAATCGCATGTTGCAAAACTTTGCTTTTAAAGCACAATTGTACAGTTTTATGTCTGCGTTCATCAACTATTACTGTGATCCATATTTGACTTTTGCTTAATGTAGGGTCATGTTGATGTTAGAAGAAAATTGTTTATTAAAATGTTTATGAATATTCACAATATTATTCACACATATTTATTAATTTATACTCTTTTTTTAATTGTATTTGTTTGCATCCAACAAATACATGCCTTTGCCTTTTTATCAATTCCAAATTGTGAGGCATTGCTAATATCCTCTTTTATACCAATCCAATTCTAGTGCTTTGTTATATCTAACTATTGCTAATTTTAAAATGTATATTCTGTTTGTAGCTTTGATAAATATAGTTAGTAACTTTTGTATAGTTAGTAAGTTGGAAAGTATAGTTAGTCAATTTTAATACTATCAATATAGGATTCCGTCGATACAACAATGTAGCATCTGGCGTTTGACATGAAGATAGTAAATCATCCAGCAGAACTAATTTCTTGTTGAGTATGGGAACGGGAAGAACTATAACTAACGTCACTAAATAAATTATAGGTACTTGTTGTTTGAAATAACTAACCTGGTTATTATAATTATTCTAAGTTGTGTAAATCATACGGAATAAAGTTTTTGAACACTATTGAATTAGGTTTACAAAACTGGATATGAAACCAACTGACGCCCTTTTTATTCATCATGACCACGAATTATTAAAATAAAATTATCTAGTTTGAGTAGGGTATAATTGTGTGTAAGTCAAATATGTGCCTTAGCGAGTTAGTAATTTATCCAACTCAAGGCCTAAGCTCTCACGTGAACAAACTAAATGTAAATGAGCTCTTTTAAAAGTCTACATTAACAAATGCGCCCCGAGATAACAAATTTCCATTCTAATTACAGGAAGTTAAATTAATATTTTACTACATAAATGTCCACTTACTGAAAGACAACAACCCAGTGTCTAAAATTATAACAGAGAGATATTAAGTTTTTTAATTATTATCTTTTTGTTTTAAACCATGAATATACTTATTTACAATACAGTACATATAATTGTTGTCCTATAATATGTTCTGAAAACCACCTTTAATAAGGAATTACCACCTTTTACCACATTTTACCGGTATAAAACACTTCTTTAGTACCTGGGAGGCAAGAATTTTTCTCGGTAAATTAACACAATTCGTTTGCTGTAATAATCTTTCACATAAGCCTATCCTGGATTGCTGAGTACAAATAGGCATATTTGTGTTCAAGACATTCTAATTCCGTTCGATCATCGCACCTCGACGAGCTCGTTCGCCTCGCTCACTCTTCTTCCACAGTGGTTTAACATACCCCTAGGGGATCAGCGCTCTGGTATTAATTCGTTGAACCTTGTGTTGAAACTGTAAAACATGGATTTTACTTTTTCAGTTATCATCTAGCTTTACCATCGTTAAACGCTCTTTTGATTTACAATAAATTGCATGGTAAAATAATTGAATAATTATTTTATCCTTTTTATTATCTGAATGATCATAATCACTAGTATAAAGTACGATTAAAACCTGGTAAATTATTTTCATTATAAAATCGGTTAGTAGATTAGTCAATCAGCCTACAGTGAAAATTCATAGGTTTATATTTTACTACGTGGATTGTACTTTCACAGCTGAGTTAGCTGTTTTCTGCATTTATTTTGTTTTGATTTTAACTTCATAAGACAAATTTTAAAGTTTTGGAATCAAAATTCAAGCTTGCTACGAAGTAAGATTTTTCTTAGAAAGGCCTAAACACACATCATTTTAAATCTAGAACAAAGTCATTTAGAAAGTTTAAAGATTTAAGATATCTTTGATGTTAGTCTTATTATTGTTTTATTATATTTTTCAATTTATTCATGATTAGTTATGCCCTATTTTACGCTAGGGACATATCTAGCAGTCATAATATTATGAAAATATCGGTAAAAAAAGAATTTTAAGGGCTCTAAGTCAAGCTGCCGAACAAAAGTTTGTATAGATGAGGTCATTATCAAGGAGCCGTTTATATCGTTAGCTTCAAAACCGCCAAAGGTTGGGGATAGCGTTTAATCTTTTAACGCTCTGCATCGCACGATGAACGTATATTTTAGATCAGTTAAAACAAGTTACTAATTGTTCAGTCAAAAACCCATTACAAATTAGGATATAAATGAGTAAATTTTAAAACTTAAAATGTATGTGGTAATCCTATAGTATAATTATACAGTTGTATTATGTATAATTTTAATGTGACTTCATCTAAGGTCCTAATGAATTAATGAAGTCGTGGTTAGAAGCTCGGCGAGACTATCAGAATAATAAAAGAGGACCCTTGAAAACGGGAAAAGGTTTTTATTGGTTTCCCGAAACGCCGGATTCACTTGATCTTTCTTAATTTGATTTTTCATGTGTTCATATCGCTTTTTATGTGTCGTGTGTGTTTCAAAATTTTATTTATTTTTCATAGTGACAAGTGCAAAGATCGTCGTAAAAACCAGACCACGTCATATTTTCGTAGATGTGGAAGAGCCAAAATAAGGTAAAATAATTCTGGAGTCTACCACGAATGAAAAACATGTCTTTTAAAGAAGGGATTATAAAACAGTAGTTAAGCACGCTTATTGTTACGCGAGACGGTTTGTAATGGTACAAGATACCTTGTTAATAGTTAGAAATAAATATGAAATCAATCTAAAAAATAAGTAAAAAAATTTTTAGGCATGGATATATAATTAACTGTAATGAAATTCAAGGGTGTTTCAGAAATTGTAATGCAATTTAATGATAAAATTAAATATAGAACATTTGATAACAAGTAATTTTATTTTGTGGGCGAAAAGCTAGTAAACATAAGAGGCAAACAGACATATTTTCGTGTTTCGATGTCCATTAGGACTCATCCACATTCGCTTTGAAATTTCCAATGTTATCTTTATTTGTACTAGAGTAGTGGGAAAAAGCCACACCTGGCACAGATCAGCTGCCCGCCGAGCAGCTGCCGGGGCAGCTGCCCGGGGCAGCTGGTGGCTAGATGCTGGGGCGCAGATGGCGAGAGCATATGCCCTCAATTTGAAGTAGAATTGGGCATGAATTAAAAGTTAGTTTAAAACTGAAATTCAACTGTGTTAACTAAACTCTAACAGTTGAACAAAAATTAAGAGTTAGTTCAAAACTGAAAATCAACAGTTATAACTGGGGCTTGGAAAGTATGTCAAGGTCATCCAGAGTAAGTTTTTAAAAAGTCTATCCAACTATCACCAGAAATAGTTTTAAGTTGAAGTAGTTGGTGATAGTGGGATAATTCATTCGTGCCATGGGAGAGGTGTTTCTAGTTTGAAAGTTGGCGATCGAATGAGAAGCGCCGCCTAGGGAGAGGGCTTATAAAATGGCAACCTTCCCCCACCACCCCTTCCCCCACTCCTTTAGACCAATAACCGGTCACCGACTCTATGTGGTGAAACTGAACTAAACATGGCGGTCACCATGGATAATTCTAACCTCAAACCTTAGCTCAGCTGAAGAGAATAGAGGAGCATGAAGTAGGAATTGTGGTGACAGCACTTATATGAGGAATAGTAGGGGTAAAATAAAAAAACTTGTTGAACACAGTCGATAGGTGTAACAAGTTCAAAGTTGTTGAATTGTAACATAGAATGCAAAATGTTGTAAATAACACTATCATCAACATTAACCTGCGAAGTCTTTGAAGAGTATAATGGGTTAAAACTGTACTTCTTCCTAACTCTATTTAAATTAGTTCTACACTTTGAAATTGAAGGTTTAGAAGTATTCCGTAATATGTGTTGTGTTCGCAAAAGCTTTAACTTTAAACATTGTGCAACCATCATAACTGATGTGTTACATTTAGAAGTTAAAAGAAGACTGAGATATAAAATGAAGTGTAAAAGAAATTGAAACAGAACACTATAGTAGTAATATTTGAGGTTAGAATTAACTAGACTCATTTAATGAAGTGGCTAGGAAGCCACATGCTGATGAATGGTAAATTGCATGTTAGAAGTAACGAAGTAGTCATAAAGTAAAACTAAGGAGAGGTGATGACTGTGTGGATGCAAGGCAATGAATGTTCGCGGCGCGATAAACTATCCCCCTTTTATAGAGGCAGTAATAACCCAAGCCAAATGCCGGCAGATGCCGACCAACTACCTGGTTTTATAGCGGCAATTACTCCGGGCAGCTGCCGGACAAATGGTAAGAGAAGTAGGGGGTTTTGGGGCAATGACTGGAAAGGTCAATGACCCCCCCCCCTCCCCCCCCCCCGAAAAAATGGAGCACTCCCCCCCCCTCCCCCCCCCCGAAAAAATGGAGCACCCCCCCTTCCCCCACCACTCCTTCCCCCACTCCTTCAGGCCAATGACCGGTCACCCGGTCATCGTCGGTCGCCGACTCTATGTGGTAAAACTGAACTAAACATGGCAGCTGCCATGGATAATTCTAACCTCAAACCTGCTGCGCATGCAACGAGTTCTCCGGATCGGAATAGTGACTATGCTATTGCGCATGCGCCTAGTCCTGTATTACTCACTTTAGCGCTACTGCACATGGATAATTCTAACCTCAAACCTTGGTTTTGCGTTGCTGTGCATATGCTGCTCCCCACTCCTTCGCCTTCCTTTTACACTGCTGCGAACTGGACTGGATTGAACACTGTACTGGAGTGAAACAACTTCCCCCACTACCCGAGAATCCGAGGAGCGATACGAGCCTGATCTTAGCGTTAGTCGTCAACAAACTTTCATAGCGAAAGGTTGTTGGCGACTCAGCAAGAGGTTTCAAATATATAGTAGGCCTATATATATTTGAACTTCTTAAACTATGTTGCGTTTTTTAATGCAATGTAGTATGTGTGTGTGCGTTTTAGTTGTAAGTTGCATTTAATTTAAGAAATAATTTGCGCATTGCGATGTTAGTTATAAGTTGGGTTTAGCATTAAGGTGTATTAATTTTAAGAGGTGTTTAGCATTAAGGTGTATTAATTTTAAGAATAATGATGGTATTTGGTTGTGTTGAATTATTTGGTTTTTAATAATGATGTGTTGTTAGTTTTAAGTGTTGGTACTAATAATTTATGTTGTTTTTGTGCATTTGTTTTGCCTTACAGCTAGATGTTAGGGGGTAGATTAACTGTAAATTCAGAAGTTCAGTTGAACTCCATTTAAAATAGGTGGGACATCCGCAAATTGTAGGCAGCGGACTTTTTTTGCATTTTGTTTAGGAATATGATGGGTGGGATTAGTTTGGGTGGGGTTAGAGTTGCGTTTCTGCATTAGCTGTTCCAGTTTCCCTGAAATTAATGGTTACGCTTTGATGCGGACGGGAAGTTACGCTTTGATGCGGACGGCCCAGGGACCTCCCTCGCAGAACGTAACTAGTGGGTTGGGAGTGGGAACCGCTAGGCAAACAGGGTGGTGGGAACAGTATTACTGTTCCCATCACCTTGGATCATTATAAATCTTGAATGACCTTGACCCACTTTCGGAAGGGTCAATGACCCCCCCCCCCCCCGAAAAAATGGAGCCCCCCCCCTTCACCCACTCCTTCCCCCACCTCCCGGGCCAATGACCGGTCATGACCGGCTGCTAACCCCTCTCATTTGCATACCGTTATAAAAGCCGAGCCAGCCGCGGCTAGTGTTTCATTCTGATTCCAGACGTTACGCTGCGAACTTGGAGTTATAACCATGTCTTCTCTACCGACTACTACTTCTACTACTTCTACTTCGACTTCTATTTCTACTACGGCTGTTCCTGCACCTAAGAAAACTCTTCGCCTCAAAAACCTTCCTGATTGCTACAAGAACCGACTTGCATCTCAACCTTCAACTTCTGGAGCTATTCTTCCGCCAATAAACACTTCTAGACTTCGTAGTATTTTTTCACCGCCTTCGCCTTCAACTTCGCTTTTAAACGACTCCGCACCACCATCAACTACTATGCCGCCACCGCAGAAGCCAGTTCACCACCGTCCTAATACCCCTTCCGTTGAAACCATTGTTCATCGTCTTAGCACACCCATTATCCCACTATCACCATTGCCTCCTACCCCACCACTTAGTACACCTGAAGATCATACCTATCACAAAACTGAATCCTCTCAACCTGCTACTAAATCAGCTCCTAAATCAGCTCCTAAACCAGCTTCTAAACCAGCTCCTAAACTTACTCCTAAACCTACTCCTAAACCCGCTCCTTCAGAGCAATTTCAATTATTACAAGAACGGCGTCGTAGGGCATTTAGCCGTCCCACTACTTGCCCTGAAACGCTTACTAGGGGAATTAAGAAAGGATCACCTTGTGGGAGGAAATGTGTAAAAAACGAAAGTTTTTGCCGTTTACATGTCGTAAAACACATTTCTGAACCACAAGTGACAGAAACCCCACTGTTGAATACCAATCCAAAATTATTGGTGTGAAAGGAAATAGGCTTAAGAGAGGTTGTGTCTATTTTTTTGAAAGTGTTATTGACAACGAACACATTTTGGCAACTTGTAACGGCGTAAGATATAATATTAAAGTGATTGAATCCTTGCGCAAAGAGAAATCCGTTTATGAGTTAGACTCTAAAGACTATCTCCTCAGACACAAAGTGGATGGTATTACAAGGTGGGGGCGTAGAAAGTAAATTCATATAGTTTTTTTCCAAATTGTTGCTTAAAAAATAATGGGGGAGAAACACAATGCGTTATAGCGTTGTATTTCTCCCCCATTATTTTTTAACACTCTAAGTCTTGTGACCTACTAACCTACTTCCATCCGAGTAGTAAGAAAGGTACTTCCCCCCACTCCTTTGGGTCGATGACGGGTCACGGTCAGCTCCTACCCCTCATTTGCATACTATTATAAAAGCGGAGCGAGCGTTGGTCACTCCTTCATTTTTCTTCTACACGCCGCTCTTGTCGTTTCGTCTCTGCTGTTTACAATATTTCTTGCTTCAAAATGCCTCCTCATCTGAATGAAAATTTCAATTCTTCCGAAATTTCTGATGTTTTTGAACAACCTGAAGACACTTTAAGTAACGACAGTGACAGTGAAGATGATGATGAAGATGATTATTATAGCGTTGAAATTAGTGAAGAACTAAAAGTTATAGCAATTGATCCACAATTCCCATTTGATACAATAGAAAAATTCATGTCTGAAGCTAATAAATGGTTGGACTCAGGATCTTACGTACGAATTGGCTCTTTTATATTGTATGATGACTGTAATTCTTTTCTTGTCACACCAAATGATAGAGACCGCATGCATCAGTGGGCACAAACAATGAAGGAGTGCTACGAACAAGGCGTGGATGTTGGCGGCTATTTTACAGCGCAAGTGGTTTAGTAACCAAATTACCCTTCCCCCACCCTACACCCTATCCCTTCCCAATCCTTATTCCTTCCCCCTCCCCATTTTTTAAAACTCATAAAAGGCGGGCTATGAACCTCCAGGTTTCTAGTCTGTACTTGCACCTTGTGCTGTCAAGATGCTTACCACTTTGTCTTTTATTTAAACAGGTCTTATAAGTTGTGAATTTGTCATTAATAAGTTTGCATTTGTAGGAGCTACATATACGGTTAAAAATGTCCCCTAGAGATACTTCTTTTGTGCAATTAATTGAAATTGTGAGACAACAAAATGTTACGTTAGTGCAAGAAGAAGTTGAAGTTGAAATAACTGACACAATCCAAGATCCTGTAGAAGAAGCGATGGAAGTAACAGAAATTGATGAAGAACCTGCAATGATGGAAGTTGTTGAAACACAAAATGAATCCGAAGATTTAGAAGAAGCTGTTTCATATCCTGTTTTTTGGGATTTTGCATCAAATGTACTTTTTATTATTGAAATTGAAGTTATTAATTCTGAAGAAGTGGCGGGGGAAAATTATCCCCACCACTAGTTAAAAGTTGGTGGGGGAATGTTCATAAATGTGTTAGTTATTTGCGTAGGAGCTCATTCTTAGAAAGACTGGTGACTGAAAATGTTTCGTCGTATACCTTATGATCCTTCGTACTATAAGTTGCTCAGTATTAATAGTATTACAGATACTGAGCAGAAATTGTATAAAAAGTTTTGTTCTTTACTTGATAGAACGCAAAAACTACCTGCAAATACTTTCACCTACAAGCTACCCCTAATAGACAAGGATGATGTAAGCAAAGTATCATTAGTTCAAGTGAAATTTCTGGAAGAAAAAAATCTTGTTTATGTAAGAGAAGTGTATCATAATGAATACTCAAAAAGATTGGCTTTTGACTTTATTAAGGAACATGCTGGACGTGAAAAACAACAGTATCCAGCACCATATTATTTATATCTTTTTAAGAATGGAGCAAGTGTAACGGTAGAAATAAGTATCAAATTAATGTAATTCTCCCTACTGAGGTTAAAATTTTGTTTTGCTGTGAAGTTATTGAAATAGTATTTGTATAAGGAAAATTCATATTGAAATACATGTTGTAATTGAGTTGTAGAGATGTGTACTGTACGAAAGCTGGATTTATAGTGAGTCGGCGCGACAAATGAACTTGTATTCATGCAGATTGTTAATATGGAATAAAAAGATGATAGCAGCAAAACGTTCAAAGTAGAAAGTGTTAATAATGTTATATAAAGAAAGAATAGTTAAACAAGGAAAATATTAAAAATCCAACTAGTATTTAAAAAAATATGAAGGGACAATCAATTTTGCACAAGGTTAATATTTTGTTCAAAACATTTATTTTCCTAGGATAGTGAAGAAGAAAATAAAATAGTGGTGGGGGAATCGTTATAAAAGGAGGAACGGGAGAGCCCATTTCATTTCTCGGCGAAATTTTGAAGAGTAAACATCTCAACATGTATCATTGTGATAAATGTTCAGAATCGTTTCACGATGAAATTCTATTAGACTGTCATAAAGAACTAATTCACAACAACGCAGAAGAAAAACAAGAAAAACAAGAAGAACAAGAAGAACAATATGAAATAACAGCAACATCTTCAACTACTTTACCAAATCTACAAGTATTTGCATTACCTGGTAAAGTAGTAATGCATCATAAAATTCAAAATGAAAACTTGAAGCTAGAAGAATTTATTACAGAAGCAAAACCAATTGTAAGTAAAACTTTAAAAGAGGAATTGAAAAGATTGAACTTTCTTAAATTTGGTTTACTACTAGAAGCTATGTTTATAAATGTACAAGAAGAATTATCACCAAGAGGATTCATAACAAAAAACCAAACTATCATGGAAAGTTCAGACATTGATTCAATAGTTGAGAACTGTATAGAAGAAATATTAACCAAAATTCAGGAACACGAAGGAAGAGGATCTGGATGGAGTCTTATAAGTATTGAAGGATTAGATATAAGGGTTCACAAACATGGATATGGACTAATGGGATCTAGTTACATTCCTCTGCCAAAAAGAATTGAAGATACAAAATCTTGTATTAATGTCAAGAATGAAGATAACGAATGTTTTCGCTATGCGATGACATCAAAATTTGTATTACGAAATGCACATAGACCCAACCAAGAATATGAAAATGAAAGACACAGGTACAATTTTCAAGGAATAACATACCCTGTTTCTGTAAAAGATATATCAAGATTTGAGAAGAAAAATCCTGGCACGTCTATTAATGTTTTTGCATTAGATAGTTCAAACAAAGTGTATCCTTTACGTGTGGCAAAAGAAGAGCTACCAGATCATACGGATCTACTATTACTAACAAGAGGTGATGTGTCTCACTATGTGTACATAAAAAAATTCGACTCTCTTGTTAACAAGCAGCTTTCTAAAGATCGACACAGAAAGTTAATTTGCAAGAGATGTTTTAATTTTAAACGAGATGGAGTACATGGAAGAGAATGGCTACAAGAGCACAAAAGGTTATGTAACAATAATTATGAAGCAAAGATTAATTTACCTTCGGAAAGCAAAGCATTTGTTACATTTGAAAAGGTTCATCATCAATACCGTATCCCTCTAGTTGTGTATGCAGACTTTGAATCAACACTTGTTCCTGTTGAAGATGAAAATTGTGAAGCTCGAAAAAGTGTCAAGTATCAAATGCACAAACCAAACAGTTTTTGTTTAATGGTCAAATCAACATTATCAGAAGAACATTTAAACAGATATGGATTAACTTCAGAACCTTTAGTATATCGTGGTGAAAATGCGGAAAAAATATTTCTTGATCACTTATATTCAATAGCTGGAAATATGCAAAGATTATATACAAATATTGTACCAATGAAACCGATGGACGAAGAAGAAGAAATTCAACATGAAAATGCAACTCGCTGTTTCTTGTGCAAAAATGATTTTACTATTGAGAATTATAAAGTTAAAGATCATGACCACCTCACAGGTTATTATAGGGGTGCTGCTTGTAATAAATGCAACTTGAGCTATCGTTTACCACTATTTATTCCTGTGGTTCTGCATAACCTCAGCGGGTATGATGCTCATTTTATAATACCTGAATTAGGAAGAGACAACGGTTCAATAGATGTGTTGGCTGAAACTTCAGAAAAATTCATAAGTTTTTCTAAAACAGTTGGAAACGTCAAACTAAGATTCTTGGATTCCTACCGATTTATGCCGTCGAGTTTGTCCAAACTTTCTGAAAATTTAAGGAAACAAGATTTTGTCGAAACAAAGAAGATTGTAAATAGCGACAAACTGGATCTGGTACTTCGGAAAGGTGTTTTCCCATATGATTACATAGACAGTTTAGAAAAATTTAATGAAACATCACTTCCAGCAAAAGAAGAATTCAAAAGTAAGCTTTACGACATGGATATATCTCAAGAGGACTATGATCATGCATGTAGAGTATGGAACGAATTAGGATTTAGAACATTGGGAGAATATTCAGATTTTTATGTTAAATTAGATGTAACTTTACTATGTGATATAATGGAAGAATTTAGAAATACGTGTTTTGCAGCATATGGATTGGACCCTCTTCATTCATACACTTCACCTGGACTAGCATGGCAAGCCATGTTAAAAGAAACAAATTGTAAATTACAACTTCTTACTGATATAGATATGCTTTTGATGTTAGAATCAGGAGATCGAGGGGGATTGACGCAAAGTGTAACCAGACATGTTAAGGCGAATAACAAGTATCTGCCCGATTATGATGCATCAAAACCAACAACATTCCTGGGTTATTTCGATGCAAATAACTTATACGGATGGGCAATGTCAAATCCCCTTCCATATGATAATTTCAAATGGATAGACCCAGAATCGATTGGAAACATAATGGATATACCGAAGCATGGTGAAACTGGTTACATTTTTGACGTTGATTTTGAATATCCCGAACATCTTCATGATCATCATTATGATTTACCACTTCTTCCAAAGACTGAAATTTCCCCTACTGGAAGATGGCCAAAATTATTGATGACTTTAACCGACAAGTCTCGGTATGTTGGACACTACTGGATGATACAACAGGCTTTAGACTTAGGATTGAGAATTACAAAAATTAATCGAGTACTACAATTTTCTCAATCTTGTTGGTTAAAACCGTACATCGACAACAACACAAGAAGAAGAGCTGCCGCTACATCAAGTTTTCAAAAAGATTTTTTCAAATTAATGAACAACGCAATATTTGGCAAGACTTTGGAAAACAAAAGGAAACATAAGGATATCAAATTGGTAACCGATCCAGTAAAATTACAGAAATTGGTGCAACAACCAAATTTTGGTTCATCTGTAATTATTAATGAAAATCTAGTTGTTATTTCCATGAACAAGAAGTCAGTTGAAATGGATCGTCCCTTATATCTTGGAATGTCAATTTTGGATATTTCTAAAACACACATGTACGAGTTTCATTATAAGAAGATGGTTAACTATTATGGAAGAGAGAACATTGGTATTGCATATATGGATACGGATGCACTAATTTACTGGATTAAAACAAATGACATGTATGAAGATCTACGCACCTTTATATATAAAGATGATTTCGACTTTTCCGATTATCCTAAGGATCATCCAAATTACGACTATGACCGAAATAAGAAAGTATTGGGAAAATTTAAAGATGAAACAAATGGTGTGCCGATGATGGAAATTGTAGCATTAATGTCCAAACTGTATTCATTTCAACTGTAAATAAACGAGAGGAACAAACATCAAGTCACGAAGAAGGCCAAAGGAATAAAAACTTCTTTCCTGAAGAAGAACGTACAGTTTGAACATTATAAAAGATGTTTGTTTGAAAATGTTGAAACAACTGCAACGTTCAACACTATTAGAAGTTATAATCATCAACTTTTTAGTGTCAAACAAACAAAGTGGGCATTAAGCTACAAAGATGACAAGCGCCATATTTTAGAAGATAAAATTAATACTTTACCATTCGGCCACTACTCTCTAAACCCTATTGACCAGTAAACCTATTCTTCGTCCTCTACCTTCTTCCTTTTTCCTTTCCGTAAAGAAGAGGGGACATGGCAAGCCCAATGCCATGTTCCCTCTTTTTTACACTAATATGAAATGGCCTTGACCTATATTCAAACTATATAAATGAGAATAAACTATTCTATGGATCAGTATTTTTACATGCGGTGTACAAGCAACATCTGAAGATGGAAAGTGTGAAGGACAAGATTGTAAATGAACTACATAAACCAGCAAGAAGAAGATTTCCAAGAAGAAGTACAATCATTAAAGGAATGAATGATCTTTATCAAGCTGATCTCATTGAAATGATACCGCACAGTAAATTAAATAAAGGATTTAAATATATTTTAACAATTATAGACTGTTTTACTAAAATAGCTGACGCTTTACCATTGAAGGATAAGACTGGTAAAAGTGTTACAAAAGCTATGGAAACCACAATACAAAGAAATAAATTTAAAATTAAACATCTACAGACCGATGATGGAAAAGAATATTTTAATAAAGACTTTGGAGCTTTGATGAAGAAATATCAAATAAATCATTATTCTACAAATTCTGAAGTTAAAGCTTCAATAATTGAAAGATTCAATAGAACATTAAAAGGTGCAATGTATAAACAATTTTCAAAAAGAGGATCATACGTGTGGTATGACATATTACCACAACTTATAAAAGAGTATAACAACAAATATCATCGTACCATTGGAATGAAACCTATCCAGGTAAATAGTGCTAATGCCAAAATTGTATTACAACGCATTAAAAATAATACAACACCGAAATTGGAAAAATTGCAACCAAAGAAGTTCAAGGTCAACGATAAAGTTCGTATAAGCAAATACAAAGGTGTATTTAGTAAAAGATATCTACCAAATTGGACTAATGAAGTATTTACAATTTATAAAGTGCAACCAACTATACCTGAAACCTATTTATTAAAGGATAACAAGGGTGAATTACTTCAAGGTGGATTCTACGGACACGAATTGTTGAAATCAACAGTCGGTGATGTATATCTTGTCGAGAAGATTTTACAAAGGAAAAAGGATATGGTTAAAGTCCGGTGGTTAGGGTTTGATAAAAGTGAAGACTCTTGGATTCCTTCAAAAGACTTAGTATAGTTGTTTAATAGCTCATTGTGTGTTTAACCTTTATACAAGATGGAGATTGTACAACAAAAAGATCGATTTAATATCAATAACATTGATGAATTGACAGTTGACAATGATAAGTTAAATCATGGAAAACATGGTGAATTACTACCAAATACGATAAGATGTCTAATAACTGGTCCTTCAAATTGTGGAAAAACTAATGTTGTTTTTAACCTTATAACTAATCCTAAGGGATTGCGTTTTAACAATATATACATTTTTTCAAAATCATTGCAACAACCAAAATATCAATTATTGGATAAAGTACTTGCAAGTGTACCTGAAGTGAATTTTTACAAGTTTAATGCCAGTGAAACAATTATGCAATCAAATGAAGCAAAACCATTTTCTATTTTTATATTTGACGATGTTTCTTGTGAAAATCATGACACAATAAGGAATTATTTTGCTATGGAAAGACATCATAATATTGATAGCATTTATATTGGTCAAACATACAGTAAAATTCCAAAACAACTTATAAGAGACAATGCAAATATGTTGATCATCTTCAAGCAAGATGAAACAAATTTAAAGCATATATATAATGATCATGTAAATGCGGATATGCCATTTGAAAAATTTAAAGAGATGTTTGGCAAAGCATGGAATGAGAAATATAGCTTTCTCGTTATTATGAAGGAAGAAGATATTAAAAATGGTAGATATCGTATAGGGTTGGATAAATTTGTATTTATGCGTTGAACTACCGATGCTACATCTAGTTACACGTTGAACTTCACAGTGTAAACATGGTGAATCAAGAAAAACTATTGAAAGAAATAAAATCACTCAGTGATTCTATTAGGATGAATAATCGTGCATTGAGGATGGGTTTAAGTGAAAGAGAAGAATTTCTAGAGACTACATTTAAACCTATTACGGAACCTTTAAAACAGATATCAGAAACTATTGGTAAACCTCATTATGAAGGAGATGTTTTACTACCAGTTTCTAAACAAGAAGTACAAGCATTAAAAAAAGAAGAAGATGATGATTCATATACAAGTGCTAGTGAGCAAGAAGAAACAAAAGAAGAAGAAGAACCAATTGTTGAAAAGGAAGAAGAACAGCCAATACCAGAAGCAGAACAATCTATTCCAAATTTAACTCAATTGAGTAGCGATATATTACAACATGGACCTCTTGGAAGAAAATATATAATGAAAATGCTACATGACATGAAATCAAACCCGAATTTGAGTAGATCACACATATACGGAGCAAGAATTGATGGGAATGAATTAAAGATTGGTGATTCAAAGCTTGAAATAACTCAAGACGATTACATCATTATTGGTGAGCATAGATATAAAGGAACAAAAGGATTATATGAATTAATTTTTAAAAACATACCACTAAGATATTCATCCAAAGATTTAAGTGTTTTTAAAGAGATTCTACAAAATACTAACGCTCATAAGAGAAACTACTTAAAGGATGCAATGATTAATCGTTCACGTGCAACAAAATATAACATCGTTATAAAAAAGCTGTTTCCTCCACGAAAATTACCAACATTACGTACTGCGCCAGCGGTGAGACAACCACTGAAAAGAAAATCTTTATCACTTATGGATTTATCACTTCTTGAACAACATGGTAAAAAGATTAAAGGAGATACTTCAACCTCTGGTAAAGGATTGATGAAAAATCTATACAATACAAATGTGATTTATTACAACGACATCAATAAATTGGTTGACCGAATGAGACTATTGCATGAAGCCATGGAAGCCGGTCATACGGGTTTGAATAATGAATGGGTGGCTTTAGTTGATGAACTTAGGAATCGCGGTATACTTGTATAATTGTCCGCGGATATAAAAGAGGTGCAAGTGTAAGACGTATCAGTTCTAACATGAGCGTCGACAAGTTCGGACGGTACTCCGCGTTAGGAGTGCAAGTTGGAGAAGACAGAAAAAGAAGTGGATTACCGCAAACACCTGAAGGTGACTATAGCATAAGTAATAAACGTTTAAAACTAGTTAAAGATCCAGAAGAAGATACTGATGGAGCAAATTTGAAGACAGTAAAAGAAGCTACTTCAACATCATTGAAATTACATAAGAATACTTACGATGTTAAATCACATAGATTAATTAACGTTGGTAAACCAACTGACGGTTCTGATGCAATTACTAAAGAGTACTTATCATCTGAACTTTCAAATACTTTAAAATTGCAATGGGGTAATAACTTAAAAGATGGACAAACGTATGATGCTGGAAATTATAGAATAACCAATGTGGGAAATCCTAAAAATGATAAAGATTCAGTTAGTAAAGAATATTTACATTCTATAATACCGGAAAAAACTGAACATGGATTTTCTTTTTATAAATTTATTATAAATGACATTGGATACCCAAAGGAAGACGGTGATGCTGTAAACCTAAAATACATCAAGGACAACTGTATTTTACAAGATGTTAATGGAATCGATTGAGTAGTAAGGGCGGCGATTCAGTTCCGGGGGTTACCTGTAGAGGGCGCTAGTGTCGCTAAATAAACTTAAGGTACCATGCACTTACAACCTCACCCTAGAGGCTGTTTCTAACCCAACAAGCACTATAGTGTCTATTTCTAACCTAACAAGCCTTATAGTGTAGCATTAATTATATTTTTATGAATAAAATTTACACTTGGCGAGGACAGGTTTCGAACCCGACCCGCTGGCGAATGACGCCAATGCTCTACCTGTGAGCTACCAAGGTATTTGGAGGAAGGTGGCGGAAATGTGTCTGATAATGCGGTATCTGCGGTCTGTGGCGGCGGCGGCGCGTGGCATTGCTTCTGTAACTGCATTCTTCTCTTTATATTTTCTTATTTATTTTAATGTGAATTATTGGAGCAACTTGTATTATATTTGGCTATTTATTTTTCAATGATGTATAATGCTGTAATGTGGTATTTATATTGAATTACAAGACCCATTACTTTAATGGTATTTATTTCTAGTCCCTATATGCTGTAGAGGTTTGTACTCTGAGATACACAGACCTGCTACTTTTGATCCCTATGAAATGTTTTTACTCTTTTTACAACACTCCAAGGTATCTGCTGTGTCCTCTACATTAATGTACCTAAATTAATGTTGTACTATACTGGTTTAAACACTGTAGTCCCTGTGAATTAGAAATATTGGTATCTGTTTTCTGGGTGGTAATTAATGGTATATTTTTCTTTCCTAATTAAAATACTTTTATTTATTGCTGTACTGTTTTTATAGAGAGTTATATAAGAAGAAAGGTGTTACTTTCCATTTTACTTGCATTTTAAATATTATTTTCTACTTAATTTAGCAATAATAAGCTGTTGTACAGTTTATATTTGGATTATTGATGATCGCTATCTACCTAGTAATTAATTTAAGATAATGTTGTACTTTTCCTCACTGGTAGTATAAATTTTGACTATGAGTTTCTGCTATTTTATTTCTGAATATTTTATATTAAAAATTAAACTATATAATTTTTGCAGGAAAGTCCTTATGAAGGAGGTTTGTGTAGTGTAGATTTTTTAGTTATAGTCTGACTTATTTTGCAGCAGATTTAGTAGACTCTAGTAAAATATTTTTTATCTAATTATTTAGAGAGATTAATTTCGTGTGAAGATGTAGGTAATCTGAAGAGTAGGTCTTAAAGTAGTTTGGGACTAATTTTGAAAACAGATGGAAGCTGTTCTGATACTGAAGTACATTATATTATGTTTATATTGTATAATACTGAACCATTTCTTGGGAAGAGATGTGACTAACATTTTAAGGTAGATAGAGGTGAGAGGAGAATTACTGTGTAAAGAATTTGCTGTGTAAAGAATTACATTTTAAAGTAATCAACAATTTTATACTGTATTATTTGGGGAAATATCACTTACTTGGTAATGTATCCTATGCACTAGTAAACTTACTTTGATTATTTTATGCGCGCGCGAATTAACTGAAACATCTCTGTCTACATACAGTTTATCAACCGACCACTTCCGCTCTGATAATCTGCGGTGTCCCAGTCTCAAGGCTAGGAATTGTCAGTTATATTATAAAAATTATTTGATTTATGTAATTGGTTTTAATGTACTGGACATTACTATATTGACTTGGAGTAATAGAGCATTTAATGTAAAATTAACTAGATACTAGGCATGTCTTCTTGGTGGGTTTGACCTGGTAAATTTGTAATAATTTATAAAGTTTATTTAAATGCATAATTTTTTTCAGAGTTCTGTTAAAGAACTACTACTACAAATGATACTAAAAACAAAGCAAAATGTTTGTTTGTATCTACACTTAACTTTTATTAAGTAAAAGTTTATCATTATTTTTATAGTTTAGTTTTTAAATCTTAGAAATTGAAGCATTTTTATCTCCTTTCTGATAATATGTGGAGTTCCACTGTCAACTCTCCGTTATATTCTGTTAGATAAACTATTTAGAGATGCTAGATAACCTAACCTAAAGCAACGTCTTTTAACCTAATAACGATCTCAATGTAAATTACCTAATCTAAAGCGACTTATTTGAACCTAATAACGATCTCGCTGTAAATTATTATGTTCAAAAATACAAATTTCTTCTACAGTTATAAGCATCTTCAACAAAACTCAATTGACTTACTTTTTTAGTCGAGTTTTACCATAAAAATGAAAAATACGATCCAATTGAGAAATAGCCCTTGCAACAAATAAAATTTTTGTTGTCAGCAAAGACATTCCTAGCTACGTAAAATATTACAATCAATGTAAGGTGAAGGCTGTCTAAAAAACTTAAGGGGGATAGTGGTACAGATCACCGTAAGATGTTGGTCAAGGTAAATAAATTACAACTGGAAATTAAATCAAGGGGCTTAGTATTATAGATAACTTACAACTTACAAGAGTCTGGTTGAGGGAAGGTAAGACCGATGAAAGCCAAGCTTAAGGGATTGGTGTTACATATGACCGTAGACTTTAAAATATTACAGTCAAGAAAAGAAATTACCGCTGAAAAAGAAACATAGGGGTATTAGTTATACAAATGACTACATACTGTGAACCATTACTGTTATTTAAGGAAAATACCGCTGAAAACTAAATCAAGGGGACTGGAGGTACAAATGACCGTAGACTTTATGATGTTACAGTCATGTAAGGACACTACCGCTGAAAACCTATTGTAGGGGTATTGGATATACAGATGACCGTAGACTTTACAAATTTACAGTCACGACAAGGAATTGGCCGCAAAAACTCAAAAGGCTAGGCATCAATGATACAGGTTACTGTACAAATTGAAATTTTACGGTCACAATAGCGAAATAGTCAATGAAAACATACAACTCATGAGTCAGAGGATCTGCTTAAAACAATTCACAGCCATGGCATAATATTTTCAAATAGCAGAATTCGCATGAAATATAGGCAATTCTACAATATAAGATGTTGAGAAAGGCGTATCTGTTTCCACCTCTATATGAACTCAAGGAAACGTATCACTTTAGTTTGATAACAAATTCATATAAATCTGGTTCATTAATAAAATATTTACATCATTAGGTACTCGATGATACCTCAAAAGGCACATACCATCTCCTTTTGTCCTCTTAGTGTTGTTTTTATGATGACTTTTTCATCTCTGATACATTTATATTCTGTTAAACCATAATGTTTATAGTACGCATCCTTCTCCAGGTACAGAATACAAGTTTAAAACCCACATCTTCTGTCATAACTGCAAACTTTAGAAGTTTAATCAGTCAACATTTTAATTAGCTTTCTGTTGTTTCCCAATGCTATATTCAAGAACTGTGTCTGTTAAAAAATTTATTCTGAACATATTTACCATATATATGCACATTTGAACATATACCCTATATTTACAAATAGATGATAAGACTTCTCCAAACACCCAATCCTGGAATCTTTCAGTTACTTTCATCTTAGATCTCATAATTAATCCATACAAACCTGGTTCACTGATAAATACAGTATGTTTTTGAAAGTTCAAAGGGGGTAACTTTTCGTTACCCCCTTTCTTTCAAATGTTTTACGATACTTTTCTCTGACATGGTCTCTGATTGCTTTATTTGAATTTTCATACTCTAGTATCTCACATATATCTTTTGCTTTAAACCATGGATTGTTCTCAGAATCGAACAATACGGATACAGGGGTGTTATCCAATACATAGGAATGTATTACTGACATCTTTGAGGTTAGGAATTACAGCTAGCAGACGCCTGTTCTAAGTGTAAGTCAAGTACAGAGAGAACAGGGCTCATGGTTGTTGCTCCAATTATTGTAGTGATTGGGGTGAATGTCGCTTTTTTCAAATAAAAGTGATTTTAATGTACATTTATAAATATTAAATAGTAAAGGAGTCTGCCAGCATCTTTGAAAGAAATGAAAAAATTAATTTATAGTAAAAATTTAATGTAAAAAACGCTGCATCTGTTAAATATGCATATATTACTTATTATATTTGCGGTTTGAAGGGGGTAACTTTTCGTTACCCCCTTTGTTTTCAACTGTTTTCCACACCACGGTAGGCATAAATACCTGGCCGTACAGTTGTAGGCACGTTGGTGTATCTTTAACGTGGGCACCTCCCCGGTAGGCCTACCCCACGGATTTCACATGTAAAACCAGACTTAATATTTCAAGGTTTACCCTGTGTTATAATTGAAGAATTTAAACTTCTAATCATTGCTTTGGATTCATTAATGTATATGTTATGTTTTCAATGTATGTCAGTAGAGGCAGATCGCCTCCCCTAAAAACATTTATAATTTTACATTCAATATTGCCATCCACATGGTTTCTAATTGCTTCGTACAGTATATTGACAGCATATTTACCTCTAAACACGGATTACTTTTTATTGAATCATAAAATTCACTGTAAGTCAAGTGCAGAAAGAAAATGGGCCAGTGTAGTTTTTTTATCAAAATAGGTAGACATATAATACTTATTATCTTTGCGGTTTGAAGGGGGTAACGTTTCGTTACCCCCTTTGTTTTCAACTGTTTTCCACACCACGGTAGGCATAAATACCTGGCCGTACAGTTGTAGGCGCGTTGGTGTATCTTTAACGTGGGCACCTCCCCAGTAGGCCTACCCCACGGATATTTTACGAAATTTTTCTCTAACATGGTTCCTGATTGATTTATACAATATATTTGCAGCATCTCTACCTCTAAAACATCAATTGCTTTTTATTTAATCCTAAAATTAACATATATATTGTAAGGAGTGGGGTAAAGTGAATCAAATATCCACTCGCTGTACAATTTAAGTATTAAATGTACTGTAAGGTAATAGAGCGGGGTTTGAGACCGCCCGTGTATAGCACCCTCAGCAGTAATATACCTTGAGAGAACACAACTCTGAGGTATTTCTTACCACCGAGAGCTTTATACACCCAGGTTAAACATTATTCTATGCAAGAGTCATCCAGAATATAACTGGCTTATACTCTGCACAGACTAATGTATTTTTAGAATTTAAAAAACCATGGCTCCACCACCGCCATGGTCCGTGGAGGCCTTCCAAATTAATTGCCTCCTCCATTATTTTTCCACACTCGCTCACACATACAGGTTTACGGACTTTTCAGTCGCGCCAGTGACCTTCATTCACACCGGGCTTTTCGAAGGCGAAATCCAAACCCTCCTCGGGTCAGGGCATCTCAATCTACTAAGCCCTTAGTCCGTGGCGGTCGTGGGGAACACAATGTTTTACTGTTTTTAGGCAAACCCACTCATCTGTCAGGACTTACCAGGGATTAACCATGCCTTGACAGGTGACCTCTCCATGGACACACACACACACACACACACATACACACATTTTCTTTATTCATTTAAAACAGTCTTTACAATATTTACAAGGTTATGACAGGTTAAGACATTATTATGTGCAGATTCATAGTGCATGTCATATTTACGCATGACCTCCTTGACTCTGTTTAGAATATTTATACCGTTAGGCACAGGGTATCTCATAAAGCAGGGGACAAAACCATCTTTCTTTGCTCTCTTTAGCGCTCTTTTATATCGTCTTTTTTCTGCCCTAATACATTTATATTCCATTAAGCCATACTGTTTGTAGTATGCGTCCTTCTCCAGGACACAGAATACATGTTTCAACCCCTCGTCTTCTGTCATAACAGCAACTTTGGGTGCTTGGTCAACTAGTTTTTTGGTTAGGTTTTTATTGTTTTCCAGTGCTAGATTCAAGGTATGTGTCAATTCAAAGTTTTCTCTCCTTAATTTATACTCCCCATACTTGCGAATTGTAGGTAGGACTACTTCAAATACCCAATCCTGGAATCTTTCAGCTACTTTCATTTTGGATCTCATAATTAATTGATATAAACCCGGTTCACTGATAAATACAGTATGTTTTTGAAAGTTCGAAGGGGGTAACGTTTCGTTACCCCCTTTGTTTTCAACTGTTTTACGATACTTTTCTCTGACATGGTCTCTGATTGCTTTATTTGAATTTTCATACTCTAGTATCTCACATATATCTTTTGCTTTAAACCATGGATTGTTTTCAGAATCAAATAAGACAGTTACAGGGCTGTTATCAAATATGTAGGAATGTAGTACTGACATATTTGAGGTTAGGAAACACGTCTGTTCGCTACAGAGGTTGGGCATAAAGAGAAAAAATAATTTAATAATTTTAATAAATTAAAGAGGTGGAGGGGGAAATTAAATAATTACAGCCAATCACAACGTGACACGCTTATTTTTAACCAATCACAAGCTTTCTAATTATGACCAATGACGACACACTTTTGAAAGGTTAACTGCTTGTGTCACAATATTGAGGTCACCCTTCCCCTCCCCCTCCCCCCGCCTCTCTCTCTCCGCAATATCACTCGCGGGTCATATCTGAACGGTATCGAGGGACATGTAATACACGAGTTCTATCCGGCCGTACCACCCGGGTATAAAATCATCGAAATACCTAAGAATGTTATTTACTTGCCTGTGATCGCTCAACGTATCACAAACATTAGTGTGTCTTTTAAAGACCAAAATCAAAACCTTATAAATTTTCGCGGAGAACCTATTTCGGTTAGACTTCATCTTAGACACAATGGGGCTGGTACTACATAGGGACACATCACATATAAAAGTGCTTAGTCCTAGACGGAAAGCCAACGAGTTAAGTTGGAAAAACATTAATTTCTTACGCTCTCTCGGTTTTAAAGTTTACAAGAATGGCTCTACTGGCAATAGACGATAAAGCTATGTATGATGATAGTATTACTAATATGGAGTTTCACACACATCAACCTTACGCGTCTACTACTTATAAAAATAACGATGAAATCAGAATCCCCATCTTACAACAAGACATAATCACCGCTCCGTTTGATAGTTATATTATAATTGAAGGCAAAGCTTCCGCCGTCAAAACCGATAACACTACTGCTCAGGATGTTAAATTTATAAACAATGCAATTGCATTTTTATTCGACGAGATCCGGTTTGAGATTTTCGGTGTAACCGTGGATCGCATCAGAAGTGTCGGACTTACCACGACATTGAAGCATCTAGTGTCTTTGCGCGGTGAAGAGAAAAATAGTTTAAAAAGCGCATGCTGGCTAGGGCCAGGGCAATCGGAAACGGTCACGGATTTCGTTTATTCTATACCCTTGCGATTACTTTTGGGATTCGCAGAAGATTACAGAAGAGTTTTAGTAAACGTCAAGCAAGAATTGATTTTGCTAAGATCTTCTACTGATTTAAACGCTGCCTTGACAACCACGGCTGGAACATTAGATTTAAAAATTTCTAAAATTTACTGGAGGGTCCCTCACATTACTGTAAATGATGCGACAAAACTTAAACTTTATAGATTTATCGAAAAAAATCCTGCTATCCACATACCATTCCGCTCATGGGAGATACACGAATATCCCAACCTACCGACGACTACCAAAGTATTATCATGGCCTATCAGGTGTAGCTCCAGACTAGAGGTCCCTCGAATGGTTATTGTAGGGTTTCAAACCGATAGAAGGAACAATTTAGTAAAAGATATGAGTCTTTTTGATTCATGCAAAATTCGAGAAATAAAATTATATTTAAACTCTAAATATTACCCGTATGAACCGACCAACGGAAACAGCGCTCTGTACTACGATTATTACAAGTTGTTTCAAAACTCTTACTACGGTAGAGTGGGATCCCCAATATTGGATTTTAATGACTTTAAAACTAAATGCCCACTGTATGTCATCGACTGTTCTAAACAAGACGAGTCTATAAAAACCGGGGGTGTAGAAATAAAATTGGAAATTCAGGCCGACGAGGACTTTAAAGCAAACACTTGGGCCTACTGTTTAATCCTACACGACGACCACTTCACATACACTCCCATAACAGGGGAGGTACGCAAGGTGGCCGTTTAATCATGACAAAGAAAAAAGTTACATTTTCAAAACCTCTCGTAACGAAGGTTTACATTTTACCCGAGGAAGATAGAAAATCAATTTGGATGCAAATCGCTAGAGACAGGGGTCGCCGGCAACAGTCTTTAACTTGACTCCGGTAGTAAAAGAAATTAACTCTAACGAAATTACATAATTGGTCAGTCGTGATCATGGAGTCAAGCGGAGCGGATCCCGCACCTATTCCTAAAATTAACGAACCCATCAATCTGGTAACCGGGGTATTCTTAAAATCTGTTCACTACCTAGATTCGGAATTAAAGAAATGTGTTATAACTGGGATCTTCAAAAACAGAGACAACTCTCTCGGAATTTTATTCAAGGGGAGAAACGGTCTAGTTTACTGGTCATATGACCTATTCTGCCAATTTTACAGCAAATTCAATGAAATAACGCTATCGCTTGAAAATAAGAGTAGAATAATTGTAAACGAGGGAACCTATAGTATAAAGGTGTCCCCAGTGTTTGGTAATCATTGTGTGTTCATCTCTGATGGAGATCACTCCCTAGCTCTAGGCAACACCGAATGGTACATTTTGTTAAATAATTTATCGCTAATATCTCGGTCTCTTTTAGAATTGTTTTATATTGAAAACGAGATTAAAGCTTTTATCGATCAAGTTATATCGGGTAATGAAATTCAATCGGATCAGTTACCATCGTATTTGTGTGACCGTTTAGTAGACGAAATTTTACTGTACACCAGGTGGCCGAATGGAGGCCGTAGTTGAATTTCACGGGTTCAAAGACAATAATAATGAGTTTATTGTAAAAGAGCTGGCCATTGTAGGGAGATCATATAGAACACAGATAGTGTTCCGATCTCCTTACAATTTCAACAGATTAAATGAAAAAATGCAGAGAACAGCTAACTGGCTGACTCACCACTTCCACAGGATAAAGTGGGAAGATGGTGAAATGCCATTCAGTAAGAAACTGATGCGTTCTCTGCTAAAACCCTTTGATGTTATTCATACAAAGGGAAGTGAAAAAGCTCAATTTCTAAGGAACTTCCATAATAATGTAATAGAAATTTATGAAAAACAAAACACAGTCACAGTAGACTGTATTATACATAAAAATAATAATAAAAAGTGTGCTATAGCTTCTGCTGAGTACCACATCCGGGATCTATCCCGGGTGAACTCTTATTGAGTTGGCACCCTCGTCTATCAGGCCGGGGTAAGACCTTATAAGACCAGGGACAGAGGTTATACAGGTTGGGTTAAACCCCATAAAACGTAACATGTTTTCCCTGTATGTGCTCGGGAAACGCAGAAGTTGAGATGCACAATAAAAAATACATAAAAAGTAAAAAATAAAAAAATAAAAAGGGAGGTAGCATTTTTGTAATGGAGTGGCTACCACCGTAGGTTGCGATGGTTGGGGCAACCTACCCCAGAGGTTAGGCCTCCGGGGGAAGCTCTGGGTTAACAAAAAGAACGCGCCTACAACTGTACGGCCTGGCATACATGCCTACCGTGGTGTGGAAAACAGTTGAAAACAAAGGGGGTAACGAAACGTTACCCCCTTCGAACCGCAAAAAATAATTTATATCAAAAAATAAGAAATCAGAATAATATTTAATAATAGAAACACAAAGGGGGTAACGAAACGTTACCCCCTTCGAACCTACAGAAAATAATTTATATCAAAAAATAAGAAATCAGAATAATATTTAATAATAGAAACACAAAGGGGGTAACGAAACGTTACCCCCTTCGAACCGCAAAAAATAATTTATATCAAAAATAAGAAATCAGAATAATATTTAATAATAGAAACACAAAGGGGGTAACGAAACGTTACCCCCTTCGAACCTACAGAAAATAATTTATATCAAAAAATAAGAAATCAGAATAATATTTAATAATAGAAACACAAAGGGGGTAACGAAACGTTACCCCCTTCGAACCGCAAAAAAATAATTTATATCAAAAAATAAGAAATCAGAATAATATTTAATAATAGAAACACAAAGGGGGTAACGAAACGTTACCCCCTTCGAACCGCAAAAAATAATTTATATCAAAAAATAAGAAATCAGAATAATATTTAATAATAGAAACACAAGGGTAACGAAACGTTACCCCCTTCGAACCTACAGAAAATAATAGGAGTAAAAATAAAATGGAAATACACTCACCAGGGCCAGTTGTGTAATCTGTGCCACAATTGTGGCAAGTAGACGTGGCCCAGAGATTGGACAGGAAACGGAAGCCACTTCCGGTTTGGCGGGAAAGGAAAGCAGGGGTGCCAACCCCCATGGGTTAGAATTTCCCTGTGAATTCCCTGCAGTGTTACCAACTCATACCATTCACTATAAAGTATACACTATAAACCATATACTATAAAGTATATACAATAGCGTATGCAAACAAAACACCTGGATCGCTGAGGATCAAGACCATCTGGATTGTTAGGGAACAAGACCATCTTAATTGTTAGGGTTATTATTATACTATATAAAGTGTATACAGTACTATATAAAGTGCATACTATATAAAATGATTTGGAATACTATATAAAGTGTATATCTTACTATATAAAGTGCATATAATACTATATAAAGTGTAAAATATGAAAATTTCGGCTTAAAAAACCTAAAAATCGCAAATATCTCGAAAACGGTGCGTCCTAGGGGTCCGGGGACCTCAAAAAACCACCTTCTACGAAGTAGAGGTGCCTCCGGGGGGTAGGTACCCTAAAATAACAAAATTAACCAAAATGTTGCGGGTTGCATCCAAAAATTGAAGGGGCAATGAAGGGGCAAAACTTTGAAAAATCATATCTTAGGAATGGCTCCATGTATTAACTTCATACTTGGTATGTGTGTACACTTGGTTAGTATTAAAAAATGCATGGCATGAGGTATCCAAAAAATGAAGGCGCAAAAAAGTTTTATTTTTTATCTCGAGAATGGCACTACAGATTTTCTTCAAACTTGGTATGTGTATACGTGTAGTATAACCATGTAATAAAATGCTAAGCATCACTTCCCAAAGTCAAGGTCATAGCTGTGAAAAATAAAAAAAAACTTACAACTATTAATTTTTTATCCCCCGCTGGTGTATGACTCTTACTAAGTATTTGTTAAGACCAAGAAGAGTGTAGTGGTCAAGGTCAGACCCATTCACAAATAAAAAAACTCATAAATGTGAAGTTAGTGATATTTATCTTTATGATACCAGTGACTACATAGCAAAACCTACAGACATGGGCCCTCTGGCCCAGGGCTCTACCTTATAGATATTTGTAAGATACTGGTAAATAATTTACTACATCCTTAACAAAGGTCAAGGTCAGACCTATTCAAAAATTAAAAAACCTATGAATATTATTATTTTTATTTTCCGCTCACGTAGGTCTCTACCTTTGAGCCTCTAGGTACTTGTGATTATTAGATACTAGTAAATAATTAACTACACGCAGTTTACTAAATAAGAAAACAATACAAACTGATAGACAGAGGCCTGTAGGCCTGCTGGTGCAGGGGCCTACCTTCTCAATACTTAGGAGGTGTAGTAAGTATCATGTAGAGCACAGGGTTTTTATTGGAGAGGTAAAATACAACAGTGAATTTAATAATTCTAAGTCATTAGAAGGCAGCAGATACCGTTAGATCTTAGATAAAAATATCTTAAAACAAAGGGAGTAACGAGGCGCGCGGACCAAGTATTGACCGAAAGAGCTTGGCAACGAGTAAAATCGAGTGACGCTTCAATTGGGGAAAAAGCCGCAGCTTGGGCGGTCACAACAGCCATGAAGGCAAAAACAAAATTTGGTGGGGGAAAAAGGAAAAAACGGGGTCCAAAAAGAAAAGGCAAGGGGTTATATCTAAGACCGTACAGAACAGAAGGTTCCGGCAAGAGAAAAAGGCGTAGCTCAAGAAAAAAAAAACATCAAAATACCAATAAAACCACTTACAAACTACGAATTAATGAATTATGCGAAATGCTTGGGAATACCAAACTTTAGAGGAGTGTTTATGCGTGATAACCTACCCACTCGCCCCAGGGCTTATGAGACAGCTATAATAAATTTAGATTCCAGCGGTGGTACCGGTACTCACTGGGTATGCTACAAAAAGCTTAATAATAAAGTATATTATTTTGACAGTTTTGGTAATCTGAGACCCCCACCGGAGCTATTGGAATACTTTAAAGGTTGTGACATTTATTATAATAGTAAGAGAGAGCAAAGTTTTAATTCAGTCGTTTGTGGACACTTGTGTTTAAAGTTTCTCAGCAGTAATGTTTTGTCTCACGGGGACAAGTAGTGTACTATCACATGAACTGTCATTCCCTATCGATGTCAGTAATGGGAGATACGAACTCGGTCTCATAGAGATTATGACTTGGAACTCTATACCTAATATAGAAAAAAACATCAACAATATATTTTATTATGGTGACAATAAAGAAATTCATATTCCTGATGGATCTTATGAACTCCAAGATATTGAAAAGTATATCGCGGGAAAATTACCGAAAGAAGTTACATTCAGTTTAAAACCTAACAACAATACATTAAAAGCCGAACTAAATTGCTCAGAGGCGGTGAATTTCGAAAAACCGGCAAATATTGGCAAACTACTAGGTTTCAAACCTGAAATATTACCGGCCAATATACTACACACGTCACCTTTACCGGTAGATATTTTAAAAGTGAATTCCATACGCGTAGAATGCAATATCACTCGCGGGTCATATCTGAACGGTATCGAGGGACATGTAATACACGAGTTCTATCCGGCCGTACCACCCGGGTATAAAATCATCGAAATACCTAAGAATGTTATTTACTTGCCTGTGATCGCTCAACGTATCACAAACATTAGTGTGTCTTTTAAAGACCAAAATAACGCGTTAATAAATTTTCGCGGAGAACCTATTTCGGTTAGACTTCATCTTAGGCACAATGGGGCTGGTACTACATAGGGACACATCACATATAAAAGTGCTTAGTCCTAGACGGAAAGCCAACGAGTTAAGTTGGAAAAACATTAATTTCTTACGCTCTCTCGGTTTTAAAGTTTACAAGAATGGCTCTACTGGCAATAGACGATAAAGCTATGTATGATGATAGTATTACTAATATGGAGTTTCACACACATCAACCTTACGCGTCTACTACTTATAAAAATAACGATGAAATCAGAATCCCCATCTTACAACAAGACATAATCACCGCTCCGTTTGATAGTTATATTATAATTGAAGGCAAAGCTTCCGCCGTCAAAACCGATAACACTACTGCTCAGGATGTTAAATTTATAAACAATGCAATTGCATTTTTATTCGACGAGATCCGGTTTGAGATTTTCGGTGTAACCGTGGATCGCATCAGAAGTGTCGGACTTACCACGACATTGAAGCATCTAGTGTCTTTGCGCGGTGAAGAGAAAAATAGTTTAAAAAGCGCATGCTGGCTAGGGCCAGGGCAATCGGAAACGGTCACGGATTTCGTTTATTCTATACCCTTGCGATTACTTTTGGGATTCGCAGAAGATTACAGAAGAGTTTTAGTAAACGTCAAGCAAGAATTGATTTTGCTAAGATCTTCTACTGATTTAAACGCTGCCTTGACAACCACGGCTGGAACATTAGATTTAAAAATTTCTAAAATTTACTGGAGGGTCCCTCACATTACTGTAAATGATGCGACAAAACTTAAACTTTATAGATTTATCGAAAAAAATCCTGCTATCCACATACCATTCCGCTCATGGGAGATACACGAATATCCCAACCTACCGACGACTACCAAAGTATTATCATGGCCTATCAGGTGTAGCTCCAGACTAGAGGTCCCTCGAATGGTTATTGTAGGGTTTCAAACCGATAGAAGGAACAATTTAGTAAAAGATATGAGTCTTTTTGATTCATGCAAAATTCGAGAAATAAAATTATATTTAAACTCTAAATATTACCCGTATGAACCGACCAATGGTAACAGCACTCTATACTACGATTATTACAAGTTGTTTCAAAACTCTTACTACGGTAGAGTGGGATCCCCAATATTGGATTTTAATGACTTTAAAACTAAATGCCCACTGTATGTCATCGACTGTTCTAAACAAGACGAGTCTATAAAAACCGGGGGTGTAGAAATAAAATTGGAAATTCAGGCCGACGAGGACTTTAAAGCAAACACTTGGGCCTACTGTTTAATCCTGCACGACGACCACTTCACATACACTCCCATAACAGGGGAGGTACGCAAGGTGGCCGTTTAATCATGACAAAGAAAAAAGTTACATTTTCAAAACCTCTCGTAACGAAGGTTTACATTTTACCCGAGGAAGATAGAAAATCAATTTGGATGCAAATCGCTAGAGACAGGGGTCGCCGGCAACAGTCTTTAACTTGACTCCGGTAGTAAAAGAAATTAACTCTAACGAAATTACATAATTGGTCAGTCGTGATCATGGAGTCAAGCGGAGCGGATCCCGCACCTATTCCTAAAATTAACGAACCCATCAATCTGGTAACCGGGGTATTCTTAAAATCTGTTCACTACCTAGATTCGGAATTAAAGAAATGTGTTATAACTGGGATCTTCAAAAACAGAGACAACTCTCTCGGAATTTTATTCAAGGGGAGAAACGGTCTAGTTTACTGGTCATATGACCTATTCTGCCAATTTTACAGCAAATTCAATGAAATAACGCTATCGCTTGAAAATAAGAGTAGAATAATTGTAAACGAGGGAACCTATAGTATAAAGGTGTCCCCAGTGTTTGGTAATCATTGTGTGTTCATCTCTGATGGAGATCACTCCCTAGCTCTAGGCAACACCGAATGGTACATTTTGTTAAATAATTTATCGCTAATATCTCGGTCTCTTTTAGAACTGTTTTATATTGAAAACGAGATTAAAGCTTTTATCGATCAAGTTATATCGGGTAATGAAATTCAATCGGATCAGTTACCATCGTATTTGTGTGACCGTTTAGTAGACGAAATTTTACTGTACACCCGGTGGCCGAATGGAGGCCGTAGTTGAATTTCACGGGTTCAAAGACAATAATAATGAGTTTATTGTAAAAGAGCTGGCCATTGTAGGGAGATCGTATAGAACACAGATAGTGTTCCGATCTCCTTACAATTTCAACAGATTAAATGAAAAAATGCAGAGAACAGCTAACTGGCTGACTCACCACTTCCACAGGATAAAGTGGGAAGATGGTGAAATGCCATTCAGTAAGAAACTGATGCGTTCTCTGCTAAAACCCTTTGATGTTATTCATACAAAGGGAAGTGAAAAAGCTCAATTTCTAAGGAACTTCCATAATAATGTAATAGAAATTTATGAAAAACAAAACACAGTCACAGTAGACTGTATTATACATAAAAATAATAATAAAAAGTGTGCTATAGCTTCTGCTGAGTACCACATCCGGGATCTATCCCGGGTGAACTCTTATTGAGTTGGCACCCTCGTCTATCAGGCCGGGGTAAGACCTTATAAGACCAGGGACAGAGGTTATACAGGTTGGGTTAAACCCCATAAAACGTAACATGTTTTCCCTGTATGTGCTCGGGAAACGCAGAAGTTGAGATGCACAATAAAAAAAATACATAAAAAGTAAAAAATAAAAAAATAAAAAGGGAGGTAGCATTTTTGTAATGGAGTGGCTACCACCGTAGGTTGCGATGGTTGGGGCAACCTACCCCAGAGGTTAGGCCTCCGGGGGAAGCTCTGGGTTAACAAAAAGAACGCGCCTACAACTGTACGGCCTGGCATACATGCCTACCGTGGTGTGGAAAACAGTTGAAAACAAAGGGGGTAACGAAACGTTACCCCCTTCGAACCGCAAAAAATAATTTATATCAAAAAATAAGAAATCAGAATAATATTTAATAATAGAAACAAAGGGGGTAACGAAACGTTACCCCCTTCGAACCGCAAAAAATAATTTATATCAAAAAATAAGAAATCAGAATAATATTTAATAATAGAAACAAAGGGGGTAACGAAACGTTACCCCCTTCGAACCGCAAAAAATAATTTATATCAAAAAATAAGAAATCAGAATAATATTTAATAATAGAAACACAAGGGTAACGAAACGTTACCCCCTTCGAACCGCAAAAAATAATTTATATCAAAAAATAAGAAATCAGAATAATATTTAATAATAGAAACACAAGGGTAACGAAACGTTACCCCCTTCGAACCGCAAAAAATAATTTATATCAAAAAATAAGAAATCAGAATAATATTTAATAATAGAAACAAAGGGGGTAACGAAACGTTACCCCCTTCGAACCGCAAAAAATAATTTATATCAAAAAATAAGAAATCAGAATAATATTTAATAATAGAAACACAAGGGTAACGAAACGTTACCCCCTTCGAACCTACAGAAAATAATAGGAGTAAAAATAAAATGGAAATACACTCACCAGGGCCGGTTGTGTAATCTGTGCCACAATTGTGGCACAGATATCTTACGCGCCAATGGGTTTTAACACTGGCGCGTAACACGGGGGAAATGCATAGATGGTATCGCACCACCAATGTTGGGACCACCTGTATAGGGTGGCCCCTATAGCAAATTCCCTGAACCCATACGGGGAACAGGGAATGTTCAAAAACGTCAAACTCAACACAAGTGTGCTCCATGACTGAATAACCCAAAAGAGATGGCTAACCCAACCACTCTTCCCCCACCACTACTACTAACCTTATCGCAAGAAGTGTTCCAGCCAGCCGGTGGAGAAGTGCATATTGCACCGGTAACAATTGTAAAAAACCAACCACTTGTATTCCACCCGGGTTAATTCCCCGGATGGAATACAAATGTGGTAATTTATAGTTACAAATGGTGCAATATGCACCGTGTGAGGGCAGAAGAAGAGACATGTAAAAATAGGGCTCAAGTAGCCCTCAAACACAATAACGTCTAAGCACGAGAACATCTCACCACCGACTGATCACAGCCACTTCCGCGCTGATAAAAAAATTTACACTCACCATTATCGGACAGCTGGTACTGAAGCGTGACCCGAATTTGTATTCCCGGGTCACGTGCATACAAACTTAATAAACACAGGTATACATTGTTTAGCTGGTCCAAATCTAACAATAGGAGATCCCACCTTTCCATTATGCTACAGAAAACTGACTGACTGATATCTCAGCAGGATGTGGTGGGGGGACCTGTCCATACCGCAATCAAACTGTAGGAAGCCAAAATGAAATACTCACCATTGTTGGAGTATTCTAATGTGACTTGTATTTGAAGTCTCGGGTCCCACATCATCAGGCTAAACAAGTTTAAGTAAACTTCATTCACCTGGTCTACATCCACTAATACAAACTCCCACCTCACCATTGCTAAACAGACTAACTAGTGCAGTGTTGTCTCAACAGGAAGTGGTGGGGAGGACCCCAATATACTCACATGCTAAAGGTACCAGTTCATCCACTTTTGATATTCGATCATGGCAACAGGACAATGAAATGCCTCTAGTAATGTAAGAATTAACATCACGATAGTACAAGTCGATAGACTCTTTCAAAGGCAAATTGTCGAATATTATACATATGCATCCACTCAATCTCCCATGATAGATTTGAAGGTTAGGTTCATGGAATGTACGCCAATGTATAGTGATAAAATGTTCTAAAATAACTGGTGGTAAGTTAAGTTGAAACAGTTCAAAAACACACCCAACACAATCTAATATTACAGATTCACAGATTTGGAATAGTGACTTTGGTTGGTTCATAACTGACTGTGGGGCATTATCTAGGCAGGTGGGGGGAATACTCACCTCGGATTCATCTGAGGAGTAGTACTGCGGGGAAGGTGGCGAATACTGCGGCACTACTTGGTCTTGATGCACCTCCGACCAATCGTAATCCAGAGCCATCTTTATCTTGATTCCGGGGTTTTCACGCAGTATATCTTTCATTTTGTTGTAAATATTTTCTAAATAATATAAACTGTCGATTGACAGTTTCCAACCCCTACTTAAATCAACATCGGTAGTAGAGTCGGCCTGGGCAACGGTGTTGTCTGCCATAGTTGAACTAGGAATGATGCTTGGTGGGGTATTATCTCAACAGGATGTCCTCTGCGGTAGCCAGTCTCAGTTCACGATGAACTCGTGTTGCTATAGTTTTAAAGTGACCTGTTGTGTTATAGAATACACTGCTCAGCCACCACAATCATCCCACTATCTACCTTCCAATCAAACTCTAACATCATTCCAAACACCACCTCAACCCTCACTAACACCACCTCAACACTCACCCCCAATCCAATCACAGCCACTTCCGCGGATACCTTCGGACCCCATATACATCGAGATGAAACCCAGCCCATAGGTAAGCTAGACACACATTTTACATAACTTTTTTAGAGTTAACCATATATAGTCCCCTTGAGATAGTTTTCAGTGTTAGTTTTCTCACATGACTGTAGTATTTTACTTTCTACGGGCATTCATACCTCCAATCCCCTTGAGTTTTGCTTTCATTGGTAATTTAATTAACTTGACTGTAACATTATAATATCTACGGTCGTCTATACCTCCCAGCCCCTATGTTTCTTTTTCAGCGGTAATTTATTTAACTTGACTGTAAAGTAGTGATGCTTTCAGTTATCTATATTGCTAAGTCCCCTTGATTTAGTTTTCAGCAGTAGATCTGCCTTGACCAGACTCATGCATGTTTTACTGTCATCTATACCTCCCAGCCCCTATGATAGGTTTTACAGACCAATAATATTTTAAGTCTCACTGAGCCCTAACTTAGCTAGATTAGCGTTTTTTAAGGTTAGGTTAACATAAAAAACAATATTCCACCAGTCTTACAGTATCACTAACCTAGCTGTACTTACCTCCACTCTTCTACTTAGTAGACAGCATGGCAACGGCCAACGCATAGCTTTCCACCCACTTCTCTACTTCTGTAACACTCGGACGGGGTCTCTGACTTAGAATTATCAGATCCTGTGTACTACATGTGTTAATACAAATAGATGTAAGGGTAACTTTTCGTTACCCTTGGAGTTTACAGTATTTTTCTCTATTGTAGCGGTATCTGCCATATATTTAATTATTTATATTTTAAAGATCGCTGCTGGTCCCAAAGACTCAGAAATATCTAAGTATTCTCTAAAGAAGACTGACTATATGTGATGCAGTCCCTATGGTGCAGTATGTGTTTGTACTCTTTCTGACTTAGCACTGCAACTATACACTGGTAAAGACTTGGAATTGTTAACATGGTGTTGTATACTGTACACTGCAGTCTATAAGAGTTGACTTGCATTATACACTGCTAGCCTGTACCTTCAGAACTCTGTACTAGTATCTGCTAACTTATAAAGACTACAGAACCATGACTCGGAATTACCAACACTTGCCTTGTACCAGGCATTTAATGCTATTTACCTTGGATGTCTGTTGTTTTTCTCTCTAAGAAAGACTACGGTTCATTATAAACAGCTGTATATTTTTCAAAGTTCGAAGGGAGTAACCTTTCGTTACTCCCTTTGTTTTAAGATATTTTTATCTAAGATCTAACGGTATCTGCTGCCTTCTAATGACTTAGAATTATTAAATTCACTGTTGTATTTTACCTCTCCAATAAAAACCCTGTGCTCTACATGATACTTACTACACCTCCTAAGTATTGAGAAGGTAGGCCCCTGCACCAGCAGGCCTACAGGCCTCTGTCTATCAGTTTGTATTGTTCTCTTATTTAGTAAACTGCGTGTAGTTAATTATTTACTAGTATCTAATACTCACAAGTACCTAGGGGCTCAAAGGTAGAGACCTACGCGAGCGGAAAATAAAAATAATAATATTCATAGGTTTTTTTATTTGTGAATGGGTCTGACCTTGACCACTACACTCTTCTTGGTCTTAACAAATACTTAGTAAGAGTCCTACGCCAAAAGGGAATAAAAAATTAATAGTTGTAAGTTTTTTTATTTTTCACAGCTATGACCTTGACTTTGGGAAGTGATGCTTAGCATTTTATTACATGTTTATACTACAAGTATACACATACCAAGTTTGAAGAAAATCTGTAGTCCCATTCTCGAGATAAAAAATAAAACTTTTTTGCGCCTTCATTTTTTGGATACTTCCTGCCATGCATTTTTTAATACCAACCAAGTGTACACACATACCAAGTATGAAGTCAATACATGGAGCCATTCCTAAGATATGATTTTTCAAAGTTTTGCCCCTTCATTGCCCCTTCATTTTTTGGATGCAACCCGCAACATTTTGGTTAATTTTGTTATTTTAGGGTACCTACCCCCCGGGGGCACCTCTACTTCGTAGAAGGTGGTTTTTTGAGGTCCCCGGACCCCTAGGACGCACCGTTTTCGAGATATTTGCAATTTTTTTGGTTTTTTAAGCCAAAATTTTCATGTTTTTCACTTTATATAGTATGATATACACTTTATATACTATGATATGCACTTTATATAGTATTGTACATTATTTTATATAGTTTACACTTTATATAGTACTGTATACACTTTATATAGTATAATAATAACCCTAACAATTAAGATGGTCTTGTTCCCTAACAATCCAGATGGTCTTGATCCTCAGCGATCCAGGTGTTTTGTTTGCATACGCTATTGTATATACTTTATAGTATATGGTTTATAGTGTATACTTTATAGTGAATGGTATGAGTTGGTAACACTGCAGGGAATTCACAGGGAAATTCTAACCCATGGGGGTTGGCACCCCTGCTTTCCTTTCCCGCCAAACCGGAAGTGGCTTCCGTTTCCTGTCCAATCTCTGGGCCACGTCTACTCGATTGTCATGGTAAAACATTAACAAATGTAAAGTTTGGTTCTCAACCAAAAGATGCTGTTACTATGGAACAATTATCTAAAGAATTAAAAAAGGAAACATCGAATTTTGTAAAACATGAAGATGCCGTGTTAAAGCGGGGAGATAAATTTATACATGGAAATAAAAAGTTTGATTTAATGCAAGGAAATAATGATGAATGGGATGCAGGACATAAAACAATAACAAATGGAAGATTTGGTATAAAAGATTCAGATGTACCTCTAATGGTACAAACATTAATTGCAAGTGGTGGTACATTAGGTACATACAATGGTCATAATAGAAGAATAAAAGATATTTATCCTGGTTATGAAGAAAATGATTGTGTTACAATGAAACAAACAATAACTTGGGATAAACACTTTGGGACCAAATATGATGCAAAGATGAAGAAAATAATTAATATTTTACCAGGTGAAGATTCAAATGATGCTGCTACTATTGGACAAGTCATAACAACATCAAAAAGTGATTCAACCGCTTATACGTGTAATGATAAACGTATTATGCAGTTACAAGATCCTCAACATCCGAAAGATGCTGTAACTTTTGATTGTTTAATAAGAATAGTGGGTAATTTACTTATTGATACCCACAATCATATAGCTAGTACAACGAGTCATGTGATGATTCAACCCGATGAACGAGAAGCTTGGATTAAAAATAGAATTATAAATCAGTATATAATTAATTTGAATAACTAAGTCTTTAAATATAAAATATTTTGCACAAGTTATTCATTTATGTAAAGTATCTCGTGGAGTAAACACGCCAGTTATATAAGACAACATAATGAAGACCGTATCGCTCAGTCATCGTCAAGACAGCGGCAAGAGAGGACGTGGTATAACATCAGCTGCATTATCCCTGCTCAGACGGATTCCAGTTGGTGCTGTTGTAAATCAAGCGATAGACGCTTTACCATACGAATTACATCTGCCCGGAGGTTATCAATATTGTGGACCTGGAACTAAGTTGGCAAAACGTTTAGCAAGAGGAGATCCTGGAATTAATAAATTAGATCAAGCTTGCAAAGAACACGATATAGCATATTCAAAGTATAAAGATTCAACAAATAGATCAATAGCAGATAAAATTCTAGCGGAAAAAGCTTGGCAAAGAGTAAAATCAAGTGACGCAAGTATTGCAGAAAAAGCAGCGGCTTGGGCAGTAACTACAGCCATGAAGACGAAAGCAAAGTTAGGTGGTGGAAAACGTCGCAGAGGAAGACCTGCAAAGAGAGATGCTCCCAAAAGAGGTGGAAACATTAAAAAGGGACGTCGTAGAACTCGTAAGGCAAATGTAAAAAAGACTTCTGTTTGGCAAATGGTAAAAAATGGAGCAGGTTTATACCTAAGACCGTACCGTGTGTACTAAATAAGAAGAATCAATTGATAATTCCAAATAAAGCCTTAACAAATCATCAGTTAAATGATTATGTAAAATGTTTGAAAATACCATTCTTTCGAGGAGTTTTTATGAAAGATGCATTACCAACTAAAATATGGAAAAATGAAACTGGAATAGTAAATTTGGATTCCACCTATGGTCCAGGCACTCATTGGGTATGCTATAAAAAACTCGGACAAACCGTTTACTACTTTGACAGTTTTGGCAATCTACCACCGCCGAAAGAACTTCAACATGATTTTCAAAACTCCAAAAACATTTTTTATAATTACAAAAGAGAACAACCTAACAATACTGAAATATGTGGGCATTTATGTTTGGAGTTTCTAGCGAAAAGTGTCAGTCACCTTTAAGATGTCATCGTATACAGTGTCACTGAGTGGAAATTCATCCACATTGAAAAGTACGCTGTTCCCAGCATTGCGTCTATCTAAAGAAAGATTATGGGAAGCGGCATTACTTGATTTGACTACCTACAACCCAATTCCCAATGTTACGGAAGGGAAGAACAATTTACTACATTATTATGAAACTAAGGATGCTGCAGGAAAATACTCAGAATTGAAAATAATTACATTTTCTACTGGAGCTTATGAAATTGATGATATAAACCAATTATTACAGAAAAAACTTGGAGAAGAAAATATCACCATCAAAGGAAACAATAATACTTTAAAAGCAGAAATAACTTCAAAATATTATATTGATGTCGGATTGGAAAACTCCATTGGCAGTTTACTTGGATTTACAGATATAAAAATGAAAATTTTAACTCCAGGAACTACTCATTCAGGTGATACAACTGTTACAATATTAAAAGTAAATAGTATCGATGTAACGTGTAATATTATACACGGATCGTATAGAGAAGGAGTGAATCAGCATATTTTACATACATTTTATCCAACTGTTGCTCCAGGTTTTAAAATTGTTGAGAAGCCACAAAACTTGATATACCTGCCGTTAAACACCAGTTTCATTTCAGACATCGTACTGAACATATTGGATCAAGACGGTCATAGTGTTGACTTTAGAGGAGAAACAATTACTATACGGATACACATCAGAGCAGCAACATAAAAGTCAACATGGGATTATCATTTAAACCGCTACGGAAGAGTCGGGAGCTCAGTAGCTCCTCAACATTGGAAGAGTTAACATCGGACAACATTCGTTTTCTACAGAAGATTGGATTGAAACTTAACAGCGATGGATATCCTGGATATATCTCAAGGACCAACGTTCGACGAAACACTATGGGAGAAGGAATATCACACACACAACCCTTACACTTCATCAAAATTAAACAATAACGATGAAATAAGGATTCCCATTCAACAACAAGATATTTACACGTTACCGTGTGAAAGTTACTTGTACATCGAAGGACGGGTATTAAAATTGGATGGAAAAACTGCTTCAACAGTTCCTTTTATAAATAACCCTATGGCATATCTTTTTGATGAAATAAGATATGAAATATCAGGGGTGACGGTTGATTCAACAAAAAAGGTTGGTTTAACAACGACATTGAAAGGATTAACATCATTAACACCGCATGAGAAGAATTCAATAGTCACCGCCGGATGGGTTGCCCCCGATAAAGACACTATAACACCAGCTTCCAACGGTCACTTTGATTTTCATGTACCTTTACGATTGCTTTTGGGATTCGCTGAAGATTACAAACGGGTAATAATGAATGTTAAACAAGAATTAGTATTACTCAGATCTTCAACTAATAAGGACTTGATACTTGCAGACCCTGCAACTACGGAAGATAAACTGGAATGGCAACTACAGTTGGATAAAGTTGTTTGGAGAGTACCTCATGTAAGATTGGCCGATGAACATAGAATCCTATTATTGAGAAAGTTAAAATCTGACCGTGATATTGTGATGCCATTCCGGAGCTGGGAATTTCATGAATACCCTACACTACCTCAGACAGAACGACAAACATGGACCGTCAAAACATCAACTTACTTGGAACGAGCAAGGTACATAATACTTGGTTTTCAAACTAAGCGAAAAGATGTTATCACTGCAAATGCTGGTCAATTTGATCACTGTAAAATAAAGAATTGTAAAGTTTTCCTTAACTCTCAATTCTTTCCATATGACAATTTGAATGTTATGTTCAGCAAAAAACGTTTTTCCATTTTATACGATATGTATGCAAGATTTCAATCGTCATATTATGGAAAGACTAATACACCACTATTATCACCTGACCAGTATTATTCCAAGGCTCCAATAATTGTAATCGATTGTTCAAAACAAAATGAATCGGTAAAATCATCAAGTGTGGATATAAAAATTGAAATGGAATTTGAAGAACCAGTAGCGGATGGAACTTCGGCATACTGTCTAATTCTACATGATAAAATAGTTACTTATACACCACTGACCGGAATTGTGAAGAATGTACTTTAAGAAGAATTAGTACAATAACTGCAGATTTTTGAGGTTAGAATTATCTACCTTAACTTTTGAGGTTAGAATTTCGTTTGTAAAATACAAGTTGAAAACAAACAATTATGTAATAGTATAAATTTCAAGGATTTTACGAAAAATATAAAAGCAAGAAAATAATTAGTGGAAACTTCATTCTATCTCCAACCGTCGTATGGGAAACATCGTTCGCAAGATGAATTCTACTAACAGAGAAGAAAATACACCTTTAATGGATGATAATAGTTCAGATATAGAAAAACAAGTTGAACGAGAAATGGATGAGTTCCTAAAGTTTAACAAACATAAGAAGAGAGAAGAAAAAGAAGAAGCTGAAAAAGAAGTAAAAAGGAAGAAGGTTGAAGTTAACATTACAACAAATATTTTAACAGAAGTATTTCTTCGGATTATCTACCCAATTTCTTCATGCATGACAAAAAGTATATCAGTTGGAATTTTAAAATCAATGGATTATTCACCAATTGTTATTTTAAATCATGGAAACAAAATGGTTACTTTCAGTGAAACTACTTGGGAATCTCTCATGAAACATTTACATCTTTTGGAGTGCTATCTAAGTAACAACACATTTGGAAGAAGAACAAGATTAAGTTTATTAAAATCAAATATTGAAGTTGATATAGTAAAACATCGTGGAGGACAAATTGTTCGCTTCAGAGATTTAACTACACACAATGTTAAATTATATTTCACTAAAGAAGAATTTTACACTTTAAGTTGTACTACCGGTCCCGTCACCAGATATTTGAAACAACTAATATTTTCAAGTGCAATAATTAAAGACTATCTAATCGATACATTGGACAAACAACCTTTTGTTCCAATTTTATACGGTCCCGTGGATACTTCAATCTTTAATAGAATACCTCAAGAAGTTGAAATGTGGAGACAATTAAACAACTATCACACCAATTTTAATATCGATGAAGTGGCACAAGAAGTGAAAGAAGAAGAACAATCCTGTCTGTTATAAACGTCGGCTCATTCAATTTTTAAGTCAGTTGTTAATAAGACTTCATCATGAATAAACAGGTTTCGTTTTCTAATGCGCCACACATAATGGAAGTTAAAAGAGGTATAATTGAATTTCAAGCTTTCCGAGGAAATGATGGTAATTTTATTATTAAAGAATTAGTAATCTTGGACATGAACACATCAGTAGTTTATCATTATTTGTTCAAACCTCCAGTGCCATTTAATAGACTAACAACTAAAGCGAAAGTTACAAACAAATGGTTGAACAAACATTTTCACAACTTAAGATGGGATGAAGGTTTCATTAATTAAAACATGATGCCGCACATTATGAATCATTATTGCAAAGAGTTTAAAATTATCTACACAAGGGGATTGGAAAAAGCAAATTGGATACAATCATTTACAAGCAACGAAGTGATTAATGCAATAATTGATAAAGATTTCCAATGCTACTTCAACGAACTTTGTATTTCATCAAAAAGTTTTAAACATCGAAGGTCACAGTGCGCTTTAAAGAATGCCTACTGCTTGAATAATTTCCTTCAACAAAGTAGTGGGGGTAGTGTCGATTATAAAAGTGAGAGCGCTACCATGACACAGCATGAGTATTACTCGAACCTCCGAAGAGACAACATCTCCGACGGACATTCTTATTAACAAGAAAATTAACAATAACATCAAGATGGCATCGCAGAACTTACTTCAAAATTTGGTCGATCAGTTCAACGCTCATTCTAAATCATCAATTCTACCTACGAAGAAATGTTCTGAACTAAAAGAAGAAAAACACTACATCATTCATACGATCAAGAAAATGGAAACTTCAGTGGGTGATGCTATTAATTGCACATTGAGCGAGGCACCATATACAATTGGTGACGAACCGAAATTTCAGATCTTCCTACCAAGACGCTTCGTACAACTTCTTCAAAATGAAGATCTTCGTGTAATTCAACCCGGCGCACTCTATTTGGTTTCGCATGGACCAAGTGGAAACAACTCAACTGAACTAACTATTCATGTAACACCTACTACTGATTAGTTTGTACATAACATTGTAACTATTTTGTTTGTAATTGTTTTTCAATAAATATGATATAAAGAAAAAACAAAAAATTAAAAGAAGCAACATATTGTGATGTCTTTGTACATTGCAATATGTTTCTTTTTTTAAAAATTCCACAGGATGACCTTGACCCAGTTTTGTGTGATTATAAAAGCGAAAATCTACTTGTGAAATTCATCAGTCTACGACTACCTTTCGTACCGTACACATCTCGCACACTCTATTGCTTAATATAAAAACTGCAACATGTCTCTAAAGGTCAAGTGTGCATCTTACGATACCAACACCATTACAACTTTTGAACAACTCGAAGATTTAACCAACGAAATGCGAGTTTTACTTACCGGTGGTTATCACTTAACTGTTGATGTTAGTGCTACTAATACAAGGATGTTCACTAAAACAAAATATTGCGATGATGAAATATTTATTTCTACACAACCTACAACTTCTTCATCGCCGACTGGTCAACATAACATCAAGTTTCAAAAGTATTACCAATGTTGAATAACTTTTGACAAACAAAACTACAACTAAAAAATCACATGTTAAATGTGAGTTAATAAAAAGGATGTGATACTTGGATAAATAATCATTCGCTTCTCAGCTCTCACCACGACAAGACCTATTCAAGAAAATGTTGTACAGAATGATGATTCAACTTGATGGAAAAATCTATGGAAAAGATTACAACACTGTTGAACAAATGACTAAAGATATAGATGTATTAGCTAAAGAAGGATACCAAGCTAAATTAATTTTGAAATTTCCTGAAGTACATCCACTATCAATAGAAGAACTAGTTGCTATGGCTAAAGCTGAGAAAGATAAAAAGTCTGAAGAAAACAAAGAGAAACAAACTTCTTAAGTATCAACATTCCTTACATTAGTAAGGTATAATTTTTTAAAACTCCGTTTGGATTACCTTGAAATTACCCCCACCACTTTTCACAGTACATAAAACTCGCTATTCAACACTATACACTCTTATTCTTTCACTGGACTCGACAGCGTCAACATGGAGAAACACAATAACAAATACGAACCTCGTTACTGTTGTGAACAAAAATGTGCCGATGTAGGAATATGGATGGTGGATGGGTTAGCTTGTACAAAATGTGAATTCTTCGGATCCTGTTACTGCAAATGCAAGACAAAACAACTACCGCCACCAGAACTGCGAACCTTCAAGATTTATAAATCAAGATACTTCCACACTTGCTGTCCCCAGAGATGTATCAAATTTCATCCAGAAAAACTTCTCAATTGTCAAAAGTGCGATGCATATTATAAAGAAGACTTTTGTACATGCATTATAAATGCATGCAAATATAGATCAGATTGGTCTTCTGATCCTATTGAACCATCAAATGTGTAATTTCAGTTTTACACTCTTTTTTAAAACTTCATTTGGATGACCTTGAGATTTCCCCCACCACTAGTTCTAATTTTTATATAATATTAAATCATTCCACTTCCAACACTCTAACTAACAACATGGAAAACAAATTTATCAAATTTGAACATATAATAACTGACAGGGAGGAGATGGAAGAATTGTTTCAAAACTTACTTTCTGTCATTGATGAATAACCTATAAGATGGTTCAGAATTGTAGTTCAATATTTAAATCCTGGTGAATTGTTTTCTTCATCAAGTGAAGAAGATGAAACAACTACTTCGGTTCAAATAATTGAATTAAAAGACGGAGAAGAAGAATTAAACGTTTTATTCAATCATAAGCTCAAGGTTCCATATATAAAAGCCCCCTCCCTAGACAGCCCCCCTCCCTAGACGCCTGCTCAAGGTCACCATTATATAAGCCCCCTCCCTATGCGCCGATCCTCATTCCATCACCGACTCTCCAACAATGAACAACTCTCCATTGGCCCGAATGAATTCTAGTTTTGAAATAAACTCTAAAGAATAGTTACAAGACATTTTTAATATTTTACAAGAACTTGTAGATAATTTTACAACCATCAAAATGAATTTGGAAATAACATACGATTGTCCTATTTGTGATAAGGTTGAAAGTTCGGACGAAGACAGTTTACTAAATCTAACTCCTGCACCATCTGACACTACTGATGGTAATAATAAAGAGCGACGTTTTTCCCCCACCACTTCTTTATAATTCATCTTTCCCCCCACCACTTCTTTATTTAACTAACATTTCTCGCTTTCACTTCTCATTCCGTCTTCGACTTCTGAACTATCAACATCATTTGTTTTAAAATTTCAAACACTAACACAATCATGATGGATATGATGGATGAAGTTCCCTTCGTAACTAGAATGGAAGAGGATAAATTGAAATTGGAAATTAAACGATTAGAAATGGAACGGGAAAACCAACTCGAAATGTTACATTTGTTCAAGCTTTTCAAATACATCATCTGGGGACTCTGCGTTTACCTTCTCATCGTCGTGGGTGTTTGCATTTACAACTCTGTAGTTCATCACAAAAGTTCAACTTGTTTAAACTCTGCTGTTGCACATTGATTGTATGTTCACTAATGAAATTCAAAAGTTACTTCAACCTATCCCGCTATCACCAACTAGTTCAACTTTGAACTATTTCTGGTGTTAGTTGGGTAGGCTTTTTTAAAACTTACTCTGGATGACCTTGACATACTTTCCAAGCCCCAGTTATAACTGTTGATTTTCAGTTTTGAACTAACTCTTAATTTTTGTTCAACTGTTAGAGTTTAGTTAACACAGTTGAATTTCAGTTTTAAACTAACTTTTAATTCATGCCCAATTCTACTTCAAATTGAGGGCATATGCTCTCGCCATCTGCGCCCCAGCATCTAGCCACCAGCTGCCCCGGCAGCTGCTCGGCGGGCAGCTGATCTGTGCCAGGAGTGGCTTTTTCCCACTACTTACTAGATTTGTTTTTAATGAAAAATACACTTAGTTTAATTTATTATTTCAGCGGACATTTTACTTGAATTATGAGTAACAAAATTTATATCTCCTTGGGATCTGGAATCACCAAATCCCAATTAAACTTTTTTTTTCTTTTTACCGATGCAAAGTTTAAGTTTGTTATTACCAGCAGCTTAGAAACGATTCTGTGCAGGTTCATGGAAGACTCAGTTACTGTAAGTGTAAACTCATTTTTAAAAGGTCGTGTTCGTGGCAACTAATTATACTTATATTGGTTGTTGAAACTTTCCAAGGTTTCAAGTGAATTGATCACTTATTTAACACGCCATGACAAGTTTAAAGAGCGCACTTAGTTTCCTCCTCTAGTATAAAAGTTTAGTTGTAAATCTTGTCCGTTTTAACAATTATAGTTAAGGATAAAGTATAATTTCATCTGCATTAATCTTGTCAAGAGATCAAAAAGGTTTTGTTAGAATGAGTAATACTTTGTCAAGCTTCTTTATTTGTAGTTTGCATAAATAATACAAACATGCTCAACTCATACGTCAAAGTATAAAAGAAACACTAGTGCATTAGGAGTTCTAATAATATGTTTTATAACTAGTAACGACTCTTTCCTTTATCAATAATACTTTTGCAATATCAGAAACTAGATTTTGATTTTTTCTGGCGTTTAACCTGAACAAGTTACAAATCCGGAAGAAAACTAATAATGAGTGCAAGCAATATGCAGCAAGCTCTCAATTGAAAAGGTTGCATTTTCATCAGCTCTTCTACATGCAAACAGAGCTTGAAATACCAGCGTTTTATCAGCTTAATGGAATCGGATTTCGTCGAGTTCATTTGTTTTAATCTTTGTTTAAAGCTAAGCATTGCGACTACCCTTAATTTTTGATCATGCTCACTGCAAGGAAAAGCTGAAAAAAGGAAACGTATGAATTAACACGAAATCATGAAAATAAATTAATAAAATGAAAGAAAATTGAAAGGATGTTTAAAATATATTAAATAATTTTAAAAATGTATTCCCTCAAAACAAAAAATTCTGTATTTTTTTTCTCTGCAGTTAAGTTACAAACATTAAAAGTTAAAAAAGTTGTTTGGAACCGGCACCTCAGCGTCGAAAAACATTTTTTTTGCAACGCTGAATTTCATTTGAAAAAGAATTTCAGAGTTGTGATTACAATAAGTCTTAGTTTAACGAAAGTAAATAACGCAATACCCAGATTAACACGAAGAAGGATCGTTAATGTGCTTAGTCAAAGTTTTCGTAGGATTTTTATAAAGTTAAATTACATTTTTATAAGTATTTGAAAACTTCTTAAATTGTAAATTGAAATTGTTTAGATATTAAAAAATGCCTTTCTGATAAGGAATCACCGGTAAGCTACAGTCAATGAATAGGATTTTAGATAATTCAATTAATTGTTAACATACAACACTATAGATAAGATAATTTTAATTAGCTATAGATTGTTTATGATTCAGGTATAAGAGATGATTTAGTGAACAAAGCTGAATGTTTAATATTGATATTGTTATCAGTTGGAAATTACTAATTGCTGATAGGAAGATAAAGCCTGCACAGTCACTAAAACATCGCAGTTATGGGCGTTTGCAGAGCATCATTTCCTAATGTGTTGACAATGATTCGAAACGCCGCTTTTCACTACACAGTTATCAGTTCAATTCTATGTCAATATCTATAATCTACAGAGAAAATTTTATTTTTAGTTTACCGCCAATATTTCTTTAACTTGAAATTAAATGTTACTAGGGCTATGCGAAACCACTTAACACACGCATTGAAAAGTGTTATACTTCGTAACAAATCACAAATATTTACTACATCAATTATTTTTCATTAAATAAATAATAAATTTTAAGACGAAAACTAAAACTGTATTTAAAAACTGTAAAGAGAAGTATACTAGATTAATAAAATAAATAAGTTCCAAAGTACTCGAAAAAACGATTTTGCACAAGTAAAATATTGTGAACGTTGACCAATATTTCAATTTATTTTCTTTTTACGGTTTTGAAAAAACTCCAGCACCCCAAAAGTCATATAATACGATGCCCAGGTAACCTGAAAACTACATGTATTTATTATATAATAAAAGAGCTTAAGTAAGGGTCTAGAGAGAGAACTAATAAACGGATCATGGCCGTTTTGGCATCAATGGATTTCTTATAGTCCCTATATGGTAGGAAAAATATGGTAGCCCTTGGAAAATTCTTTATAACGCCGTAAAATGAAAATTAGACCTTATTTAGACCAATCTAAGACGTGATTTTGTCGATTTGTTTACTGCTCCAGGTGATCCATATTCTACACTGAAATTTGACACCACTGCTGATTTACAAAGTGTTTTCGTAAGCAAAACAGACAACTTCAACTCTATGATAACTGACAGATAGATACAAATGAAGTCAAGAACACACAATGTTGCAGTGTTTTTTTAAGCAGTAAAATAAATATTTAACAGCTGATGATTTAATAAAATTTTGGTTGCTACGCTATAAAGATAGTTTATTTAATATAGATGATTGGATTTATGTATGAATGATCATAATAAAAATTACCCGTCATTTTTTTGGAATAGGACCGCTTTTCTTGTCAAGCACCTAAGTTTTCTTGATTACTTGACAATGGGAAATTTTTTCATCAGGGGGAAAAATTTTTACTCTCTTGAATGACCTCTAGAACCCTCCCCCCTAGCTAATGGACTGCATACTGTTCTGAGTTGTGAAATGGCTGTTAATTTGTTTACTAAATCAGTTCAACTACAACCTCCTGGTCTTGAATGCCTTTTTTGCCAAAAACTTTCGATTAGTAATAAGACAATACAGGATTTACATGATTCAGGATTTGTAGATATTTTTATAGAGAGCTGCATATATGGTGAGAATACAATCAAGCCTGTGTTGCATGGTACTCACTATGATAGAGAAATAAGTTATTACGAAGCATGTAGAATATTTCATTTCAAACATTTCTTCGATGAGACTACAGAAAAAGAACAGTATGAACTAACAAAATCACTTGTGAAGAAGTTGAAAACCTACACAATGAACTTCGAGGAAGACGATTGTGCACTTTTCGAGCTTTTAACAAAAACACAGACTTTTTTTACAGTGTCAAGATATTTTTGGACAAAAAATATGCTAAAAATGAAACTTTGAAATATTTTAACCAAAACTGTTAAATGTTTGAACTTTAGTTGGTTTGTTTAAAGTGACAGAAATGGGCATTGGAAGCTTCACATTAATTTTGCCAACATAATGTTTCCATAATTTTTCAACATGGATGTCTAAAAGAGGAAGTTCTGAAAATTTATTTTGAGCCCATTTCCATGCCACTAATAATTTTATAGGTCTTGGTAATTAGGGTACATAGCAGCAAACTAAACCTCAAAAGATCTAATATGTCGGAAGTAATTGAATTTAAAATTTTTGATTATATTATTTTAATTTAAAGTTTAGGTTAAAAGTACGATCTCCGTCGCCCCATGTGCCCAGGCTTAAAAGATGACAATTTTGCATTTTTTTTCATCCACTTGGGGTACCAAACAATAATCAAAACCTCAAATTTCGTTGGAGTTGAAATGCTCAACCCTCTTAGCGCCTGGACTAAATGTTTAGTGACCTGTGTTACATCCGGTTACAATCAGAAATGAGTTCGAGACCGCTTGGCATCAGCAGTATGCAATTACAAACACTACACGTACCTATTAAAAAGGATTGAAATATTAATTAATTCTTGGTATATTATTGGTTTGTAATCCAAATATTTTAATATTTTGAAAATTTTAATGGTGATAAAAATAAATTCAGTCATAAAGTTTGAACTATTACAAAATAATGATCTATATAAGTTCAATAAAAATATTTGAAATAAAAGCCTTCATTTTAGTGCTATCTAAGAAATTCCGAGTTAAACTTAAATGAATATTTATGTCAAATGTAAAGTAAATATGAACAGTATTTGGTGAATCGCTGGTGTAGTGGTTAGCGCTTCGATCTTCAGGACCATGGCAGCGTGTCTTGGGTTCGAATCCCAAAGGTGTCTTGGGTTGGTCTTAGGTGATCTTAATTTCGAATCCGCATTTTGTTGCCAGGTAGGTTTTAATCAGTAACATTCATCTGGACTGTAACGGCTCACCCTTTAATGTTGTCTAAGACGATTCACGCACAAATCAGAAGTCTAAGTGGACGGGGCAAAGTAAGGCAAAAAGAGGCTTAAGAGGTCAGAGATAAGAAAAAATAATTGAAGAAAATTAATGGATTCAGGGCATTCAAGTCATCATTGATTAAACTTTATGGCCAAGCAAGTTACATGGCAACTAGAGAATTGTGAATCTTATTATATTCGTTGAACAAGCTTAGAAAGACTTTTTCAGTTCCTATTTAATAGTATTGTGTTCTCATTAATGTTGTCTATTGCATACGCAATAAATCAAAATTTCTTTTTAAACAAATAGTACTTGTTTAAACGTATTTTTTTAACAGAACTTGATTAACAAAAATTAAGAGTCATCTTCACCTTTGGGCCAGTAGCCCATTGTTGCACAGTCGGCAATGTTAACCATGCGGCTTTTAATGCAAAACATGATATTTTATTCCCCTGTTTCGGACGCCTTTTTTCAACCGATTTTCTTTCAACTTGGTAAGTTTTTAGTTGAATAGCTATATAAGCCCCTCATACCTCAAAATTTTGAAAATTTAACAAATATTACTCTCTGTGAAGTCGCAAAGTAAATCGATTTTCCTTAGTAATATTTTATAAATTTTCCAAATTTTGAGGTATGAGGGGCCTAATGTAAATATTCAACTAAACACTTACAAAGCTTAAAGAAAAATCGGTTGAATAACGGCGTCCGAAACAGGGGAATAAACTACAATGTTTTAGCATAAAAGCTGTATGGTTAACATTGCCACTGCGCAACAATGGACTTCCAGCCAAAGCCCGAAGATGACTCTTAATATTGAATTTTGACAATTTTGTAACACTACAGACGTTTTGGTGTTTCCCAAATAACAGGAACAACAGTAGAAGGGAATAGCCGGTCCTGGCGCAGGTCAATATCAGCGGTTGTAAGTGGCAGGTGTGTGTTGTTGATTTGGGGGTTTTTTGGGGGGTTTGGGGAGGGGTTGGTAAGTGTGTCAAGGTCATTCGGAGGGGGTTTTAAAAAAGGTGGGGAGTCTGGGGATGAGTGGGGCTCCGGGAAATAAATTTATTCATTCATCAAAGCCTACCAGTGATCGTAGGATGGCTTCTACATCGTTTGCAGCCGTACTGTTGATTTCATTGCTCTGCACGGGTCGGGAGTCGGTGGTGGTAGTGTATGTAGGCGAATTTTGTGTGGGAACACCACCATTGTTATCGTTAGTAGTGGATGTCACTATTGGAGATTGTATGGGTGCACCCTGCCGTGTGTCCATAACTTGAAGAAATAAGAGCTGCTAGATGGTTATATTGTGAGTTGATAGAGTAGAATGAGAGATGTGTGTGATGAAGAACGGTTATATAAACCCGGTAATATAGTGAATAAGAATAATTGGATAACATCATCAATAGGTGTGACAAGATTGTAATGTTGATATTTTAGCATATCAGTTAAGACTGTTTGCAAAATAGTGTCAGTAGAATAACTGTTGCGAAGGTTGGATCTTGTAAAATACAAGGGGTGAAAGCTGAACTGTTTCTTAAGTTTAGCGAATGTATTACGAGGTCTTGAAACTGTGTAGTTAGACTGTTTTTGTAAAATATGTTTGGTGCGTAAAAGTTTCAGCTGTAAAGTGTGGGAAGCCATTGTAATAGTGGTGACTAAATGTGCACTGCGTAAAAAAAAAACCAACTGATAAATGGTTAGTGTCTGTAAATGTGTTTGAATATATAGAGAGTGATTAGCATATTAACCGCGAACACATGTTTTAGAGTAAGAAATGTAAGTTAGAAAATTGTTAGAAAAGTAAAGACCGAAGTTTACCCTACGGAACCCGGCGAATAAATGAGACGCTCGCGGTACCGACCCCGTATTTAAGCAATTTGTGAGTCACGAACAACCCCTCCTCTACCCTCCCCCCTCAGCCGATGGGATAAAAAGGGTGGGATTGCGGTCACCCCGGTTATTTGTTCGGTAGAGTTGCGATAGTTTGTATTAATGGGAGAGGGAAACACTTTAAAACTATTTTGTTAAAAATATTAAGATAACATCTAGTTGAAAAAAAAGGAATTTGTTACTCTGTATGAATTGGCTATGAGCTGCACAAGTGCAAACAACAATCTGTTAATAAGTTGATGAGGTAAGAGCTAGTATTTGTACAAACATTATAGTTCAGCAATAATTATATGTGTTATTAATGTGAAAAATGGTAAGTTAACACCATGGATAAGACTAACAGTAATGTAATACTATAAATGTTTAAAAGGATTAAATATAATTAAGAGTTTAATAAAAAAAGCAGATGTGAATATGAATAATTAGCAGCAGGTGAATATAAATATTAAATAATAACAAAAAATAATATTGATGTGACGTTAATTTATGCAGTAATAAAAAAATTGGTAATGGGAGAGTAATATGTGTTTATAGTAAATAAAAAAGAAATAGTTGAAAACTAAGTTATGCATGGGGTGTTAAAAACAAGTAGACCTAATTGGAGTAAGTTAAAAGAAAGCATATATAATATTATTAGACGGTAGCGACTTACCAAGGTGTTGTGTCAGCTGTGGGTCCCGCGAGTGAAAAGAGGCGCAGCTGCTCGTGTAACGGTATTTATAACAGCAGGTGGTAATTATTATGAAAGTGACCCCCCCCCCCCCAAAATAGGTAATTAACCCCCCCCCCCAAAATAGGTAATTAACCCCCCCCCCTTTCACTTTTACTTTATGTTGAAATGGTAATAGTAGTTAAGCTTGTGTAATACTAATTTGGTGTTACCAAACGGTAACTATTGTGGTTAAGATAATACAACATATACTTAAGATAAATTAAACTGATAGAGTAACGGTAATTTAGGTCTGCTGTTGGCAATAGATAATAATCATAGTTGAGCGGCGAAAGGGAACACATAATTTCCTACTGTTATTAAATTAATAGCAGTGAACAACTATGGTGTAATGCTATAAGGAAAATTGTGGTTCGATTAGGTGGAGATTATAATTAAATGTTGGCCAACATTATTGAAAGCCGCAACACAACACTTAAATTATTGATGACCTACTCGTAATAATCGCCGCTACGTGTATAAAACAGTGTTGCTTGGAAATTTCCTATTGAAGTTGTACTTCGAACGTTGTAAGCCCCTCAAACCCCTACGAGTTCCCCCCACCATCTTGAAAGTTTACGAATATTCTGTCGAGAATTTTAGAATCAGTTCGTACCGAAACTCCGGACGCGAAGCTTCGGGACGAACTCAAAGGGTAACTTAAATATATAGGCGGCCGATATATATTTGAGTTATTCTTGCTGTTAGGGTTCTAATATTAATATTTGTTGTGTGTGACTGTGTGTGTATAAAATGTTATTTATTTTTTAGTTTTAAGTTGTGTTATTTTTAAGTTTTAATTTGCGCATTGCGATGTTAGTATTAAGGTGTGTTATATTATTGCTAATGTTTAAAAAATGTGTTTATGCATTTAATGTTGAGTGTTGATGTAATTATTGTGTATTTGTGTGTGCGTGTGTGTGTGTACTAATAACCTTTCACAGCTAGCTGTTAGGAGGGTAGATTAAATTTAAATTTAAATTATAGAAGTTCTGTTGAACTTCATTAAATATGGGTGGGACATGCGTGTTGTGCCATAGGCAGCGCATATTTTTATTTTTTTTAAATTTTTAATTTTTTGTTAGGAAATAATTTTATTTGGGTGGGTTTAGATTAAGGGTGGGAGGTTAGAGTTGCGTTTTGCATTAACTGTTCCAGACTCCCTATTGTACAATTGGAATGGTCAGGTCCAGTGCCCAGGCCCGAGGCCGACCGCCCGTATCACAGCCCACCAAACTGGATCGCCACGTGCGTGCGGGCAAAAAATTGGGATCCCTTGCAAGACGTAACTATAGGGTTGGGATTGGGAGTGTTTGAGGAATACAGAGTGGTGGAGACGGCCGTGGCCGCCTCCATCACTTTGGATCATTATTATTTTTTGGTGACCTTGACCTAAATTAAAGTAATTAACCCCCCCCCCCCTTAAAATTATAATTAGCCCCCCCCCCCGAGGTCACTTTCACTCAGCATCCCTATATAAGCGGGGCTAGCTAACATGTTTGTTTATTCTGATTCCAGCCGCTAACGCTGCCACTTCAGAACCATGTCTCTATCAACAACTTCTGCTACTACTATCACTACGCCTGCTGCTCCTGCTGCCACTTCTGTGCCTGCTCCTACTATGAACACACCAGCTGCTAACAAGAAACCGGCAAAGAGACTGAAGTTGAAGAACGTCCCGGAGTCGATGCTGCGGCAGATGGATACACCACCATCTACATCTGCTACAACTGCTCCGGGAAATATTCTTCTCCAAGCCATGGCGGTTCTTGGAAGTATTTTTTCTCCACCTCCATCACCAACACACCCTACGGCAACTCCACCACTACAACCCCAACCTACACCTACAACGTCACTACAGATGGAGCTTCCTGTTCGTTCTGATACTCCTTCAATTCTAGAATCTATTCATAATTTCACCTTATTACCACCACTAATAACACCAATTCCTGAACCAAAGTCTATTAATCCTATCATTCCTAGTTCTAAAGTTAAAAAGTCTTTTTTTAAAATTGCTCCTTCAGAGCGTTTTCAATTATTAAAAGCAGAGCGTCGCAGGGCATTTAAAAATCCTCGTAAATGCACTGAGAAGCTGCTTAGGGGTTCTAAAAAAGGATCGGTCTGTGGTAGGAAATGTGTTTTTAATGAAAAGTATTGCCGTGTACATCTTGTAAAACATATTTCTGTGCCACAACCGACTGTGATTTCCAGCAAGTCCTACCCCGCTACTAAGTTGAAGAGATTGCGAGAAGGTTTAAGGTACTTTTTTGTAAGTAGAACAGAAAAGAGCAATAGAATTATAATAGGGTGTAACGGCTACAAATGGGTAATTAAGCTCTCTGTACCTATGAGAAACCAAAAAGCGATCAAAACACTTGATGCGAAAGACTATCTCTACAAAGGTGCGGATGGTTGGACTCGCTGGGGTCGTAGTAAAGAGTGATAAGAATTAGCTTTTTCCAAATTTTGTTAGAAAAATAATGGGAGAGAAACCAGCGCTATATAACAGTGCGCTGCGTTTCTCTCCCATTATTTTTTGGTCACTCTAAGTCCCATGACCTACTTTCACATGACCTTGAACTTTACCCCCCCCCCCCCAAAGATAAAAATTAACCCCCCCCCCTCACCCTTCCCTTTCCCCTTCCTCAACTTTCTCTTGCCTTATATAAGTAGCCGCTATGCAACTGGGTATGGGATATTGGCCGCTAACCTGGTGTACAGTGAACATGGCTCCGCTGGATGGTTCAAACTTTTACAACAGGCGATTTGAGCTAAAGAAAATGGAAGAAGTGGAGGAAGATGAATCTGAGCTAGAGGAAATGGAAGAAGTTGAGGAAGATGAATCTGAGCAAGAGGAAATGGAAGAAGTTGAGGAAGATGAACAATTGATATTTGAATATTTGCGTTGTGTAACTTTGGACCTGGAAGAAAGTCTTGACCCATACATGTGGGAAGCATTGGACTGGTTGCAGTTGGGCAGAACAATAGTAATTATATCACCAGTGTTGTTTCTTGGTAGCCCAATTTTGTATGTGACTGCAGACAACGCCGAATACATTTGGCAATGGGCGGAGTTGTTTGAGGATTTTAGGGGAAATGAGGAGTACAATAATTGGTTTAATATTTGTTTAAGATAAGCAGGGTTTTTTAAACCCAAAAAGGCTCTTTTCAGAGCCACCTAATACACCAATTAAGCATATGAGTTTTTTAACTCATGTGTGAGAGTTAATAGTTACTGGTTACTACATAAGTTAAAGTTTGTTGACCTTGACCTTGAACTTGAACCCCCCCCCTCCCAAATTGCAATAAGCCCCCCCCCCTTCCTCCTGTTTTCCATTAGTTGCATTATAAAAGCCTGCAGCTCACATATTTGCTTAGAATTTAACCAGTTGCTATATAGTGAACATGTCCAAAAGATTGGATTCATTCTTTGCTAAACATACAGAACTTTGGCCACTATTATATGGACTACATAGAAAGATTGAAGAAACAATTTTGAAAGATATGGGTGTAGGGGTAAAAGTGCTTGTATATCGTCGAGGTGATTACAAATTATTGTGTTCATGTACAGTTAGAATTGAAAATTTAAATAATTTATTTCCTTGGATGGTGCAATTACGTAATTTTGTAGAAGAAATGGAGTATGAGTTGCAAGTAGCCGCAATGTATTACAAGCTTGATAAAGAAGAGTAATCATACTATGTTACAAATCTTTAACTATATGAAATATAGTGGGGGAAAATAGAATATATAAGACAGCAACTTCATACTCAGTATCACTTTGTCATAAGATATTACTTTGGTGTGAAGAGAAAAGGTTAATAATGGTTTTTAAGGATACACCTTTTTTAAATTATTTTGAAGTAAAAAATCAGTTTAATATAAATGAAAATATAACTTGGATAGAAGAGACAAATGAAGGTTCGGAAGAAGAATTGAATAATAGTCTGGATGATTCTATATTGGAAGAAGAAATTTCGTCCTTTGAACAAGAAATATTTGAAGAGCTAATAAATGATAGTGATGAAGAAATTGTTAAAGAAGCAATTGAAACATTCATTTTAGATTCGTCAACTGATGCATTGATATCCCCTATACAATCTTCAGACTCTGAATCGGACTAATGATATGTTGGTGTTTTTCTTACTGAACCCCCCCCCCTTTCTCCCCTTCCTTCCCCTCCCCTCCCCCTTTCTTTCCCCTTCCCCATATTTGCTATAAAAGCAAGAGTTGATCAGGTTTTTTATTCATTATATGCTGTGTTGTTAGTAAAGCCATACACTTTATTAAACTATGTCTCCAAGAGCTACTACCTTTATATACATTACTGAAATTATTACACATCGTCAGATACAAGAACAAGAAGAACTAGAACAAGAGATGAATGTTACATTTGGAGAGTTAATAGAAGAAATAGTAGAAGAATTTATAAATTTAAACCAAGAAACAACTAATGAAACTGGAAATATATCAATGATGCATCAACCGGAAGAGTTAACCGAATCTGAAGAAGAAGAATCTGAATAAAATGGTGGGGGGTTAGGTTATTTAAGCAGGAAAGAAAACAGTTTAAAAATCATTTCATAATGGAGGACCGAGAAGCAATGTTTAAAGCTTTTTGTAAGGAAGAACCCTGGGTTCCACCAGTAAATTCCTTTACATATTATTTCCCACTTTTAGACATGGAGGATTGTAAAAAAATTCCAGACATTGGTTTTAAATTTCAAAAACAAGGAATGTTAATTGGTGTCACTGAAAAATATCACAATGAATATTCGGAAAGATTGGCGTTTAACTTTATGATGGACAATATGAATATTAAACCCAGTGAGTATCCATATTTTCTTTATAAATTTTTAGTTGAAAATGGTGCCAGTGTAACTATTGAAATATGTATTCAACATTTTTGGCCTACTCGGGATAGTGGTGGGGGAAAGTAGATAAATGTGTTGTTGAACTGGATAGTCTCTCACTCTTCTAAAATCATTCACCAACAATGTATCGTCCAATTTTGTCTGATTTGACTGCCTCTCATGAAGAAGCCGAAGCTAGAAGGAAGAAAAGCAAACAAGCAAGACAAATTCAGTCTAATATTAATATGGAGTATTATAGGCTACAAATCCAAATCCCAGGCATGCATCTTGGAGAAAACAGAGTAAAGACCGTACATGCGGCTGGTAGTTATATTAAGTATTTGAAATTATTATTGGAAGATAAAGAGTCTAAAATTACAAAATTAGAAGATGAAATGAAGAAATTGAAAAATGAACTATTGCTCTTGAAAAATGGAAATAATGAAGTTGTAGTTGAAGAGGGTGCAGAAGAAGGAAATGAAATATTGGGAATTTGAAGAAAGAAGTTTAAATATCTGTATAAACTTATAAAAAAGAAAAATAATAAAAAAATTAATAAAATAAAAAAAAATATTAAAAAAAATTAGATTTAGAATAGAGAGCGGGGAATAGATCACTTTGTGGCAATGGAATAACATGTCACTTAGTGCTCTATTCCCCGTTCTCGCATTAATATAATTTGACCTTGACATATATAAAATATGGTGGGGATAAAGTATTTAAGACGGATGTAACATGTGTAAACACTTCAGTTGAAATATTAATCTCTTTTATAAAACATGGTGGATACTCTATTTGAACTTTGCTTGAGGAAAATTATTTGTGATGGTTTTTTATTTAACCATATAATAAGATCAGGAGAATGTGTTATTCCAAACAGCATTAGAGAAGCTATTCATGAATACCGAAGACAAAATTATGGGTTTGGCATTATTGTTGCTTATAAATTTGCAGATGGGACGACTCTTTGTCAAGGTTGTGCACGAGCAGCTATAGATGATTGGGATGAATTTGATCTTGAAGGAGGATATGTAGACCATCGTGTTAAGGCACCACTAATAAGGTTTGAAATCATGAATGAAAAATGTACAATCTGTGCACAACTGTTATTTAGATTTATTAGATGTAGATCATATTAAAAAAAAAACTGTTTAATGTAACACTATGGTGGGGAAATTTATTGAATGGTGGGGGAAAATAGAAGTGGGGGGTATTGGTTATATATGTTGCTCGATGTTCACCAATTTCTTTAGTCTTGTAATATTGTTTGAAAAAGTAACTTGTAATTTAGTAAAAAAAAAAATGAATTTTGAACTAGAAGTGACAAGCTTTAAAATAGTTGAAGAGGAGTGGACAACAGTTTCAAATTTTATTCATTCAAAACAAAATAATGGAACTCTAATGAAGGTATTTTGTTACATTTTAGAGGAAGGGGATGAAGACATAGTAAGAGACTATTTAAGAAATAGAGATATGTCAACTTCCAGCTCGGACTTTGTTAAATTTTTAAAAGACAACAATGTTAACGCGGAATTAGAAGTTTGGTTTTATGTTTAAAGAACTTGGTAGAGGGAGAATAAAAATGGTGGGGGAATTGTGTATAAAACAAGGTTTATACGCAGCAGGAGTTATTCGCTTACTACCATTTAAAAGAAGAACATCATAGAAAAAAAAAATGGCTGAATCTCGGGACTATTCAACTCCTTCAACAAGTGAAAGAAAACCGTTAAATTTGTCAAAGAAGATTGTAAATTTGTCAAGAAAAGGTAAACCTATAACACATCCGGAATTGAGCATTTTAGCTAAGGAACGTCATATAAAAGAGAAAACTGAATTGTATCAAATGCAGCTTTTAGTACCTTCATTGGACGTAGGCTGTACAAGAGCACATACATTGAGGACTGCAAACAAGTACATAATAGAACTGTTGGGTAAAATTGAAGTATTGGAAAATAAACTAAAGGAGTTGCAAAATCTAAATGTATGGAATCCGGCAAATGAACTCCCTGTTCTGCAGATGGAGCCAAACGATCTTCCTGCTACTTATGCATGGAACGCATTTAATGATATTGATAGAGACTCTCCTGTGAAGTACCAACCTCCTGCTGTGTAAAAAATGATGGGTAAAAAAAAATACAAAAAAAATAATAAAATATAAAAGGAAAAAAATTAGTTGTAGAATAGAGAGCGGGGAATAGATCACTCTGTGGCAATGGAATAACATGTCACTTAGTGCTCTATTCCCCGTTCTCGCATTAATTATGTTTGACCTTGACCTAAATAAACATGGTGGGGGAAGGTAATTGAGTGGGGGAAACTAGATAAAAGAAGTCCAACGCTCGGTTGGAGTCATTCTTATCCTAAACAGGCGTTTACTAACATAACATAAGAAAAGACAACATGAATAGTGAAAACATCATTTTGGATCTTTCATTAAGTGAAAAGAATAAAAAACAATATGCGGACTCTCGAAAAATGAAGATGAAAGAAATGGCAAAGGCAAGAGAAACAAGAATAAAACTAAAATATTATAAACTACAGAGGCTAATACCAGGAGTGAAATTGGGAGAAGTAAGAACCAGAACAATCGACATGGCTGCTGACTACATCAACCAACTTCTTATAGAGTTGACTATAAAAAATGAAAGAATACGTCAATTGGAATATGAACGTAAACAATTGTTTCACCAAGAAAAAGAAGAACCTATGAACTGTGTGATTAAAGACAATCAATAAAGAAAAGTTAAACAAAGGAAACTGCAAAATTACTAAAAATATTGAATATAAATTGGTTATTAATTGGACTTGCATTAGAGAGTGGGGAATAGATCACTTTGTGGTAATGGACTAACATACCACTTAGTGCTCTATTCCCCATTCTCGCTTTAAGTGTTGTTGACCTTGACCTAATAAAATAATTTATATAAAAGCAGCTACGAGAAAGAAGCTCTTTCATTTAATCGACATGGCTCCTGTGGATACCACCGACTATCCAAATAAACCTATTGCAGAAATATTGTGTAAAATTCTACAAGAGGAGTTTGATGTGGAAGATGTGGATAATGACAGTTCAGAAACAGATAGTGTTAACAGTATGGAAGAAGAATTAATAAATGAAGGGAGTGAAGATGTAGAAATGGAGTTAACAGAGAATGAATACACACCATCATTGGAATTTGAAAATATTCATAATGAAACTCCAACATCCAGTCACGATCCAGATTTGGAATCAATACGTGGAAGATTAATTTTTTGTGCAAGACAATTATTTCCATATGAAGAAGAAGAAGATGAAGAAGATTAAAAATAGTGGTGGGGGTAAAAAGTGGTGGGGTAATACAGCATAAAAAGGAGGTATGAAAAAGATGCATTTCATTTATATGCCGAATTTCATAGGATAAACATCACTAAAATGCATCGTTGTGATATATGTTTAGAAACTTATGAAGATGAAATATTGCTAGACATTCATAAGGAGTTATATCATAATATAAATGAAAATTTAACACAAAATGAAAATAAAAATGCATCTGCAGAAGAAGAAGAAACAGCGGGACCATCTAATGCACTACCTAATTTAAGTATTCATGCATTGCCTGGAAGAGTAGTAACACATCACAAAATCCAAAATGAAAATTTAGAATTAGACAAATTTCTTGCCGAAGCAAAAACCATTGTAGTTAAACTTTTAAAAGAAGAATTAAAACGATTAAATTTTATTAAATTCGGCTTGTTATTGGATGCTATGTTTATAAACGTTGAAGAAGAATTGTCACCAAGAGGATTTATAACTAAAAACAGAACCATCATGAGTAGTTCAGATATTAATTCAATAGTAGAAGAATGTTTTGATGAGATCATCAATAAAATCCAAGAACATGAAGGACGAGGATCAGGTTGGAGTTTAGTTAGTGTAGTAAGTATGGATATTAGAGTTCACAAGCATGGGTATGGGGTAATGGGGAGCAGTTATATAGCTCTTCCAAAAAGGATTCAAGATACAAAATCATGTGTGAATGTTCAAAATCATGATACGGAATGTTTCCGGTATGCAATGACATCAAAATTCATATCACGCGATGCACAAAGACCCAGCGAAGAATATGAGAACTATAGATACAGATATAACTTTCAAGGTGTGTCTTATCCGGTAGCCTTGAAGGATATTTCTAAATTTGAAAAACAAAACCCTGGAATATCTGTAAATGTATTTGGTTTGGACAGCTCTAACAAGGTGTATCCTTTGAAAGTGGTAAAAAACGAACTTGCAGACCATACGGATTTGTTATTAATTACAAAGGATGAAGTATCACACTATGTATGGATAAAATCATTTGAAAAACTTGTCAATAAACAATTATCAAGAAGTGAACATAAAAAAATAATTTGTAAAAGATGTTTTTGTTTTAAAGAACCTAGAAATGGAGAACAAAATTGGTTACTGGAGCACAAACAACTGTGTAATGAAAATTTTGAAGCTAAGATTATTCTACCACCATTAAATAAATCATATTTACAGTTTGAAAAAGTTTTCCATCAGTATCGCATTCCTATAGTAATATATGCCGATTTTGAATCAACACTTGTTCCAATTGAAGATGAAAACATTGAAGCAAGGAAGAGTATAAAATATCAAATGCACAAGCCTAACAGTTTTTGTTTATTGGTTAAATCCACATTGGTTGAAGAACATTTGAATGCATATGGATTGTCATCAAAACCCGTGGTGTATCGTGGTGAAGATGTTGCCAGAACATTTTTAAATCATCTATATGAAATAGCTGGCCATGTTGAAAATTTGTATAATAATATAGTACCAATGATACCAATGGAGGAAGAAGAGGAAATTCAACATGAAAATGCTACCCACTGTTTTCTATGTAAAAATGAATTTACTTTAAATAACTATAAAGTTAAAGATCACGATCATCTTACAGGATATTATAGGGGTGCAGCATGCAATGCATGCAACATAAACTATAAGATTACCAGAAAAATTCCTGTAATATTGCATAACCTTAGCGGTTATGATGGTCATTTTATAATACCAGAATTGGGGAGAGATGATAGTGCAATTGATGTTCTTGCAGAAACAACTGAAAAGTTTATAACCTTTAGTAAAAAAATTGGAAATATGAAGTTGTAATTTGTAGATTCGTACCGGTTTATGCCGTGCAGCTTATCAAAACTTTCTGAAAATCTTAGAAAAGAAGATTTAATAGAAACAAAGAAAATTGTAAACAATGATAAATTAGATTTAGTTCTTCGTAAAGGCGTTTTTCCTTATGATTACATTGACAATTTGGAAAAATTTGAAGAAACGTCACTTCCACCTAAAGAAGCTTTTAAGAATAAATTACATGAAGAGGACATCAGTGAAGAGGATTATCAACACGCTTGTAGAGTATGGAATGAATTAGAAATAAGAACCTTAGGTGAATATTCAGATTTTTATGTTAAATTAGATGTGACTTTACTCTGCGACATAATGGAAGAATTTAGAAACACCTGTTTTACAGCATATGGATTAGACCCACTTCATTCGTACACAGCTCCCGGATTGGCATGGCAGGCTATGTTAAAAGAAACAAAATGCAAACTTCAACTATTAACTGACATAGACATGGTGTTGATGATTGAATCCGGTATTCGAGGAGGATTAACCCAAAGTGTAACTAGATATGTAAAAGCAAACAATAAATATCTTCCAAATTACGACGCATCACAACCTAGCACATTTATAGGTTATTTTGATGCAAATAATCTGTACGGATGGGCCATGTCAAACCCTCTTCCATATGACAATTTTAAATGGGTTGATCCAAATTCAATGAATAACATCGCTGATATCCCTAAATATGGGGATATTGGCTACATTTTTGACTTTGATTTTGAATACCCAGAACATCTCCACGACCATCATTATGATCTACCACTATTAGCAAAAACAGAAATATCTCCCACTGGTAGATGGCCAAAATTGATGATGACACTTAACAATAAGACTAGGTATGTAGCTCATTATTGGACAGTACAGCAAGCGCTAGAGATGGGATTAAAAATTACGAAAATTAATAAAGTACTGCAATTTTCACAATCCTGTTGGTTAAAATCTTATATAGATAACAACACAAGAAGAAGAACTGCAGCAACATCCAATTTTCAAAAAGATTTCTTTAAATTAATGAACAATGCGATATTCGGTAAAACATTAGAAAACAAAAGAAATCACAAAGACTTAAGATTGGTTGTTGATCCAACAAAATTACAGAAATTGGTGCAAAAACCAAACTTTGCATCTTCTATAATTATTAATGAAAACCTTGTAGCCGTTTCTATGAATAAAATTTCAATTAAGATGGATCGACCCATATATGTTGGAATGTCCATTTTAGACATATCAAAAACTCACATGTATGATTTTCATTATAATAAAATGGTGAAATTTTATGGTAGAGATAATATTGGAATAGCATACATGGATACCGATGCATTCATCTATTGGATTATAACCAATGATATGTATAAAGATTTACGCACATTTGTTTATAAAAATGACTTTGATTTTTCTGACTACCCACAACATCACCCCAATTACGACAATGGAATAAACAAGAAGGTTTTAGGAAAATTCAAAGATGAAACAAATGGTGCACCTATGGAAGAAATTGTGGCATTAATGTCCAAACTGTACTCTTTTCAATTGTACATTAGTGAAAAAGAAGAACATCAAGTTGTAAAGAAGGCAAAAGGTATAAAAACATCATATTTAAAGAAGAATGTACAGTTTGAACATTTTAAAAGATGTTTATTTGAAAGCATGGAAACAACTGCAACTTTTAATACAATAAGAAGCTTTAATCATCAAGTCTACAGTGTCAAGCAAACTAAGTGGGGACTCAGCTACAAGGATGACAAGAGACATATCCGGGAAGACAATATACACACTCTACCTTTTGGACATTATTCTTTAACTCCTATCGACCAATAAAACCTATTCTTCGTCCTTTCACCTGTTTCCTTTTCCTTTCCGTAAAAAAGAGGGAGCATGGCAAGTTCAATGCCATGTTCCCTCTTTTTTACACAAATATAATATGGCCTTGACCCATATTTGTTAATAATATAAAAGGTGATAAGCCATTTTGAGGATTAGTATTTTCTCAAGCGGTGTACAAACAACATCTGAAGATGGAAGGATTAAAGGATAAAATTGTAAACGAACTTCATAAGCCGGCAAGAAGAAAGTTTCCAAGAAGAAATACAATTATTAAAGGAAGGAACGATCTTTACCAAGCCGATCTCATTGAGATGATACCGCATAGTAAATTGAATAAGGGATTTAAATATATATTGGCAATTATAGATTGTTTTAGTAAGCTTGCTGACGCTATACCACTCAAGGATAAGACTGGGAAAAGTGTAACAAAAGCTATGGAAGCAGCTATAAAGAAAAATAAATTTGTCATAAAACATTTACAAACTGATGATGGAAAAGAATATTTTAACAAGGAATTTACAGCATTAATGAAAAAATATAACATAAATCATTATTCTACAAATTCGGAAGTTAAAGCTTCCATAATTGAACGATTCAACAGAACATTAAAAGGAGCAATGTATAAAACATTTTCTAAACGAGGATCGTACGTGTGGTACGATATATTACCAAAGCTTATAAAAGAATACAATAACAAGTTTCATCGCACTATTGGTATGAAACCTATTGAAGTAAATAGCAATAATGCTAAGCTTGTTTTGGAGCGTATTAAGAAAAATACTACTCCTAAAATTGAAAAATTAAAACCTAAAAAGTTTAAAATTAACGACAAAGTACGTATAAGTAAATATAAAGGAGTTTTTAGTAAAAGATATTTACCAAATTGGACTAACGAAATATTTACAATCTACAAAGTGCAGCCGACAATACCAGAAACCTACATTTTAAAGGATAACAAAGGTGAACTACTTCAAGGCGGATTCTATGGTCATGAATTATTAAAATCGACAGTAGGTGATGTATATCTTGTTGAAAAAGTTTTACAAAGAAAAAAGGATAAAGTTAAAGTCCGTTGGTTGGGATTTGATAGGAGTGAAGATTCTTGGATTCCTACAAAAGACTTGGTGTAATACTTTAATAACTCATTATGTATTTAACCTTTAAACAAGATGGATATTGTACAGCAAAAAGAACGATTTAATATTAATAATATAGATGAATTGACAGTGGATAATAACAATTTAAACCATGGTAAACATGGTGAATTACTACCAAACTCTATAAGATGTTTAATAACTGGCCCTTCTAATTGTGGAAAAACAAATGTTGTATTTAACCTTATAACTAATCCAAAAGGGCTACGTTTTAATAACATATACATTTTCTCAAAATCTTTGCAACAACCTAAATACCAGTTGTTAGATAAGGTATTAGCAAGTGTGCCCGAAGTAAATTTCTACAAGTTTAATGCTAGTGAAACTATTATGCAACCAAATGAAGCTAAACCATTTTCTATATTTATATTTGACGATGTGTCATGTGAGAATCATGATACAATAAGAAGTTATTTTGCAATGGGGAGACATCATAATATTGACAGTATTTATATTGGTCAAACCTATAGTAAAATTCCAAAACAACTTATAAGAGATAATGCAAATTTGTTGATAATATTCAAGCAAGATGAAACAAATTTGAAACATATATATAACGATCATGTGAATGCCGACATGACATTTGATAAATTTAAAGAGATGTGTGGTAAAGCATGGGCTGAAAAGTATGGATTTCTTGTTATTATGAAAGATGAAGCTATAAAAGATGGAAGGTATCGAATAGGGTTAGATAAATTTGTATTAATCCATTAAATGAATAGCAGTATGTCTAGTAATGAATGAGACTTCATAGTGTAAACATGGTAAATCAAGAAAAACTATTGAAAGAAATAAAATCACTCAGTGATTCTATTAGGATAAAAAACCGTGCATTAAGGATGGGTATAAGCGAAAGAGAAGAATTTTTAGAGACTACATTTAAACCTATTACAGAACCTTTAAAACAGATATCAGAAACCATTAGTAAACCTCGTTATGAAGGGGATGTTTTACTACCAGTTTCTAAACAAGAAGTACAAGCATTAAAAAAAGAAGACAATGATGATTCATATACAAGCGCTAGTGACCAAGAAGAAACAAAAGAAGAAGAACCTATTGTTGAAAAGGAAGAAGAACAGCCAATACCTGAAGCAGAACAATCTATTCCAAATTTAACTCAATTGAGTAGCGATATATTACAACACGGACCTCTGGGAAGAAAATATATTGAAAATGCTACATGATATAAAATCAAACCCTAATTTAAGTAAATCACACATATACGGAGCAAGAATTGATGGAAATGAATTAAAAATAGGTGATTCAAAACTTAAAATAACTGAAGACGATTATATCATTATTGGTGAGCATAAATATAAGGGAACAAAAGGATTATATGAATTAATTTTTAAAAACATACCATTGAGATATTCCACCAAAGATTTAAATACTTTTAAGGAAATTTTACAAAATACTAATGCACATAAAAGGAATTACTCAAAAGATGCAATAATTAATCGTTCACGCGCAACAAAATATAACATTGTTATAAAAAAGTTGTTTCCCCCACGAAAACTACCAACATTACGTACCGCACCAGCAGTGAAACAACCGCTAAAAAGAAAATCTTTATCACTTATGGATTTATCACTTCTTGAACAACATGGTAAAAAGAGTAAAGGAGATACTTCAACATCTGGCAAAGGACTGATGAAAAATCTGTACAATACCAATGTAATTTATTATAAAGACATTAATAAATTAGTTGACAGAATGAGATTATTACATGAAGCTATGGAAGCCGGTCATACAGGTTTAAATAATGAATGGGTGGCTCTAGTTGATGAACTCAGAAGTCGAGGTGTTGTCGTATAATTGTCCGCAAATATAAAAGAACGGCAAGCATATAATGTATCATTTTTAACATGAGCGTCGACAAGTTTGGACGGTACTCCGCGTTAGGAGTGCAAGTTGGAGAAGAGAGAAAAAGAAGTGGATTGCCGCAAACACCTGAAGGTGACTATAACATAAGTAATAAACGTTTAAAACTAGTTAAAGATCCAGAAGAAGATACTGATGGAGCAAATTTAAAGACAGTAAAAGAAGCTACTTCAACATCATTAAAATTACTTAAGGATACTTACGATGTTAAATCACATAGAATAATTAATGTTGGTAAACCAACTGACAGTTCTGATGCAATTACTAAAGAGTATTTATCATCTGAACTTTCCAACACTTTAAAATTGCAGTGGGGTAACAATTTAAAAGATGGACAAACATATGATGCTAGAAATCATAGGATAACCAATGTGGCAAATCCAAAAAATGATAAAGATTCAGTTAATAAAGAATATTTACATTCTATAATACCGGAAAAGACTCATCGAGGATTTTCTTTTTATAAGTTTATTATAAATGACATTGGATACCCAAAGGAAGACGGTGATGCTGTAAACCTGAAATACATCAAGGACAACTGTATTTTACAAGATGCTGATGAAATAGATTGTCATGGAAAAGCATTGTCAAATGTAAAATTTGGTTCTCAACCAAAAGACGCTGTTACTATGGAACAATTATCTAAAGAATTAAAAAGGGAAACATCAAATTTTGTAAAACATGAAGATGCTGTGCTAAGGCGAGGAAATACATTTATACATGGAAATGAAAAATTTGATTTAATGCAAGGAAGTAATGATAAATGGGATGCGGGAGGTAAAAGAATAACAAATGGAAGATTTGGTCAAAAAAGTTCGGATGTACCTTTAATGGCACAAACATTAATTGCGGGCGGTCCTTTATTAGGCACATATGAAGGTCATAATAGAAGAATAAAAAATATAATACCTGGTTATGAAGAAAATGATTGTGTTACAGTGAAACAAACAATAACTTGGGATAAACGCAATGGAACCAAATTTGATGCTAAAATGAAGAAAATAATTAATATTTCACCAGGTGAAGATTTTAATGATGCTGCTACTATTGGACAAGTTATAACAACATCAAAAAATGATTCAACCGCTTACACGTGTAATGATAAACGTATTATGCAGTTACACGATCCTCAACATCCGAAAGATGCTGTAACTTTAGATTGTTTAATAAGAATAGTGGGTAATTTACTTATTGATACCCACAATCATATAGCTAGTACAACGAGTCATGTGATAATTCAACCCGATGAACGAGAAGCTTGGATTAAAAATAGAATCATAAATCAGTATATAATTAATTTGAATAATTAATTATTTAAATATAAAAATTGTGCATAAGTTATTCATTTATATAAAGCATCTCGTTGAGTAAACACACCGGTTATATATAAAACAACATAATGAAGATCGCACCGCTCAGTCGTCGTCAAGTCAGCGGCAAGAAAGGACGTGGTATAACATCGGCTGCGTTATCCCTTCTCAAACGAATTCCTGTTGGTGCTGTTGTAAATCGGGCAATAGACGCTCTACCATACGAATTTCATCTGCCAGGAGGTTATCAATATTGCGGACCCGGAACTAAATTGGCAAAACGTTTAGCAAGAGGGGATCCAGGAATTAATAAATTGGATCAAGCTTGCAAAGAACACGATATAGCGTATTCCAAGTTTGCTGATTCAACAAATAGATCAATAGCAGATAAAGTGCTAGCGGAAAAAGCTTGGCAAAGAGTTAAATCAAGTGACGCAAGTATTGCAGAAAAAGCAGCCGCTTGGGCAGTAACTACAGCTATGAAGGCGAAAACAAAATTTGGTGGCGGAAAACGTCGAAGAGGAAGACCTGCAAAGAAAAGAGCTCCTAAAAGAGGTGGAAACATTAAAAAGAGACGTCGTAGAACTCGTAAAACAAAGACAAAGAAGACTTCCGTTTGGTCAATGGTAAAAAACGGAGCAGGTCTATACCTAAGACCGTACCGTGTGTACTAAATAAGAAAAATCAATTGATAATTCCAAATAAAGCCTTAACAAATCATCAATTATCAAATTATGTAAAATGTTTGAAGATACCATTTTTTAGGGGAGTTTTTATGAAAGACGCATTACCAAAAAACATATGGAAAAATGAAACTGGAATAGTAAATTTAGATTCCTCCTATGGTCCAGGAACTCATTGGGTATGCTATAAAAAACTCGGACAAAGCGTTTATTATTTTGACAGTTTTGGCAATCTACCACCACCTAAAGAACTTCAACACTATTTTAGAAACTCTAAGAATATATTTTACAATTATAAAAAAGAACAACCTAACAATACAGAAATATGCGGACATTTATGTTTGGAGTTTTTAGCAAAAAGTGTCAGTCAGCTTTAAGATGTCATCGTACACAGTGTCACTGAGCGGAAATTCATCTACATTAAAAAGTACTCTTTTCCCAGCATTGCGTCTATCTAAAGATAGATTATGGGAAGCGGCATTATTAGATTTCACTACGTACAATTCGATTCCCAACATTACAGAGGGTAAAAACAATTTACTACATTATTATGAAAGTAAAGATGAAAAAGGAAATTATTCAGAAATAAAAATAATAACCTTGTCTACGGGAGCATATGAAATAGATGATATAAACCAGCTATTACAGAAGCAGCTAGGAGAAGAAAATATCTGTATAAAAGGAAACAACAATACTTTAAAAGCGGAAATTACCTCAAAATATTATATAGATTTAAGTTTAGAAAATTCAATCGGTAGTTTACTCGGATTTTCAGATAAGAAAAGAAAAATCTTAGATCCCGGAACTACTCATACCGGTGATACCACAGTAACAATATTAAAGGTTAATAGTATTGATATAACATGCAATATTATACACGGATCGTATAGAGATGGGGTAAACCAACATATTTTACATACATTTTATCCAACAGTTGCTCCTGGTTTTAAAATAGTTGAGAAGCCACAAAACCTTATATACCTACCATTAAACACCAGTTTTATTTCAGACATCGTACTGAACATATCAGATCAGGACGGTAATAGTGTTGACTTTAGAAAAGAAACAATTACAATACGGTTACACATAAAAGCAGTAACTTAAGTATAACATGGGATTAACATTTAAACCACAACGGAAAAGCCGGGAGCTCAGTAGCTCTTCAACATTGGACGAGTTAACACCGGACAACATACATTTCCTACAAAAAATTGGGTTAAAACTAAATTACAATGGACATTCTGGATATATCTCAAGGACCGACGTTCGACGAAACCCTATGGGAGAAGGAATATCACACACACAACCCTTACACTTCATCAAAATTAAACAATAATGATGAAATAAGGATTCCCATTCAACAACAAGATATTTACACATTACCCTGTGAGAGTTATTTATATATTGAGGGACAAGTATTAAAATTGGATGGAAAAACCGGTTCATCTGTTCCTTTTATAAATAACCCAATGGCATATCTTTTTGACGAAATAAGATATGAAATATCAGGAGTGACAGTTGATTCAACAAAAAAGGTTGGTATAACAACAACACTAAAAGGATTAACATCATTAACACCCCATGAAAAGAATTCAATAGTCACCGCCGGATGGGTTACCCCCGATAAAGACAGCATAACACCAAATTCCAATGGTCATTTTGATTTTCACATACCTTTACGATTGCTTTTGGGATTCGCTGAAGATTACAAGAGAATAATAATAAATGTCAAACAAGAATTGGTATTACTCAGATCTTCAACTAACAAGGACTTGATATTAGCAGCAAGTGGCACTGAAGAAAGTAAACTAGAATGGCAGCTACAATTAAATAAAATCGTGTGGAGAGTACCTCATGTAAGATTAGCCGATGAACATAGAATCGTATTGTTAAGAAAGTTAAAATCTGACCGTGATATTGTAATGCCTTTTAGAAGTTGGGAATTCCATGAATACCCCATATTACCTCAAACAGAACGACAAACATGGACTGTTAAAACATCTACTTATTTGGAACGAGCAAGGTACATAATACTAGGTTTTCAAACCAATCGAAAAGATGTTATAACCGCACACGCAGGTCAATTTGACCATTGCAATATAAAGAATTGCAAAGTGTTTCTAAACTCTCAATTCTTTCCTTATGACAATTTAAATGTCATGTTTAGCAAAAAGCGTTATTCCATCTTATATGATATGTATGCAAGATTTCAATCGTCATATTATGGAAAAACTAATACACCACTGTTATCACCTGAACAGTATTATTCAAAAGCCCCAATAATCGTTATCGATTGCTCAAAGCAAAATGAATCAGTAAAATCGTCAAGTGTGGATATAAAAATTGAAATGGAATTTGAAGATAAAATACCAGAAGGTACTTCGGCATATTGTCTCATTTTACATGACAAAATAGTAACGTACACTCCACTAACTGGAATAGTTAAAAATGTGTTATAAAAAACGGTTTTTAGGTGGGGGCGATTGTTATAAAAGGAGGAAAACGAAGTAAAAATTTCATTATTTGTTTGACCATCCTATGGGAAACATCGTTAGCAAAATGAGTTCACTTAATGCAAATACTAACGAAGAAGAAACTACACCGCTTATAGCCGACAACAGTTCCGATATAGAAAAACAAATTGAACAAGAAATGGATGAGTTCCTCAAGTTTAAACATAAGAAAAAAGAAGAGGAAGTTGAAAAAGGAATTAAAAAAAGAAAAGTCGATGACATTATTTCCACCAATATTTTAGCAGAGGTATTTCTTAGAATCTACTATCCCATCTCATCATGCATGACAAAAAGCGTATCTGCCGGAGTAATAAAATCATTGGAGTATTCACCAACTATTATTTTGAATCATGGATCTAAAATGGTGTTTTTCTCTGAAATTTCCTGGGAATCGTTTATGAAGCATATACATCTTTTAGAATGTTATTTGAGTAACAATACATATGGAAGAAGAACAAAATTAAGTTTGCTAGAATCAAATATTGAAATCGATATAGTAAAACATCGAGGAGGACAAATTGTTCGTTTTAGAGATTTAACTAAACATGACATAAAAATACACCTTACAAAAGATGAATTCTACACCCTCAGCTGTGCTACAGGTCCTATCACGAGATATTTAAAACAACTAATTTTTTCAAGCGCAATCATAAAGGAATATTTAACCGATACATTGGATAGACAACCGTATGTACCAATCCTATACGGTCCCGTAGATACTTCCATTTTCAATAGAATACCTCACGAAGTTGATATGTGGAGACAGTTGCACAACTATCAGACTAACTTCGGTATAGATGAAGAAGCACAAGAAATGAATGAAGAAGCATCTTGCAGCAACCAACTTGCAGTATAAAAAGACGTCCTCCATAATTTTACAAACAGTCCATTACCAACCTTTGTCATGAATAAACAAGTTTCATTTTCAAACCAATACCAAATAATGGAGGTGAAACGAGGTATAATTGAATTTCAAGCGTTTCGCGGTAACGACGGACATTTTATCATTAAAGAGTTAGTTATTCTAGACATGAACACATCTGTAGTTTATCACTATTTATTCCAACCCCCTATACCGTTCAACAGATTAACTACTAAAGCAAGAGTGACAAACAAATGGTTGATGAAACATTTTCACAACTTGAGATGGGATGAAGGTTTTATCCACTACAGTATGGTTGCCACACATAATGAATCATTACTGTAAGGAATTTAAAATTATCTACACGAAGGGATTGGAAAAAACCGCTTGGATACAAGCATTTACAAACCATGAAGTGATAAATGTGCAAGTGGATAGAGATTTTCAGTGTCACTTTGCCAACATTTGTATTTCTACCAAAAACTTTAAACATCGGCAGTCCCAATGCGCCTTAAAGAACGCTTATCGTTTGAATGCATATCTACAACAGAATGGTGGGGGGTGGGAAGGATATAAAAGCGACAACACAACCATGACCCAGCATGAGTATTACTCTAGATTCGCAAGACTAAGAATAATATCAACAATAAATAAGATGAAGAAAAAGTAAAGATGACGTCACAAACATTTTTACAATCTCTTGTCGATCAATTTAACAAACATTCAAAATCTACCGTCTTACCAACTAAAAGATGTTCAGAATTAAAAGAAGAAAAACATTATGTTATCCACACCATTAAGAAGATGGAAACTAGTGTTGGGGACGCCATCAACGTTACACTGAGTGAAGCACCCTACACACCCGGTGATGAACCAAAATTTCAAACGTTTCTTCCCAAGCGCTTCGTGCACCTCCTGCAAAACGAAGATCTACGCCTCATCCATCCCGGCTCTCTGTACTTGGCATCCCACGGTCCAAGCGGAAGCAATTCTACAGAGCTTACACTTCACGTCATGCCTACTGCCAACAACTAATTCATTATTTGTAATACTTTTGTACACCTTTGTAAATTATTTTAAAAATAAATAAAAATAAAAAAATAAAAAAATAAAAAGCAATATATCACTATGTGTTTTTGCACATGGTGATATATTGCTTTTAAAAAAAAAATTTTGGATGACCTTGACCTAGTTACAAAAACTATATAAATGGAGTAATTTTCAAGGGGATTTCCTCAGTCTACAATTGACTTCCGTGCTGTACACATCTCCCTTGGTTGTCCAATTATTATAAACAACAACATGTCTCTCAAAATCAAATGCGCATCATACGATACCTCCACCATCACAACTTTTGAACAACTCGACAATTTCGCTAATGAATTGCGAGTACTTCTCGCAGGCGGTTATCACTTAAATGCCGATGTTTATGTTACAAATAATAAGATGTTTTCAAAACAAAACTACTGCAATGATGAAGTGTTCTTTTCCACACAAACGGCAACAACATCCAGCCCTTCTACTCAAAATAATGTTAAATTCCACAAATACTACTAATGCTAAATTACAATAACAATACTCCATCAACTTGAGGCTTCGCTATAAAAAGGCTATTCAACCCAGACTAAATCATCATTTGCTTTTTAACAACCGCAGCGATAACAACTAAAACTACTATGCTGTACCGAATGATGATTGAATTTAATGGTAAAATATTTGGAAAGGACTATCAAACGGTAGAAGAGATGAGCTCCGATCTTGATGTATTAACTAAAGAAGGCTTCCAACCAAAGTTAATTCTAAAATTTCCAGAAGTACATCCACTATCCACTGAAGATCTCGTCGCAATGGCTAGAGCGAAAAAACAAGAACATGAAGTAAATATTAAAAAGGAGAAAGAAGAAAAAAAAGACAAACCTATATCTTAAGTGTGCAACTATTTAATATTTGTACCCCATTCTTTTTTAAAACTCCATTTGGTTGACCTTGAAATTACCCCCACCACTTTTTTCTTTTAATAAAACTCTCTATTCTATACTATACACCTTCATTTCCCAAATCCACTTAGAACCGTCAACATGGAAAAGGAAAAAGAAGACTACAAACCACGCTACTGTTGTGAACAAAAATGTACCGATATAGGAAGATGGATGGTAGACGGATTAGCTTGTAGAAAATGTGAATTCTTCGGATCCTGTTACTGCAAATGCAAAACAAAACAACTACCACCACCAGAATTGCAAACCTTCAAAATTTATAAATCAAGATACTTCCACACTTGCTGTCCCCAGAGATGTTTCAAATTTCACCCAGAAAGACTTTTTAATTGCCGAAAGTGTGATGCATATTATAAAGACGACTTTTGTACATGCATCAAACATTTGTGCAAATATAGATCAGATTGGTCTTCTGATCCTATTCAAGCTTCAGATGTATAGCTGTAGTCACTGACTGCAGCTCTTTTTTAAAATTTCATTTGGTTGACCTTGAGATTTACAATATATATTCTACATACCCTTTAACATGCTTCTCATTTACACTACATTGCTTGGACTAACACCAACATGGGTGACAGATTCATTTCTTTTGAACATTTAATTACCGAAAGAGATGAGATGGAAACTCTATTTCACAACTTACTCACACTTATGGATAGGTATCCTTTGAAATGGATCAACATCAAAGTAAAATATGTGGATCCTACCAGAATATTTTCATCATCATCATCATCATCATCATCTTCCAACAGTGCAGGGGAAGAAGAAGAACCAACTTATGGTATTACAATTATTGAATTAAACAGCGAGGAACAAGACAATCAAATTCAAATTATAAATAAACTTAGTATTTAGTTTACAAAAGTGATTGGTATTTCTATTCTATATTAATGCTATTATTATTTTATTTCTATACACTTCCCACAACCTACCCGAACGGCGTTTCGCGGCAAACTGCGGTAACCGAAGTTCTCTCGCTTCTCGTTTTGGATTACCCCCACTTCTTTTCTTCCCCCCACCACTGTTCCCCGTTTCCATATAAGCGACCGCCTTACCGTCGCTCACCATTTGTTTGCCTACCACCGAACGATGAGCCAGCCTCCATTAGCAAAAAATACTACTACTTTTGCAGTAACATCGCAACAAGATTTACAGGATATTTTTCAAACTTTAACCGATGTTGTAAACACACCAAACAACACGGTTACTATTACTGTTGAAATTACCTACAATTGTCCAGAGTGTGAAAGGATGGAAAGCGATAATGTTGAAGAATTAGAAATGCCAAACAACAGTCCTTCATCCGCCCACGATTCGACACCAGATGATGAAAGCTAGTCCTACACAAATATTCTTTTTCAATCCCCCACCACTTTACATTAAATATATATATCCTCCCCTTATTTGCTCTCCTCATTCCATCGCCTACTTTTACACCATCTACACCGCTCCTCTCTAACCTGTACACAAACATGATGGACGGCTTTTCAATCACATCACAATTGGAAGACGATAAATTAAAACTCGAAATTAACAGAATACAATTGGAAGCACAGAATCAGGAAGAAATGATCCGGCTGTTAAAGCTCTTCAAATGCGTACTGTGGTTGGTATGCCTCTATCTGCTCATCGCCATCACCATCGGCATTTACCAGACCGTCACCGCCAAACATCGCTTCGACACCACTTCAAATAAAACTTCTACTTGGCTTTCCTAAAATAAATTATTAATTACCACAGCCCCGCACCCCCCATCCCCTCCCGCCACACTCCCGCCCGCCCCACTCGTCCCCAGACTCCCCACCTTTTTTAAAACCCCCTCCGAATGACCTTGACACACTTACCAACCCCTCCCCAAACCCCCCAAAAAACCCCCAAATCAACAACACACACCTGCCACTTACAACCGCTGACCTTGACCTGCGCCAGGACCGGCTATTCCCTTCTACTAACAACCCGTGTGTATTGTTGTATCCATGATAAAGCTAAACAATATGCATTACTTATTAAATCGTTTTACTTATGATCACTCATACCATATTTAATTTGAATCTAGCTATCTGAAGTAGAGTGTACTTCGTACTAAGCTATTCTATCCAGCCATTGATCAGTTTTTGACAAAGAACTCCATACTTGCAGATCCCGATGTATGATGATTTTTTCGAGAGCTCTTCGTTTAGTTAAAAATAAACAAAGCTGTGAAGACTTAACAACAAAACAAGAATCATTCAAATTAGAGAGGAGGTCGCCTTGTTTTGGCCCTCATCAATTACATTTGTTATGCGGAGTGGAAGAAGGAGCTCCTTTGATCATCACCGCCATGGCTGCGCAAACACTTGGCTGAAACTGCTCGGCAAATCAATTAAAGCTTAGCAACTGGTCTTAATTATTGGTACTGTGTGTTTACATAAAAATAAAAAATTCTTAAATGTTGATTCATTAAAAGCTAGTATTGTTTTATTTTTAAGCTTGAATCGTTGCTAACTGTATTAAATGTTTTCACAACATTATGTAAACAAACATTTCGTACTAAAAATAAATTTATCAATATTACAAGGTTTTTGGACAGTGAGTAAAACAAATAATAATTTTGTAAATACGAGTAAATAATAAAACCCATGATTAGAACTATTATTAAAACAGGATACAACATAAAGACAAGTATCGCTGGTACAATTAAGTCGAATTGAACAATGGATAATATTAACAACAATATAAACTATGTAATAAAATTAATAGTTTCAATTAAGAATGAAATATCGATTAAGTAATCAATAGCACTGGAAAATAGAATTAATTTAAATTTTATTTATACTCAATTCAATAAGTGTTAAATTTGTATTATTCATGGTGTCCGTAGCATTATAGAACTAAATGCATCATGTGCCAATTTTTATCAAATTAGTTGTCAGGTATCGAGAAAACAAAGTTATAACCATTTGAAGCTAATGGCTTGACTGACTATAATTTGTAGCGTGTTTCGACACTAACAAGTTTATCGCCTGAAGGAAGTTGCATGTAAAAAGTTTAATTGAATAATAGAACGATGTTCGACTAAGTGGAATTTTCGAGCGTACGCGCCATTTAGAAATACATTTTTGAGGTTTCAAACAAGACAATGATGGTACAACAGCTCATCAGGGCTCAACCCAATGACTAACTTAAAGCCATAAAAAATCACTCTCCCCTACCAACGGGTTTTCCAAACCTATTTGGCTTCGTAATTACTGAATGGTTTTTCGTAAAATTGACGACACGATGTAAAATATTCACGAGTGGAAAGGGAGGTGGTCCAATCAACTCGTGCTACCAAGTACCTCGGGGTTACGGTGGACACCAAGTTAAGCTGGAGGGATCAGATCTTCCGTACGGCGGACAAGGCCGCTAAAGTAGGCACTTATTAGTAGGCTGATGGCCAATATTGGGGGTCTCCGATCCAGCAGAAGACGTCTGTTGATGTCCGCAGTTCAGTCCGTGCTGCTTTATGGAGCAGAGGTGTGGGCAGACGCTCTCGATAAAGAGTTACACAGGTTGCGACTCGCCCGGGTTTAGCGTCAAGCTGCGCTCCGGGTGTGTTCCTCCTACCGGACAGTGTCCGAGCCTTCCATCCTGGTGGTCGCAAGAGTCATCCCTGTCAAGCTCTTGGCAGGAAAGAGGAAGGCGATTTATCAGAGACAAGGCGAGATCGGCAAGGACAGGGCAAGAACAGAAGAGCGCTCCCAAACCCTCCAGCAGTGGCAACATAGCTGGGAGCACGACACCCGAGGACGATGGACTGCGCGACTTATCAATCAGGTCCAACCGTGGGTGGAACGGTGGGATTGTGAGGTGGACTATTACCTGACCAAATTATTGACAGGTCACGGCTATTTTCGGTCGTATCTGGACCGAATGGGCAAGACCGGTTCACCGGACTGCATTTATTACCCGGGTGTTCCTGGCGATGCGGAGCACACCTTCTTCCGCTGTCCCTCTTGGGAAGGGCCCCGCCTGGAGGCCGCACAAATTTTAGATGCATTTTCGGTGGACTCGGTCTGATAAAAGATCTTGGAGGATGAGGGCAATTTGGATTGTTTATCACAGTTCGTCCAGGGCATCCTTCTGGAAAAGAAAACCGATCTGGACCGCGAAGTGGCCCATATCCCTTGATCTGGATAAGGAGCGAGCCCCACGGGCGTAAGCAAAATTTAGGCCTAGCCTGACGTAGTCTGATAAACTATTCTAGGTTAGAATCCTAAAGAGTAGAGGAGGTCTTTTAGTGGGTAAACCCGTTTTTAGGGGAGCCCCACACTACAGGCTGGCCATCTTTGTGCGTAATTCATTTTCCCGCCTTTCCCTAAAAAAAACAATAAATAAAAATAAATAAGATTGTCCATGTCCTAGAAGCCAAAGGGTATAAGTGAACCAATTGAAAATTTTGAGATAATAATATTTTTGGGTAGCTAAAAGTGGCAAAGGGATGTAAGTGAATCTCTGACAGGTCTTGATGTTTAGCGGTAGGTATAAGTACTGCTTCAATAATCAGCCTTTTTCCTCAAGCCAATGGACAGTTTCACTTTTTCTCTGTATGTGTACCTTGGCCTTCAAGCCTGAAGTACTTGTACCCCTTAGCCTTCATCCTCCAGGGGGATTCGTTTGGCTCGTGCTTAGTTTGTATGGTGCCAATTCGGAAAAGTGGTTTATCATCACCGTATAATTTATATAAAAAATTCTGTTGAAATTAAAATACCTAAACGTTAATTTTGGGATGGTTTAGTTACAGTAGGTGGTATAAACACTAATTATAGAAACTGGCTGAGTGGCTATAGTGCTCGCCTTTGAATCCATAGGTTGTCGGTTCTATCCTAAGTAGAGTTAGTGGCTTTTTAGTCTCGAGAAAAACCCAGTTGTCATTTCTCATTGGACTATTGACTAATTATGCTATCTAACAGCAGGCCGACGTTAGATAGTATCAAAATCGGGGTTAGGACCGTCCCCCTTTAAAATATTATAAAATGCCTTAGCTTAAAAATAAAATAACATAAATTAGCCCCGTCACAGCAGAACTATGTGCTCAGCAAAATTTCCAAATGAATTTAAGATTTTGTATTTTTCCCCATAAACACCATAGGAATGAGCATGTAGGTTTGCCTACATATGGCGTTTGTAAGCAAATATCAGTTAAACCCTACCCAGTGAATGTACATAACAAGTTTTATCAAGTTATCTATCTTCTTATTTCTATAAGGGTTTCGTCTTTTACGTCCCTTTTTCTCTCGACCTACTGAACCGATTTTAAAGATTGAGTTATCATTTTAAAGCTTAGTATATATCGCAGTGACGAATCGTAATAAAAAAGGTCATAATGTTTCGGGCTTCGCCCCCCTCGCCTTTGATTTATTTCTAGAGGGCGCTTTAAAATGTTAATCAACTTTTTTTGCAAGTTCTTTAATGTGAATTGTAATTTAACACATGATTACCTTCAGATGGATTTTAAAATCCAGATAGTAAACAAAAATAGATCTCTGTCACATCATAATCAACATTCACGTCTGTAGGTGGGTTTCACCCATACAGAATCATAAAATGTGCAATTAGCGCACGGGCCCCCTCGTGCTAATAAAAAAGCCAGTTACAGGGTTTTGTTGATTTCAAATAAGACTAACATGGGAAAACTATTTTGGCTTTTCTCCATAGTCTGTCAAGCCAAGTTAAACATTCAAAATATTAAATGGTTGGTTTTTAAAGATATTTTATATGGTTTTAGTTTAAATTGGGGAAACTAAATACCAAAAACCCTTTTTGACCCATTTAAAACCCCATAAGCTCCTGTTCCCATAACCCGATCATGCTGGTTTACAAACTCATGAAAATAGACTTGATCTTACACTATCGTACCAAATTTCATCAAAATAGGAGGTTCCCTTCTAGAGTTATTTGTACTACGGGAACATAGATATATTTGAAAATTAATGAATTTTTTTGCTTCTGTGTACCTCAAAATGAAAAAGTCCCGGGCTTAGGTCTTACCATGGTATTCCCTTTAGAGAAATTCACTAAAACAGTAAGTATATTGGCGAAATATATCCAATGCTTGATTATCACATTTCCTGGATGAACTATATTTTTTAATCGATGGAGAAAGAAAACCATGAAAAGGAAAGAATGGATTTAAGGCACCTAAATAGAAAGCCTATTAAAATTATGACGTGAAAAATTAACAAATTCAACATTTTTATTATAAAGTTTATATTTTCAGAAAATGGTGTGATGTTAATGTTCATTTACGAGTTGTTAGCTTTATAAATCAATAATGTGTAGTTAAAACAAGCCATTCCTGGGAAATTTTTAAAGAAGGTGAAAGCCAAGACAACACAATTTTGGTAGGTAAATATAAACAAGTAAATAAAACTTTATAGTTTAGTCTTTTGACTGGTTTTTAATAAACGTTTTCAGGTTATGAAATTGTTTGCGTATTAAATTATTTTAAAAACATTGTCATTATAATTTTCTGTTGTTTAAATGCAAATAGACCTTTAAGTTTTCCCCAAAACACATCTGTAAAAGTAGAGCTTAACAGGAGCTCATTTGCATTTTGTTTGCACAAGTGAGAGCTTATACCCGAGCCAAATCAGTGGATCCTCTAAAGCTTTTGGATATATTAGTTTACATACGGATTTAACAGAAAATGGAACTTCAATTAACAGTTTTTAGGATATGATGTCTAGAACGTGAAACAACGGGTGGTGTATAAACCACAAAGTTTTATTAAGTAGTACTTTTCATCATTAAGAGGGTAAGGTTTTTTTCTGCGCTCAAGCGCGTTTTATGAACAAAGCGGACCGATCTTGGCTATTGCGATTAGCACAGGAAAAAAACTTTTAGTCCGAGTCATAACAATTTTTTTTTATCATGCTGCAAAAATATAAAATTAATAATTAATTTTACGTAAATATTAGTAAATTCCCATCTTAATCTAAATATTCCTTAAAACCCGAATTTACGTAAGTGAAATGGGTGAAATGTTCAAATCTTGTATTTGAAAGGTAGTCTGCAAATAAATGTAAAGTCTTAAAATGACACGTGAATTTTTAAAATACCGTAAAATGTAGGGTGTTTCATAAGACATTTTAAAGTTGGCCGCCATATTGGAAAAATGGCGGGAAATTTGGAAAAGTGAAATACATACCTGAAAGCAAAATAAAAAAGTAAAGGGGTCCCCCATAAGAAGTATACTGTCAGATGTATAATAAAAAGTTAACTATTGGATCGCTTTAAGAAACTCACCGTAGTATCCGGGTTTTAACGAAAATAACAATTTTACCCCCTCCCCAGCTCATTTATATTCGAATAATTCAGCACATACGGTGATCTGAGGAGAATATTGCTGTCAATACATTTGAAAAAGTCTGGTCAAATTTTTACAACAAACAATTTTTGTTGGACTCGCGAGATACACACATAAAATTGATTATATGTATGATAAAACACTGGCCATTTAAAATCCGTGACGTCACCAGACACCTCTCAATACTTCACCTGCTATTTCACCTCATAAATTTGCAAATTTAAAAGGCCTTTAATCTGGCACAGGAGCCCTCTTTCGAAACCCTCTTCTCTTAGAGAAGTATGGCAGATCTTGCCTATTGAATTCATGTCTGCCTTCTTGTTACTGAAACTCATCTAGAGCATTTATTACCTGTGAAAAATGCTGATAAACTTCCCATTTTGCTGTGTTTATTATGTATCATGCCGTGTTCATGAAAAAGTGTATACTTTTTTTAATGGCTCTATACATATTAACACAAGTTTTATACAATACCTTCCGATACTTGGAGCCGTCGATTAACTTGAGTTATTAATTGAAATATACAGTGTCAAAAATAGATTACATTCATTATTTATATGCAATGCGCGTATTACCGCTGCTGCAAACAAATGTGAAATTAACGCATAAAGACTTATCGAAAACAAAAAAAAAAGATAACTGAATTAACTGTGCCAACATTTCACTCGGGAAAATATGCAGCATTTAACGAAATATTTCCACCGAGTGTTTGATTTTTCCATGTGCAAAAACTGAAAACAATTAACAGCGACCATACGGTTCAGCGATTTCTATGTATTGCCTACGATACGGAATTAATTTAGGATGTTATCTTGTTTCTTGTGACTTTGTTTAACCTTATAATAGAGCAGAGGCTGATGTGAACCCCCCCTCCCTCCTGTGGGAACTTTCGACATATACATTTTTGTGTTTGTATTGACATGTACTTTATGGTTTTAGGTGTTTGCCACTTAAAAATTACATCATATCCAGAAAAATACGAAAAAACCATGAAAAATATAAAATCTACTATCATCATTAAAATGATTCAGTTTCAAAAATCTTTTGACAGAAAAACCTAACAGTTTTATTTGGCCAATTTTATTAATTAATGGGTCGTTCTGAAGCTCTCAACTTATAGATTTCCAAATAATTATGAAATTTTTTTAGATTCATGGTGAAAAAGTGAAACAACATGTTTTATATACAGTGTGGTTGAAAAGTAACGAAACGGTGAAATATATTTTTTACCATTATAGATAAAGTTACAAGACTTGGTATATCAATAATGGCCATAAATGTCTACTCTGTTAAGCTATTATCACTTTTTTACCCCTTAAGGGGGACGCCCACGAGGAGTCAGTCAAAATTCTTAAATAGCAGCATAGGTCAAGTTTGGTATCAAATTAATGATCCCAATTAGCAGAGTACAATGCCGCAAACCCAACGTTAAAAGGTTGGGTTTAAAGAAAGTTATTGCATTTTAAAGTTTTACTCATATATTTCAATGGAAACTTTGTTTGCCTGCCATTTCCGTTTCGGTCATCCATTTGAAGTCTAGTTTGTGGCATTGTACTCTGCTATGTGGGACCTTTAATTTGATACCAAACTCGACCTATGCTGCTTTTAAAATATTTTGTCTGACTCCTCGTGGGCCGTCTTTTCTTGGTTTTCTGGAATATGCTGTAATTTAAAAAAGGCAAACAACTGAATTCTTAATCTGGTAGGTAATACCAACAAAAAAAGTATAAGTGATAAATTCCCACCGGGGGGGGGAGGGTTTCATATTGGCGGCTCATGGTCTATAATGTTTGTTCCACCATCACTTTAATTTATTTATAATTTGACGAATTTGCAGTTTTAAACATGTATACAGTCGTAATCACATCAAAATATCGCTTCAATCAATACGCCTGTTTATAAAAATACTATTAGGCTAAGTAATATGTTTTTGCAAGTCAAAGTCAACTAAACAGAAGCAAAAATGTTTTCAAAACACTTGAAATAACAAATATTACATGTGAGAAATTAGCAAACTAAGTCTTGTACAATTAGTGGTTTGTCTAAACTTCTCTCACATGCCACAGACATCTACATTAATCAAGAATTAACTAAGTTTGTACAGTCAGACATGTAGGAGTTAAGTTAACAGACTGACATTAAAATTCAACGTTGAGAACTATATCTGAAAAAATTACAAATTTACGATATCAAACACATTCAATGAATTAATAAAAGATCAATAATGAACAATGGTTTTGCTAAGTCTTTCAGTTTCGAAGAACAAATAAAAAATAAAATCAAATAAAGAAAAAATACTGAAAAAACAATATTATTACATTATAACAAACAAACAATATGTTTACATATCATATCAAAGCCAAATTAATCCTAGAGTTAATTATTTTTTACGCGAGTCAACTTATGTATCATGCAGGAAATATGTTATTTTTATAATGAAACAAATTATGATTAAGCTATTTTTTTCGTTGCACTAAATGAACTTTCTTTTTCATTAACTAGAACAACCTGAAAAAGTCAACACTAGTTACAATTCATATAGTTACCCAGTTCAATATACAGCATCTGTAGCCCATTTAATCACAACTATATCTAGACCAATTTTTATTGAGTTCATAAACGGCTCCGGATGCCGACTAAGATTAACGAAGGGAATTAAAACAAGACAACAAGACCAAATACTGCAAATGAGTGCGGAATGAACTTTTTTAGGTTATAGATATTCAAGTTATTACAATTGATAACCCACCATTTATTGCCAACCGTGGCTATTAAAAAACATAATTAAAATACTTTAACAAAAGAAATATAATTTCATGTAGACATTTAAACCCCTACTAAGTTACTAAACCCTACACTTAGTTACATATTTCGACAAAATTTATCTTTTCTGATATTTAAAAATAAATATTGTATGATAAGCTGGTACAAATGAACAATAGCTGAAAGAATTATAATTTTAAACTGTAAATAAATGTAAGTAATCCACCGCTCTAACAGCGGTACTAGTACCGTTTAGTACTATGTGATAAATAGTTCTACATAAGTTAACTGCATGAAAAAATCCGTGTATTATAAACTTCAAATATTCAGTAGCTGTAAAGCTTGATGAGCGTCTAGATCTAACACATAATTCTAGACAGTCGGGAGCTTCCGGCCATCATCGTAACCATTCGGCTCCCAGCCTGTGCTGTCCCTACAACGAGCGCCTAGAGACCTAGACGCTCGTGTATAGTTTTTAGAATAATTTTAAAATCAAAGTAAATTGGAACGTAAATCAATGAAAAGCAATGTTAATTATTAAAACTATATCGGGGTCGATTTCAGACTTACGCTACCTATTCCCCACACAACGACGGTATACCTTGTTCTTGTAGCATTATGTTATTTGCATCAGAAAAAACGATACTATTTCTACAGAAAGTCCTTAATTATTATTACTAATGTTAACTAAAATTTACTAAAATTAGATACATGTGTTACCTTGTAACACCCGCGCCACTTCGTGGGAGCGAAATAACACAAATCATTTTAACAAACACAAATTTATTTACTTTAAATAGGTACCCGAAATACACTTTACAATAACCGAACTAGAACATAGTACGGAACAATTTGTCATGAAAACAATATCTTTAAATACCCTTAAATATCAAGAACCCGTGTGACAGAGGACAAACACTAGTTAACCCGAAACTCGGGTCACCGCCATTATCGCGGCGGTGGCGCCGCGGCGCAACGCCAGACGCAGGCACTTAACGCAACGACTCGTATCCGACTGGGGCAAGCTGATCATTGTTCGTCAGCGCGCTGAAGCAGTCCCGGCCAATCAGCGCGTAGCTAGATTGATTGCTGGTTGACTGCTGATGCTCTCTTTGGATTTACTCTTTAACCTCGAGTTGACATTGTCTACGCCGCTTGGTGTCAACAGACGAGGAGTCAGCACACTCCACAACACTGCATGAGCCGAGGGCTTGGTGGGATTATGCAAGAAGCTACTGTCTTGCTGTCTTACTGACTTGCCAAAATGGGCTAGACTACAAATAAAGCACCATTCCCTAAAATATGATATTTAATGACGGTAAAATTGTTATGTGTAGGGTGGTGCAAACTGAGAGTATTATTTATCGGTTTAGGGCTTTTGGGCCGTCAAAACCTACGTCATATAAATGAACGTATCTCTACAATCGTTAGTGTAAACAATTTCTTTTCCAACGAGACCCATCCATCGCTCACACGTGCAAGAGCTTAGTTGACATTTGACTATACCTATACCATATATCTTGCTAACGAGGCCCATCGCTTACATGTACAAGAGCTTAGTTCACATTTGACTATACCTATACCCGGGGTCTTATTTGGACACCACCACTATCGTTAGTGAAAACTATGTCTGGCTAACGAGGCCTATCGCTCACAGGACAAGAATGATTTAACTTTGTATCAATTTTAGATAAACTAAATAAGTATTATTTTTTCTTAAATAATTATTGTTTACCATTAGTAGGAAAGTGCATGTATTATATGAAATAACAAATGTTGTATATAAATTTTAAGTATTTTTCTGTGAAAGGTTTGTTATGGATTGATAGTAAATCTATAATACAGATAATTAGGGATAATGCCTTAAAAATAAATATACTTCACCTTAGTTAGAATAATACAATTCTTTTTTTTTTTTTTTTTTTTTTTATCAAACTTTTGTTAACATTTCTTTTCTTATTTGATTTTTTCTGGGTTTCTTTTACTGTCACAAGATCAACAGTATACTATTAATTTTTTTATTAATACTTATGCTATTAACATTTTCCCTATGTGAATTGTGCTAATTGATATTTCATAATATCATGCCATTTACTGATTATGTATTTCATAAATGCGTCACTTTCATGATTGCTCCTGCTGGGTTATTTACTTCCAAACGGAGCGTAAAGGCTTGTTCTAATGTAAAACCGCGGCTGACTTGGCAGCAGTAACGGGTTTACCCTTCGAAAACGTGTATAAAGTAAATCAGCGAGCTGTTGGCTTAACCAGCGTAACCACACGTTCAATTTCTTATTGCCCCTGATCATAGTCAGACCATTTCAGGTATTATTTATAATGTAAACTATATTGATAATGTTTACATTATATCCAGAAGATAAATACGTTACGCTAAGTGACATTTATTGAAAGGACAATGTGAAAGGCTTATTTCTATCAATTGTAAGCTGTCATATTATTAAACACTAAAAATTATTTTAAGCGTTCTTTTGAAGCCATACAACTTATGAAATTATCTTCTTTTAAATGCATTAATATCTCTGAATTAAGAATAGCTCTAAGCTATGTTATTTATACATAAGCTAAGATTTCAGGTGTACATTTTCAACGAATAAATTATTAATTGTTTGTTAATTCGCAATGTAAATATTTCCATAGTACATATATAGTTCCTTATATGAAGAATATAATTTAATAGCTAAATAACCTAAGGATCGGATTAGAGAGAAGGGATTTTCTTAGAGAGGGTTAATTGAAGGCTTAGAGTGCTCTACTCTTTATATCCTAAAGAATTTTAACTTTAACGTATAAAACACCCGTTTTCAGTAATTAATATATTGTTCAAACAAATTACAATACATAAAAAACTAATTAAACATTTAAATTAACATTAACATTAAATAGTGCGACTTCTTATTAAAGGTACAGACCTTATGGCGAAACTAAGAAAAATCTCATTAAATAAATAAGTAGTATTTGAAAGCACTGTTTGTACAGGCAACAAATCTTTTCTGTCCAAGAGTTTTATAAGTTTTTCATGAATATGGGAGTTTTGGAAAAGGAAAATTTATTACACTTGATCTTTTGGCTTGGGAAAATCCGGTTTTCGTCCTAAAGCCCTTCAAAATCCCCATGTTATCGTTATAAAATTTGTTGCAGCTACTAAAATGAACAAAAACCAGCTGATAATTGCACATAAAAACCAATGTGTTACATCTCTAGAATTTTGTTCAACATGATTAAACCAAAGTCCAGCGCACCTTTTTTGGCCTGGAAAGTGAGCAAGCGAACAAGCTTTGTCTGGGAAAAGAAAGTGACGCTCAATAATTTTACCAAACACAAGCTCGGTCCCCCTGATACCAACTATAATAATCAGGGCATTAACTATATCCAAAAATGAGTACAACCCTTGTTACTAAATTATTCTTCCGAATTTCCAAAAACGTTGACTAAGATACAATTGTTTAACACTTACATATCGTGAAACCCATTAAAACGTTTTTCACCAAACTGAATGGGATGCACTTATATCATAAAACACCATACCGTGTTAAACATTACTGTCAAAGATCCCTTTTTTTCATCCAAAGTGCAGAAAAGTGCATGTTATTAAAATATATCATTCCTTATTTTAATCCCAAAGTACAGCATTATCGTGCAATAAAATAAATAAACCAGCTTAATTTAACACAGTCTAAGTGGGCTTGATATCATATTAAGCAGCAATTGGGTTTCATATAGAGGAACGCTGACGACAACCTAGTTACCATTTGATGTCGCCGTCGGAAAGTGGATTACACAACTGTAGAGAGGACGTGGAAGCATCTTCAACATAAAACGTTATCGTCTGAATAGTTATGACAATAACTCTCCTTCTCTAGACCAAAATTAAATCATTCTATGTAATAATATCGTGATATTTTATAGAACCAAAATTAAGAAGAAGTCCTTAGCAACATGGATAAGCTACTAGCTGAAATCTCAAATAAAAAACTTTTAATGTTGGACACAAATATAAATTTTAGTCTAAGACAAGATTTTTTACGTTCTAACAATTTTTTTCGTAACACAATTTTATTGTAATATATTTCCCTTCTACCAGAACAGTAAACTCAATCATCAGCATTGACATCTATGTCACAAACAATAATCCGAGTTCCACTGTGGTTAAAACTCATAAAAACACCATGTCCGAACTTCATGGAGTGAGCTGCACACTTTTGAATCCTATAATGACCAAATGTGCCCCCTTATAAAAATCAGTCGACACACCACAGAGAAAACTCAAAGAACGAAAAATAAACTCAGCCTACAAACCTGGGAGGAAATTTATCAAGCCACTGCAGTTTACATATATACAAATATACACTGTCACTTCTCTACAAGTCCTAATAGAAGTTTTGAGTAAACTTATGCTATTGATGAAGGAAGAAAAGTATATTTCGAAGTAGGAATTGTATTATAATTTTTATGTATTTTTAATTTTCCAAAAGAAATCAGAACTAACCCTGTTGCACAACAGCGACTGGTGGAAAATACAATTACTGAAGTTTCCCTTCTCAACCGTTCCATTGGTTTTTTGTAGCGTTTCTAAACCAAAAGTTGGTAACGTATGAGGAAAGCGGCGGTTACGATTAATGTGAATTACACTTGTTAATTTTAATGGGTACTTAAAGGCTTGTAAATGTTGAAGTTTTTTGCTAAACATTTGGTTTATAAATACATATTAGACTAAATTAATATTGGAGTGTTGGCGATTGAATTAGTCAACCATAGTAACTTAGATTATTTTCTAAATAAGTACAATTACACTGATGGAATAAAAATATTTTAAAACTTGAAGCAAATTACAATAAATTTGTTAACATTATTATGATCCTAGTCATTAATTCATAATTAATACTGATGAACAACCTTTATGAAAGAATTAATGTTTGTCGCAGGTAGGATATTATTATACTTTAAGTATGACAGGGTAGTTATAAAAAAGCCGAAGAATGTTTAATTTAGAAAAGAAGAGTGTGAATAAGAGTCAGAAACAATCACATGCGCACCTAGCTAATAACTTTTTTTAACGAAATTGCAATATTCTACAAGAGCATGTAAGCTCTTGTAACTTTTACATTTACTTAAAAAAAAAGAAAACCAAATGACACCGAACAAAAACTTTAATTTTTTTCCAGTAGTATAAATATAAATAGTTTATTAATACGGGCTATGTACAGTAGGATGTAAGAATAGTAACAATAAAATAATCTTAAATATTTTTTACATACTTTTAGCGCAATAATTTAATGACAATAAAATTAATGTTGGTGCTGTAGACTCAACGAAGGTGCTCAAGCGTTAATGAATAATTGGCCTAATCATATCAATTACCAAAGGCACTTCAGCCGGATGTCAAATCCGAAAAGCAATTACAGTGAACGCATTGCAAGTTCCAGGTTCCATTTGTTTGCTCTGACATTAAATTAATTCTTATGACAAGTTGATGACGTAATGAATTAAATGTTCCGATCCATCCAAAACTCTCACTGATTTCATCTCGATTTATAACAATAAACACTTGTTTAACAAAACAAGTGTTAAACTTACATTTCTAAAATGTGTTTAATATTTTCATAAAAACAATTATTTAATTTGAACATATACGCGATATTAGTAAAATAAAAAATGTAAAAGCCTTTTTACAAAAAATATTTTTACAGCATCACTTAACTACTTCAAACATGTGAAGGCCACGAGGAGAAAATGTTTTAAGTCCATTTATAATTATATATTCAAAGCTGAGATTGGTTTTGTGTCGATGATAGTCTCTATATTGTTATTCAGTGGAAACAAGCAAAGAATGTGGTTAGTGCAGGAGATATTCGACTTTTTATTTTAGGCATTAAGATATACACGCTAGTTCCAAAACATGGAAAAGCACGTGGTTAGTCAACAATGATATTGAAAAAAAGGTTTGAATGCCTGATCCACCAAATGGCCTGGTTTTCAGTAGCTAAAAACAGATTCTACCTAAAAAGGATCATTGATCTATATATATATTTCATTTTAAGGTTGTGTTGTTTAAGGTAGCGCTTGTGTACAACTGTTTGCTCACGCCAGTGTTGTACCTTCCTTTTTATATAATTATGAAACTGTCCGTGTTGAGTACACAAAGTTGTAAGGTTATACTCATGTTTTTTAAACTTATTTTGAGGATTACTTTCTTTGTTTTGTGTTTTTTGTTTGTTTGTTTGTGTTTTTTTGTTTTTTTTTTGTTTTTTTTTTTTGCAATGGAAAATATGTTCATCCAGCGATGAAACCTCAGTGTCTTCCTTTGAATAGTCATAGAAAACCATAAAAATTTGTGGTTGAAAAAGTGCAATGACTAAAGTGTTGCATAGCTAGATCCATGTGGTAAGTGTAGTTTTCTCAAATGTTCTGAGATTTTCTATATAAAACACAGGAATTAATAAAACATTTTTAATCTTGTGGGTAACTGGAATGTACAGTATTCATCGTACAGGCTTAATATCAGTGGTAAGAGTTAAGGAAGGTGAGCCAGACATAAAGATGAAAATCCCCAGAGACTATTCATATTAGATATATAAAGTATAGTAAGAGTAAAGAGAGACTAATACCGTAATTACTTGATTGCAAGAACGATTTCGCTTCTCTTCGTGGAGTAACACAAGACTACCATAGGAACGATTGACAGGTGTAAAGCCTATATCTTACCTTGTACTTTTTTACCTGGTTCGTTTGAAGAAAGTAAATCATCCAAAAAGTGTATTATACTTTTGTAATTCTCGTTAGTGTGACATACATCTTCAGTGTTTTCCCCAACGATCGCTCCATTACTTAAAATACATCTTGGGAAATGGGGAGTGGTTAAAACTATTATGAAATAATTTCACATAAATTTAATGTCATTTTTTAGATTTAATTTAATATAGTTAATATAGTTAAATATAGTTAATATAGTTAAATCGACATACCATATAGGCGTATTTCCATTATGTGCACATTTATGTACGTAACATAGACAGTTTAGCTACAATTATGTTAATGTGACATATAAGATCAATAAAACTTGTTTCATTCTGCAACTCGTATCTTAAAGGTATGTGCGAATATTGTTCACACTCATAACTTTGTTGGAATATAGCAATACAATGATGTTATGTTGACATTACACTTGAATTTAACGACCCATTAGTGTCTGCAGACGCAGTTTACTGAGAAATAATGAATGTACTAAACTTGCGTACTGTACATTATTTTGAACGACATACCTGAAACATAAATTAGTCATTTTTATATAAAGTAATTTGTAGTCATTTGTAATTTTTATTTCAAATTGATGTTATGGATGCTGTATAACAATCTCTCAGATTTTCAATTACCTAACTTCAATGTGATAACAACGGAGGTCAATCCAATTAAAAAATGTAAAGGTCAGGAATACCTCTTTCATAGCTTTTAGCTCTTTTCGTTAGTAGGTGGCGAACTTCATGCTAACAAATAAAATAAAACAAAATAAAATGTTTGAATATCAACAAAATTAGCAGAGCTCCAGAATCTTATTATTAACTTGTTATGTTCTGGTATTTCTTCAGGCTTGATAGTTGTTTTGATTATTTATTTGTTAATTTATTATATTAGAATGGTTAAAGTCTTGTTGCAGTTGGTCTTGGAGATTTATAATTTATAATAGAATCTTACATTTCTTGCAATATTAATTGTTTTATATGATAATTGAAAATGGAAAATTCCGTGTATAACTAAATAAATAAATAAATCTTCAGAGGGAACTAACTGAAAAGTGCTCTTTCTTATACTGATATTATTCATTTCATGTCTCCGTTCTATATCAATTAAATTAATTTAACAAATTAATTTTGATAAAAAATGTATAACTCCGATTGCTGTTATCATTTAAAGCTTCAATCAGTTACAAACAGTTACAAACAGCTACAAACAGTTTAGTAGTAGTTGGGTGGATAATAAATAAATAAAGTTTCAAATTTGATTCTCGTTGGGACTGAAATTGGTCCCACTGATAAAATTCTCCAGTCCATCATTATACGTCTACCTTCTTCTACTGGTAAAGCCTTGATGCCTTAATAATTCGGAAGCTTGGAAACTTAAAATTCACCTTTGATGATAATCAAATCAATTTACGTTTTCGTATAATATTTGTTAATTGTGGTGGGAACCCTACCATTGAAAATTTACATAGTAATATTTATGGTGTTTAATGTTTTAGATGAAAGAGTATCGCTTAAGTTAGTTTTATTACAAATGTTTCCAGTTTGAATTATTGTAATCAATATAGAAGAATGTCTAAGTATGTCCTTTCCATCCGAGAAAGCCTCTACGTTCCATCAATTAGGGTAAGTAGTTAGTAGATTGAACAAGCAGTCTATGGCCAGCAACCTAATACCTTAAGAATTCCCTTCATAATGTCGCCATCTATCTGCTTAAATATTGATGTTTAACTTTGAGATACAAAATCACATTGTAATGATGGCAATAGGTTCTAATAATATGAAAAGTGTTTAAAGTGTATGAATAATAAAGGTTTATCAACTACTTGCAACCTAAAGTAGATTTAGTAATGATTTTAAACTTAATTATTTCTTCAGTCTATTTTAATGCGACAAGGAAAAATATATATTTTAAGATAACCATATGAACATATTTTTCTGGTCTATAGTAAATTAAACAAAAAATAGAATGTTTTAAACCAAGAATGCAATACATTAGTTGAAATTAGTTTTAGAAAAACAACTAAATTCCCATTTTACTACAGTGTCAAAAATGTATTGCTTCCTGTTTGACATTCACTTTTCGTATAGGAAGAATACAGCCATACCTTCAGGAGCAGATATTGAGAATTCTGCGCCACGGTTGAGGATATATTTCATCCGGAAGTGATCTCGTTCAATTGTTGACTTAACCAACCGGATGTGGCTGCCTCTCCCAGTCAAAACCATGGGTTCCTTGAATGAATTCAGCATCCATGCCTATGCCTACGACAAAATTGGTTATTTCTTAATTTTAATTTGCAATAAATAGGTTACTAATTCAGCATCCATGCCTATGCCTACGACAAAATTGGTTATTTCTTAATTTTAATTTGCAATAAATAGGTTACTAAGAAAGGTGGGATGGAAAAGAAACTAAAATATGCAGGGTGTTTCCAAACCACCTGGAAATATTTTTGTTCCTTAGGTTGAGACAATAAAAAAATGTCATACAAACATATGTCCTAAAATGCTTCGTTAGGCCGTTAGCCGCCATTTTGTTTTTTACACATAATAATTGTTATTTATGTGACGGTTTATTGTATAAAGTTCATATTTGGCATGAACCTTTATGACACCAAATTTGCATGCATTTTAATGGAAAATCAATGATTTTATGCATAAAAATGGTAATAACTCCGTTATCTGTTGTTCAATCCTTACAATCTTGGTATCATTAGTTAGGTAATTTTATTTGTCAACTTTTTTGTCTCCAGTACAATTTTGATAAAATTTACCGGTTTTGAGATATTTGAGTTTATAGTTTTAAGATGACCGCCATTTTGAAAATACACATCGGACAAAAATAATGTTTTCGCTGAAAATGGATATTGGTATCATAAAGTTTCATGCCAAATATAAACTTAATACAATTAATCATCAATTAAATAAAAATTATTATGTGTAAAAAACAAAATGGCGGCTAGCGGCTTAACGAAGCAGGACATGTTTATATGTTTTCTTTTACTGTCTCGACCTAAGAAACATATATAAAAAATATTTCCAGGTTATTTGGAAACACCCTGTATATAATTTTACATTATTTATATTTGTGTTTTGAACATTCAAATATTAACATGAATAAGAATGCAGTGAAGTATACATATTCTTGAAGTAGCTTCTTAAGTTCCATCTTCATAAAAATTATTAATTTCATATTTAATAAATTTTATAGTAAAAAAAAATTAAATTGGATTTTGTTGAAATTTAAGTGTAAACTGTTTGCGTATTTGTAAATGGTTAGAGCATACTATTAAGCAAATACATTTTACAAAGATTACTGTAAATTTAGCACAATTAAGTTTTGTAGTTTTATTAAAAATAGTAGTTGTCGGTAGGCACATTCTGCTTTCAAGTCTATGAATCCTAATACACAAAAAACTGAATTAGTCTTTTCTTTGATAAAGCAACTTTTTGAAAATTCCATTGTTAAAGTTTAAGAAATTTCAATGTTGTAAACTTAAGAGTTAAATGTTTTCTATGACTTTTATAGATGTTGGTTGGACATTGGTTCAAACTCGTTCTCACAGAGAAAGCAAAATCATATGATTAATTATTGAAACGTATTGCTGAATATGGAAGCCATTTGTTGCAAGCTGGTGTTTAATTAATTTCCAGTGTTGATGTACGGCCTTAATAGCCCATTTTCCATGTAACAAAGATATAGGTACCTCAACGGAAAACGTAAATGTATCAATGTAAGTATAGTGGTTAAAATTTTGTTTACTTTGAAGAGAAAACAGTCTGTTGTTCCCAAACTTTATAATATTAAAAAAAACATATATAACATTAAAGTATTATCTGATACATAATCAGTTAATTTTTTTGTTTTTATTAATGATTTTAAAAAATTGACTTTTTGCTTGATGTCCATTTTGATTGAGTGCCTTGCATAGTTAATTACTTATTTTTGTACTCTAAACCCATGTTTTTACTTTTTCTATCTTTATTTTTTATTTGATATATGAAGTCTCATTCAGCAAAATGTTTTGTGTTTTTTAATTCTTTTTTCTCATTCGAAGTCAGTTTATTTTAGGAATCGGCCCTCACGCACAGGCTCTTCCCTTGTGGGGGGACATTCTCCACTAATTAGTATTGTTTATAAAACACTGTATAAATCTTTTTTAGCATAGACATCGTTTGACTGAATATATACTGTATGCTTAATTTAGTACGACTTTGAATCGTAACCTACGGACCATAACCTGACGAGTCTAGAGATACCTCGTACAACGAAAGGTGATTTTGAAAAACCTTTGAAGAGTGTTGCACAAATTGTAAAACTACTACCTACCTACTACTATCTTCTTGCACGAAGCAATCTACAACTAAAAACAATATTTTGATGTGGTCTTACTCTGTAATGGGTTAGGTCAATAATATTTGTATAGGCGTTACTGTTATAACCAAACATGTATTTTTATTAATTATAAACTGTTCTAATGTTAGTTGTAGTGATGTTTTTTGTGTATTATAACTCTTATGAGACCTTATTTTTTAAATTGTAATTGGAACATTAATAAATGATTCTATCCATCAACATGTCGACGTAAGACACCATCAATTCCAACGATTGGATCGTTTCCTATAAAACCTTAAAAATAGCCACTGCCGTAACAAAATATTACATGATATCGTACTAAAACATATCATTAAGGTAAACTTCAGCCAATTACCGCTTAGAAACTTAAATCAATCATAAAGTTAATCAGGAACGGGCAATATATTACTTTATTGTCTTAAAAATTAGACCTTAACATTTTTAATACTCCTTAAATGATGTTTAATATTATATGTATTTTCGCACAAACCTCCTTTTTTTCATCGTTGTATTTAAGTAGAGCGCTTCTTAGTAATACTAAATCTGGATCAAACCGAGATGTCCAACAAGGCCAGGGAGCAGAAAAATTAAACTCACCTTTCAAGTAAAAAACTTTTTTTGGTTGATTATTTCTCATGGTTGAAATAATTGTCATCAAAATAATTATTAGTTAAACGAAACAAAGCCTCGGTTCTTGAAAAAAACGAATCTAAAATGAAGCAATATTATTCGATATTCTGTGTATTGCATTCTCCTAGAATGTAAGGCTCTGTTTCGTACTCGTCTACATTTAATTTTAAGATTACAAAACAAATTAATCAATTTTATTTTATGTCGAATATCACAAATGTGACTAAAAGTGCAGTGAAAATTAAAAAAATAAACTAGACTAAACATCGAATTCATTGATAATCAAATGTACTTATAAAACAAGTAAAAATATCAAACAATTCAATTATATACCAGGAACGATGAAGTAAATAGGTTTCCCTAATTACCGAGTGCAAAGTCAATGGTTTTAGTCGTGTTTCCAAGCACGAAGATATTTGTTTTCAAATTACGTTTCATAGGAAAACAGAGTTAAGCCTTTTGTATTTGCGTTGTTTAATTAACGTAACCTCATCAACTTCGCTTGTTCACCTTTGGGTGTAGATTCAAGTGTTTTCAAAGTAACTAGCTAAATTTTGCTGTCACAGAATACAAACTATGATCATGTATATTAATATTTACTGTTTAAAATGTGGGCATTCATTTTACATCAGTTCAGATACGTTACTAAATTTCATGATTTTTTGTTTATTTTAATCCAATGGATCACCACATGGAGTTTGGGAGTTCCATACACCCTGTATATACACAGAGTGTTTCCGAACAACCTGGAAGTATTTTTATTTTTGTTCCTTAGGTCGATACAATAAAATATATCATATAAACATATGTCCTAAAATGCTTCGTTAGGACGATAGCCACCATTTTGTTTTTTACACATAGTAATTTTTATTTACGTGGCGGTTTGTTGTATTCAGTTCATATTTGCCATGAACCTTTATGACACCAATGTCCATTCTCACGAAAAAAATTATTTTGGTCCGATGGGTATTTTCTAAAAGGCGGCCATTTAAAAATTTTAAACTCAAATATGTCAAAATTGGTAAATGTTATCAACCTACTACATAGCAAAAGGAATGAAAAATTAAATTATGTAACCAATTAATTATTTACCAATATTTTTGGTATCCAAGGTTACCAAGGATGACAACAAATACCGGAGTTATTGAGTTTTTTTTTCAAAAATAACCTAATTATGCATTAAAATGGCAATCACTCCGTTATCTGTTGTTTGATCTTTACAATCTTTGTATCATTAATTAGGTAATTTTATTTGTCATTTTTTTGGTATTGTGTAAAAGTTTGATAAAATTTACCGGGTTTGAGATATTTAAGTTTACAAATTTAAAATGGCCACCATATTGAAAATACACATAGGACAAAAATAATTTTTTTTACTGAAAATGGACATTGGTGCCATTAAGTTTCATGCCAAATATGAACTTAATACAAAAAAACCGTCAGGCAAATAAAAATTATTATGTGTTTAAAACAAAAGGGCGGTCAGCGGCTTAACAAAGCATTTTAGGACATATTTTTATATGATTTTTTACTGTATCGGCCTAATGAACATATAAAAAATATTTCCAGTTTGTTCGAAAACACCCTGTATATTCGTTACATTTCATTACATTCATAAAACATCTGTTAAACGATTAGATCAAGAAGAGGTAAATAAGAAAGCGATTAAACATTAGTCTATATGTTATTAATAGAGAATAGTATTTTAATGTCATGTTTTACAAACTATTGATTATTATTAGGTTTATCACTTGGTGGGAGGGGTTCTCCATGCGAGTGTTACTGATGTCAAAACGACCCCCATTGCGATTGAATTACGGAAGCGTTGATCGAATGAAACGATAACGGAGGTTTTGATCGTTCGCTGTAATTTATCCCCGGCACTTGCAGCAGATTTCACACACTGATTGGGACATTAAAAACGTAGCGTAGCATCCGATTGTAAACGTTTCTAAACAGTGCAGTAATTTTAGGATTAGTATTTTTAAGCTATTTTGTATTGTAAATTAAAGTAAAAAGGCTTAACGCGCATAGTCTTAGTGAAAGAGTTCAAATTAAACAAAATATTTACTCTGTGATACCTTTTATCAATGAACTTAGAAGTATAAATCTTTTACTTATGTATAGTCATGTCTTAAAAATTTAAAAAATTTACCATTGACAGTAAAATATCTGAATGCAGTATAAAAAACATTAATGCAAGCAATTAAACACTCTTTGTAACGAAATCAATGCGTAGTTTTATCTTAAATTAGAATGGAGCACTTCGTTTAATTCAATGTTAGATTAAATACAGGGTGGTTATAAATTATTAGACACATATTAACTTGGCACATAAAAATAAGGGAATTTCATTACTAAATAGAATATTAAAAACAGTTTTTTTTCTTTATACAAGAAACGAAACCAATTACTGTTACATCCTTATTTAGATGTAAACTAAACAATCATACGTATTCTCCATAGTTTACACGAAAAGTTTTTAGTCTAATTTCAACCTTTGACCATGATATTTAAACATTGCTGGAGTTACGCTTCAAACATCTCGTTCTCTTAAGTTCCTCAATGTCTTCATCTTTCTTTTCGAACACTCTGTCCTTGATTAATAAGAATTTAAATAAATTTCTTTTTATTTACAAACGCCATAAAAACCTAAATGTGTAATGCCTAGAAAATGTAGAGTCCAAGGAATTTGACTTTTTACAAGCTTTTTGTAACCTGTTTTCAAATAATTGTAATTTCTATTTGTTTAGTTACTATATAAAACAGTTTTCAATTTGTTATTTAATAAAATAAGTCCCATGTTTCTAGTTTGCTTGTTTAATTGTTCAATTCAAAAGTAGCCAATAATTTATAACCACCCTGTATGTCGATTAATTTACATTAGAATATTCCTTACAAGATTTAATTCCGTCTTTATCTTTTGGACAAATTTCTTTATGACTTCACCATAGTTAAGTTAATATTCTTTACTAAAATCACAAGTGAAATAAACCAGAAAAACTTGCTTTCTGAAACAAATTCTTACTGCAGCATTTTAGACTACATTATTTAATCACGTAACTTGGCATGATTGACGATTATCAACTCGTTTACTTTATTGGCTACTTCCCAGGAGTGATAGCCCACGATGCCCCGTTCCTGGCGAGTTGTATTGCGGAAGATTCCCCGGACTAGCCGGGTTGAAGCGAAAATTTATGTTCAACCGGGTTGACGCTGGAGTTGCCCACTCTGGTCAAGAAGAAAATAAAGTTTCCCAATGTATGGTTGAATAAAACTGGTTTCAATTAGCACCACAAAATCTTGGGCCGAAAACCCCTCCGCTCCACCCACATGTAAGCCCCAAAGGACCAACCACTAACCCCACGATCGTTGTAATAACACAAACAACACAAAAAAACACCAGCAGACGATCACTCCTAAAACAAAGCTAACTAAATAGCTTACTTATGTTTATTGAGACCAAGGACTGCTAAAATGAATAAAGGGGACATTGATATTGACTGCGTAACTTAATACAAGCACACACATACTATATTAAGGTGCATCGGATATTGCTATTTACAAATTAGCAAGCCGAAAAAAAAATGTCGCAAATATCGCGACATACGAGCGGAAAGGGTTAAAACATTCAGAATAGTAATTGAAAACGCAAACAAAGCAATAGAGCCAACTTATAAAAACGTAATGAGAACCACGAAAAAACAAACAGAAAAACACACACAGTAGTACCTATGCTAATATCTTAATGACAGCCGACAATATAAGAGAGACCGGCCGAAGCCATAACCCAGGTCCTTCTGATATGTCCAAAGAAAGATAGTTCCAATCAAACCTCAGAAGAAACCAGGGTAGGGGTTCAGACTTTTCTGAATCACGAGACTATGGGCGTTAAAATCCTCAGGCTCTCAAAAATAAGAAAGTGGAGTAATAATTGAAACCGTAAAGGATCAAGCGCAAAAAATGACGGACTCGCTTGATCCTTGGTAAAAGAATTGACCAAGAAAAAGCTTAAGATCGGATGATCTTTGACGATTCTACTGAAGTATAGGACCACCAGATCGTCAATGACATCTTGAATCAAAATTTCAATGATATAGACCAAAATGATTTCAAAGAAGGATTTAAATTAATTTACAGGCAAGGACCCAGGGGGAAACCCACTGTGCAATGGGTTGTGGAAGTGAGTGGTAGACTATGGCAGAGGATTTTGGAAATGGGCACACGCCTCTATCTGGGCAGGAGAGCGTGCAAATTCTTGGGCTATGTGCCGGTCACCAGGTGCTACAGGTGTCAATGTTTTGATCACCTGTCAAGCAGGATTGCCAAGGAAACAAAGAGACATGCAGCCACTGCGCCGTAAAAGACCATAAGACCAAAGAATGGGAAAAAGCGGAATTGCATGGATTGCAGCACGCACAAAACTCATTGGAAGCATAGATTTCCCTGAGAAACGGTGGAATTCCAAGTGTTCCTAAACTGCCTCAAGCGCAAACTTGATCACAAGCACAATGTTAATTCTTCTAAAAGAACCACTTACCTCAAAGAAATGCCACGCATTTCAGACAGATAGGTCATGGACAATAATACAAATATAGATAACGAGAGAACACAAATTCCCCACAGCAATAAAATAAACATACCACTCAAAATCAACACACACACACACACACACACTGATTTAACAAATATTACTAAGAAAATTTAACAAATATTACTAAGAAAAATCTAGTTACTTTGCAACGTCACAGAGAGTAATGTTTGTTAAATTTTCAAAATTTCGTGGTATGAACGTCCTAATATAACTATTCAACTAAACACTTACGAAGTTTAAAGAAAATCGGTTGAAAAACGGCGTCCGAAACAGGGGAATAAAATACCATGTTTTGCATTAAAAGCCATATGAAACATTGCCAACTGCGCAACAATGGGCTACTGGCCCAGGGGTGAAGATGACTCTTAATAAAAACCAACTCAAATGCAGCAGTGAGCAGCTTGAATTGTGCTATAAGTGCGGTGAAAGCTTTTAACCTGCAAATATGTTTAACAAAGTCTAATTTTATTGGTGCTGTAAAACATTTCACAGACAATGCTTAGACGACTTTGATTTCAAAGAAATGGAAATATTTATGTTTGTAAATTTTGTGAAGAAATTACCAACGAACTTAAAATTTAATAATTTTCTTAAGGTATTTGGTCGAAATCTACATAATTTCTTCAATGCATGGTCAATAATAAATCAGTGAACGACTATTTGCGATTTTAACATCAATAACATTTAAATTTTTTTACATATTATAAGGTGCCAATAACTATGGAAAATATGTACCAATAGTTTATGTTGTTGTCCTTGGCGCCAACAACTATACTATTTGTATTGTACTTTTAACTTTTTTTATTCAATAAATGAATTAAACAAATAATCTCAATTGTTTAAATATACCTATGCTCAGTAGAATACCTAGAAAAAAAGACCAAGTTAAAAAAAGTGTGAATAACTGTAGCATTTACCCATTCTACAATAATCACAAATAACGTTAAAATTTCTAGTTCAATAGAATTATTTCAAATTAACTAGATTGAGATACTTTTGATATTTATTTGAGACATTTCATTTGATTTATTTATAGAAGAAATATTGCAGTAGCTGATTATTAAATTACGCCACGTGCCAGTCTATTAAATTAAGATCGATTTATACGTTTTTATTAAACAGCTGTATAATGTTTGAATCAATACAAGAACTTTTTTTATATATATATAAAAGAGGTTGGCGGACCTCTTTTTGCCTTACTTTGCCCCGTCCACATAGACTATTGATCTGTGCGTGGATCGTATTAGACAAAGTAAGGGGGTGAGCCGCTACAGTACAAGGTGAAAGGTACCTTTTTTTTCATTTCTTTCTATGCCTTCTCGAGTTCCCGGCTCTCGCCATACTCAGCATCTTTGTTCCTTGCTCTTTTCCTTTTTCCTTCTCCTAATCTTTCGGGTGGCTCGACTTTACTTGTTTCTTATTCTAAGTTTTAATCATTCTTCTTATTCTATCCTGTCTCTCTCCCTACTTTCCTCCTTCCTATACCAATCTTCCTAAGTCTAATCTTAATACTAACCGCCGTTTTGTTGCCATTTCCAGCAGTCTCCAGCCGGGGAACCCACGGTCGCGAGGTTCACTGTGAGGATGTGAATGGTGACTTCTTCGGTGGTTCGTCAAGTCCGGTAAGTATTTAGCTCTAAGTCCTAAGTCCTTCCTCTTCTTATCTCTTCTCTCACCCTCCTATCATCTACTTTCCTCTTCTTTCCTCTCCTTCATTCTTACCCTTTCTTCTTCTCCATTCCTAACCCCTACCTAACCCGTACCTTTCCTCTTCTTTCCTTTTAATATCTTTGTAGGACTTTATACTAGGACTTTAGAGTTAGGTTTCTTTAGGTTTCTACCTAGTTTTAAGTTCTTAGTTAAGTTCTTAGAGTTAAGTTCCTTTTTAGCTGTAGTTTTCTGGTAAGTTCCTAGAGTTAAGTTCTTCTTAGTTTTAAGTTTTGCAGGTTTTTAGGTTAGGTTCTTAGAGTTATTTCCTTGTTAGATGTAGATCTTCAGGTAAGTTCTTAGAGTTAAGTTCCTTCTAGTTTAAGGCTTGGCATGTTCTAGGTTAAGTTCTTAGATGTAAGTCTTCTGGTAAGTTCCTAGAGTTAAGTTCCTTCTAGTATTAAGCTTTGCATGTTTTTAAGTTAAGTTCTCAGAGTTAAGTTCCTTTTATTCTTTAAGTTTCAGGTAAGTTGTTCATTTTCCTTCTTAGTTTTAGATTTAGTTTAAGTTACATGTTTCTTCTAATGTAGATTTCTTTCCAGGCTGCCATCACTCTTCTCCACGCCTCCTGGTTCCTGAGTGCAGTGGTGAGACTCCAGGGCTGCTGCAGTCCAAGAAGGAGCATCTCATTCTGGAGCCGGCATCTGATATCAAGATGTTCTTCACATTCCATCAGGGCGTGTAGAGGATGGTCTTCTTCTTCACAGTCCTCGCACTGAGGTAAGTCTCTCTTGTTATGCTTATTAAGGTAAGTACCGAAGGCACCATGTCCTGTGAGAATTTGGATCTGAATATGATCTATTTCCTCAAGATGTTTGAGGCTTTTCCTCTCTTCAAGTTCTGGTAAGAGTTCAAAGGTGTAGCGTCCAGTAGTTGCAGTGGTCCATTCATCCTGTCAGGCAGTCATGTGCTGTAGACGGATGTCCACTCTTCTCCTGTCAATCAGGCCATGCTTTGAACGCCAGACATCAAGATCCATGTTCATCTTAAGATAGATTGGCATCGTGTGAGTAATAGTACATAGAGCTTGCAGGGAAGTGGTCCTATATGCTCCAGTAAGACTGATTAAGACCTGTCTTTGAGCCTCTCGTACTTTAGGTTTGATATGAGAATGATTTGCTCTATGGGCCCATGCCCTGTATGCATAGCTGATTACTGGAATAAAGACAGTCTTATACAAAAACATTAACTTTGCCAGTTTGACTCCATATTTCAGCCTTATAAGCCTAGTTATCTTTCCCATCATGGCTCTTGATTTCTCCGTCACCGCCTTAACATGCGGGAGGAAGGTCATACCGGTGTCTAGAATCACTCCCAAGTATGGGGCCTGTTGTACAAACTGGATTGCCGAACCGTTAAGCCTTATCCAAGGGGGGCGTCCAGGAAGTTTTCCACGAAGGATAATTCCCTTGGTCTTGTTGACTGCAATAGTCATCTTGGTTTGCACAGCCCACTCAGAAATTATTGCAAAGAGGGCGTTACCTTTTCTTTCCAGGTCTGCCCTAGAGCTTCCCTTGATGGCAAATGCCACATCATCTGCAAAGGCTACAGGGACAACTGAAGGTGGCATATCAAGTGTAAGTAGGTCATCGAAGGTAACATTCCATAAGATGGGGCCCAAGACAGAGCCTTGAGGGCATCCCTTTGTCATATGCTTCTCAAGCCTGTCACCATCATGTTCCAAGATCATGCTTCTATCACTAAGATAGGATTCAAGAGTAAGTTGAATGTTTCGTGAGACATTAAGTCTTCTGAGCTTGTCAAAGACGGTAGGCCACCAAAGGGCATCGAAAGCACCTTTTATGTAGACTAGTATGACGATGACATACTTGTCAGCGGAATTGCAAGTCAGGTGTTTCACCTTTTCTATGGCATCAACTGTACTTCGCTTTTCACGAAAACCGTACTGGTGATCACTCATTGCAGAGTTAGAGGTCAAAAATGTGTTAAGTCTTGAAACTACAAGTCTTTCGTAAAGCTTTCCAACTGCCGGCAGAAGACTGATTGGCCTATATGAACATGGATCAGACCAGTCCCTATCTCCAGCTTTCCTGATAACTTTTAATTTGGCAGTTTTCCAATTTCTTGGGAAAAATCCATTTAGCCAGAAATGGTTGATGACTCTCAAGAGAGAATGCTTATTTCCACTGTCGAGGTTTTTGTAGACTTCAGCTGGTAAGTTATCCAAACCAGGAGCTTTATTATTCTTAGCTTTTTCTAGTGCATGATCCAGTTCTTGTGTTGTGAAGGGAGGCTCAATATTGTTATTTATTTGCATGCTTAAGTTATTTCTTATGTTTGCATGGTATGGTGTTTCTGCATCCAGATTATCCGTAGGCACTAAGGCCGTCATTAATAAGTTCATAGTTTGTAAGTTATCTGTAGTACATTCATCTCCATCTTTTAGAGTAGTTAGGATCTCCTTAGTTTTTATTTTGCCTGCTCCAAGCTTATACGCTAGACTATATGGATTTTCATTTATTGATTGGGCAACGAAGTGCTCCCAACTTGCCTTCTTTGCCTCCTTTATCTTGCTCTTATAGATTGCCATATTTCTTCTTAACGTTGCCATTTTTTGCAACTTAATAAGGCATGGGCAGCACTGTTGATAAGCTCTTCTAGCTTGTTTAACGAGATGTCTTTGTGTAGTCAAGTCCTGTGTCCACCATGGAACAGACCTTTTTTATTACCTTTTTCTTTGGTATACTTTTGTTGCATGCTCGAGTAATATGTTCATCAATTTGAACCGCAACTTCCTCTAGGTCAAGATGGTTCTGTTCAGTGTTATCTGCAAGTAGGTTAAGTGCATGACTTAATTTATTGTTCATATCCTTAAAGTCTGCTTTTCTTAGATTGTAGTTAATTTGTTCATTTTCAGTTTTCTTTTGTCTTGCATGAATTTCGAATGTTATCAGTCTGTGGTCACTGATGCTAGCACTTTCGTGGACTTGCCAATTATTTATCTTGCATGCTAGGTTAGTACTGCATAGTGTTAAGTCTATATTTGTGCCTGATTTGTGAGTGGATGGTTGGTTGTCTTCGTTAAGAATGATGAGATTGTGCTGTGTTATAAAGTTTGCCAGCTGAATGCCTCTTTCATCTTCATGTTTTGAATGCCATATTGTTGAATGCGCATTTGCATCAATCCCAACAATGATATTTGGTGTGCTAACTCTTGATAATATTTCATGGAGATGATCCAGAAATGGCTCTATAGGCTCAGCGAATTGGAAGTATGCCGAGATTAATGCCAGTGGTAAAAGTTCACTGGCAGAACGCGGATTCGAACCCACGACATCACTGCCATGGTCCCGAAGTCCGGCGCGCTAACCACTACGCCGCCGACTCACCCAAGAACTTTCCCTGATTGGTAGATACTCTTCCCTAAAAAATTTGAAAGCCTTTAGTGCGTAGCCCTGTGGAGCGATGGAAATTACAATGGGATTCTGTCCTCATCTACAGGACACTACATGTCGAACTGTATGGTTGGATTTATCCTACGATGCATACAAGCTGAGAAAAAAGACGTAAAACAATTATGCTTGCCTATTTATAAATACTAGAGATAGCGTCCTGGTTGAAATTGAACCTACATTTTTTCAGTTCATCTGGACTGTCTGGAGCAAATTAGTTAAAACAATCTGTTCTTTCTGATTTTGTACAATTCGATATTACAACAGCTGTCTAATGATTCAGTAAATTATATTCTCCCTTAAGATTAACGTTGAAACTTTGAGAGCCTGTAGGGGCCCTAGCTTGGGGGCCAGTATGAATTAAAACATGATTCTGCTCATCTACAGTTCAAAACCTTTCTAACGGTATTCGCGGATTTCTCCTACGATGCACAAAAGCTGAGAAATAATGAGGAAATAAACATGCTTACCTATTAATATATAGATAGATAGATAAATATAATATATGGTTAGAGCTTAGCTTCAATTTCTTGTGTTCCAAAACGTAGGCCACTCATTTGTTTTAACAGAAAGTGAAGTAGAAATGGATGTACTTTTTATACATTCAAGAGACCTATTTTAATTATCTGTGATGCTTTTAAGCTAGAGAAATAGTGAAATGATCGGTTGTTGAAATAATGTATCTCATACTTGCGCTGATTTAAAACATTTTATTCCGATGATGCATAAATACATACTTTAATTTAATTTACCATTTTTTCGTTACGAGACAGTAGAGAACACTAATAAACTATAAATTAAACTACTTTCTTTTGTTTCAGAAGTTTTAATAGTTTGGTAACTCATTACTTAGGAAAATACTTATTTAAACTTTGCAATCAAAGAAGTTCTACCCACTCACAGTTTAATGATTAAGTTTACATTTTTATTACTTAACATCTTAACCGTTTATTATAACTTTATTCGTTGTTTACATACAATGTACCACAGTAAATGGTTATAATTTTTAAAGCTTTAGTATCGTGTTATGTTGAACTTCCAAGACAAACAATATATATTCTGTGATATTTAAAGTAAGTTGCAAATAACTGGAAGAAACATTGTTTCTTGTTTAATAAATACTGCCATTTTAATTTTTCTCTTTTTCAAATTTCAAACAGTTTTTCTTTTAAATATGAAATTCCATTAAAAGTCACTAACATTTATTTATTTAACATAGTATGGACAAATATTTCTTCTTGGAAAGTGTTTTATAGAACGTGTTAACTCGCCGAAGGATATCTCATATTGGAAACGCAAATGTCCCGCGGCGAAATTGGATATCAATAACAGTATTTCACAACGTAGAGATCATTTCTGGGGATGGACGTTCAGATCGCTCCTGAACAGCGTGTTTTGTACTTTAAAATGCGTCTCATTTCCGTAATTAAAATGAAAAAGATTTGAAACTTCATAATTAAAACTGTGAAATACTACATTTTACTGTACATGCTAGGATCATTCTCATATGCTACAGGTTTCAAAGATTTACTGGTTGATTTTAATTTTGTGTTATATTTACTCCCTAATAAAGGTAAAAACTTATTATTGGCTTAGTTTACATCAGTTTAAAAATTGTTTGAAAAAGTTTATAAACTAACGAAGAGGAAGTAAACTTTTTTATTTGAGGAGAAGATTTTGTTACAATATGTTTATGTTACATGCATCATTGAAATATACTCAATATATTTTTAGGGTTTCAAACCTCCCACAACTTTGTTGGGCGTAATACTGATCATCTCTCGACCTCATGCCCTAGCTTGCAATACCGCTGACTTTGTTCTTATGATATTATTGTGACACGAAAATTTTTAGCTTCATTGGTACGGTTTACAAAACCGGTTATGACCAAATTAATCGTAATTTTACTGTTTTAAGACGGATGATCTGAATATATTTTGTTAACTAAACGTAATATCACAAAGCATAGTTAATGGATTTATACTGGCCGGAGGTACGATATATTTTGGTAATATATTTTCATTTATTTTGTCATACTTCCTTCGTCAATACAATACTAAAATCCGTTTCCATTTATTGCAGAGATTTATATAGTTTATGTATTTATAAAGGCCGGTAGTACGATATGTTTTGGTAATATATTTTCATTTATTTTGCCACACTTCCTTCGTCAATACAATACTAATATCCGTTTCCCTTTATTGCAGGGATTTATATAGTATAGGTGTGTATAATATAGAATATCTAAAAATTTACATACTATATATTTACATACAACCATGAACGTAAAATATAACCATAATAAATAATAATATGCTTCTTATAGGATTCACCAGCTACGAAAAACTTTCAAGTATAAAGCAAAGTAACTATTTCAATGACATTAATAAAAAAATACAAATCAAACATTTTTATAATGCAAGTTAGTTTTGCTCGTTAGAATCACAGAGGCCGACGATGCACGGGTGATAACAGAGCTATTAATCGTCCCCTTTAATTTATCTTTGACAGTGCGGCCACATTTCACACTGTGAAGTCTAATTTTACTACCCACCATTCAAAATAGCGATTGATCAAATTATAAAGTAAGTCAACGATAGTTTAGATTGCAATTTTATCGTAAATTGAAGAAAACTCTCCATTTTCAACGATGATTGGATATTAATTTCAAATGTCCTATTACTTTATATACATATTTAATTGAATCCAGGCTTGAATTTGAAGGCACTCAGGGTGACCATTTCTTAGACTGTCCACTCAAAGATAATGAATAGAAGAGCTGAAAAGCTTAGTAAATGAGCTTTTCAAATAGCATCCTGAAGCGACGAGTTATGGGTTGACTTGCCCGCACTCGACTGCCCATGTCAATGTCTGTCAGCTTTGTTACTGCTAATGGACGAAAGCATTTAACTATGCCAAGTTATGAAAAGCACGTTTGTTTGTGGTCTTGTTATGTTAAAACGCTGCATTTAAAACCCAAAAAGTTTTCTAGAAGATTTATAAGGAAATATTCGATTGAAGTCTATAGAGCCACCGTGTTGATAATATAAAGATACTATAATAATAATAATATAAAGATGTAGAAATTTATGAATAAGTTGTGTCTACAGGATATACCGCCGAACCCAAGTTGTAGTTGAAATAAATAATTATGGGACGAAGGGTGCAATTAATTTAGCTGTTGTCAGTTAAACAAGTAACGAAGCGAAGAGGTTAATTTTGATTTAATGAAGAATCCGGGATTGAGTTGTGAATTATTATTTTGGGCGTTGTTTTGGTGCTGATTTGGACACCGGACGGCGCCGCCCCAGTAACCATTTCACATCAGCTAAGGCCACCTAAACTAGAATATTCTAACGGTAGGTGACAACGACAGCCGATTCCAAGAGAAAAGTACCATTTTCCTGTACTGTGCCGTGGCAAATTTTGGAGTTGAAAATTCATTTGGGAATTTCATACTGTATTTGCCTCACGTCACAGTGCACTGGCCGTCGGTCTTGCCGAGGCCGTTTTCTTGCCAATTTCTGTCACTTTCAAACCTGGCGGAAGTGCCACCCTTTTTGGGTCAAGATGTTTCGAGATAGTTCTGGAGGGTTCTAGAAGCTTTCCTCGTGCTCCACTACTTTCGGCGTAGTTGAAAATTTATACAAGAAAAGTTTGCTCTGTCATTTTTGGTTCGTTTGGATAGCGTACGGTTGACTGTGGGGGCCATCTCTGGGAGATGGCACGCTTCTAAGCAACTAATTCACGGGGCCCACGGATGGCGGTTACACTGCCCGCTGAACCGGATGATCTGATCCTGTCTACTGAAAACTTGGCCAGACTGCTGCGCCACACGCCATGGATGCGCACTGCCTGCTGACCTACGCCTGCCTGGTACCCATGACCACCTACACCGGCTGACTCCGCCGCCCAGGTTATGACCACCGTAGGCCTATTCACCCTGGGGCCGCCTACATCTTCCGGCTCCACCGCTCAGACTACCTCGTTAGGCCTAACCTCTGGACCCTGTCTACGGCTGTGAGGTCAGTGTTAACAAACACTACTGCGTGCCATCCACCACCGCCGTGCAGTGATTCCACCTGGACTTTCCATCTTGCCAAACCAATGTCGGTGTGAAGCTTTTAGGCCCATGTTAGGACTTTACTCTTGTAACAGTACCAATTTAAATTATGTTAAATTGATCTTGTTTAGTCGGTAATGTTTCTATACCAATTAGGAACCCGCCCTTTTCAGCAGCGGTTAGAATTGGTTCTTTCATTTTAAATCACTGCCGAGACAAATTTATCCAAAATATTTTCTTTTGGCCAATTTAAATTTTTTTAAAACTCAAACTTTTTCAATTTTTCCATTTTCAAAAGATTTTTCGGGGGCTGTGCCCTTTCTGTAGACTAGGAGGCTGGTAGGCCTAACTAGGTGTTTTTGAACCTAACCGCTGTAGCGGAATGACAATTTTCAGGCGATCATTTCCGTAAATCGTAACGCATTCCCTTAGTGTTATTTATTATACTGTGCCTTATGTGGATGTATTTATTTATTTATTTATTGTTTATCAGTATTGTTATTGGTGGTCACCTTGCATTTAAATCATAAAATCATAGTTATTTCCCAACATGAGTTAAATTCAAATAAAAATAAAAAGATACAAATATATTTTTTTAAGCTGAGTCAAATCTTTAATTATGGTGTTCGCCAACTATTTAAAACATTATTACAAATATCAGATGGTAACCTGTTAACTAAGGTACGAGTATTTTTTGTAAATGTCAGTGAAATCATATTTAAAGTAAATCTTTACAAAATCAAATAAATGGATTCTGTTGGCCAGCTCTTGAGTGTTTCTTGGCTCCTCCTTTCCGCTGTTCCTTTGAGCCTGGCTCTGCCTGTCGAAGGTGTCGAGTCCGGTTTCAAAATGGTAGCAGAGCGTGGTTACGATCCACGGACCTCTGGGTTATGGGCTCAGCACGCTTCTAGTGGCCAACCACGCTCTGGGGTGGATCTGGCGATTGGTATGGGATAGCACGGCGACGTAGTTATGTGCTCAATGGCGTGACCAAAACAAAATCCATGGAACTCTCTAGATGTGAACTGGCGAACATTGTCAGTGACCATTTGCTCAGGTATACCAAAATTCTTAAACAAACGGGACCTCAAAGCCTAATGGTGAGATCCGTCGTGGCCCTACGGAGTGGCAAAACCAACTAAATTTAGAAAAGGCGTCCACGCAAACAAGTAGGTAAGTGTTACCAAACCTGCTACGGGGAAAGGGTCCCACGTAATCAATGAACACGTCAAAGGGGCGTTTGTCCACCGTTAAATAAAAGCTATCTCGTGACTCCGAAAAGTCAGATTAGTATCAAGTTATTTGATTAGTATTTGGATTTGTTGTATATTACCATTTGTAAGAATACTTTGTAATTACTTGGTAATTTGTATATTACTTTGTATATTACTTTTGTAAGAATGGAAGAAACCGAAGCAAAAGAAGACGTCATGACTGAATGGGTTCAAAGGTTAGAAGAGCGTCTCAAGTCTAGAAAGCGAAAACTAGGCCATGAGTTAGGTATTGGTGCAAAATGCCCCAAGAAAATGCCCAATGAGTTAGGTATGTGTGCAAAGAGTGCCCCGGCTTGGATACGTTTTTTTTTTTTTTTTTTTTTGTAAATTGCGGTCATTTTTAATATGGCGGCCAACTTTAACTGCCCATATCTCCAAAATCATTCAGTAAAATTAAAAAATATTCAAGATAATAATATAACAATTCAGTCATAAATCATTTCCCCCTTAATATAACTTTTAACCGCTAAAATATGGTGGACGAAGAATAACATTTAACATTTAGAGAGAGAGAGAGATCAATAAAAGAGAGAGAGACAGAGAGAGAAATATTGGCAAGATCAGCTGTTTGCTCTATTATTATGGTTACAGGAATGTGCTTTTGAGTTTTTGTTCTTGTTGGCCATTAATCCTTTTTGCAATGTCATTTTTTTTTTAATGTTGTGCTTGTAAAATAAAATAACTCTAAATGGTCCTTAGAGCCATTATTATTCATAAATTAAGAAGATTTTTTCATCAAAATATGAATTCTCACACAAAACATTTTCAGTATGCATAAATTTAAATGGAATTCTGTTAGAGCTTCTGAGGAATATTTTAATTTACATCCTGAGCGGATGCAACTTCACCGAACCATTTTTAAAAAGATTGAGAAACATATAAGGGTATATGGACCCATAAATAAACCAAAACGGCCAGGTTGAGCAAGCCATAATTACTTACGATAAAGAGGTTAAGTTCTGGATTATATATCTAACAAATCAAGAACATCAATTAGAGAAATAGAAAAATAATGTTCTGTGTCTATCGGAACTACTCATCAAAAAGGAAAATACACCTAAATTTCACCCAGACGTATCAAGACCGGTTCAAACATTGTATCCCGGAGACTTTACAAACATTTTAAGACCAAAAACATTAAACAAATCAAACAATCATTCATTACTCCACAACCAATTTGTTGTTTTTACTCCAAAATTACCTTATTTAGGCAGCGACTGTGGAGTGTTCATATGTATGCATGCCGAGTTTTCAAGCAAGACGCCTGCAATTTTGTAGGCAAGTATAACTTTTGCTGACCTTTTTCTGTATATGCTCATACAACACCAATGATAATATTATTTACATTTCTATTGTTTTTATTTATTCGAGTTATTTATTATTTATTATGAATTAAGAATATTTTTGATCAAAATATGAATTCTCACACAAAACATTGTCAGTATACATAAAATTTAATGGAAATTCTGTTAGAGCTTCTGAGGAATATTTTAATTTACATCCTGAGCGGATGCAACTTCACCAAACCATTTTTAAAAAGACTGAGAAAAATATAACGGAATATGGACCCATAAATAAACCAAAACCATTGTGGTCGAGCTAACCACAGTGACAATAAGGAGGTTACAGTTCTGGTTATGAAACTAAGAAATCAAGAACATCAATTAGAGAAATAGAAAAAGATTGTTTTGTGTCTATCGGAACTGCTCATCAAATAGAAAGGAAAAAACACACACAAGTTTCACCCAGACGTACCAAGACCGGTTCAAACATTGTATCCCGGAGACTTTACAAACATTTAAACTCCAAAAACATAAAACAAATCTCACAATCATTCATTACTCTACAACCATTTTGTTGGTTTATTCCAAAATTACCTTATTTAGGCAGTGACTGTGGAGTGTTCCCGTGTATGTATGCGAGTTTTCAAGCAAGACACCTGCAATTTTGTATGCAAGTACAACTTGTGCTGACCTTTTTTTGTAACACCAATGAGAATATTATTTACATTTCTATTGTTTTTACAGTATTTTGATAAATCATATCCGTTTTTCTTTCCTTTCATATCTTTCCAGACGTTCTAGGTTTCGACGTCTTTAATAAACTAATAATTTTATTGGTACTATGGTGTTATACCTACCTGGTTTTAATTTTGTATACTAAACATTGCGATCATTTCAGGTGGATTTTACAAGATGGGAGACAGTGGCTTCTTCGGAAGGATTTTGAGGATGCACGAAAGTTCATTCACTAATAACAAAATGTTGAATAGAAGATTTATTAACTACTGACAGAATCGATACAAAACCTCACATTAATAATTGTAAACTTATATGCCTTGCTTGGATAAGAATAAAACTATAGGTGCATGATTGAATGATAAAAGAATTACTCTGCCTAATAAAATCGACCAATAAAAAATGAAAAAACTTAATTATCGCTTAAGAGTGTTGATATTGACAAATCGTGACTTACGAAAACTTTAATAATTTTTTTATTCTTAGGCCTCCTTAGACAGTATATCTAGGTTCTTGTATAAAGAAAAAAACACTTAGAGAAATTAACAAATCTTCCTGTACAAAATGTACAGCAAAATCTCATCTAAACTAATCAAAACCTTCAGTGCGAATTTTAAATGTAAGTAATAATAGGGATAAAATGGAGTTGTGAAATATTAATTGACTATGTAAATATTCTAGATATCGTGCTTAAAAATTGTTATAATTTTGGGCACACGATGGAGGTAATTGGTGTATTCAAATTAAATAAAAGTGGAATAAAATTATAAGATTTAATTGAGGTACGCTGTATGTAATCAAAGAGAAATAGTAGATAAGAAAGATATTAGTAGTTTTAAAAATCCAGCGACAATGGGCGAAGGGATGTCATCATATTTGCAATTCCAAGCAAGCGCACAAGCTGCATTGACAACACACTGCACGTTCTTGCTATGGTGATCAAAGCGGACATCATCTTGATGAAAGATACGCTTTAAATGCAGTAAAGCTCATTAAAAAATATATCAATGCACTCCTCCAATGGGAAGCGATAGGCAAGTCAACCGTGCTACCAAAGTAATGTAGCATCAGGAACACATGTAATTAGATCATTATTTATAATCTGGCAAGAACAACTAAGCATCTATATCTACATCGATACTAAAATCTCATTCTCATTAACCATTCAAACGAGTGGAAAACACAATACATTTATCACTAGGGATATATGATCAGGTACAGGTGTAGTTAAAATATATAATTTAAATACAAGCGAGAACCAAGCGACATCTCTAAGAACTAACGTACTTCCTTACCAACACCTCGTCTTTTTAGCATTTTTTTTATAATTTAAAAGTTAAACATTTATAGTTTTTCTAAATTTTAAACATCTTAATGAATGTTCATGCCAAATTTCAAGTCTCTAGCATAAACGGTCGCTTCAGGACTTTAAGATCATCGGTGAATCAGTTACACATAGGGCTGTAGACTGACGCCGGTACCCAGTCAAGTCACAAACTAAATGATGGGTTTTACAAATTTTTTCCCCTTAAGTAGGGTTACCAGACGTCCGAGTTCACCCCGGACAGTCCGGATTTGAGGGTCTGTCCCTGTCCGGAGTCCAATCCAGGGTTGTTATGTTGTCCGGAGTTTTCAAAATTGGTGCTATATTGTTAAGATTGATCTCAAAATATGCTTTAAAGTAGACTAAACATGTTAATTTTCAGTAATATACGAGTAATATGTTAAACGTGTTTATCCTTTACAGTAGACTCCCTCTTAACCCACCACCTTTTAATCGGTCTCAGCTTTAACCGGCCAAGCTGACACAAAATAAACATCTTTTTAACGGGCCATTATTTATCTCAACATCGCTTTAACGGGCCATGTTTTGCCGGAAAAGTTGTTTTCTTATCTGTAATTCAATTCAACACTATACCGTATTGACATTTTCAAACATATTAAGTCCTAGACGGAAGTGAATGCCACCAGAAGTGAATGCGCTTGGAACTGCAATCCAGTAGAACATAATAAAGAAACAAACGATGATTATTTTAGTTTACTCGTGAATATCATGGGTGTCAGAGGTTAGTTATAAATTATAGGCTACACGGAAATACTTTTTTTTTCAAATATAATTGCATTTAGGCCATTTTCAATATTGAAGGTTGGCGTTCTTAAATGTAGACTTACATCACTTTAACCGGCCAATTCATTATCCGGTTGTGGTCTGGGCCCGAGGTGGCCGGTTACGAGGGAGTCTACATTTGATTTTTTTCTGGCGAGCGATGAGGTGGATTCAATAATGAAACCAAAAAGTATGCAAACTTGCAGTGTATGCAAACAGTTTATCTGTATGCAGCGGATAATCAGTTTCCCATGTCATTGCTATGGTAATAACTATTAAGTTTTTCTATGGATGATAAGATTTCTATCAGTAAGATTTTATGCCTTTCTTATAATTTTTATGCTCCAAACGATTGAAATAAGACTATAATTGAGGAATAAGCCTAGGCAATTCAAGATAGTTTCCCTTTCTTTAGGAAATTTGAAGAATGTATTTTTCAGTAAAATGAAGCAATTTTAAGGGAATTGTGTTTGAACATTTTGTTATTGTGTTCAACTCAATATATCGGTATGGCTATTTGCACTGTCTCGGTTGGCTATTTACACTGTCTGAATTACATACTGTATAAGTTAAAGTGTGTTGACATTTTATATTGTAGCTCTAAAACACATATCTCTTATTATTATTTTCCATAGGCATTGGGGAGGGAGAGAGGGTTTGAGATATCAGTACTGTATTGCAAAAAGGTCGTGGGTTGGCTTAAAAAATATCTGGTAGTGGTAACCCTACCCGTATGCCTCAGGCAGTTGAGACCACACTGGACCCAGTGCTTTAGGAGCCGCTTGTTAAAACCACGTTTATTATGATCATGCAACGCTAACTCATGAAAAAAGACATAGAAATAAGTTACACCTTCATAAAAAATTGTATGAGGTTCACATATCACTGGTTCCTTAAAAAAAAATGTTCAATGCACTACCACAGCCACATAATGAAGAAGACACTGTAAACTGACCATGTATCAACCGTCGCTCCATTATTAACCATCTCTGCCCAGACGAGAAACAGCGGTTGGTTTATCTGTCCTACATATTATAAGTGGTCGGTTTAACTACCTTTTTGGGAATCAAGAGACTTCTATTAAAGGGATCACCTTTGCCCTTGCTGATCGGTACCAGCCTGGTGGTTTTCCAGCGAGCCAGAAACACCCCTTCTACCAAACAGGCGTTGTAAATTCTCAACAACAAGTCAGCGTTAATTGAAAATACTTTCTTTAAAGCCTCACAGGGAATCCCGTCTGGGCCAGCAGCCTTGTTGCTCTTCAGGGAGAGAACGGAGGATTCCAGCTCCTCGAAAGTCAAAAGTGGAACGTCCTCTACTCGTCCGAAGTCAACCGGCGGTCGCTGTGGATGTTCAGGAAACAACGCAGCGACGATCCTCCCCATGGTGGCGCCCTTCATGATGGAAGGTGGAGAGCGGGCGCCGAGTTTCTGTGTTACAAGTTTGTAACCCAGGCCCCACGGGTCGGAGTCAACGTCGTCACGAAGTCTCCTCCAGCTATTCGCCTTGCTCCTATTGATCGCCTGACGTAGAGATTTTCTCGCAGCTTTATAGGCCTCCGACTTACGAACTCTGTCTGCGGAAATTCTTGTTCTTGTGGCGGCTCGTCTAGTCCTTAAACATGTTCTTCTGAGTTCCGCAATCTCTTCAGTCCACCAGTAGACGGGTTGTTTGTCGCGTCGGGTTTTCCTCCGCGGCATAGACTGGTCGCAGGCCGAGACGATCAGTTCCATCGTGGATGTTACTAGTGCCTCGGCCCCAGCCTCACCAGGATTCCCCTGCGCTCCCCGAGAGATGACTTCGGTGAACTTGACCACGTCCAGTTTGTTGGTGTTCCATCCCTTCCCGAGATGCGGAAACTCTACGATTTGCCTGATCATGCAGGTCAAAGACAATATATTGGTGGTTGCTACCCGTGTAGTCCTCCACCACCCTCCAACCAGAGATCCTCAAAAGGAGCGACTCAGACGCAAAGGTGACTTCGGGGATCGTGCCACTCTGCCCGGGGCGCCGAAAAGTAGGTGTGTCGCCCTAGTTAAGGACGACAAGGCCGGCCCTGGCGATGAAGTCCAGGATGTATTTCTCCCAGGAGTTGGTAGAGGGCATTCCCCACTCTACGGCCCTGGCGTTTAAATCGCCACCAACTACGACGTGCCCGGTGGTGCCAAGAACGCACTCCTCTAGGCTGTCTATTTTGTCGCGGAAAACCTGGACGGCGACAATTTCTACTCCGAGAAATCTCGGGAATACAGCCTATCGCAAAAATAGTTGGGCTAGCGTAATTTTAAAAAGCTATGTACCATGAAACATGTTGGCAACCTGCAACCTGCTTACAGCTATCATGCCATTACCTTCTCAAGCAAAACACAGTGTTGGTCGCTGCGTGGAGCTCCTCAATTCAACCGCAGTCCATGGTAGATCCACTGTTACTAAAAGCAAAAGGAAGTAGTAAAATACTAAACGTGCCATTAACTGCAAGATTTATTGTTTGCTAAACTCTGAAAGATTTATAATCCTGTACATGCTTTTCATTATTTTAATGTTTTGTTCAAATTTACGTTTGGAAAAGGTCTTTGAAGTCTAGGTCAACAATCAGAAAGTTGAATCTTAGCCCGGTACACAGCCAGAGTCCCATCATTAGGTGATTTATTCAATGATGTAATTTTTCCTACCACTGCATGGAAATAATATCATTGCCACACCTGTAAACCGTAGGTAAAACAGTTCATTTCAGGTTTCCGTTTCAATCCCGGGGCGGCAATGTTCATTCCCGCACGCTAAATCGAATAGCAATTTAAGGTCAGCTGTTGTTACAAACCATGCCACAGCTGTTGGTTATTTTTGTCATTTAGTAATTACTACTTGTTTAGTTTGAGTTTATGTTTGAAATTTAACAGTATCCCAACAGAAAAAAAACACACTCAAATGACATTTTGTATCCAATAAAACATTTAATCTGTTGCAATTATGATGGTACGAAACATCTTGTGGATTACGAGCACAAAATGTCATTGCGCTGCAAAAAATAATCTACAATCCTCGAGAGGCAATGACGTACTTTGTATGCTATGTACTTTGCTCTCTTAATACACAAATAGATATTGAGTCTTCGGAAATAGTGGGATGGTTGTTTTCGTGTGGTATTGTGTTGAACTTCTACGACGAACAATAACTATTCTATAATATTAAAGGAAATTCAAAATAACTTACATGAACATTATGTTTACAGCCGTTTGAATTTTTCTCGTTTAAAAACCCAAAAACTTTAGTTATTTTAAATATAAACTTCCATTAAAAATCACTAACATTAATTAATTTAACATAGTATCGACAAATATTTCTTCTTGGAAAGTGTTTTATAGAACGTGTGAACTCGCCGAAGGATATCTCATATTGGAAACGCAAATGTCCCGCGGAGAAATTGGATATCAATAACAGTATTTCACAACGTTGAGCCCATTTCTGGGGGTGGACGTTCAAATCGCTCCTGAAAAGCGTGTTTTGTACTTAAAAATGCGTCTTATTTCTGCAATTAAAATTTTAAAAGATTTGAAACTTCGTTATTAAAATTGTTAAATACTACATTTTACTGTACATGCTAAGACAATTCTCATATGCTACAGTTAAAAAAAAAAAAAAAAAAAAAAAAAACCGGTTGATTTTAATTTTGTGATATATTTACTCACTAATAAAGGTAAAAACTTATTATTGGTTTAAAAATTAAAAAATAATCAGTTTAAAAATTGAATGAAAAAGTCGATAAACTAACAAGGAGGGAGTAAACTTCTTATTGGAGGAGGTGATTTTGTTACAATATGTTTATGTTACATGCATCATTGAAATATACTCAATATATTTTGAGGGTTTCAAACCTCCCAAAGCTGTGTTGGGGGTCATACTGATCATCTCTCGACCTCATGCCCTAGCTTGCAATACCGCTGACTTTGTTCTTATGATATTATATTGTGATACGACAAAACTTTAGCTTCATTGGTGTGGTTTACAAAAACGTTACCGACCAATTTAATGGTAATTTTACTGTTATAAGAGGAATGATCTGAAAACATTTTTAAACTACAGCATCACAAAGCATAGTTTATGGATTTGTATAGGCTCGTGGTATGATATATTTTGGTAATATATTTTTATTTATTTTGTCATACTTCCCTCCCCAATACAATACTAAAATCAGTTTCCGTTTATTGCAGGGATTTATGTAGTATAGGCGTGTATAATATAGAATATGTAAAAATTTACATACTATATATTTACATACAACCATGAACGTAAAATATAACCATAATAAATAATAATATGCTTCTTATAAGATTCACAAGCTACGAAAAACTTTCAAGTATAAAGCAAAGTAACTATTTCAATGACATTAATTAAAAATACAAATCAAACATTTTTATAACGCAAGTTAGTTTTGCTCGTTAGAATCACAGAGGCCGACGATGCACGGGTGATAACAGAGCTATTAATCGTCCCCTTTAATTTATCTTTGACAGTGCTGCCACATTTCACACTGTGAAGTCTAATTTTACCACCCACCATCCAAAATAGCGATTGATCATATTATAAAGTAAGTCAACGATAGTGTATATTGAAATTTTTTATCGTAAATTTAAAAGAATACTCCATTTTCAACGATGATTTGATATTAATTTAAAATGTCCTATTACTTTATATACAGATTTAATTGAATCCAGGCTTGAATTTGAAGGCACTTAGGGTGACCAATTCCTAGACTGTCCACTCAAAGATAATGAATAGAAGAGCTGAAAAGCTTAGTAAATGAGCTTTTCAGATAGCATCCTGGAGCGACGAGTTATGGGTTGACTTGCCCGCACTCGACTGCCCACGCATTGTCTGTCAGCTTTGTTACTGCTAACGGATGATAGCATTTAACTATGCCAAATTATGAAAAGCACGTTTGTTTGTCGTCTTGTTATGTTAAACGCTGCATTTAAAACCCAAAAAGTTTTCTATAAGATTTATAAGAATATATTCGATTGAAGTCTATAGAGCCACCGTGTTGCAATCCACCTTTTGGTCTCGTCGACACTAATCCAGTAGAGATGCCTTCCTTTCCCAAGCTAATGTTTGCTAAATGTAATGTTGTGCTAATGTGAAGGGGCATAAAACCGTTTTTCCGGATCGCAAAACAAAGTATTTTTTTCAGTTCTTGCAATGTTTTCCCCATAAGGGGTAATTTACCCACACAAGGTCAACAAAAGCTCATAAACACCAAAATCGTTGGAGTCCGTCGTGATTTCCAGGCAATCTTACTCTGTGATAAAATAAAAAAAAATAAAAAAAGAAACGTCGGTAATGGCGCTTCGGTGTGTAACTAACGACTCTTGGCTGATTTTGCTGACGGACTTGCATGACGTTGGAATAAAGGTCGCTTAAGTGCGAAATTAACGGTACCACGAATTGTCTTTCTAATTTATCAACTCAACTTAATCAATTAAAATTCTCTACAAAAATTTTTATTCTTTTATTTTTAATAATCATGAAGGAATTAGCGCTGTGTTCAGTGTTTTGGCCGTGTTATAAGCCGAGAGATATTTCTGTTGCAAGTAGGTTCTGTTGGAAAGCAGCGTTCAGCCTTCTCTATTTGCTATACCTAATTAACTCAAACTTCATCTGTTTACCTTGGATGTAGCTTGAGGTGTTTTCAAAGTAACCTCTCAAATTGTAACTGAGAGTAATTTCAAATTTATATTAATGTGAAATGCCTAAATAAATTTTGTACAAAAACTAATTAATGTTAGACCAATCCTAGTATATTCTTACAGAAAGTAAGAAAAAAAACTTTAAAATGAAATAATATGTCTATTAATTGACTGTGTGTTTTTAAATAGAAAAATACATTTAATTCATTTCAAATGTTCAAATATAAATGCAAAAGAGTGTCATATTTCTTCTTTACATTTTGAATCACCATAAAAAATAACATAATTATTGTAATTTGGGAGTTTTCACGCAGTGTATCTAGTGGAGTCGAAATCGACGGGGTGAGCCGTGACGTATGGTAGGGTTTATGGTGAAATGCTTCTTGGACCAGAAATAGTTAATATTAAAAAATTAAATAAAATAAAATAAAACAAAAATATCATTTTAAATCTGTAAAATATTTTGCAGTTTTAGTTATGGCCAACAATATCTTAAATGCAAAAGGAAGCTTATTGTAAAAAATCTTTTACATTAAATTGCTTTGAAGTCCTTAATAAACTATCGAAAACAAGCCCTGCACACTCACTTCTGCGTATAGCAAAATAGCGATTTTAAATGGTTTAAGTTATCCTCTTTATTATAAAACCCATGTTTATAAGTATAAAATGAAAACTTCAAAAACCAGTGGGTTATCTGATGTACTTAACAATAAAATAAATTACAACACTGCATGTTTATTTTATTCTTGCAATATTATAACTCAATATCTTAAATGGCTTTCGCGTGATGAAAATAAATGAGCTCATTTTCTCATTTATGATGTAGAATTGTTGAATAGAATCAATATTTCTTAAAAGTCTCATCACTACTAGTTCTCAATGCGAGTGTTACTGATGACGAAGACAATTCTACCCCAGTTGTGATGGAATTTAAAAGCGGTGATTAAATGAAATTATAACTGAGGTTATGACTGTTCCCTTTAGTTAATTACTGGCAATTTAACTATCGTTTCACGCGTTGAATGTTAAAAGCTTTGCTTACAATTTTAAAGTTTGATAAGAAAAAGATATAGTATATTTCGTCACAAGGGCCGAAAGTGGCGTTTTGCCGGCCCCGAGATCGTGTTTCAAGTTCGAGACGAAGTCGAGAACTTGAAACGATCGAGGGTTGGCAAAACGCTTTCGGCCCGAGTTACGAACGATATTTTTCATCACACTACACAATTCAATAAATTCTAAACAAATGAAAACATTACTTTTTCGTTCATAACAAACAAAACATAACATCAACTAACCTAGCGAGATGTACTGCTTGAGTTTCCGGTTGCTAGGCAACCAATTCATTTCATTGTTGCAGTCACATGTTCTTGTGATACAACGTGTTGTGAATGTTTTTATGTAAGGTCTAGGCCAGCTAATTTTGCAGGCCTAGGCCGGAAAATTTTGCCGGCCTAGGCCGGCAAAACAGGTGTTTCGACGGTAGAAACGAGGGTTGAAAACAGGTGATATCGATGTAGTGTGATGAAAAATTAATATTTGCACGATGTTTCGTCAACAATAACATATATTATATTATTGTAGGCAAGCGGCTGGCTTATTGCTGTAGTCAATTAAATCCTATGTTAGCCGTGTTTTACATTATTTTTATGTTATTTTATGTTTTACCACGGCACGAGGGAAATAGGCATTCACTATATATTTTTTATACACCATAATATAACTCCTTCTGTACCCTCTAGTGATTTATCATTAAATTTAATGTTTTTATTTTTTCATATGATTTTTAAACATTTTTTTCAAATAGTTTACTTAGGAGTAATAATCTGGTCTGTGAAGAAGTGATTTATTTATCACTTGTGGCACTTGTGGCAGCTGATAAAAGCCTTGATATCACTTGAAGTGAAATATATATCACCATAAATATATTTTACAAGCTTTCTATCAGATTATCTTCAGTTTGAAACGAAATAAAATGCTATTTTAATAATGTGCACGAAACGAACGAACTGCAGAGTAAAGTAGTGCATGAAACATTCATGCACTACTTTTTATCATCACTTGTTGGACTGCGGTTGGCACAGAAGATGCCACACAGTGTCGAAATATATTTTGGGACAACCTAACCTTTGCAAGAACAAAAAGGCTAATTCAAGTTTAATAAAATAGTTAATGTTCTTGTAACAAGGTAAAATAAATAAGAAGACAACAATATCTCAAGCAAAACAATTTTATGACATTATTTAAGTTTCAAAAACATTTTAAACGTATAATAAAACAACAAAATTTCAAATTTACGATTACAAAAGATAAGAATTAAAAATTTAACATGGCATAGTTTGTCGGATTTCCACTCTTCCAGACGTATACTTAAGTTTTCATTTATTACTTTACCATAAATAAACTATACTGGTACATGAATGGGCCACAGAACCCATAATAGCGGTAGTGCACGTGCTGGGGACGCGTGACCGATATGGTAGGATTGCATTTGTTACACTTGTTACACTACGCTATTATTATTTTTGTGACTTTCGTTATGCTTGACTTCAATCCCAATCATCAATGCAAGATGGACTTAAAATTGTCACCAATATCACCCAAGAAAAGAAAAACCTAGTTATAATAATTTAAAGTTTGTAATCAAGTTACAATCACTGGTGGTAATGACTAAAGTCTTGGAATGATCTAAAAAATTGACTACTTTTCTGATTTTCAAAGAATAATTAATTATTATAAAATAAACGTTTATGAAAGTATGTAAACGACCTGTAGAGGTTTAAATGATTATAAAATTTATTACTCTAAAAGTAGGCATTCAAATTTATTTAAAAAAAAATGAAGTATTGGAAGAAACCAATAAAAATGACGCTGGGTTTGCCGCCGAGAGGCTAATGTCCCCCTCAGGATTGACGATAACGGCGCGAGAAAATGATAACGCGATCCCATCATTCCTACATTACACTGTCGTTCGTAGCTTTTCAAATCAAGTTAAAGTTATATCCTGAAGTTTTCTTTAACTAATTTTAGTGAAAAATGCTTGTTATTTATACTTTGTTTATTGTTGAGAATACTGTTGTTTAATTAAAATTGTGCTGTACAACTGTAATATAAGACAAACTTTTTAAAATGTTTTTAGTCGAAGAGAAATGGATGTCTCAACTCTCAAATATATTGTATTGCGTTCGGCAAATCAATTACGAAAACGTTAAACTAACTCACATAATAAATCAAAAGAGTAAGAGATAAACAAAATTTTATTATGTAAGGTCACTTATTTGTTTGAAACTTATTAGCAATAACATTGTTTATGGATGAATAAAAATATATCTGTTGTTAATCGTAAAATGAAACTAAGAATTATCGAGAATGGCGGAGTAAAAAGTAGCGAAAGAGAGAACGAGAGAGACACATAATGAGGTGGATGGCCTGATGCCGTCGCGGGTTTCACTGCCAGTGCCACAAACATAATTTGGGGTCTAAACACAAAAAAGGTCCGTTTTAAAGGTGTTCCTCGTTTACTCGACCGCCAGTGATGCCGGTCTCAGTATTGTCTTTCTACAGTTCTAACAACTTTAAAAATGGTTTATAATAGTTTCGAAGTTGACCTTGGGTAGGCCTACAGCAAAAGAAGTTGTCACAACTTATTGTAATGGGGTAGCTGGATTTATATTGTTTTATTTAATTATTAATTAATGATTGTTGGGTTCTAAATGGTTAGCTTCAAGTAATGTCAATAAGTGATGCGAGTAGAAATATTCCAGCTTGGTGATGAGTAGGCTGGAACAGTTATTAAACACTTGTTTGTTTATGCTTACCTATTGATAGCTCTGGCTTAATTTGGTCAGCAGACTTAGATTCAGGGGTAGTCAGTCAGAGATGTGAAGTGTGAGTGTTTAGGTTGGGGGTGTTAGGTCCGAGGAGTCATGGAGCCCAAGGCCTGAATTCCACGGGTAAGTTTAAATTAGACGGAGTTTTCTAAATTGGGGGTTCTAACCAAATTTATACATTGTTTAAAGTTTCTCCTTTGTTTAAAAGTTTGAGTCATTCTAAAGAGTTCCAGTCTGCTTAACACTTATTTGTTAAATGTTTATTCTTTTCAAGTTTATTGACCATTGTAATCTACTGGTTGATATGTGAATTACATTATGTTTGTATTATCAATTTGCTTTACTGTTAATTATATTTGTTTGAATCTGAACATGTCTCTTTCATTTAATGAGCTACGCCCTCAGTCATATGGTGTGGATTCTCAGTCTGGCCAACTGAAAGTCGCACTCGTGACACTTTGGCTGTCCATTATGACAATCTCCCTTCCTCCATGATCCATTCATGTTCTACACAGCGGGGGGTAAATGCTATGGGCATATAAACCCTTAGTTGTAACACCAATGGACATTCGGTTGGTGGGACATTTAGAGGGCAAAGCAGCTGTTCGATCCTGGAAATCAGTTGTCACGGGAGCACGGGAGTTGGCCCTCTGAAAGGCCAAACAATCGTCTGATGTCCCATCTCTCACCCTTTCTCTATCTTCAATATCCGGTTCTTCTGGAGGCTTGAGCAAAATGACCGTTAGAGGCAGACGTGCTCAACTTTTCGGCCGGGCTCTCCTTAACCACCACCAACAACAACTAACTGTCTTCCTTTAAAACATCGCACTTACTTCCATTCGTTTTTTAGCCGCTTAGCATTGTAGATGGCGGTCATGTAGTAGCGACAAGAATGATGCAGTGGTTGTTTTGTGATTCGTCGAGTCCCCGTGAAAATCACGATAAACCAATTAATTTTATGTTAATGAAATGTCGTACATGAATTTTACATAAATTAACATCTACCTTTGAGAATATCAGAAGACGTTACCAAGGAGGAATAAAGACATAGCTGACACACCACGCCGCTGTGGGGTGTAAATCTCTATAGGTTCAGTGGCATTTGCCCTATCGCTATTACATCGACACCTATAATTTAATCTAAATTAGCTTTAGTTTGACGAGTCTTTTTCTTTTGTTGTAGCTTCTAGAGATATACCGTGTAAAGCACGAAAACGGGAAAACTCCGGAAGGCTAACTTGTGGCAAGGAAGACATTCTTTAACTTAAAAACAAATTTGGAGAATGTACAGAAGAGATTAGAGATTTGGGCTAGCCGGGGCTAACTTTAATTTATATTCTGGATTCCCTAAGTAACTGTATAATTAAATTATATTTACATAAAACTAATTAAACCTTAAATGAAAAATAACACATGGTCACAAGATTTCTTACTCATTTAAAGACGAAACCTTCATTTATATAAAATTAGGACAAAAATCTTAGTTAGATATTCTTATACGTAATTTCTGTTTGTAATAATTATATTTAAGATGCATGCATTTTTTCTATTACGGCTTCATAAATTTTGTAAAACATGTAGTCATGTCAACATCTACCATAAGCATTAAATATTTGCTTTTGAAATGTGTTTGAAATATCACTATCACTTTCAAAGCTCTTCCAAGAAAGGTCTTAGTGAAATATTTGTCACAAGAAATTGTTATTTCATATACATAAATATTCATAAACATATATTAGAGAATACAAAAACTACAGAATAACTAATAAGAAATTTTAAATAACTTTACAACGAGAAAAACAATAATTTTTTATGCTTGGGGTTCTAATAACGATGTATTCTATGCGTTCAAAACACTCATTTTGACCCCAGTTTACTTCACACTTTTACTCACTATCCAGTTTTTGTGCTCACAGTCAATGTTCGAACGTGACTTTATTTAATGAAACTAATAAATGAAACAAAAATATATATCGTCAAACAACAACTAAAAACATGTAGTCAGTTTTGTTTATTAAAAACTTTAGGGAAATTTCACTTTATAAAGTAAAATAAAATCAAGTAACATTTGCAATTGTAATTTATCCTTGGCTGAGATCAAAGCACAAAGATGTTTGTTTTACAATTAGACGCTTTACAAGCTGATACAAGCAAGAGTCTTCGGCGTTTACTTTGCTTAAACAAGAGCCTCCAACGTTCATAATGTTAAAATATCATATCAATCCATATCATTCAACTTAAATTAAAAAAAAGTAAACTAGTAAACCAACTAAAACACTCACAAGTAACTACGAGTATTATTATAATGTGCTGAAAATATATACTATAAATATTTTTCGAGGTTAACGCCGTAAATGTTTCAGATCCATGGAATTGCATTCAAGTCACGTTTCACATCTCAAAGTTATCATTTTCCAATTAAATTCCAAGTAAACCAAGCTGGCAATCTCCAGTATTTGCATTGCTTAATCAAAAGTAATTTCCATCAGGTTCATTCCCTTTCTCATACCGTCTTTAAATACATTTATCTTTCATAAACCAGCAAGGGCGATAGTTAAGAATAAATAAAGAAATTGAATTTTAACTTTCAATATTTTACTTGCTGTATACTAAACAATGCCCAACAATGGTATAAGTGATTTTTTTTTTATTATTTTAACTTAACAATGAAATTATTAACATGTAAGTGCTATAAATTTAATTGTGCTAATAAAACGTTGCATAGTGACAGTAAATGATTTTAGTAACATTATAAATTGAATGGAAGAAGAATAAAATAATCATTCAAACTTAAAATTGTGTATTTATGTTTATTTAAACGTTAATTATTAATAATTTATATATCATATTAATTAAAATAATTAAATGAATGAATATTTTTCTAAGTACTAATAGGCAGCATATTAATGATACCAAAAATTAATAAAAATAATTTATCGCTATAAGGGTGAAATTCAAACATTGATATTGAACAAACTATTTTAGGCCATTGAATCTCTATAACCCTCAATACACCGAAACCGTAATGCCATTTTCTGTAAAAATATTTTAAGAGGGTAACGTTTATTAAAAAATAACTTTAGTTCCTCGTTTTTGTGTTCTGCAGAAGATATAGTTGTTGGATGTTTCAATAATTTAACTAAGCATTTCCAATATTTATAAGGGTTTGGACAAAAAAATACGATCATAATTGTTTTGTGAGATATGAGATATTGATACTAAACTGTTAAGTCAACAAGCCATTTTGGAACCCTTGAAAAATGTTATTGCAAATGCACTTTATACCAAGGGGTTTTTTTTACATCTAAAAAGTATATTATTATCCTTTCTCCCCTTGTATTTCTTTTTATGGCATCACACGGTAAACTACCAGAAACTAGCTCTTTATATTGTGGAATATTCAAGCAATTTAAAGTACCGTAAAGAATGTATAGAATCAGTAATTAATAAAATTAACAAATAACCATAACAAAACATTGTATTTATTACAGCATTCTAGATCAACTAAAAACATCATGTAGTGAACAAACACCTTTTTAAATAACAGCTGATTGAATTAAATAATTAAATAAATGTGTACAGTACACAAGACATTACACTCCTCCCCGGGCAAGGAAAGAACAATGGTTCGTTGCATGATATATTATTCATTGCTTATGTCGTAAAATCCAGTTACTTTGTATGTCTTCTTCTTATCTGATCCGCGTGTCGCCTGTACTCCCTCCCTTCTTCTTCAACAACGTATGATACTGGGCCAGTTCGTCTACGTATTATGCCTTCTTGATACTGATTGTTTTGTTGTTTTACCCATACTGCTTCGCCTGGTACAAATTCTCTCCACTTTGTGTGAACGTCATGGTTCTTTTTCTGACTTACCAAAGCTCTGTCAATGTTTACCATCACATCTGGTTTTAGAATGCTCAGTTTGCATCTCAGTTGTCGTCCAAACAACATTTCAGCTGGTGTTTTACCGGTGGTCTGGTGTGGAGTTGTTCTGTATTTAAAAAGAAAAGTGTGAAGACGCTTGAGCAGAGAGCGTCCATCTCCTTTTGATGTTCCAAAACGTTTCTTGAAGGTCTGAACGTATCTCTCGGCTAACCCATTTGACCTTGGGTGATAAGGGGCTGTTGTTATGTGCCGAATGTTGCTTTGTGTGCAGAACTGTTTGAATGTAGAGGATGTGAACTGGGGTCCATTGTCACTTACAATTATCTGTGGTAGACCCATGCGCGAAAATATATCCTCCAAAATGGCAACCGTTTTCTCCGCTGTCATTTTTGCCGTGGGAAAGACCTCCAACCACTTCGTGGTAGCGTCCACAACAACTAACCAATAATGCCCGTCGTAAGGCCCAGCATAGTCTATGTGTATTCGCGACCATGGGGTTTGTGGCACAGTCCAGGAAAACAAAGGGAGCTCTGGTTCTTTGTTTTTGCGTTTTTGGCAATCTCTGCAACCATGTACATATTGTTCGATTTCGGAATCCATTCTGGGCCACCACACATGGAACCTTGCATAAGAGCGCATACTGACAATTCCAGGATGCCCTTCATGTAATATTCCCAGAACCACATGACGTAATTTCCTCGGTATGACGATTCGACCTTTCCATAGCATCAGTCCATCCTCAAAGTGCAATTCATCTCTTTTATCATAGTAGGGGTGCTCCTCCGTTGTTATTTTTTTCTTTTCAGGCCATCCAGTTCTCATTCGTTTTAATATGTTCTGAATTTCAAAATCAGCAGCTGTCCGCTCTCTCAATAACTTTGCAGAAATATGAAGATCTTCAAGGCGAAGTTGCAGGACTTGTTTTCCAAATTCCTCATTTATAGTTTTGATCTCCTTAGTCTTGACAGGTATTCTTGAAAGAACATCTGCTGGAGCATTGTTTCTCCCTTCATTGTGTTTTATTTCATAGTCAAAAGCTCCCAATATCACTGCCCACCTTGTTAACCTGTCACTGGTTATTCTAGGAAGATCTGAATTTTCTCCCAGAATATGTGTTAGGGGCTTATGATCTGTACGTAGAACAAAATGTCTAGCATAAATATAGTTGTAGAACTTACTGACAGCGAAAATGATACCCAGGGCCTCTTTATCAATAACAGAATATTTCTTCTCTGCCGGCTGCAATACACGTGATGCAAAACACACAGGACGAATCGATCCATCTGGAAACTGATGACTTAGGACCGCGCCCAATCCTTTGTCACTCGCGTCTGAATCAACAATGATGGGTAAATTTGGATCAAAATGTACTAGGGTGTCTGAAGATGTCAAGATGCTTTTGAGCTGTTCGTATACGTCATTGTACTGAGAAGTCCAGTTCCAGGGTTCTCCTTTCTTCAATAGGCGATGAAGAGGTGAGGCTATGCATTGCAATTTAGGGATAAATCTTTGGTAGTAATTAATGGCTCCCAAAAAAGCTCTTAAATCCCGAACGTCAGTAGGTGCTGGCATAAGTTTTATCGCTCTTAGATGTTTATCAGTTGGGTGAATGCCAGTCGAGTCGATGACATGTCCCAAGTACGTAACAGAACGTTTCAAAAACTTGCATTTAGACTTTTGGATGTGAATGCCAAGTGTTTGGAAGCGTTGTAGGACCCGATTAAGATTTTGTAAATGTTCCTCTCGATTTCGACCGGTGATAATGCAATCGTCTAAAAACACCGCAATGCCATTTAGCCCAGTTAATGCTTGTTCAATTTTACCTTGAAACATGCCTGGAGCAGACCGAACACCAAAGGCCAGACGTGTGTATCTAAAATAGCCAAATGGAGTGGCAATCACTAATAAATCCCTAGAAGACTCATCAACTTCTAATTGCAGATATGCATCCTTCAGATCGAGTATCGTAAACTCATTCCCACCTTGTAATTTTGTCATGATATCTTCAAAACGCGGTATGGGATGTTGTACAGCACTGATGTATGGGTTTATAGTACATTTGAAGTCCTCGCAGATTCTTACTTTCCCATTTGGTTTTATCGCTACAACAATGGGAGAAGCCCAAGAAATATTTTTCACTGCAGGGTCAATTTTTTCAAGTACACCCTCTTGCATGAGCCTATTTATTTCCTCTTCCACAGCAGGACGTAAAGCGTAAGGTATGGGTCGTGGTTTGAAGACTTTGGGAATGGCATCAGAAGCCAATGTAATCACAGCTTTTTCACCACAAAAGGTGCCAATAAAGTCAATGTATTGATATTCGATCAGTTAATACCAATATACAGTTTAATTCAAAGAACTGTTAAATGATAAAATTATTGATCCGTTGAATGATCTTGTGTTTTCTATGATCTGACTGAAAACAGGTTTGTATTTGAAAGCACTCTGGATGGCCATTCCTTAGATTGCTTGTAAAATTTTACAACCGTTTTGGGGCATCGCGGTGAAGGTACTGTGACAATGTTTGGAGATTATATTTCTGAAAAATATTACAATATTGTACAAATAGGAATAATTATTAATAAAATTTCAGAATTAATTGTCTATATCTTATGGTTTTTTTTACTCTCATATTTTATAATTAGATTTTTTAGATTAGGGTATTACGACAATTGATTGAAGGTCTAAACGACTATTTGATATTTTGTCATCGGCATTTTCCTTCAAAATTATTGCTTTAGGATATTAAAATGCCATGGATTTTGTAGAGTATAAAAAACTCTAGAATAGAAATTTTTTATTTTCACTAGCTATATTATGTAATGTTTGAAATTTTAACATTATTTGAAACTAAGACAAAAGGCAGATTTTTTTAATACCTTGAATTTGTAACGAGCTAAAATGGAGGGGGGGGGTGCAAAACCTCTGTTAGCCTAGCCTATTGTATAAACCAAGTGCTTGGTATGTATCTAGATTAAACCTATGTTCGACTTGAGTTGGTTCTGAGCCTTTGTTTATTTTATTAGTAGGGTAGATGTAGTAATTAGTAACAGGCAGTTAGGTTACTGCTGGGTAAACATCCTCCTTCATTTTAGACTAACCTGAGTTATCGCCGGCATTGAGTCCCACACTACTGTGACCATAAATTCACGTACATTCACATTAACTCACACTGTCTAAAAGCCACGCCCGGTTATGTACGAAAACTGTTTATTGTCAGCGGTGAAGTGTCAAGGCGAAAACTATACTTTTTAAGTATTACGAAAGCCGGCATAACGTGTTGACAAACAGGAACATAACCTCGCACAATAGGCGAAGGCTCAACCATTGAGTAAATATCGACGTTATTAACATAACGTATAGAGTGGACAAGCAATGTTAAAATGTGGAAACGCTAAATGACAAGATCGTCCGCTAGGGGCGCTACTAACTGGCTACCGATGCGATATAATCGAAAGCTTTCAACAATCGAAAGGTCGATTCAATTCGAATTCTCTTTTAAGTTTTTAATGATAATGATGACTATCGAGTTGATGTGGTAGTCGAGTCAATAGACCGAAAGCACAATCAATACTTGCCTAGAGACAGGATTGAGCCTGAGTCCTGTGGCAAGCATTCCTATCTTCCCTATCTGTTGTCCACTCTATACGTTATGTTAATAACGCCATATTTACTCAATGGCTCAACTGCCGCTATGACGTCACAGTTTTAGCAAAACCCCTTAGATCAGCTGTGGGCAGTTGATAAGCTGATACCCCTCCGGAGAGGGGAGGGTTTGGGGATGGAGCTGAAAACAGGAATTCATTCTGTCTAACTGCCCAGTGGCGAGGAGAGCATTTGTTAAGTTTTCCCGGTGTGGCTAGTGTGTACTACGGATTACAGCAGCTCTTTGAGTAAGCAGCCAATACGGTGATTTAGAGAACAAGTGTAGTTCTAAGTGATTTAATTTTTAAGTTTATATTTTAGAGATCCTAGTTTATTGCTGCGGCTTAGTATTTTAGTTTTCCGTATAATTAATTAATTTCATATTTGTTTTGTAGCACCTTTTAGTTGAACCCCAACGGCATTGGCGTGCGGGGTTCTGGAAAAATGAGGTATTAGGAAATTGTAATTATTACGGCTGAAAAATTATAATTTATTCCCTCTACCAGATTTGTTCTGAAACCTCCAGAGTGGGGTTGGCGGATTTTCTTGTATTTTATTGTTGGTCTAAACCGTCGCACAACCCGCCACGAGGGACGTGGCCTGCAAGTCCGTGCAGGCACGCAGCGACCTGTCGGTACCGGAGCGTAGACCTCGTGCTTGGGTGTTTGTCGGTGTGGGGAACGGGTTGGATCTAAACCTACCCAGCCATCATTAAGTTTAGATTTCAATTTGAAAATTATTAATTGGCATTCATTTTAGGTGTGAGCGATGATGAGGGTACAGTAGTGCTATTTGATCCTACCGGTACTGAGCTCACACCTGTGAAATCCTTTGGATTTTATAACTTTACTAATACAAATCTGTATTTTATTAATTTTGTGAACCCTGGAGTAAACCCTGGAGCATGGATAAAAAGAAATATTTAACCAGTGTTGTCATCCCAATGATTTCGGACCATGACGCTGTCACTTTGGAGGTAACTACACCAGCGGTGAGTAATTTTAAAGTTTTACCTCTTGAGTGGGATTTTTCGTTTGATTTTCGTGTTGGTTTGTGTGACCCAAATAGATTTAAAAGCGCTTCAGAGACGCCTTGAAAAATATACCTTGGGACGATTTAATGGTAAGTAGACCTCATGACTGCAACGTGTTTGACTTGTTTTTTTAACAGCATTTAAAGTGTCCTGGACCAGATTTACCCACTCCATATGAGACGCTTGGACAAAAAAGGTAAGCCCCGTAGGCCTAAGCCTAGGAAAACGTAGGTTCCTCCAGAGTTGACTGGTATACACCCGATCTGAATAGGCTCAGGGAGCTGATGTTGGCGCTGCGGGATAGAGGGGACAGGTGAGATATCTGCATGCCAAAAAGACATACAACAGGAAGGTTGAGGAAGCTAAAAGAGCCGGCAATATTAGATTCATTGAAAATTCAACAAACCGTTGTAAAGCAGCTTGGGACATAATAAATTCAGCCAAGCCCACCAAAGCCGGTCTACAATGTGCTGCCAGTCCAGATGATTTTAACACCTTTTTCGTTTCTTCTGTTGAGAGCATTGTATCTGGTATCCCTGATGCCCCTGTTGACCCACTAGACCTTCTGAGAACAAGAAAGCCTGAAAACCAAATTCCAAACTCAATAGAATCCTGGACTCTTGTTAGCGAAACAAAAGTGAGCAATGTGGTTAGAGGCTTAAAGAGTACTGTTAGCCGTGACTACTATGGATGGTCATCAAAACTCCTCAAGGAAGTAATCGACCTCATTCTGACACCTCTTACATTCGCTATCAATGATTGCCTTCGTCGCGGATTTTTTCCGGCCTCAATGAAAATCTCCAGAACAGACCCCATATATAAGAAGGGAGATCCTTTCAGTCTAGGCAGTTATAGGCCAATCTCCCTGGTTCCGGTGCTTGGTAAGGTCCTCGAAATCATAATAAAAGGACAACTCTGTAGCTATTTTGAGCGAAATGGTCTGTTTAGTGACAGCCAAAATGGCTTCCGGAAGGGACGATCAACAACCGGAGCGGTATCGGAAATTGCCGAGAAAATTGCAAATGCATTTGAAAATAGGGAATCAGTGGCCCTAACATATGTGATTTAAGCTGTGCATTTGACTGTGTCCCTCACAAGATCCTTCTCGATAAGCTTATGACTTACGGGGTAAGTGAGAAAATCCTCTCAACCCTTAAGGACTATTTGGGGGATAGGAAGCAGGTCGTGGACATAAAAGGGGCAAAATATGCAAGCCTACACGTGCAGCACGGCGTACCTCAGGGCTCCGTACTTGGGCCGGTTCTCTTCCTGATTGCCATCAACGACCTTGGGTGGGAAAGTAACATTGTTTTCTTCGCTGACGATACCACACCTTACATTCAAGAGGATCGTCACCAGACTTAGCGAAATTAAAAGCTGAGGCAAATCTTAAGAGGGTTGAAGTCTGGTTCCAAGCAAACAAACTGCAGCTCAATGAGGCCAAGACCAACAGATTGACGTGTACTCTGGTGCGCACTCCATAAATTGTTGATGACAGTGTACTTCTAGGTTTTTACCTGGACTCAAAACTCAACTAGAGCACACATGTCAACCAAATCTGCATCAGACTTGCCAGAGAAATATATCTGCTGCGAAGACTAAAGAAATGTGTCACCGAATCATATCTCGTCCTGGTGTACCATGCCATGTTTCACTGCCACATTTTCTACGGCATCCATCTATGGGGAAACGCTCCAGGAGCAGTTGAAGTCCATAAGCTTGAAAAAAGGCCATTAGGATAATCACCAGCAGTCGATACCGAGATCACTGCAAGGCACTCTTTGAGCGCCTAAATATAATGACCACCTACAGCAACTACATCTATGTCTGTATGGTGCAAGTGAAACTCCATGAACACGGCTGGGAAACCAGGGTGGATATCCACACCCATAACACCAGGCGTCCTTATTGATGTTCCGCACACAAGATGAAGCAGAAACCGAGACTCCCACCCTCTGGTAGCCATTAGGTTTTTTTAACCGACTGCCATATTGTGTGATGGCTTTCGAAAACCGGAAGTTTCAAGATGTAGTAGGGGCGTTCTTCAAGATGAAACCATTCTACTCTATTAACGAATTCTTGGAGGACAACCTAAACGTTTAAGGTCCAGGTTAAGGTTAAAATAGAATGCCGCCATGTATTGTTTTAAATGTTTGTTTTTGTGTATATGGTATGTTTTTTTTTACCAAATGACGCAGTCTATCTCTATTAAATGATAGGTCAGCGACAAAGAAGATGGTAATTCAAGGTAAACCCATCTAGCGACTGGACAGAATCCGTGAGGTGAGAGTCGGCGGCAAATGCTTTCAGTAAAGAAAATTCCCTTTTATAAAATTATTTTCTATATTGATAAAGTCGTCACAAATTTAACCTGGAGATGAAAGCTTGAATTTAACACAATTTTTACTAAATCACTGTAGTCCTGTTGTGTATACATTAAGACGTACTCGAGGTTTTTTATTATTGCTTTATACAGTGAACTACAAAACTAAAAATAATTTAAACACAATTTCATCTAATTTTTATCATTGTAAAATATTATTTCAGAACCTTTAAGTTGTTTTAAATCTAATAAATTCAAATGCCCTTGATAATATTCCCAAAGATAAGATTATCCGATTAAATTTTCTGATTTCATCCAATCACATAAACTTGGCCCAGTAAGTGAAGGCACTCTTGGCGGCCATTCCCAGAATTGCTTGTATAACTTTATCGCCGGTGTGGTATATAAAGAACAGATCCAGTGGTGAATTCCTTATAATGTTTAATTATATATATTTTTAAATACCTCTACTTTTTAACCTACACTGCTCACCATGTGTGACAATCTCCTTTTTAAGCTGTGATAAATAGTACAGTAACTGCATTCGGTCACGTAACAGGAAATCAAATTAAGACCCTAAAACTAATAGTGGCAATTATTTCTGAGATCTTTTAATTAAATTGCTACCCGATGCTACCACCCACCTAGGCTTATCCATAGGGATAGGTTAAAATAAATAATTAATGCCTTATAATCTTAATTAAAATTTAAATTGCATTCCGTTCGCACGTAACCATAGTTCCACCAAGTTTTGATAAACTAACTGTCGGCGATGTCCAATAGCATAAAAAAAATATTCAGTACATGCAACAACATTTTAAGTGTTTATATGTACAATACTTATTTTACAATAAAAATTTTACAAGATACGTAAAAGTCAAAAATTAAATTATCTAATTTATGATACCAAGATTATAAGGATTGAACAACAGATGCCATTTTTATGCATAAAATCGTTGATTTTCCATTTAAATGCATGCAAATTTAGGTTACTTTAGAAAACAAATTTCAATAACTCCGCTATTTGTTGTCATAGCCTCACAAAACTTGGTATCATTAGTTAGATAATTAAATTTTTCATCTTTTTGCTATTTATAGTAGTATGATAACATTTACCGATTTTGGGATATTTGAGTTTAAAAATTTCAAATGGCCGCCATTTAAAAATACTCATTGGAAAAAAATAATTTTTTTTCTGAAAATGGACATTGGTGTCATAAAGGTTCGTGCCAAATATGATTTTAATACAGCAAACCGTCGCGTAAATAAAAACTATTTTGTGTAAAAAACAAAATGGTGGCTAGCGGCCTAACGAAGTATTTTAGGACATATGTTTATATCACTTTTTTATTATTTTGACCTAAGCAACACAAATACAAAATATTTCCAGGTTGTTCGGAAACACCCTGTATAAATTGTAGGCGGTTACGGCATGTAAATTTTTGCAGCTGTGCAAAAACCTAACCTATTTTTTATACGGCTTTTTAAAATCCATAATAAAAGATAAATTTAATATACCTAAATAACTCAATAATTTAAACTATTAAAAGGAAATAAGTAGAAACTTCACAAGTTTGACTTTCAGATCTGTTAAAATGAATTTTTTTAGTTCAAAATATCATTAGTAAGTCGTATTAAACTTGAACCGTCTTTGTTTGGTTCTTTAGACTATCATATCGTTGAATTTTTTAAAACTTTTTTTTATCAAGAGATTTTGAAAACTCTAGACGTTAACTCATTTCAAGGGTCTGCTAAATTTACACATTTTTTATTCTGATCGATCAGTTATTAGTAAAGTGAAAGTGAGACATGGATTTAAAATTTACAGTAGGCCTAGATATTAACACCTGATTAAGGTTGGACACAAAATGAACTTCGTAGAATCTGAATTCGTAAAGAGGATTCTACTTTGAATTCTAAGCAATGTTTTCCTGCTGAATACCTAATTAAAATTCAGCATAATTTAATTTGTAATGAAGCCGTTGCAACAGCTTGCTCGGATAAATAATTATCAAACATTCGTTCTACTAAATACCCGACGTTTTTAAAGAATATCGGGGTTTTGACGCTTTACATTATATACTATATTAACTTTAAAGGGTTACACTTCAAATTTTTAAACCACTACTTTTAAGCTGCATTCCGGTTAAAACTTAACTCTTACTAATCTTGTATTGACATAAAAATAATTAAAATATGAAATAGATTCCATCATATTGAGCTTTTTGAGGTCTGGATTTCAGCAACTCATTTTAAAATTAATTTACTCGTTGGATATGGTTTTAAGCTACCAAATAAAAACACTGCCCTAACTTTTTAGAACAAACTCTAATAAATTAAACGATTTATTGTTGAATTAAAGTTGAATTCGTTGAACTGTATGGTTAAAAGAAAGCTATAACTTGAAAGAAAATGTTACTATTTGTATTCTAAAAACAAAAAAAGTTGATTTTATAATATTTTTCCTACTTCTGCTGAGGAAAAGCTTTGGAAATAATAGGAGCGGAGTGACGTCCCTGGCGAGACTGGCAACAATGCTGAGCTTTGAGTTGAGTAAGTGGTTTCTTGGCACGGGGGAGTTGAAATGGCTTCATTTCAATAACTATTGTTCAGCTTATTATGTTTGAAACACTGAGGTTAATACAATACATTTTAATGATCACTGGTAGGTTTGCATAATACATCACAACTGATTAAGGAAAATTGGATTTGTCTAAGGTGTTTTATACAGCAAAAAAATAACAACTTATCTTAACGTTGTGTGTTAAAATTCAAATATATACATTTTCAGATCATCTAAAAAATTATAAGCATAACCAATACATTGACAAAAATAATAATGAAGGAATTTGTAATTCTTAAGAAAACATAAATTATCATAGCAAGGAAAAATTATGTCGTCTGATTACTTGACTCACCTTTGTAAAGGTGAGCACTAATATTTGAGTTTTCTTTAGAATGAGACTTTTTCTCCGTTATCTATTTCTCTCACTTCAGTAACTGGCAAATACATCTTGTTAAAGAAAAAAATGTTTGGTAACACTTCTCTAAGGTGAAATTACTGCATAGAGACTAGTTTAGTTCAAAATTCACCAAAGGAAAAATATAGCTGCAATTCTTTTTGAAAGATGATTGAATACAGGCGACATTTCGCTTGTGCTAAAAAAGCTTGAAGGTTAATTGTGCTTTAATACGGCACGCTGATATAAGTGATTAAGTTTTTAAATAAAACTTGAAGAGACGAAAATAATTTACCAATAGTTTTTTTTTATATATAAACAAGATGTATTTCCCAGTTACTGAATTGACAGAAATAGATAAACCTCATCAGAGGAAAAGTGTCCATGTAAAGAAAGCTCAAATTTTAGTGCTTCGACACAACCTTTACAAAGGCGAGTCAAGTAATCAGCTAACATAAATTTTTGCTTACTGTAATAATTATGTTTTTTATAATTACAAATTCCTTCATAATTATTTTTGTTAATGTATTATTCTTATATATTTTTTAGATGATCTAAAAATATGGATATTCTGAATTTTAAACTATTTAACACAAAACGTTGAGTTATTATTTTATCATTCTTTTAACGGCATAAAAAATCTTAGACGAATTCAATTTTTCTTAATCAATCGTGATGTATTACCAGTGATCATTAAAATGTATTGTTTTAACCTCAGTGTTTCAAACATAATAAGCGTAACAATAGTTCCTGAAATGAAGCCATTTCAACTCCCCCGTGCCAAGAAACCACTAACTCAACTCAAAGCTCTGCTTTGTTGCCAATCTCACCAGGGACGTCTCTCCGTTCCTATTATTTCCAAAGCTGTTCGTAGCAGAAGTATAAATAAGAAGTTATAATTTTTTAAACTATACAATTCATCGTTTGCCATTCTGGATTCCTACTTTAAAATTATAGTATTAATTGCATTTTAATTATTTTAAAGACTGTTGACTTGACAAGAAAACTATGGAATTGTCAACATATGTTCGGAGCGGTCTTTTGCTTCAGTGGCTCATGACAACCATCTTACATTTACCATCTTTTTTCAACACTGACAAAACCGGCTTCATTGATTTTAATCTAAGAAGCCCTGAAGAATCTGCTATCTTGACCTTGGAACAGAATGAAATCTTTTCTTGTAAATCCAAAAATTGTTTTTGGTTATTACTGTTATCTATTGTAAAGCTTAAGTTAACATACATTAAAAGTATAATAAAATATCAATTGTTCGATTTTTCTTCTTAGAAGACACCGCCAGTTTGCTAGAAAAGAGATCCTTCTTCTAACTTATTTTGGCTATTTCACTGAACATGTTACTTATGCTGTGATCATTCAGAACGCAGAGTATCGTAAAACAAAAAGAAATTTCTCTCACTATAAAACTAAATTTTGCTTTAGACCGCCATGAGTCGTGCAGAGGTGTATTTTCAGCTAACAGCCTTACAACTTTCACACGCACACACACACACACACACACACACACACACACACACACACACACACACACACACACACACACACACACACACACACACACACACACACACACACACACACACACACACACACACACACACATATATATATATATATATATATATATATATATCTTCCAAGACATAATACCACATCTTTCCAAAACTAAATACTGTACTCTGCCTTAAAGTTATTCAATATTCTCCCTCCCTTCTCAAAGCTTGAAATGATCTTTGCGCAGTTTTAAAGGAAACTGAGGTACTACGAGTTCTATATTGTAAGTGACTATTATTAAAGTAAGTAGTGAATTATTTTGTTGAAAGTTCTCAACTACATTTATTTTTTACCATGTCTTTAACTTGTTGTATATAACGATTGTCAGTGCCACGTTTGTGTGGTAGAAATACAATAAAACACTCCTTGACTTCTTTTATAACTTCTTTGATAGGTTAAATTTAATTTAATTCTATTTAACATGTGTTAAATTATAAATCTTACCAATAATGGTCCAGTAATGGTGGATTACGTCACAAGTCCGGTAAATTGTTGTTTAACGGGTGAGTGTGATAGTTCCCGAGCGGAACTAAATTGAGTGCGGGATTATCGTACATATAACATACATTTTTTCATCAAATGTAAATAAAATTAAATCTATAAGTTAACAAAAATATTCATTATATTAAGTATAAGTCACTAACCTGCTTCAACTTTGTGAGGTTATCGATTTGTTTACTATAACAATGCAACTTAGGAATAGCTGGAGTCCGGTACAATTATATCACATCAACAAGGTTAAATAGTTATAGAAGTTAAATAGTTATCCCTACACAGATAGGGACATCGCCCCGTCTTGATTTGCACCAATTTACCAACGATTCCCGCCGTTTCCTTGGTAACCAGTCCTTTGTTTACACTTTCCCACAAATTATTTACCATTTTACCCACACCTATCCGACGTTTCTATGGTAACCAGCTTCAATAGCCTGTTCATAGACCATCATATTACATTAATTTAAAAACAAACATCAAATAAACATATGTTTGAAAAGTATCATCTGTAATTTTCTAAGCTTGTAGCGACCAATCAGAATAACTGAAACGAGTAACCAAGGGAACGAGGGTAAAGTGTGGGATGGTTGCCAAGGAAACAGCGGGAACGTTGGGTAAAATAGCTCAAATCAACATGGGACGGAAAAATTAACATGTGTTGAGCACTCTACTCGTATTTAACCTCGTTGGATCACATGCTACCAAGGCAACTAGAACTCTACCAGGTAGCGGACATCAACTAACTCTAGTGACGAATTTGGCGTGGCCAGCTGTTTTAACCACACAAACGATTTAATCCGTCAAAACTAAATTATGAGGTGAATTTTTTTTTTTTTTATCAGTGTCGTTATGTTTTTTATCTTAAAATTCAGGCAAATATAGCCTTGTAGCTTATTTAATTTGGAGAAATGTTTTCTTTGTGTGAAGTATAATTATAGAAATGCAACAAAAAATCCGTTATTCTAAATATTACATAATTACAATGTTAATTCGTGTGTAAAGTAAGATTGGAAGAGGGAATTTTCTTCATGAAGGAACACGGAGTTTTGACATAATTCCATGTGCTGTATGAACGAAATGCAAAAAGTAAACGAAGATGACGTCATTGGCGTGGCTTGGACATGTCTGCAGATGTCCACTTCCTGTGGAGTATTCTACTTGCCTTACATGGTACTAGCCTGTAATGGAATGTGTTTGTCAATGCATACTGCAATCAGTTGTCCCGGTTTACATCCAGATTTTAAAGAGTTATTGTATCAACAAACATCGGACAAACATTTACTATATCTTTAGAAGGTATTTTCTTCGTATAGTTTATGACTATTTTGAAATACTTATTTTTGCAAACTGTAATCGGTTATGTCAAAAAGTTTTATATTTTTCTTATTTTAGCTCTGTACCGAAAATGAAAGATAATTTTCAATATTAATGTAAATGTACTGAGTAGGAGATTGCGATGGATGCAGCATTACGTCGAGGCTAGCATGTTACCTCGAAGGGTTTGTGGGCTCGGAGCTGTTACAGTTTCATTTGGTTGTACCCTGTAAACTGAGAGTACCATTCTGTGGAAATGTGCAAGTGGGAATTAAATTGTTCCTGCTAGTTCTACGTACAAGCACCATTATAGAGGTTGGAGACTTTGGGTTGCAGCAGGAACGAAGTACATGGTAAAGTGTTTGAAATTGAATTAAGCTTATAGTTTATATGTTTCGCTATACTGTTTATGAAACAAAAGGGAATACAATTGTTTCAGAGTCGTAAAAATGGAAAGGAATTCTATAAAAAACTGGTTAAAAATGAAGTTTTGTTTTGTAAATTGTGCGTCCTTTAATAGACAATAGACAATATTTATTGATCATTCAACACATTATAGGCAATAGATCACGTCAATTACAAAAATATAATCAGATAATAACTAATTTCACAGTCAAAACTTTTACCGGCAATAGCCTACTATTAAAAACTTATATGACTCAAGTTGGCTTCAGAAATTTCTTAAAGGCTCCGGTCTACCTAAGCCCGATGGCCGCTTTGAAGCCGCGGCCGTAGCGCTAGGAGAGGTTTATAGATGCAGAGGTTTAAGGGAATCGTGTTTTAAAATTAACTCATTAAGATAGAGATTGACTCTTAAGACGGATCTCGTCTTCTCTGGTTTTCGAATTTTTACATAAAATTTCTAATTTCAGTTATAACTGTAAAATCATCTGTTTTTCTTTAGTGGCAAGTTTTATAGATGTAGAAGTTTACGGGAATCGTGTTTTAAAACTAACCAATTAAGATAGAGATTAGCTCTTAACTTTTTTTTAAGTAAAAAGACGGACCTCGTCGGCTCTAGTTTTAGTTGTTTTATATAATTTCAGCTGTAACTGTCTAAAATCATCTGTCTTTCTCGATGCAAAAGCAAGGGGTTGTTTTACAATCCTATTACCTTCTGCTAAATGCAGCCTAGAGCTACAACTAAGGTGTCATTTTTAAAAAGACTAACGGTACTAAATTTCCTTTGTTACACTTTGGTAATCTCACTTTGGTAATTTCATGAAAACTAATGGAAAATTTCAGTTAAAAATCGAGAAAAACAGATGATTTTTAGACAGTCATAGTAGAAATTAGAAATGTTATTTAAAAATCCTAAAACCAGAGCCGACGAGATCCGTCTTTCTACTTTTATAAAAAAGTTAAAGCAAATCTCTATCTTAATTGGTTGGTTTAAAACACGATCCCCTTAAACCTCTGCATTTATAAAACTTGCCACTATAAAAAACCGATGGTTTTAGACAGTTATAACTAAAAATATAAATTTTATTTAAAAATTCGAAAGCCAGAGAAGACGAGATCCGTCTTTCTACTTTTAGAAAAAGTTAAGAATCTTCATCATAATTAGTTAATTTTAAAACACGGTTCCCGTAAACCTCTGCAGCCATCAAACTTGCCTAGCGCTAAGGACGCGAGGCGGCATTCGGTAACGGTAACATCCTCCGGGCTCAGGTAGACCGGAGCCTTAAGGTCTTACATAGGATTACACATCAGCCATGCGTAGATCGACTTCTTGAACTTAACATTGGATACAACATGAGCATTTACACGTAGTTTAAAAAAATTGTTATTCCTATTTCCTTAAAAGAGTTTAGTGGGAAGCTTAAACGATTGAATGTTTTGTGAATATGTGATCTGTTTCTTGTACCGTAATTGTGAACATGGCTATTTCAAGTTAAGCTATTGAGGTTTACTTTGGTATACATTAAACATTCAAAAATAAACTGATTGACAACTGGAAGAATTTATTCTTGTACAAAAAAAGGGTTTACAATGTTCAAGATAGTCAGAAAAAGTTATAATCCTCAATACCTCTTTTTGGAAAAGTGAAACAAATATCATTAATACTGAGTAAGGACAAAGTACATATTATACATACATATTATATCACGACATTCAAAGTACATATTATATCACGACAAAGTACATATTATATCACGAATAACATCCTTTATTGTGTAGCACTTTATGATAGCTCTTATCATTATCATTTCAACTGAATAAAGTTATATGATATGAAGACAATTTTATTTCCAAAACGATCATATCTAATTACACTTCCAAGTGCAGTATTTACACGTGTAAAAAACCTTTTCACCATATTTTTACAACAAAATAACATTATACACCTAACCGGTGTTAGGATATATTTGATATATTCGTATATTTGGTTTTCGATATATTTGGTTAATCCCAATGCTTTCCGTAACACAGCTATGTAAGGTGTTTTAATGTTTCTAACATCCAATTTCTCCTTAAAAATATATTCCCTAAAATGGTTCAGAATTTCCCACAAAGAACAAGCTAAAAATTAAGGGATGACTTACAAAAATGACAGCTTGAAATGACTTAATCTGCAGTAAGAGATTTTCCGTGTAAATGAGCTGACCTCATCAAAATTCCGGGCATGAGACACTTGGTTATGTGGGCGGACACGCTCTCTCGTCCATTTATGCCATCAGGGTTGCCAGCCCCACATGCGTGTTACAGTACATGTAATTTGTTCCTTCTCATTTCATAAAAATTTTGCACACTGTAAAAAATGTATGAAATTTTCTACTGTCTAAGTAATTTTTGAAATAAAGATTGGTCAACGTAAAGCAAGCCAAGCAAAATGTTTTTTTCTCAACAACATTTTTGGTGTTGTAATTTGTTTATTATTCAAAGGTGAAGCTAAGGGGGATGTTGTGAGAAAGGTGTATTAAAAATAACGAGATCTACTTTACTGCTTTTATTAAAATAGGCATAGTTTATTTTTAAAAGTAATAAATTCAATCTTTCTGAATACAAAAATAGAAACATTTATAAATTTTATATATCAAAATCAGATAAATGTTTTGTTTTTCTCGATAGGTTAAAAACGGAGTTTTTAAAAAATGAGTAGGAAGTGTCTTGTTTGCGTACGATTATATGTTCCGCTTCTGAAAGAGATTGCATGCGATTCTGAAAGAGAAAAAACAGCGTTTTTATTTATGATTTTATTGAATGTGTAGAAAAATTTATAATGAACAAATAAATAAATGTAAACTTTAAAGGGAGACTTTAAACTTAATACTGGAGGACAAGAGTACTTATGAGTGCGAAATTTGGAGACATGGCTGTTATCACCGAAAAAAATAATAATTTTAAACATAAAACTTTCTAAAAAGAAATTATTTTAGAACTTCAACAAGCTTCAAACTGGCTAACCATTCGCCAGGCAAAGGAGATATTCATTGGGCCTCTTCTAGGGTCACGTCCAGAGTCAGTAGCACCAGCGACGTGGCCGAGACATCTACATTATTGGCTGTTTTAACTCACGACTATCGTTTACACTCCTGTCGGATCGTAGATAATTTATAACATATGTTTTCCATTCAAAAAATATTTTTTTCGTTTGAAAAACGTATGGAAAATAAACATCTATTCTATTTCACACACACACACACACACACACACACACACACACACACACACACACACACACACACACATATATATATATATATATACTTATATATAGACTGGTGACTTATAAACTTATCGAAATATTGTAAGCATTTAATAAGGTTTGCGTTTAAATAGAACAAAATAATGGCGCTCATAATCGGGGAAACGTTATTTTTAAAATTAATATAGGTAATGCACTCAGTTTATACATAGTTGGAACACCATCCAGATTTTCAGAGTGTTAATGGAAATCGCAAGTTGATGGAATCAGCGCCTCTGTGGAACTAACGACATTAACGGCTCCTTGATAATGGCCTCATCAATACAAACCTTTGTTCAACCGTCTGACTTAGATCAATCCCTTCCCAGCACACTTAGTACATTGATCTCAGTTTGTGATTTCTATTGGGAACATCACTCAAGGACTGAATGTCTGAAGAGTACTTGACAGAACTTTCTTAAAAGGTAAAGATTGCATTATAGTGTAGTAAAATTAAGCCAAAATATGGCTGGAAAATGAAAAAAAAAATGGACAGCCAATTTTTGCTGAAATGTGTTCTATGTCATCCCCTGACCTCCCTCAGAAAAGTCCCCTGAAATTCCCAGTGGGCAACATGCCTAAAAATGATGGGATGGCCCTTGTGGAGTCAGAAATAAGTCTTTCGTCGACCAATAGGTTTATGTATATCAAATTAAAGCTCTTAAGAAATAGAATTCAATGCAGCAAACCTCATCTCAAAAGGTTGCTTGAGCCGAAAATGGCAGCCTGTCAAACTTAGAATATAAATAAAATTTTAATCTAAACGCTTAAAAATGTTATAATATTATAAATACTTGACCTTTTGAGGTCCGGTTTGCGGCAAACGTTTGCTTCTACAATTACCTTGGCAAATAGGGACAGTTTGACATATGCCCATCATATTACCTTTGAACCACCCTCTACATGGACGTCCCTAAGAAGGAGTTTTGAAATTTTTTTCTTAGTCCAAAGCCATGCTATACATAATTGTAAAGGTCTTAATAAGGAGAGTACATAGCCGAAAACCAGACCTCAAAAGGTCAAATATGTTGGAAGTTATTGCATTTCAAACTTTTGATAGTATTATTTTATTCTAAATTTTGAACGTCTGCCATTTTTCTCTCGACCGTTATATTTAGGTCGGCTTTGCGGCATTGTACTCTACACTTTAAGACCTTTAATTTGATATATATAAACCTTCTGGAACTTATTCAAATTTAGTATGCTTGATATCAAAATTGATTTTAACTCCTTATAGGCCAACCCCTCATTTTTGGTCATGATCCCCACATGGAATTTCAGGGGACTTTTCGGAGGAAGGTCAGGGGATGCCATAGAACACATTTCAAAAGAAATTAGCTTTGCAAAAATTATTTCACTTTTCCTGACTAATTTTACTACACTATTATATAATGCAAAGCAAAAGTGTTTAAATTTTGAAGAATAGGTCTTAAACTACTGTTTGAATCTTGAAATTAATGACGTAAACTACACGATTTACTAATAATTTACGATGGAACATAGTTCGAAGCACCAATCATGCAAGTTTCAATACATTATTCGCACTAGAAAGAACTAGGAAGGATTCATTATTTACTAACGATATAAAAAAAGTCTGAGGTGAGTTTGAATATAATTTTAACTGTACCAACTTAGCTTTTCACATTACTTGATTTATTCGGAAGTCGTTATGAGCCATTGGTCAACCTTCTTAGAAAACAAAAACGTGTAGGCCTTTCAGACAAGGAGTACTGTAAGTTAAATGCTGATCTCCTTCTACCAAAAGCCATACGATGTATCAATTATTATTACATTACTTGATTTTAACCTTGTGTAAACAATGTATGATACAGTCAATAAATAAATAATGATAACACAATTACTATTGCGAGGGATAATAATACCTCAGGTGAAAGAGGTTTAATTAGGGATGCCATGCCACAGGAGACAGTAGAGTGGCACTTTGATCAGTTGGCTTTTAGACATTTAACTTTGAATAATTTCCAACAATACTTTACAATGTTGAACTTTAAGTATATTTTTCACTGTTTATGGTATTTTCAACTAAATACAGATTTTTATATTACAATACTTGAAGATATATTCAATTTATTTTCTAATTATTGATGGAAAATTCATTTTTTTTTACTAATTATTGATGGAATTTTATCGCTTTAGATTTGTTTACAAAATACATTAATAGCCATACCATAATTTATTTTACTGTCAAAAACCCTGCACTAAAAAGTATTTAAGCACCTATGAAGCGATATAATAACTCAACGACTATAAGTAAAAAGTTAAACTAAAAAAGTAATTAATTAGATGGTATAGAAGAATTTTTTTTCCAATTAGGCCTACTTGGCATTGTCCATAACAATTATTTTGCATTTCTCACCTTTAACCAAATTTATTACCACTGTTTATAATACTTTAAAAATTACAAAAAATGTACTATCAAAGTACAGATTGATTCAATAACAATCTTTTAGAGCGTGTAAAATCTACTTGAAAATAATATTGATGAAAATTAAGTTATATGAGTTACAATTTACTTTTAGTATATTAACTCTCTGCTCTTATATAGTAATTGAATGAGCGACACAACTAATAAGTCATAAGTTAAAGCCTAAATTAGGCTTATAATGAGAATTTCGATGTGAGCCCAATTTTTCAATCACCAGCAGGCATTTGAAAAAAAATTGTTTCTTTTTTTGAGAGAAATGCAAGTTTCCTATAGTTTTCGAATTTTTGTTGCAAATTCTCAACACTCGTATAGAGATTATCTTTATAGTTCTGTAAATATAAAAGGACTCAAAATGTTCTAACCTAACCTACTGAGCATGCAAATGTTGGATATAAAAATACTAGAATCAGTGTGGAGGGTTGGGGCAATTTATTAACAATGTTGGACATAGCTTTCACTGTTCATTTTGATATGAAAAACAAGACAACAATTCTTCTCAGAACGTGTATTAGAAATTCAATGGAGAAGTAAAATTATTTTATAAGGATAAATAAGAAATACATTAGAGTTAATGAACAAAAATTGTTCTGTTTAATAACCATTGACTATATTAATTCCTATGTATAACCAAGAAATTAGTGCTATTTATTCGCTCTATTTTGGCTACTAATAAGTTGAAAGATTGGATATGAATCAGTTATACAGTATATCTATTTAAGAAGTAAGATCTGCAGTCTATGATGAGCATGATAACTCCAATCCAGCTGATTTAAATTAAAATCATGTATAATAAGATAGAAATTAGTATTTCCATAAGATAAAACGAAGTATAAAAATAATTTTATTTTTTTATTAATTAGGCAGACAGATAAAGCTCAAACTTTTTCAATATGGATTTGAAAAATTTTAAACTGGGCGTTAAATGTAGTCTCTAGAACTACCAACATACTTTTGCAATGCAAATGATTTTTAACGTTAATTTATGTTTATTTATTAGTATTAGATATACCGGGTGTCCAGCCTAAAGTGTTACAATAGCTAAATTTTATTTTATGTCTGACAGTGTACTTCTTACGGGGGACCCCCTTTACTTTTTTATTTTGCTTTTTGGTATGTATTTCACTTTTCAAAATTTCCCGCCTTTTTTCAATATGAAAAAACATTTTTTTCGTAATAACCAAAACAATTTTGAAAATTTTATTTTTTCCCGCCATATTGGAAAGAGGATAATTTATACGTAAATGATAATTTTTATGAGTGAAATGTTCTTAAAACATCAATTTAAGACATTTTTATTCTTGAGTATTTTTTATTTTAATCAATGGTTTCGGAGATATGGGCAGATAAAATTTGCCCCATATTATTCTTATGGAACTAAAAATGAACTTTAATTGCCTCTAGCTCCCTAACCGTGAGGTTTAGAAGAAAATGGCAAGGAATAAAAAAGTCTTACAATTATATGCAAATTTCAAAAACACCATAACATGTAGGGTGTTCTATAAGACATTTTAAAGTTGGCCGCCATATTGGAAAAATGGCGGGAAATTTTGAAAAGTGAAATACATACCAAAAAGCAAAATAAAAAAGTAAAGGGGGCCCCCATAAGAAGTACACTGTCACATATAAAATAAAAAAGTTAGCTATTGTTACACTTTAGGCTGGACACCCGGTATTTTTTATTAACAAAGATATAAATATTTAATTAGCTTTAGTAGTAAATTTTCTTCTATAAATTAGAGTCCAGCTAATAAATTTTAATATTTTGCACTAAGTTGTTTACTTATAACATGGTTCCCCCTCCCACTGACGATTACCAATGTTTCGCTCAGGATAGCTACAAAAAGAGCTATAGCAGTAAATGCAGTAAATTAAGTAGTTTTTATCCATAACTAGACATTGGTATATAGAATGCATTGATTTTGAAAAAGTTATACAGTTTTACATAAAGTAGTATACATAAAGGTATATAGAATAGACAATAGTTTAAACAAGAAGAGGCTGTTATTTAGTTGGTGCTCGTCAGAGCGGTGAAGGCAATCAACAATAATTGCATACGAATATTCTCACGTCACCTCAGTTACAGTCGGTTGACCACCTATGTTAATGTATATCAATAAATTTTTATAGCAAATATTTTACATATGAGATTTTTTACCATAAATATACACTATAAAATTACTAAATTGTTCTGATTTTTATTTGAATCAATAGAAAGCAGTAAACAAAAATTCCATAGAAACGAGCTCATGGACTGTTGAAAATACGCAAAGTTCACTTACACTTCACCTACAAGCGAACAAAAAAGAGGAGAAAGATATAAATGACACGTGCGAAATTTCACTCTAGGGAAATATGCTGGATTGTATGAAGTACTTCCATTCAGTGTGTGATTTTCTGACAAGTGTAATTCGAGTTCGACAGTTTGTATGTAGACCATGAAGCTTTCGGAATTTTGATTAATTGTTGATGACAGTTGATAGTTGTTCTATCGAGGGCAAGATAGCCTATAAGCTCGGTTCAGACTTTGTTGAACACAAGAATTTATTTAAGGTATTTTAATTAAGAATATTTTTACTTTAATTAAATCAAAACGCTGATAATGTTAAGATCGTAATAATTGGACTAGAGAAATGCATCACTCACCACAACTTGTTAATTTAAGCACAAGTCGGTAATGTAGTACAAAGTGGGGCTGTTAATTACTGTAATTTAAGTGAGCGTTAATTTTCACATTTCCATATTAACTTATGTAATGTGGATAGTATAATTTATGCTTTAATTTTTAAGTTAGTAACTACTGACTAATTGAAATCAATAGTTTACTTACAACAATAATTAAGGGTTCCCTTTAAAGAAATGATATGAGGAGAGTTTGTTTCTCGCTTGGAAATAACCGTAAATTACATTATAATTATGTTACGGCAGTTATCCACGAGATACAGCAATTTCTTCCAAGTCACCCAAGGCCCCATATCAATTTTCCAAACCTAGTTTAAGAATTATACGTTCATTAAATAAATCCCGTATACTCTAGGAGTAATTCCTTCTGGTCGATCTATCTATAGACAGCGTATAAACTTCGACGGTTGAACATCTCATGCAAATTTATTACAGTGACAATACTTTTATGAAATGAAATGATAAATAAATTACATTTAACACGCATGTGGGGGTGGCAACACTGTTGGCACAAATGGCGATGTACCTCCCACATAAGCAAGCGCCTTTTGCTTCAGAATTTTGATGAGGTTTTAGTTAATATACACTGAAAACCTCTTACTGTAGAAGTAATTTACAAGCTGTCATATTTTAGGTGGATAACTTTTATGGAATGAAGCAGTATTCAATTTATACAATTAAATTTTGTCGTCTGCTATGTTTAAAAGAACTATCCAATTGAAGGCAAATTTGTAGCAAAAGGATTGTTTTGAAATATTATGTACAAATCGTCAGTCTGTATCTATAACATCTATGTCTTACTCCTCGAAAGTAACCCCTCAAAGTTTTAGCTTGTTCCTTGTGGGAAATCTGGGACGATATTTAGGACCTTTTTCTATGAAAATAAAAAAACGGAGGTTATGAATATTTAAAACCCCCTACATAGCTGTATTACGAAAGCACGAGAAATAACCAAATATATCTAAAAAAATCATTACTCCTTAACTATTATTTTACTATTATTACCGTAACAAATAATTATTAATCATGTACTGTAATTATAACTTGTATAAACTGAAGATAACTTTAATTGAGATCTCAGTGACTCTCACTGATTCTTGTATATAATTGTTCTGTATATATTCTACAAAATAAAAACATATGTCTGGATAAACCCCTTATTTCGAGCTATGAACCATAATTTCAGTGTGGGAAACACCAAAATCTTTTCTATAGTTTTACACTGCCAGTTGTTTGCCAGTTACGGTACTACTGGAACAGGTTCAATAACTGGATAATTTCCCATTTCCAATTAAATGAGGATCGAAATATCAAACGAAATGCATATACTATGTTAAAAGATTTAATAATCAAACAAATTAACAAAAAACGCACAAAACAAAACAAGAAATAAAAGAAAAAAATTAAATAATAAATTATGAAAGGGAGGAAAAAAGACAGAAAATTAATATGTGAACAGTAATAATTATGGAATAACTTGAAAGTATTATAATATCCAAAACTAAGCATATAGAAATGTTTGTACTTAGTATTCTTTTTAGCTCTTTACTCCGCAATTTTATAAGATAAAATCATCTTCATAAGTTCTTCTTTTATTTAAGGGAAAATATATCAAATCAAATGAGATACAATGTATCCTTTGTTGTTATATACAATTTTAAAAGATTTATTACTCAAATTAAACTAAATCGAATTTCGTTAAAAACCAACTATAACATTTTAGGAGAACTAAACACTTAACTATGGTTGGCAATTTTTTTCAGAAATTGCATATTACTGCAATATAAGAAAAGAGAGCTCTATCTTAATTCAAACTCTCAACAAAAACTAAAACTTGAATTTCAAGTTTAAAACTCGTTTTTCAAATTTATTTTAATTTATGAATAAAAATTTGTTACACTGTGGGATTGTTAAAGGCACGGAAGAATCTGAGTTCACGATACTGCTGGAAACTATAACACTTAATAACATTCACAAATAAAATCATAGACCTTTAATTGTCATGATTAAAGCATATTTATACTGACTATACATTATTACGAGTGATACTATGATATAGTGAGTCAATGATACTATTCAGTGCTTCTATCAATATCAGGAAAACCCTTGTTTCAAGGAGTTCTAAAAAGCTTTGTTGTGATTTATTGTTATTGGTTGAACATCGAACATCCACTCTAGAACACGCGGCGCTATAACATCACCGAACTGAGTAAAGGCTTCATTTAATGTTTGTGATTAATCCAATAGGCTATTACCACCTATTACGTACTTAAGACCAAAATCCATTAGCAATATAGCGTTACTCAATATTTTGATTAAATATCTTCCATTCTTTATCAAAAAGTTGAAAAATGATACTACACTAAATATGTAGATTTACTCTCTCGAGCAAATTTGTTAAAATAAAACAATGGCCGCATTATGTTTGAAAATAAAACTGAGTATAATTTAAAGAAACTAATTTACACATTTCATTTACAATTAGGGCAAAAATAATTGATTCTAAAGAGTTATTGAAATAGTAAATAGTAAATAGTTTACACTATGATATAGCTACATAATATAGCTACATTTTACATACACGAAAACCTTCCAAGTCGAATTTTTGGATTATTTCTTACGAGCAGCTTTAACTTTTACTGATTTATATATAGTAAGGTTCACAAAAGTAGTTCGACGAGAGTTTATTCATTATTGCCTAATCTCTTATTACGCAGTACCATTGATTTTATAGTATAGGCTGATAGACCATTAGTGTACCACTCAGATACGTAGTGTAATCACACGTAGTGTAATCACATGGTGCTTTGTTAGTACATACGCAAGCAAGCTTTCTTGGTAGTAACACGCTCATGTCAAACCATTCTCAAAAAAAAAAAAAAAAAAAAAAACATCGTTAGGAGATTTTTAGCCCAAGGTATTAATCTTTAAAATTTTAGCCCAAGGTATTACGCCCCCTAAAATTTTTTATTATTGTCCATGTATAAATTACAGATATGAACAATAAAAGAAAGTTTTCTAAGTTAGAACGTTTAATCAAACGAAAAGAGTTACAGTCACATTACAACGAGGCACGTGTCTCATCCTTAGATATTTTTCGGTTACGATTAAAAGAAAAAACATTGAGTGCAATAACTTATAAGATTAATTTATACTACTAACAATTCGCAGACCAGGTATAACACAAAAACCCAAGTAAGTGATACAAAGGTATGGAGCTGATAATTAAATTGAGGAAAAAAACTATTAAGAAAAAATCTATTAAGAAAAATTGAAGACGGTAGAAAGGAAGCCCAACACTAAAATTCAGAAATGAAAATAACGCCATCGTGCTTGTTGTCACTGTTGCTGCTGTCACCTCTAAGAATGACAATGACAGGCTAATATAATGTCTCTTGACATTACTTTTGAAAATATCTTTTTGGGTTCGTACTGCATGAATTACACATTTTGTTCAGTCCTTATCTATGGCATTATCCAGGACCCCAGGAGCTGATTTTTCGAAGTGTGATAGCTTGAATGTGATGATCTTTGAGGCAATCAACTGAGCCACACCAACTCTGAAGAATTGTATTGGAAGTGGTGTCAAACGAACTACGCTTCATGATAAATGTACGGCCTTCGTCAGTTTTCCTGTATTCTGAGGACAGATGATTTGGAGCCCCTGTACTTTACCTTCTGCTCCCGATCGGCCTTGACTTTTTGTCTATAAGATAATTTACCTTTGTCATAATATTCTAGTACCGTCCATTGAACAATTTACTTCTCAAAACAATCAAATTCTGTTTTTACACTTTCTTGTTTTTAGAGTTGTCTGGGCCTTTAAAATGTTTCGACATCCCCAGATTCTAAAGTGCGCTTGACTTACTTGGCCATGTTTTCGGAGACTCCACATTCTCGAGCAGACAGTTTCATTACCTGGCAAAGGTCAATATTTCCTCTTCAACCTCTTGAGACAAATTTGGAATAAGTTCATAACATTGCCAATTACTGTTTTTCATTGACTTTGAAAGTCCTGCCGACCTCTCTGCATGTTAATGACATTCTGAAGCTGCTATAAAGTTTGGTGATTAACGGCATATCAATCATAGTTAACAAAACATTAAAAATGATAAGTATAGAAATGAGTATAGTATAAATATAGTATTTAAATGATAAGTATGGAAAATGTATAGTATTTTATTTATTTAAATTTTTTTTTAAGTAATAACAAATAACGCAACTGATTAAAACATTAAAAAACTCATAATGTGTATATAAAATAAAACTATTTATGGAGTGAATGAGTAAATATGACAACGTTGCAGGGCCAGAGTGAGTCACGATGATAACAGGTGTTAAATTTTCATCAAACTCTTTTTGTCGATCTTACTATAGTAATGGTTTTAAAATTACTATTACAAATGGAGTTCATTGAAAAGTTTGCTTTGACTTTGTGTAAGTGAGCTGTACCAGGTATTTAATTAAATCCGCATTTTCTCTAAATAAGAGTAGAATATCCCAATTTAAAACTTTATAAATACATACAAGAAAATAACAGAATCACGAATGAAACCATCCCGCGTCCAGGCCTTGCCGTGCTTACTATCGTTACATAATCTCTTTAAAGAGTTGGCATTTTTGTAATTTACTACAGTGAAATTATTCAGTAACTATTATTAGAACGTGTTTCCAGATTTGATGGAATTGATCGAAAGGTTAAAAAATTAAACAATATGCATGTTCTTAGGAAGAAGTAATCATGTTAAATTTGTTTCTAAAGTGTGAATAGGTAAATATGGCAACGTTGCAAGGCGAAAGTGGGTGATGGGTGTCACAGCAGTTAATTTGTCATCAGACTGTTTTCGTCGACCTTACTATAGTAATCGTTTTTAAATTAGTTTTTAAATGGAGTTCATCGAAAAAATCACTTTGACTTTGTGCTAAGTGTGCTGTACCATTTCTTTAATTAAAACAGTATTTTTCCTAAATAAGAGTAAGTAATCACAATTTAAAAGTATATTTGTAGGTATGTATGTATATTTTTGCCCTCGGATCCCAAAAACCGGTCGAAAGATTTTCTTCAAATTTTGCAAATAACTTGATTCTAGGATAAAATAATATAAATACAGGGTCTATGCCAGGAAAATCCTTATTTGTTTATAATCTTTCTTTGAAATTTAAAAAGATGCAAAAAGTATAAACAACTAATCAATTTGTATAATTGCATTTTAGCTTTAAAACAAAAGCAAGAATTATAAACAGTCTTAGTTTGAAATGCGTTGGGCATTTTAGCGCACTGCCTTGTAACTGACATTACTGTAAAGAATAATCCTGTTTGGGTTTACCGAGCAAATGCTTGGCCCCCAGGTACTTGATATCTAAACGACACAATTTACTACACATTTCCCGCAATAAAGGCATGTAGGTTTCAAAACATTCATCGCACTATTAAGAACTGGAAAGGATTCATCATTTACTAACAATAGAAAATAACTGTGGTGTCTTTGAATAATTTGAAATATATTAACTTAACGTTAACATTTCTTGACGACAGTAGCTCAGTGTTAGAGCTCTGGGTTATCACTCAACGGGTCCGGGTTCAATTCCCGGCTCACGACTTAAAAGAGCGATCCGTCGCTCCCAATATTCAGAAGTAACGTTCAGCCATTGGTCCAGCTGCATGAAAAACAAAAAGGTGCAGGCCTTACAGGCGAGAACTATCAGTTAATTGCTGGACTCCCTTCACTAAAAGCCATAAGGTATATTATTATTACATTACTTGATTTTTAACTCGTGGAAACAATGTATGTTACCGTGAAGAAATGAATAATAATAAGTCAATTACTGTTGCCTTGGATAATAGCTCAGGTGAGAGAGCTTTGATTAGGTACGCCAAGCCACAGGAGAGTGCCACTTTGATCAATTGGCTTTTAGACATTTAGCTTTGAATAATTTCAAAGCAATGTTGAACTTTGGGTCTATTTTTCATTGTTTAATGTGTTTTTAACTAAATACAGATTTCTATTTTAAGATAAATACAAATTGTTTACTAATTATTGATGGTACTTAGATAACTGTAATAAATACATTAATAGCCATATAATAGTTCATTTTATTGTTAAAAAACATATACTAAAAATATTGAAGCACCTATGAAGCGATATAATAACTTAATTATAAATAAGATAACAGTGAAACAAAAAGGAAATAATGAGTTAGGTTAAAATATTTTTGCATACTACCTGGCATTGCCCATAAAATATGTTTTTTTTATTTTACTAAATTTATTACCACTTATGATGATACTTTTAGATAATAATAAAAATACCCTATCAGAGTAAGTACAGTTTGTCCAGATCCAAAACGTTTAAGACATGTAAAATATACTCGAAATTAATATTTAGAAAAATTATGAACACATTAGCTATGAATTATTTAAAGTAGATTAACTCTCTACTCTTATATGATCATTAAAAGGGCAATCAAAACAATAATTTACAATTTAAAGCCTAAATTAAGCTGAGAATGAGGATTCGGTTGTGAGACTACTTTTTCATTACACAGTTATTTTGAGACAGAAATTTTCTTCGTTTTCGAATTTTTGTTTTAAATTCTCAACACTCATATATAGATTACTTTTATGGTTCTGTAAATTTTAAAATACTCATAGAATGTTCTAACCTAAAATAATGAGCATGTCTACAAATATTGGATATGCAAATACTAGAATTAGTGTGGAGGGTTTTTTAGTTTATTAACAATAATAGATTTAATTTTCACTGTTTTTTCTTATATGAGAAACAAGACACCTTTTTTGTCAGGACGTATATTAGAAATTGTAGTTTTCAAGGATAAATAAGAAATATGTTAGAGTTAATGAACAAAAGTCGTTCTGTAACAGGAAGCAAAGATTACATTAATTCCTATTTGGAACCAAGAAGTCAGTGCATTGTACTCGCTCTTTTTTTTACCAAAAAGTTTTAGGATTAGATATGGATGAGTCATGGATGTATTTAAGAATGTACGTTCTGCAGTCTATGATGAGCATCATAAATTGACTAATTCAGCTGATTAAAAAGAACGTATTATTAGACAGAATTAAATATTTCCATAAGATAACATCAGTATTTCTGTACTATATGTCAAAGCCTTAGAGACGAATTTTAGTTTACAGTAGCTAAGATCCATCTCATAGCATAACACAATAGTAATAAAAACTTTCATAGAATTACACTAAGTCCGTTTTCGTTTGGAAAGCCCGTAAAGATAGGCATTTTAGCACAGCAAGGCTACTTAAACAGTATATTGCAAAGCCCTAAGGTCAACAGGTGAATTAAGTTGCTAAGATCCTTCACTTTATTCTTATTTATGACAGAAAAAAATTGGGAACATCAAGTGCCGCCGTTTTAATGTAAAAAGAGAAATATATCGGGCTTATGAGCATCACAGACAGAGAGATTTATAGAAGTTTAGATGGCACCAATTTTTTATTTTGCCATTTACGAATTGCAAAAATAACACAATTTTTTCCAAGCAAAGTACAGATAAATTCCTAATTTTATCAATATGAATGGAAAATAATAAACGCGTTGTTGAAAATAGATACTATAACTGCCATCATAGTTTGTAATCCAAATGATTTTTAACATCAATTCGTGTATTTATTAATATTTAGAAATTTTTTTGTTGAAAACAAGAGAACAATTTAAATATTTTTGGAAATTATATATATAGTTGTATAAATTAAAATACTGTAAAGTCTAGCTAAATCATAATTTTTTATATTTTCCACTGAGTTGTTTACTTCCAACTGATTCGCCCTCCCTCTGACAATTACAAATTTTTCGCTCAGTATAGTTTACCAAAAGAACTATAGCAGTAAAATATATAGGTTTTATCAACAACTAGACATTGGAATATAGAATACAATAATTTAGAAAAAAATGTTATTCAGTTTTACATACAGTAGTATATTTAAAAGATATATAGAATAGACAATGGTATAAACAAGGTGTTGAGGAGAGGCTGTTATTGAGTTGGAGCTCGTCAGACCGTTGAAGGCAATCAACAATAATTGCATACGAACATTCTCACGCCACGTCTGTTACAGTCGATTGTCCCACCTATGCATTAATGTATATAAATAAAACTTAGTAGCAATCATTTTACATACGAGTTTTTACCATACATTATACACTATACAATTACTAAATTGTTCCGATTTCTTTTTAAATCAGTAGAAAACAGCAAACATACATTTACTATGTATAAAACAGCTAACGGATTATTAAAAAAGCTAAGTTTACTTTCGCATCAACTCCTGGCGAAAAAAATGGATGATATGAATGAAACGTGCGAAATTACACTGTAGGTAAATATGCTGGATTGTATGAAGTATTTCCATTCTTTGTGTGATTTTCTGACAAGTGTCTTTGGAGTTTGACAGTTTGTATGCAAACCATAGAGCTATCAGAATTGGGATTAATATTCTTGCTTAGCCCTCTTGTTTAAAAATTATAACAGTTGACGACAGTTGATAGTTGTTCTATCGGGGGCAAGATAGCCTACAAACTTGTTTAAGACTTTTAGAAGGCAAGACTTTATACAAGGTACTTCAGTTAGGAATATTTATGCTTTAATTAAAGCCTTTAACACAGAAGATTTAAAGATGTGATAGTTGAAATATAGCAAAATGCATCGCTCACTACAATATAGTACATTAAATGTAATTTGTTCTTTGAAAAAAAATAGTTTTCATTCGCTTTTTATATGTATATACGAGTGCGCAAACTCATCATCGATCATTTTAATTCGTTATTTACTTTATTACTTTTTGAGATAAGTGAATAAATGATTTAGTTATTAAAAACATCAAAGGTGTTTTACGATTAGCAAATGAGATATCTCACAGTAGAAGGCAATTTTCATTAAATGTGCAGACAATTTCTTCGATAGTTTGTTTTTTATGTTAATTACGATTGGTGCTATTTATGTTGTAGATAATGAGACTTGGAGTATAAAAGTTCATTTATTTGATTTATTTTCCAATCAAATTAAAAAAAAATTACTTGAAGCTGACATTTTATCTCTTTTTTAATTTGAAATGTGGTTATCTAAAAAACGTTAATATTACTTTCTTTTATATTCATATCCTATGGAAGATAGTCAGACATAACCAAAGATTGTGAGTTACTTTATCAAAATGAATTATGATAATAGTGTTAGACTCACTTATGGAAGGGTGTGTTTTGCATAATTCTTAAAACCAACTAGTATGTTCTTTTTAGACAATCGAGAGCCACAAGAAAAGTAAAACGAATGAGTAGTCTCTTGATTCAATGAATGAAAATAATACTACACACTACATTATAAATATCTCATTGAGTAATTCCATGAAAACCTTTTCCTGCATTCAACATTCATGGCTAAACATAACTAAAGACGCAGAGAAATCTTTAGTCGATTTATAAATCGGAAGGTAAACTTCAGCTCCGTATCCAATTTTTATTTTAACTGTAAATATAGGCTATTGCGTGTCAGGTATAACTTTGTTGAAACAGCAACGGTTGTTTTTATGGGCTTGTAATCGAAATACATTGCGTACCAGTGAATACTCAATTTTGTAACTGAAAATATTTATCTCTGAGGCAAACGATTATAGCTGCAACGTTAGTTGAACAGCAAAGGTAATTTACAACTATGGTAATAAGTTATAGGCAAGCTATAGTAAGCAATGTTCAGGGTTTGAAAGTGTAAATTTACCATAAGTTTAAGTAATGACCTCATGTAAGCAATGTTGCCTTTTTTCTTAAGGTAGTTCGGGAGCCTTAATTTTTACTGACCCTATCCTTTCTCGTTAGTTGGATAATCTTACAATACGTTTTTAAAAAACGTCCTTATGATGTAAGGCAGTAGTTTTTTTTTATTATTAACTAAAATATCAGTTTTGAGTTTATCCTCATATAATTCGTTGTATGGTTAAAACATAATAACGTAATGAAATTAACAACCCTGCGTTACGTGTTCGACGCAACAAACTTAGTTAAGTCTTGATTAATGTAGATGTCGTGGTATGCGGGAGAAGTTTAGATAACTGCTAATTGTACTAAAGCTTAGTTCTCATCTCACCCCCATGTTAGATGAAATTCTCGTATGTTTATTGAAAGTTAGTAACACAAAATTATATTTAGTCTGATAAAGAAAATTGAGGCAGTTTCTTACCCTGGCACTCTCTGTCAGAATTGGCAATAGTGTAATTGGAAGCTAAAATTTGAGATATCTGATATTAAGGAGTGAAATTGTTCATATTTTATCGTAATTTGTACATTGTCAAATTGCCGATTTTATTACTGAAAATAATATTTGGTGTGACTATCAACCTGGTTCGCGTACAGCGCACAACACTGAACCAGCATTTCTTCGTGCTACAAAAGGCATAGGACTTAAAATTATAACGTCGACAGGATACGATTCTAATATCATTTGATTTCTAAAAAACTTTTGATTGTGTGATTAACAGATTTTTTTGTATTAAGATGTTGTGATTACCAACCCTAATTAAGGGTTATAGGGGTTTCGCACAATATTCTAAAATGTCAGGTCAGGTAGGGGGCAGTGTGTGATAGTTGGCGACATTATGTCTGACTGAAAAACTGTAACGTGCGGTGTGCCCCAGGGGTCAATCCTTGGACATTTGCTCTTTGTACTAAGCCGAGTACAATTTACCTTTCGCCGTTAGGAACTTATGCTGCAAATTCAATACCGGTAAACGGAAACATTAATTGCTACTATTAAAAGAATCACCTCGGACTATTAACTCTGCTATTACTTGGGGGACGCAGTTGTATACATTCGTAGAGAGGTTTTTTCTTCAATCCACTCCCTCAAAAGAGAAGGAAACCTATTAGAAGATTACATGAAAAGGAGGAAGGTTTATACAAAATTATTTGGAGCTGAATTACAATTTGTAACATCATGTATACTACAAATTTGAATATACTTTATCGAATGGCGGTCAATACAGATCGCGATACTTGGATCGTTATCCTTGGTCACGATAAGGATTGAGCGTGTAAATTCAAATATTGATGTGTGATCCAAATACATCAGTATTTGACTTTTTGACGTATTTGACTTTACACACTTAACCGTATCGTGATCTAGGGTCACGTTCCCAATATCGCGATCCGTATTGACCGTGTAAGATCCGGCAAAACATTCAAGAGGAAGGGTGGTCGTTGATAACGTTTTTAGAGAGATAACAGAACTGTTAATAGTGAAAACTCCTTGTTTAAATGTTGGTTATTATCGATGTGCATAATACGGCTCCTCCAGATACTTTTGGCTGAGAAGGATATATTACTGGTGAGTTGATTTCGGGTGGTTGGAGAAGAGTAACAACTGGGAATACCGAAATAAGACCGTCATCACTTTGTTTTCAAGTACGTAACACTACTAAAAGATCAAAGGTTATTCTATCTGAGATAAAATCATATTTGTTAACTGAAATTGGTCCAATAGAAAACAAATTGTAAATATTATGGAGCAATTTTTTTCGCATTTAACTTTTTTCATTTGAATAAGTTACATTAAAATATTTACGTTGATTTCATTTTACAAATCCTCGCTACCACAGTGAAGATATATTTCCTATATTATTATTTAGAAAACTAAAAACACCGCCAGGTAAAGTTATGCAGATTGCGAGACGCGTGTGGGTATGTATGTGCTGTGTAGGCGATGGAAGGTCGTTAGACTGAGCCTGTTCAACTAACGAGGCCATCCCTCCTGGATGTGAGACTCAAGTTGCCAACATTGCCCTGCTAATAATAATGCCCCCATCGCAGCACACCTGCATACTCAGCGAATTTCCTAACGAATTTTGGTATTATTTATTTCCCTTAAACACCATGGAGTTGAGTACATAGGTTTGATGCCATACGGGTTTAGTAAGCAAATATAAGGAAAAGGAACTAACTATAAGGAAAATTAGTGAATGTACATACAAAATTTTATCAAGTTATGTTAGTTTTTAATTTTACTCATAAACATCATGTGGGTGGGTATGTAGGTTTGCTGCCACATGGGGTTTGAATAAAAATATAAGTTATACCTTTCCTAGTTAATGTACGTACCAAATTTTATCACGCTATTTCAATAAATTAATAAGAAATACTGTATAGAGGGTTTTGTTGATTTCCCATACAAACAACATTGTAAATATATTTTCGGATTCTCTCCATAACCATTTGAGCTTGGTTAAAAATTCTAAATTCTAAATTGTTAGTTTTTTAGCTCTTTTAAATAAATTCAGGTTAAAGTTTTGGAATTTTAAAAATAAGAAACAAAAAGCCATTTTTGACCCTTTTGAAACCCCATAAAACCCCGTTAAAATTGTCCGATCATTCTTGTTTGCAAACTCGATCAAGTAAGTGCTGCTTTACTACCCTATACCAAATTTTATAAAAATCTGAAATTTCGTTCAAAGTTATAGTGTTCACGGGTACACGCACGCACACACGAATTTGATCAGTGATTTTGGCTTCGGGGGAATACATTTCCCTGAAGAGAAATTCGCTGTTTTATTAAATCTTAAAATAATTAAGTATATGAGTAGGGAATTAAAAATAATTGTAGCTTTGTTACAGCGGAAATATTAACTACAATAATTCAATAATAAATAAACAATACAATAAATAATTGTTACTAATAATAAATATTTTACTGTTATTTTGATGGTATTTTCCTTATATACAGTGCTCTAATTTATAATTATAATAAGATTTCCTTAAAAGTCCATACATTATGCATTTGCTCTTATGTAAATGAAATTGCTTATGGATTTAAAGAAACCTTTTTAATCCCACGATTGCTTTACATACCCATAATGCAGTCTAGTTTTTGATATATCAATTCGAATACGAAAAATTAAACAAATTTTGTAAAAGTTGTAGCTCAACATATAACAAAGCCGACGGCAACTTTTTGACTTCTGCAGTTTTATGGTTACCAGTATCACGACGGCATAACGATGTCATCATTTTGGTTATGGCAATACGTAAACGCCATATCATCCTGCTAAACTGCTTCATTTATGGTCAGTAAATACCTCTCTTGTTATGGAACAGACTTTGGTGACGTAAAAGTGTTTTTATCTGCAAAATCTGTATAAATAATTTTCCTCGTTATTTGCCAATATATTCCTAATTGATAGTCTGCATTGATATACCATTGATATATTGATATATAGTCTGCATTGATATATTGAAAATACAAGCCAAATGAGTTCTATTTGACATAAGTCTAAAATAATCACGCCATGAATATATCTCAAAGGTGATATAATATATCGATTCTGGTTGTCCTTTTAATTTTGGAAAACGATATTTAAATGAGCATGTACAAGCAACTTTTTCTCTTGCCCATGAGTATTGATATAATATATAAATTTAACATTATACATTTAATCATAATGGTAGAAATTTTTAAAATAGTTATTAGCTAATGTTAATATTTATTGCAGGGTGTATTTAAACTTCCAATCAAAACTATTAAATTGGAGAGAAAACTGGACATGGCAAATCGACTGGCTAAACAATCTGTGAGAACTCAAACCTTTTAGCAATTGTAGTACATGTTCAATCCCCCCTTACTATCCGAAGAGAATTGCACCTTCTATTGGTTACGTTTTGTATCCCACCTATGTTTAGTTCCATTTATTTTAAATGTTTAGTTCTAAAGGCAACGTATTGATAACAACAGTGCCAAAGTATTTTAATAATGCCACATTTTGTGAATTTAGTGGTGATGTTAAACTAAATATAGTAAGCGTAGAGCCTTCACTAACAAACCTCACAATTTGTTCAGTGTGACAATAGTAAAACCGATACTCTAACTAATTTTGGAAAAAGAAACATGCATTGCACTCACCAGAGTGCGTCGGTGTTTCAAATAAAGTCTCTTAAGTCTCCAAATCTTACATTTTAATCTCCAGGAACAAATTGTATCAGTAAAGTCACAACCAATAACTTGTAAATGAATTAAGTTAATAAGGATAAAACCTTTCCCTCTTACTAATAAGGTCTAGCTAAAAAGGCCTTGCGAATAGAACCTTTACCACACAATAACGAATTTTGAGTCCTATTTAAGGTTTATCAATATTTAAGATGTGATTAAAATTTACTTATTTTATTTAGAAATAACTCTTATTCTTATTTTATTAATTAGTTTTGGTATATTTTATAATATCGTGTTCTAATAATAAAAATTCGTGTATTTAATGCAAGACAGGTTAAGATTTCTTTACTAATCAGTATTTAGACTTCTCCAAAGAAATAAATTTAACAATACATTTTTTTTATTTCTGATTAATATAGTTTAGAATCTATTTTGTAAAATGATTTAATTGATTCCCCACAAAATATAAATAGTCAAGTTTTCTAAAGTTGTTGAAAACATAACAAAAAAGCGAGAGTTACTACTGTTCATTTAATTCAAAAGATTCTCGCATTTGAAGCTCATTAAAATGTAAATGAACCGTTGGTTAGCCACGGAGAGTATCCACAGCCTTTGTTTATACAAAGAACTTGTTTACTTTTAGTTAATCGCATTTCAAATGATATTCTGCGTTTCAATTAGCTATGCCTAGTTTCAATTTAACTTAATAGTTTATACTAGAGCGCCTAGTATAAACTATTAAACTATCAGTTTGTTCAATAGGTTTCTGTATTATTCAAAATGTTCCTTCATCTACATTAATGGGGTATAGTATAAACCCCTACAAAATGCAATGCAAAAGATAGACTATTCGTATTACAAACTTAACGTTGTTAAAAGTAACTAAACAATCTAGGTAAAAAAAATAATCTATTGATTAGATTTAATTATTTTTTATTAGTTTTTCCTATGTTTATTTTTTTTTATTAGTTTCTTTACAAATTCATTGCTGAAAACCTCTAATAAAACCTCTAGTTTTGCATCATTCAATGATTAGAATGTGTTTCAACACATATAAAGACACCGTGATGGAAAACAAAGCAAGGTGTGACTCATCATTATATGATGAATGTTGTTTGTTTCGACCAACAAAGTGACGTGTAATGTTGTGAGTAACGTTGAGACAGACCTTGTATGGTGATTGATAGTAAAATCACGACAGCATTGATACTGATAGTTCATTATTAAAATATATTTGTATGTCTGTTATTTTACTCTTAGGACATAGATTCCGTCGTACCTACATAACATTTATGCAATTATCGACTTTACATTAAGACCCCAAAAACCAGGCAGAATGCTGTGATATCTTTAATGTATTAAAATATATGTAATCGAAAATATGGAGATTATCTCACAATGAGCCATTAAAAACGATTTACAATCGTATGAGTTTTTCCCTATAAGTAATCAAAGAGTACAATATAGGGCTGCAATAATTATTTAACTAAAACCAAACAAATAAAGAATAAAAAACAAAGTTGTAATTTGATAAACACTTTTAAACAATCAGATGTACTTCATAAAGGTTTTTGGCTTTCAAAAATGAAATGATTACCTTGGGTTTAAAAGAAAATTGAGAGCTGTGGTTGATTAGCTTACATTAAGCGGGAACTAATTATACAAAGTAAACTTAGTTAAACCCACAACTAATATTTCTTAGATAATTAATTTCATACTTTCTTCGAATCACAATGGAAAAGACATGGGACAAGCTGTTTGAACCTTTTTTTTATTTATGTTAAATTTAGTATATATTATAATCTACACGGTTTGGCAGGTAACACATTTATAACATATACAGGGTGTTTCAGAACTCCCTACCAATATTTTAGGGCATTGTTCCTGGGTTAAAAACATATCTAAATATCATATTTAAATTGTCCGGAAGTCTTAAGTTACTCACACAGCCGCCATTTTGTTTTTTACACATAATAATTTTTATTTCCGTAACGGATGGTTGTATTCAGATCATATTTGGTATAAATCTTGATCATACCAATGTACATTTATAAGAAAAAAATTAATTTTTTCCATTGCATATTTTCAAAATGGCGGCCATTTTAAATTTTCAAACTTAAATATCTCAAAATCGGTAAATTTTATAAAAATTGTACAAGACACAAAAAAGTTGCCAAATTAAATTACCTAACCAATGGTGCCAAGTTTGTAAGGATCTGACAACAAATAACGGAGTTATTGCGATTTTTCTTCATAAAAACATGGATTTTGCTGTTAAAATGGCGTTATTTGCATTAAATTCAATGCAAAATCCATGTTTTTATGAAGAAAAATTTCAATAACTCCGTTATTTGTTGTCAGATCCTTACAAACTTGGCACCATTGGTTAGGTAATTTAATTTGGCAACTTTTTTGTGTCTTGTACAATTTTTATAAAATTTACCGATTTTGAGATATTTGAGTTTGAAAATTTAAAATGGCCGCCATTTTGAAAATATGCAATGGAAAAAATTAATTTTTTTCTTGGAAATGTACATTGGTATGATAAAGATTTACACCAAATATGATCTGAATACAACCATCCGTTACGGAAATAAAAATTATTATGTGTAAAAAACAAAATGGCGGCTGAGTGAGTAACTTAAGACTTCCGGACAATTTAAATGTGATATTTAGATATGTTTTTAACCCAGGTACAATGCCCTAAAATATTGGTAGGGAGTTCTGAAACACCCTGTATTACTCTAATCAAGTATATTTCACATACTGAATTCCTTAAATTCAGAATAATTCATATGCATCTTAGCTACAAAACAACCTTTCATACTAATATTTTTAGTTTTTATATAGGGTTACTGTTTTAAAAACATAACGTTAAATGTCACGTAAATTACTAACTTAGAACAGTTAGGAATAGAATTATTTATTTTATTAAAAATAAAATTTAACTCTCTTAATTTTCCCTAAAATACAACATTTTTTTCTTATTTATGAGCAAATATACTGAATAAAAATATAGTTATAACATACTAGAAACAATCTTATATGAAATATAAGTGCCATAATAATAAAAAATATTTGTGAAATTAAATTTATATAGGAGTAAAATGAAAAAAAATTAAAAAATTCTCCCTTTTGAAGATTAACATGATTTAATATATGTTATAACTTAAATATTATAATAACAGATATTGGTGTAAAAATAATAAAAAACAATTCTTGACCGATTCTAGGTGGCCAAATTTTAAAGTAAAAATTGACTCATACGTAAAAACTTGTGTTCTGAGAGTTGTATTGTGTTTAGGTTTGTCTTTAACTCATGAAGAATACCTTAAAATATAATTTTATAAAGAATAATGGTTATTTCACAGTAGGCCTTGAAATTGCATCTGCCCATGAAAAAGAGTATACTAATCTTTTGTACTTTAGTACAAAAGTAACAAGTGAAGGAGTATTTCACTTCATTCGTAACACCCATTTGTAACTCATCAAAAGTGAAATGTGTCCTGTGTAATCCTTAGAATTTGTCCAAGTTCTAGAGCTGTAAATATTTCATTTGCACCAACTCAATATAAATGTCAACATTCTGGGTTTACTTTTACATTATGTTGACTAGCAGTCATGTTACAATACGTTTAGCGAATATCTACGTTGCACTTAATTTCTTTGTTAACAGTACCATACCCATGTAAAAACAAAGTTTCAACAAGTTAATTATTAGTTTCGTTTTAGATAGTAAACATTTTGCAAGTTGAGTTCATGACTTCTTCACTTCTTATAAAAAACAAAGAAAACTCCCTATGTTTTCTCTTTTGGGACGGTATTTCTCGTTAAAAATTGTACAAAAAGTCTTCTTGCAGATAAATGTTGGATTCATAGCCCTGCTGCCTGAAATATCTGTGAAAATGAGTTGTATCTTAAAAAAATATCTCAACAGTAGGAAAATTTAGTACGTTTCAACTTCTCTGAGAATAATTTTTGAATTTGAACAAACTTTTCAACCCTGTAGCTATGAGATATGAAACTACAAGTAAATAATTACAAATCCTCAAGAAACTCGGTAGAAAGCGCTGTAAGTAGTGGGAAAAGCCACTGCTGGCTCAGGGCACATGCCCCGGAAGCCATGTGCCGGGGCACACAGCTTCCGCTCGGTTAGATAAGGCATCAGAGGAGGGGGAGGTATGCATAAATTAAAAGTTAGTTCAAAATTGAAATTCAACTTGATAATTGGGTTACGGAAAGTATGTCAAGGCCATCCCGAGTAAGTTTTAAAAAAAGCCTATCCCGCTACCACAGAAAATAGTTCTGAGAGTTGAACTACCCGGTGATAGCGGGATAGGTAGAATTAACTTTTGAACTTTATTCGTAAAAACAAATACAATCAATGTGCAATACCAGGATTTATACAGGGTTGAATTTTTGTGATGAACTATGGAGTTGTAAAAACAAACGCCGACGACGAGGAGAAGGTAAAGGCAAAATCCCCAGATAACGTATTTGACAAGTTTGAAGAAACGTAACATCTCGAGTTGGTTTTCCCGTTCCAATTCCAATCGTTTAATTTCCAATTTCAATTTTTCCTCTTTCAATTTTTCCTCTTCCATCCTCGTGACGAAGGGAACTTCATCCATCATATCCATCATGAGTGTTGTTTTGGTGTTTGAAATTTGAAACAAGTGATGTTGATAGTTCAAATGTTGGAGACGGAATGAGAAGCGAAAGCGAGAAACGTTAGTTAAATGAAGAAGTGGTGGGGGGGGGGGGGGAAGTTGAATTACAAAGAAGTGGTGGGGGAAGGAGGTTGCTCAACATTTGTTTCCGTACTTGTTGTTGTCGTGTCTGATTGTAGAGGTGTAAGTGGAGTAAGATTCAGCAAACTATCTTCATCAGAACTTTCAACCTTATCACAAATAGGACAAGCGTAAGTTATTTCCAAATTCATTTTAACAGTTTTGAATTTACTAACAATTTCGTGTAAAGTATTAAATATTTCTTGCAAATCTTCTTTAGAATTTACTTCGAAACTAGAATTCATTCGTGCCAAAGAGAGTTGTTCATTGTGCGAGAGTCGGTGATTGAATGAAGATTGGTGCTTAGGAAGGAGGCTTATTTGTCGGTGAGCATGAGCTTGTGATTAAGAAAATAGCTAAGTTCTTCTTCCTCGTCTTTCAATTCAAATATCTTAGCTGAAGTAGTAGTTGTTGTTTCATCCTCACTCGATGATGAAGAAAATTCACGAGGACGTAAATAGTGAACATCAAGCCTGAATGGTGGGGGGAATCTAAAAGACCTATGGTGGGGAAAATCTAAAAAAAACTAATGGTGGGGGAAATCTCAAGGTCATCCAATTGAAGTTTTAAAAAAGAGTGTAAAACTGAAATTACACATTTGATGGTTCTACAGGATCGGAATACCAATCTGACCTGTATTTACATCTTTTTATCATATGTGTACAAAAATCATCTTGATGAGACTTGGTGCGTTGACAATGAGCTAGATCGAGAGGATGAAATTTGAAACATCTTTGAGGACAGCATGTATGAAAATATCTTGATTTGTAAAGTTTCAAAGTTCGTAATTCCGGTGGCGGGTAGTTGTTTTGTTTTGCATTTGCAGTAACAAGATCCGAAAAATTCACATTTAGTGCAAGCTAATCCGTCCCACCATCATTGGTCCTAATCTGTACGCTATTGTTCACAACAGTAACGAGGTTCGTACTTGTACTTTTGTCCTTCCATGTTGACGCTGCTGAGTCCAGTGAAAGAATAAGAGTGTATAGTGTTGAATAGTCAGTTTTATGTACTACAAAAAGTGGTGGGGGTAAGTAAGTAAGTTTTAACCCGTTATACGCTGCTAGAACTTCGCGGTTCACGTTGATGATAGTGTTATTCACAACATTTTGCGTTCAATGTTACGTTTCCAAACTTCGAACTTGTTACACCTATCGACTGTGTTCAGCAGGTTTTCATATTTTACCCCCACCCTTCTTTATATAAGTGCGCTCACGACGATTCTGCTTCATTCTCCTGTACACTCTTCGACTAACAACAACTCCGCTCTAAATTACACTACACGAAGATGGATACGAACCAAGAACAAGTTCAAGTTCACGAAATATCATCTACTACACACCTGAGGGAGAATCCTCCGAGAATTTCGACTTCACCGAATCCACAGGACCCCATCCAGGTTTCGGATGTATCTTCGACGGCGAGGAATGATGTTGAAGCTATTCTTCGGTCGCTCGTCGGTTTCGACTGACCTGTACGACGATCGCGGTTAAACTGAACTCTTGGCAGTTCAGTCTTTTTTAAAACTTCCTCCGGATGACCTTGAAGCAATTATCCCCCTCTCCTTTTTCGACTAACTTCTACTTTTGTTCGACTGTTGAATTTCAGTTTTGAACTAACTTTTAATTTATGCGCAAATCTACTTCAAACGCTCACCCCACCTCCTCCCCCCTCATTTAATAACCGACCGGAAGCTGTGTGCCCCGGCACGTGGCTTCCGGGGCATGTGCCCTGAGCCAGCAGTGGCTTTTTCCCACTACTGCTTTACTAAACGGGAATGATATATTATATTATTCCAAAAAGCCGAAAGACTGATTAATCTACCTACGGCACTTATAGTCCTAATGCGAAGAAGACTCTTTAGGCCATCAAGTTTATTCAAGCACTAAAATGTCATAGGATATTGACAGGATTTACAACGTTTCGAAACTACTTAAAACTAAAAACATAAGTCAGATCGTTTTCTCTGTAAATAAAAATCACAATCTTTAACGCAAAAAACTACGAAAATTGAGCTTTATAAAACTCTTATTTTATATTTTAATAAATTACTAGCCTATATCTCCACCAATGGTCATTTTACGAATTGGAGTCAAAGTATTGAAACCCATACAAATATAAATTATCATTTACGGTTATTAATAATGCAATCGACAATTTTTATTTTGTTAATATAACTTAAAGAATTGTTTTGTTAATGTAAAATATGGTAGATAATGAATAACTTAAAAACTTCTATTAAAGGAAACTCGATACTTTTTCTTAACATTTTGAACTATAATATTACAAAATACCAAATGTTTAGATTAACTTGTATTTTTTAATGGGCGAAACCCCAACATTAATTAGCTATTCTCTTGTAATATGAATTCTAATAATTTCTGTAAAATCATTATTACTGTTTTTTTCTGATAAATTAGCTTATTAATAAAATGCGTTCAAACATACGAATGCACTCTTTTATCACAATTAGGTTATGCTAAATGTCCTTGTAAAATGGCAAATGTGTTCCATAGAGGGAACGCTGACGACAACCTAGTTACCGTTTGATGTCGGCGTCGGGAAGTGAATTACACAACCGTACTGCGGATGTGAGAACACCCTTCGTATAAAACATAATTGTATAAAAACTCCTGTGCTAATAATAATCCACTGAAATCTACAATTAATTATATATGTATGGCAACTAAAGAGTCCCTGATTTATTTACTTATTTAGTTTAGACGCAAGGTCCTATCAGAGAATTAACGGATAATCTGTCACAAAGATTTTTTTCGATTTTCGTTCGTTTTTCAATCCAAATATAGCTTTGTTTGATTTCCCACGCCTTTTGGGCGCCTGCACCTAGCGTTAGCCATATCAGGACGGTCTTATGATAGGATAATTAAAGAACCAAAGCCCCTAATCACATTAAGGCGAATTAGACCCCCACTACAGAGTTTGGGATTCTCCAAGACCCTTAAACCCATTCGGCTGTGTATCCAAAATCGACGACTGTGAGTGACAGTAGCAGCACTATCCAACTATCGTTTGTGAGCAACGCCCCCATTAAGGCTGGAGCCCCCCCCCCCCCCTCCTAGGCGAAGCTAGATGCCGATCGTGCCGACAACCTGTGGTACTCAACCGGCAGTGAACCCAAATAAACAAATCGCTGTGAGTGTCAGTGGCAACACTATCCAACTACTTCTCAACTTTCGTTTGTGGGAAACGCCCCCAGATGAGGCTGGAAGGCCCCCCATAGCCGAAGCCATGTGCTGGCATGCCGGCAACCACTTGCCCCCTCGAGTCAAAGGCAATATCTGGACTGACCGAAGCCATGGGCTTAAACCGGATCCCGAGGTTCCCATTTTAGGTTTTACTTGGGCTCTCATTTTAGGCCATTTGGGTCTCTGAGTTCCTGCACGCCCATAATGGGGCGCCGGTGCGCTGCAACCACGACAGAAGTCGACGGAAGCCCCTGATCCCCAACACCCTGACTCATTTCCTTTTAAGGGGAAGCTGGGGTGAGTCACCCAGTAAGCGCGATTTGCAAAGCCACCTCCGCCAGGGATTAGCACAGCAGAAGCTGACCTCCTTCAGTGATCCTCCTTCAGAGCCACGCCCGTTCGCCCAGCTCAGTACTTGGAGCTGGTATAGGGTAGTGGACACCCCAGTTCTAAGGTTGCATGCCATGGAGTACAACATGCACTTCTTTGCTGTTTGATCGTTACAACCACCACAGCGAAGGCTCGTCAAGGACTCCATGGGAGAACAGGCCTCCCAGGTCTCCAGGAGACCCATGTTAAAGAAGTAAGCCCATTCTGTTCTGAATGGAAACAGAAGGCTCAGTGGCTCCAATCCTAACTTTGAAATGAAACTACTGAAACTGCTGTTGAAACAATTCAATAAAGGTCTGGGCCACCAAAAGCTTGAAATAGAAACCAAGCAGTTTTAGCTATAAACAACGACAGGAGAATTAAGGACCGAAGTCTATAACCTGCGGAACTGGGAGTGACCAAATCGATATTTCACATATAAGTCAATAAATGGAAAGCTGCTATGGTAAGAGAAAGGCCTAATACTGTTCCAACTGCTCCTGGATTTTTTCAATACTGAGTACTTTGCTTTCGTACAGTAAAAAACGCGAATGACGCATGTCATAGAGATCAACATGTAACCAAAAGGGGTCATGTGAACATTAGTGGTATCCATTCTGTAACCTGGCTTCCAATTCTATGTAAATATAGATTATATATTCTCTATTTCTAATATAGAGGCACGAACACTAAAATCTTATATACTCGACAATTGCCCATCCATGGTTTCCTGCCACGGAAGACCGGCTGGTTGAGAACCAGTAAACACCTCTACGAACAGTTGGCAGCACAACAAATCTCCGTCCATCCACATCCACTGGGTTTCCTCCTGGGAATGATTTTTTTATAGCAGGCTCAACCGTAACAGTAGTAGTTTCGGATCTCCTTAGAAATGGTGTCTCAAACTATGTATACGTCTCGTAGTCGCAGACTGTCCACTACCTACCCCGAAGGGTTGGTTAACTGGCAGATGACGCTAGTTTATTGGTTTAGGAAACCCTGAATTTAGCTCTCTAAAGGGGGATTTATAATTTATAAGACCTTTATATTCGATGAAATTTTCCTTAAATGGTCGTGGAACTGAGCTAAAATTAATGTTCATTTTATACATCATTAAAATTATATGGGGGGAAAACTTGCATTGCCTGATTCTAAAAACTATCTAATAAAACTTGCATTGCCTGTTTCAAAAAACTATGTAATAAAAAGTTGAAATATTATTAACGATTAAAATAATGTGTCTATGTAATGTATATCAGGGGAATACAGAACATTATCAGCAGTAAGTGACTCTCTCTGCAGGCAGTAATGGATCATTAATGGTAAGCTTCATGTCCATGCAAAATAACTACTGCTATTTAATGTTTATTTTATGTATCTACCAAATAATAAACTATAAATAATATCTAGTAAAAAATGTAGTATCGGTATTTTCCATATTTTAAATACTATAAACATCTTACATGCGCCAATAATAAAAAATTATTATCCTAAACCTTTTAATCAGTTGAAGTTTTAATTATGAATCTGAAAGTAAAGGATTTAAAATCTTTGCTGTTTAACTTCTCTTATAGGGCTGTTGTAAGTTAATGTATGGTTTCTTGAAGGAAGAAACCGCCTACCAAACTAGAGATAAGCAGCATCTGTAGCGGAAATTAATTATACATGACATGGTCTGACATTATCACAACTATCTGTCTCCGCTTCATCGCTACATCTCTGACTCCGTTGTCAGTTACGTTGGTAATCCTGATTATTAGTGCAATTGAAACTTAGTATTGTTTAATTAGTTAAACAATTCAGAAACGGTTTAACTTCAAAAGGTTTTCGTGATAACCTTTATATTAAGATGTTTGAAAAGGCTTTTTTAAAGTTTCAATATTATTTCCCGTTATTGGGAGATAATTTATTAAAAAGTAAAATATACTATAAACACTTTTTAAGTTGACAAACTATTTGAAATTAGATTTTAAGACATTTTCCTATTGCATTTTTACAAAAACTTTCCAAAGGTAATCGCTATGTAAATTTTCACAGCTGTATTATCATGGGAAAATATAATCTAACATTTATCTTGTAAAACCCTGAAAAAATACCAATGAATAAAACTCTTCAAAGATTTTATTTTATAAAAAATAGTAGTGCGTCGAATTAAAAATCACCCTTTCCGTGTGTTCATTGTACATAACAAATTGGTTCCCTATAAACAAATGGCAGCACTATAACTAGTAACAATAAAGAGCATGATAATTTTTTTACTCTGGACCATTCGGTATACAAATTGCTAAGAAATATTTTAAAAGGATAATATTCTTTATTTTAATATGTCATCAGTAGTGAATTTGTTTCATGACTTGTGGTCGTCAACAAACGTTATTTATTTTCCTTAATAAAAGCCTTATAATATAAAATAACATACATTTTTTATGCTTACGTTGTGATGAATTTATAATAGTTTCGCAGAAATAACACGCTTCTTACAAATTAACTTTTAGTGTTCCAAGATCAAGACTATATTGATTACTTAACGAGTTGAGAAGAGAGAGAGAGAAAAAGTCAAGTTGAGGATTTACATGAAAACCTTAAAAATACATGTTGAAAATATCATGTGCAACTAGAATTCTCCTGGTTAATTAATAAATTGGCATTCTGAAATATTTGCATTGATCATTGTTAACCTTTAATCTTTATATCATCATATATCTCCAGTGTGCAGTATTGAGTGTTTTGCATGTTCAACGCGCACAAATATCATTGGGTGTTTATAATATTAAATTTAACCCAAACCAAAACAAGTCTCAAATGTTTACTAATTTATTTAATCACAAAAATCCACCTTTTCTGACGATTAACATTTTGAATGATTGAAGTTTGAAAAAATCATGTATGTAAATAAGGTGCGAATTTATTTGTTTTTAATTCAACTGCTAAAACGCTTCATAGTGAATTTATCATGAGCTAAAATTGAAAGGGAATTAAATCTTCAACAATATTTATATTACACATAATAAGTGGTTGAATGTATATTGAAGCTATATTGCTATATAGCTATATTGCGTTGTAAAATAAACTGTTGTTAACCGTTGATAGTGACAAGTCTAGAGAAGTTAGAGTTAATTAAGACATCAGTCGATGTAGCTGGTTCCCAAATGACTTCATTCCGATTGTATTAACTTTGTTACTTCTATTAGAATAACATTACTCGAGGGGTTTTCTCAACTTCGTTTTATTCCGATAGTTTATGTCCTTATTGTATTTTAAGGGTGGGAAATAATAAATTGGCATTTGAAAAGACTTCTTCAAGACTCTAAGTTTTTTATGTATTCAAACGGGATATTTTGGCTACAGTTTTATTTTGTTCTGCTAATGCATATTTCTGTATTATTGAACTGCGAAAATATATGCCAAATAAATCAATTTAGATGGTATACACAAGGATTAATTAATTCTGCTAAATCGTAATCCCTTACAGATTTTAATATAGGCCTACGCGAGTACCAACAACTACTTTTCAATTAAATTGTTATGTATTTATACTATGAAGCATTTTGTAAGCTTTGTTACAAGTATACTAACATTCTTTCTTACTAATACATTTTTTACTGCATGTATGTCAAATTATTCTTTATACATAACTTCACATATCTTTTTTAGACAAAACGGCCCAAGCTCATCAAGTTACAGATATTTTACACTTTTACATAAATAAACAAATTATAAAAATGTTGGTTATATATTTTTCAGTTTTATTTTTCACCAAATTTAATTTTTTAATACAGCAGTAGGAAATACACTGCAGGCGATTACTACTGGTAAAGTCACAGTTTCCAACACTTCAGTAATTGTCCGCAATTATCACATTAGTTCCAGCTAAGAGCTTTTAGAGGACGACGTTGAAAGGTTCTTCAACCAATTAAATGGATAATTAGTATCTTGAAAACTGACTCAGTAATACTAATTAGATTTTTTTCTTAAGTATATTGCTGAACTACGTATGAATTGCCCTTAAGTGATATGTTAGTGACGATTGCATGAACACCAAATTTTTTGGTATGTCTATATTTTTTATAAACCCTAGATTAAATCGCAATAGAATGTGATAGCATGTATTATTTTCTTAAGCATTTCTTATGTGAATTTACGGTGCCAAATATAGCGGTTGTTGATATTTTGTATGATTTTTTTTTTAATAAAGTAAATTCAAAGATATAATATATGTTTTGGTTGGAATCATATTAAATAAGGAAAATAAAACATATTTCCCAAACGAACGATCTTATTCAGTGTTTTAAACTACGAATAACAAAAATTTTAATTTCAAAAAAAGGCTGTAGGAAGTGGATTGGAAAATAAATGGTAAAAATGACTGACAGTAAATGTTTCTGATCAATAGTGAAATATTTTTTCTTTGGCAAATAATTTCCTGACTTTTGCGAATCTAAAACATGTTTTATAAACATGTTTTATAAACATGTATAAATCTAAACATGCTTTCAAATCAACCGAGGTCTATGAGGTATAAACTATGGCCATCGCAAATAAAACCAGCTTGTGGATGATTTACTATAAAATTGTGCTTAGTTTAAAGTGTTTATAAAAATCTGATTTATTAATAGCACAGGAGTTTCTTGAATAAATATATGATTTCGTTAGTGCCTAATTTTTATGATACGTTGAGTATTATTATTATTATTGGCGTAAGTTGTTGATTCAGACAGACATTATAAACCCATCCATAGATTATGTAAGTAATTAAACCCAGACAAAATGAGTCCTCACGTTACAATTTTCTTGATTAAGAAATAAAACAAAAATATTTACTTAAAATTGTAAAATATTTACTTATTTACTGTAGTGTTCTCCTAATGTTTTAGATCTTAGAACTGTAAGGGAGCAAAAGCGTTTTAATACTCGTACAATTCATTAGCACTTTAATGTCTAAAAATTATGATAAAATATATCTAGTCTATAATATTTGGTTGCATTTGCTTTTGTTTCTTTATTTGATTACCGTTCAGACCTCTACAATACATAATGTTTTAAGAAATGTTCATTACTTGAATATTATTTGAAAATTATTACATTGAACTAGTTCCTTAAAATAAACAGAATACAAACAAAAAATATATCTCGCTGATTAAAATCTACTAAAATGTAGTCCTTGGGTATATTAAACCTTACGTATATAATTATTAAAGAAATCATGTTAAGGAATACAATTCCTACCCTTGTGAACTACTTTTATCAGGGAAGGTTGAGGAATCCACAAAGGCAGCGAAGGTTTCAGGTGCAAATGCATAGTTAGAGAACACTCGAGCCTGATTCTGAGCAGTTATGTTAACACCAAGAACAAAGCAGGTGGAGAAGACGTAACAATATAAACAGAGAAGTGTTTGATGTTACTTTCATCCTCTTACCTCCATCTTTGCACATTTAATATCACTTCTATAACACCTCTTGGACTCTGGTTTTAGGGTAATATAAAAGATTGATGATTAAAAAAGAAAATCAGAAAATGTCATGACATCTACTTTAATATTTTTAAATTCACCCACATAGTATAATTTTCCACACAAGGATTACGATACGTATATCATAATGATAGCAAAGTTAATACCCAAAGGTAATCTGAATGAGCAGGATTGAAATTGCTTAACTAGTTTTAATCCATTTACAGATAAAAACCACTGTATGCCTTAGCGAAGAAACGTGTTCATAAAGAAAGGATTATTTACGAATTAATGAATTACCATAATGAAATTTACGATGGTATCGTCTTCAAATATAGTAGGACGATTTTCCATTGAGATTTAGGTCTATTTATAATTATTGTTCAACGATTCCCTTTAAATCTATTTAATGACGCTTATAGCTATACGTAAAATATATTGTGCCCGCACCTGAGTGTTCGGTATCAAGTAACTTGGTTGTTATTTGTAGTTTTCGGTCACGCAATGATTCCATTTCCTACAGAGCCCTTCGTGCTCAAACTGAGAGCATGTTCCCGTGTGGAGCATTGCCGGAATTCCTCTCTATCTCGTTTCATTTTTACAACCTTTGACGGTAGCAAATATTCTCAAGCATTACTATAGATGTAAAAATTATGTGGAAAAGACTAAATATCGTGTATAAAATATACAACAAAATGTTAGATTAGTATGGTATTTAACCATTAGAGAACATTTCATTACAGTTGTTTCAGCAGAATCCACTGCATTAAGTTTATTTGAGGATTGATCAATATGTTTTGTGATGCAAATTAAAATGTCTGAAATTTTCTCGTTAATTTGGGTTTTTATTGGATTTTAAGGTAAAACAAAGAAACTTTAGTTTTTTGTTAGTTTCATGTGTATGGGAATCCAACTAAATCTATTTAATGGAAAATTAAAAGATATACAAAGTATATATTAATAATAAACGCAACAGTAAAGATATGAATTTCAATACCATATTCACAAAGATGTTAGACCAGACTTTTTCAAATTCAGCTTATCCTTAAAATCCATAAATATCAAACACAAGATTCAGTTTAAAATAACTAAATTTGGTGAGTGCAAATAAATATAAATAGCACTGGGTTTTCCCGCTGGGCGGCTAATGTGCCCCAACGGGCGTCGATAACAGAAAATGATAACCGATCCCATTATTTCCACATTTCACAGTCGTCCGTGGATCTTTTGTTGGTTATCACCGATTATTATTATTTTTTTTTTTTTATTTAGATTAGTAGTAATAGGAAAAATTTGGATTGTAAATATTTAAGACGTACACTATTATTTGATGGCAACATTGATCATAATAGTTTTTGGTTAAGTAGCCAAGTCAAGAATGTACGTATTAGATTGACTCGGAAAGAGATGTATTAGAATTACACAACCGGGCAAATAATGTTGCGCCATTTATGAAAAAGCTACAGAGGTCAAATTAGGATCATGATCCTTCATATAAAATATAATACTTAAGTCTTCCCTGTATACTTAAAATTTCCACGAATCAACTATATCCATGATTTAAGAAAAAGAATAAGAATGATCTATTTTCTTCAATTAACATGTAAAAAATTTCCAAAAATTCGTTAAAGGAATTAATAAATTAAAAGTGTCCATCTTCTGTTGTCAGACTGACTATAAACAATATATAAAATTACCATCTAAAACAAATATAAATAAAACAAAAAAAAACTTTAGACTTACAACAGTTTTAAATTTATATTTTAAAGGAAATAATAGTTATAAAGAAGAAAATATAGGGCCTCTAAGGCTATGCCTGATAAGAGCATCTCTTGTAATTAACATGTCCATCTCTGTAATTAACAATGAATTCTAACAGCGGTCAGATAAGGAATAATAAAACTTAAACAAAAGTGGTCTCTATGGCAAAGTAAAAATTAAATGTGCCATAAAAAAAAACTAATGAGTGTTCTAAAAAACTATGCTATGGTTTGGTACTTCCAAACCGCGCACCGCACTCTACCACCAGGCGGCTCTGGCACCTCCCCAGGTGCCGTCAAAGCTCATGGTATGCAAAACCTAGTCCCTGTGTGGCAAAGCTCGCCATAGTGCGCCCTTTAAGGTAATATACAAATTATACTAGTGTCTATCTTAATATTTAGAAAAGAAAGTCAATGTCTTCTAAACTAAATAGTTACCAAAACTTTAATGTTTTAGTAAAAATTGTTTTGGTCGGTGAATTTTTGATTTTTTCAGGCAGCATGTTGAAAATTCTTGGTGCTACAAAACTGTATGATCTGATAAAGAAAGTTTTATTCGATCTGGGTAATTTAAACTGTGCTGCATTTCTAAGTTTATTTCGGTAACTATTTTTGTTTTCTGGTCTATTTCCACTTTTACTAAAAACATTTTTAAGACTTAAAAGGCAAATAAATATTTTAAAGGTAGAATATTTTTGTTGATAAAAAGAGGAAGAGATGGCTCAAATTTACTTTTGGAACAAATCAATCGTAATATAAGTTTTTGCTGAATGTAAATAGAATCAATGTGCGTTTCATAAGCATTACCCCAAAATATTAATCCATACTCTACTACATACCATACATTTACTATCTACACAGTTAACAAATTGCATATCTTGTTTAGGATACAATCATAAAACTTTTGAACAGAGAAATTTGAATTAGAACAAATTTAAAAAGGTTAAAATTTATGTACTACTATGATTTGAGTATTTTATGTATTTATTGTTTTACTATGGTCCTGAAGGCCGATGCTATTCACATTGTGAGGTTAACTTGAAGTAATTCTTAATGCTGTATATAGCCTTTTAAGAAATTTAATTCTATTTCACTGAGAGATCTGTTGATAAATAAGACAACTATTTTACATTTGAAGTAAGATATTAGTACTCTACAAACTTCAAACTCCTTTGTTTTTTGCTCGTATCATATAAGTTGCATTCTTTTACAGCCAATCTTGACATAAATGCAGAGTAGAACATTTATCAATCCAAAATTTGAGAATTTTAAGTAAATTTAAAGAGCTCTCTTTAGAGAAAAACATTTTTAATTCTTTAAAATAGAATTTTTAGATTATTGCTGATAAATTCTGCATTCAAAATACAACACCTAAAATTTAGAAAAAAATAGTGTATATATGTTGAGTTAAAAACTCAATGTATTGAAAGACGAGTCTTTTTGTATAACTGATAAACAATAACATTATGGATGGAAAGTGATTTCGGTCCTCAGGGAATGTTATGCTTTCGAGAAGACTTCTTATGATTTTCATCTCAAATTTCTCTCTTTCAACATTTTATAATATCATCAACTTGTTTTACTATCTTGGTAGCTTTAAAGTTCCTCATTCACAAATATTTCATTTTAATAATTTATAAATTAAAACACAGTTTTGGCTGTAGACTAGCACAGTAAATTAACCTAATATACATAAACTGAGAAGGATTTAAAACATGTTTCTTTACCAGCAAAATGAATAAATGTACTATACTTTAGTTATAAAAACAAATTCATTTCTGAAAAATTTAGTTTATCGTAACGTTTTAAACGACTAAAATCATAACTTTCACACAATGTTAAAAATTTTAATTCATTTACTAGGCTAACTCAACTATTTGGTCAACTTACTCCAGCGACACTACAAAGAAATTCATTATACTGTATGTTCGGTAAATTTGCCTCTAGCGCAACCGGCGATGAATTCACGTTCTGCTGTGCTCATTAGTGCCAGGTATGAGGTTGGAAGCAACCTTAATTACTTGGACAAATAAAATGCAACTGGTATTACACATAATGATCGGTTTATATTGTTTTCTGGAAATCTATTGGAATTACTTGATTGAAAAGTAGACTTAACACTAAAACGTAAAAACTAGGAGTTGAATGAGTGTCTGACCCATATCGTAGTTTATTAAAACACTTAAATCTGCCACAGCGGATCTTTCATAAGACATTTAGTTATATGGATACTGTAAATGTATTTTGCGAAAATACCCGTACACCATGCAACATTCTGGTTATAATATAATTTTAAAAAATCATGACAGGAGAATTTCAAATTAAGAGTGCACTTTAACACATTACCTTCCTTTTTATGCGTGTTTCCTCCTTCTATTCTGGCCTATAAGAAGAGTTCATCAAATATCATTGGTCCTCTATTTGCTAACAATAGGCTATCTTGCGTCTTTAATTACATTAAAGAACAAAATAAATTAAATAGGCCAGTACGTTCATTAACCTGGTAGCACATATAGGAAAGATCCGACCGACTTAGTTTGGTCTTGAGCACTAGCGATTCTCGAGACCATATCGCATCGCCACTCATCGAGCACTCATGAGGAAAGGAGTGGGGGAATGTGTCGACAGTGTTACCAACACTGAAACTGCTACGTGTTTGTTTGTATTCTTATTTGTAACCGCCAGAAACAACTGGTCTGTAACCAATTAACAAGTTTGAAGTATTTATAGGCCTAAATGGTTAATGGTTAACTCTTAGAGATAGACGGTGAAAAGAGCATAAGAAGGTAAGAATATAGAAGATGAAAGAAGAAAGTGTCTCAAGAAGCAACAATACGCAAAGGAGTGGGAGATGGTTACTGGTTACAAACAAGAAACTGCAAATAATTTTAATAACGATTTTATTTACAACTAGAAGAGGAATGTAAAATATAGCCATAATGATGTAAAAATCGTGTTATTTTTTCAATTCAATGTTATTTATTTCCATTGCAAAGCCATTTCCTTAAATACAATTTATTTTAATAACTATTTATTTATTGTAACAAATTGGATGGGTAATTTAGCTATAAATAAATATGCTATCAATTTTATATAAGTTACTTCGATTTGAATATTACAAATTGTTATGATAACATATTAATAAATACAATTTTCAAAACTAGAGTATTAAGTGCTGATAATAATTAAGTAATATATTAATGATTTACAAGGCAATTAATTATTTTTTTGCCAATAAACTTCCACTAAAAATAATCACATTATTACTCTGCCCTCGGTATCATTCGTTTATCACCGACTGTCCTCGAAAACATGATAATCGGCATTGCTTGTAAGATTGGCATCTGCGTCACTACATGGTTGGCAACACTGTCAACACTTTCCCCCACTCCTTTCCTCAAGAGTGCTCCGGGCAATGCGATATGGTCTCGAGAAGCGCTAGTGGTCTTGAGCGGCCTGTAATTTCTCATGATTACTCAGATGAAGGGTTGTTGTTTCTATGATGTGACGAGTAACGAAGTAATCCTGTTCTCGTTTCCCTCACCACATATTGTTTTAATATATCATATTTATTTCTTATCAACTGTAGGTAAAGTTATCCAGCATTTTTAAGAAGGCCTCTTTAACTGATCTCGGTGAAACTGTGTATTTTATCCAATACTTTTTTAAAGAATTTGGCAGTACTTTTTTGCCTTACTTTGTAACGTCCACATATTGACTATTGATTTTTGCGTGGATCGTATTAGAATAAATCGTGTTTTCTACAGTACAGGTGAATGGTACTGACGAAATTCACTGGCAGAACGTGAATTCGAACCCACATCACTACCATGGTCCCGAAGTTCGGCGCGCAGACTCATAGCCCCTGATCTTTTGGACAATAATGCTGTTAACTCTAAACAAGTCCGACATTTCAAGGAGCTTTTGTCGTCGAAACTTGCCTTATGAACGGGTGAATCTAATTTGTTTGGTAAAAACTTATTCACTATACCACTCTGCTGAACATTTTGACGTTAAATTGGTTTTAAAGGCAAGTTACGCCAGTTCCGGTGTTGAAAATACACAAAGTACATTTTGAAATAAAAACATGATGCACTCTTTTACTTAATAGAGATATTTGAGTAACCGCTGTAACAGTTTGTTTTACTAAATATTTCCCTATGTGCTGTGCTCACCATTATGAGCTACAGATGTTAGGAGCTATTTCACACAGCGTAGGTTTCAGGTGTAAATGCTTGGTTTGTAAATACTCTACTCTACTTCGAAGCAGTTATGTTAACACCATGGAACAAAGAGACATGGTAATTGTCCTAGTGTATACACAGAAGTGTTTGATGTTACCTTCAACCTCTTACTCGCATCTTTGTTCATTTTATCTTAAAGATTTTTGAGCAAACTGAGGCTTCCTATTATTTTTTTAATTTGCACTTAATTGTTAAAAACAGTTTGAACGAAACAATTATATAAGTAACTTATGGTGATGAGTAGCTTATGATAATTTTACAGTAATATTGAGGCAGTTTCACGATGAGATAGGTTTCACAGTTTGATAAGCTGTTATACTACAACAACTATTACTCTGTAAAAGGATCAAGCATAAAACTAAATGATTAATTTTTCAATTTTTGCAAGGAAACGGGGTCTAATTTCCTCAACGCTTCAAATAAATTACTAGGAACACGCGAGTGTGGAAACGTGAACACCACAATTTCCTCTCGTGAACTGCCTCATAGTGTAGTGAGAGTCATTAACTTAAAACTAAAAGCATCATTGTATTTAGAGCTAAAAGAAAACAAATATAGTTCAAAGATGGCTTTCAATTATTAACTTTTAAATATTTTTCATAATTCGACGCGTGTATAAAAATATGAAATAAAATTTTAAATTCAAAATGTGCGCTTCCAACAAAACTAATTTTTTTACAAAAAGAATGTTTTATTTTTTATTTTAAGTATACTAATCAGAATGTTTTAAAGTTAATTTAGTGGTTCTGGAGTAACGACAAACTATTTATCTTGTTCTTTGATGGGGCTGGATCACTTTCACTAAAAATCCCTGCACCCACCACAAATAACCCTGAACAAAATGCATCTTACGTGAAAAAAATATCTATCAAAATTTATTGAGTTTTATAGCAACATTAAATTGTGCTTTTGAAAAACCTATTCGTATTATCGATTACTTTAATTCTGAATGCAGATATGGAAAAAGTCTTTTCAAGTTATCGAGTCTTTGATAACGAATTAACAATCACTGAAAATCCAAATAGTTTCCTTATCTGTGAGTTTAACTTAAAATTGACGAACAATTTATTATTCAGTACCAGGGGGACCGAGCTTAAGCTCGGTAAAATTATTACTTTCGTTCTCACACAAAGCTCGTTCGCTCCGCTCACTCGCCAAGCCAAAGGGTGCTGCACTTTGGTAAAACTTTCTTAAACTACAGGTTAAAGATGTAACACATTGGTTTATACCTAAAGTTATCAGCTGATTTTTGTTCAATTCATAAAATCTCCATAAGGATAGCATGGAAACTTTGAAGGGCTCTAGAACGAAAACCAGATTTTTCCCAGACATGGGACCAACTCCAATCGATTTCTGGTGGCCAAAACCCCCATATTCAATCAAAAAATAAAAAAACCTTAAAGCGAAAAAAACTTTGCCCGGACAAACGGAGCTTTTTTTAGAGTATAAGATTTTCTCGTAAAACAATATAAATCATAATTTACACTAAACTAGGAAAATGGTCGGGTTCGTCGATTGGTATTATTTTAAGTATTGGCAATACAACGAAGTATAAATTACACGAAAATGTTATTGTAATGTACAATTTAAACACAAAGTAACAAGAATTTTATTTTTACAAGTTCTCTGGTCAGTGTTATGAAATTGAAGTGTATCTTTTTGAGTTTGATTTTAGGAATGAATAGTTAAGGTAATGGCTATTTCATTTCATTTAAATGTCTTGTTTCGTTCATATTCACAATAAATAAATAAAATGAGTTACCACATAATCAATTTATTTAAACGATAACAAAATACCCATTGAACTCTGGGTAATGTAGGAATGATGGGATCGCGTTATCATTTTCTCGCGCCGTTATCGTCAATCCTGAGGGGGACATTAGCCTCTCGGCGGCAAACCCAGCGTCATTTGTATTGGTTTCTTCCAATATTTCCTTTTTTTACTATCTATATGGGATTATCAAGTTTTTTAATCAGGTAGTGGTTGTTATTAAAATATTTATATGTATTTCCAAATTTAGATTTTGTATGTATGCTCAAAGATCAGGTCCAGCGTTGATGAAAAATAAACTATCTTGGGAAAATGTAAGTAGTCTTTCTGTTGCGTTTTAAAATTATTATACTTGGCATTAAATTGACATGTACTAAAAAAAACATCCACAGTATAAAGGTGACTTTAAAATGAATTTTCCTATTTTTCTAGATAGCGAATTTTTTAGTTATATGCATGAATTGGTTATGACAATTGAGGCTAAAAATATGACAGAAGATCGTAATGTGGATCCTTAGACCCTTTTTTATAAATTCAATCACAAAAATAATTGAATTTTTATTTGCCGAGGGGGGGGGGTATGTATTACGTATAATCAAGCAGTAGAATTAATTAGGGATATGAATTTTACACTATTTGCAAAAGTGACATTGATTAACTATAAGGTAGCCCAAAGTGAATCTGGGGTAACTTGTGCCCATAAAAATATAAAACCAAAGAGTGTTTTTTCTTTAGTAAAATATTACCATCCTCTTTATTGTGAGTGAGGTATATGCACATATTTTGCATGTATGTTTGTATTTACATGGATCTCAAAAACTACCCAAACGATTTTCTTCAAACTTTGCAAATAACTTAGTTCTGGGATGAAAATAATATTTACATTTTTTATTTGTATTATCTTTTGATAATACAAATAATAAATATGTATACTATCAAATATTTGTTTAATAAAAAATAACAATGTTTATTTTGTCCATTAAAAGTAAAAATCAAGTCTCGATGCTAGGAAAATATTATTTCATCATAATCTTAAATTTAATTTCTAAATATTTTACTTTGGTCTAATGGAGTTGAAAAATCGAAACAAAATAATTGGTGAAAATATGTGACTTAACTGCCAAAGCGCGAAACACGTGCTCTATGTGGTTTATCCATTGTAGCCTGTTACTAAATTACTTAATAACATTATTACAAAAATAATAGTAAGTTTTTTTTTAATATTACGTTGCACTGGTGAGTATTACTATTCAGTGAAATAAAAATGAAGTAAAATGATAAAACAATAAATCAATTTGTAGAGTTGCAATTACATTTGAAAATAAAATAATTAGCAACGATGATGAAATCAGCTTTTAACTGCAAAGGGAAAATCCACGTGTTACAGTTTCCACACTCATACGAAAATATTATTTTCGAATGAGTACGAATGGTGTATAATTCAATATTAAAAAAAGAAAAATACAAAGTATCTAATACGGGATAGCAGTCAACTATTATTTTATCAGTGACAACGAGAAGCCAGCACCGGGTGTTTAAACGAAATCTAAATGAGGTGCGAATTCATAAACTAGCTAATAAAGTAAATGAGTTTTTAAAGAACATTCGTGTCTAGTTTTACAGTTTAATTAAAAGGTTGAAACAATTATTTTAAACTATAATAAGTTTTCCAAGGCATATTAAGTTGGTTTATTTTAGTTCGGTTTCGACCAATAATTTTAACGAGGTTATAATGAACTCACTGAAGAGTCAGCTCCTCCTCACTAATGAAGACGAAAGAAGATAATTACAACAGTTTAATGAGTAAGAATGCCCTAATATTAGTTATTGAAAGCACATTAGTCTATTCCTTTCGCCATTTTCTGCAAACGGGTGTTTAAAATAGATAAAAATGTGAGCCATGAAAATTCTGTTCCATTCGGACGTGCCAACCATCCTTATTGGGGGGGGGGGGGTCAAGGTCAAATGAAGAGTTTAAGTTATAAATGATCTATTCATTTTTACTTTTTTTGAAATTATCTATTAACGGCTACTCTTAGTACATGTCCTGAGCGAAATTCATTCACTGTCTAAATTTGTTTTAATGACATTTATGCTATCAAGCACGGCATTCCTCCTAGGTAAATGATATTATTGGTGGAAAAAAATAAACCATATTATACTACTTTAACTTCATTAATGCTTTATAAATTATTTAAATAACAAAACATAGCGACAAGAAATATATCTATGTACTACCAAACAATCATTTAATGTATTGTAATCCATTGTACAAAGAAAAGAGATTCACCCAGATTAAAAATATAATAAAATCCCAAAACCTTTTATGCAGTACATAAAACTAAAACAACCAGATCTCTTTTAAATTGATATGAAACACTTAAATATTATGTTTATAGAAGGAGACTTGACCTTAATGCTAAACAGTAGAGGCTTCAGCGTAATGGATTGTAAAATTTATATTCATAGAACGATTGAGCCGCGATTGGTTCTGCCAATAGTGATTTTATCCGACATGCCGTGACTGGAGCGATACCAACTCTATATTGAACTTTGGACTTTCACTGGAACAAAATTTTATTACTTCAGTTAGGAAATATTTAATTACCACTGCTGGTTAAAAATCAAAATATTATGTAAAGAAAACAAGTTTAAAACTTTCAAATTTCAGATCTTACTTGCATTTTTATACTAGCCTTATTAAAACGTACTATTATTTGTCTATATCATACCGATCTTTTAACCATGCACAAATCCTATTCCTATACTCTAATACGAGTAAGGTACATTTGTATGTATGTTTGTATGTGTGTATGTTTGCACACGGATCTAAAACACGACTCGAACGTTTTTCTCAAAATTTGGCAAATAACTTAGTTCTGGGATAAAAATATTATAAATAAAGGTTTCTACGCAAGGAAAAGATTATTTATTTATAATCTTAAATTGAAATTAAAAAAAATTTTTACACTGGTGTTATGGAGTTAAAAACCAAAAATGAGAAATAATGAAAACAGCAGACTCTGTCTAAGTACAGACCACGTGTTCCAGTATAAACATGTGTTTTTGCTTGAGCCAGTTTACTTAATTAATAAATGGTACTAAGGTAAGATGTGCCACTGACAGTTAGAAACCCTGTTGGTTTTTATTTCATATTTTAAATATTTATAAGGTACATTAATTTTATCTATAGAGTATATTGATGGTTGTTTGGGAGGGATTTAATGAGTTTAATTAAATTAATTACTCGAAGGACCAGGAAATTTTTATATTTAAAAATGCCCCAAAAAATTAATGTTTTTAGAGAGTTTGAGACAAGCAATGCGATATGAGATTGAACAAGGAAATATCCACTGATATAAAATATCACGAAAGAAATGTTAAACAGTACCTTGTAATTAATCCACTTGTAGCAACACGTGGAGTCGTACAACGGGTCAGACGACAGGTCGCCACTGGAACCATAGAGAAACGCCACCAAAAGCAGTCCGAGTGCAGAGAACGCAACGAGAGTCTTTTTCACAGAATATCTTGGCCCGTACGCGATAGAGACGCAAAGGAATGTCCAACACTGCCGCGGCCGTCCGCACAAGAAGATCCCAGACGATCCTGGGGGCACTGACTCTAATTGGGGGAATTAATTAATATACACACTGACAAATTAATGGAATATAACTGAGATTTAAGTGGGGAGAGAAATAAAAAGGCCGAGAGCCTTTATTTAAAATTAAGAGAAAGCGTCACAATGACGCGGGAGAGAACCGGCACACACGTCCGAAAGTAACAAGAGCTTAACTTGACTGGGGAGAGAGAAACGTTCGTGTCCGAAATGCCGTTCATGGTGCGTTTTGAGAACAAATCAGATTTCGGGAAACTCATCGTTGTCATGGAAACGAAATGACGTCACATGGTCCGATGTCTAGTAATGTTGAATTCTCCCTCTCTCTCACTCGCGTGGACTACTGATCCAAAATTATTTGCAACTATTTACAACAAATATGGTTTTGAGGTTAAACTTATTAATTAATGCTAAAATGAGCACACATTAAATTATTTACAAAAATGTGTATTAAATACTAAACAATGGTATTGGTGCACGTATTGTATATAGGTTTCATACGTTCTTTTTAATAGCAAAATTAACTTTATTGGTACACATACTTTCAAGGAATCATTTGGGTTTTTAGTGGCACAACCTAAGCTAAGAATTTAGATTAATGAGAACCAATGAAAAAAGTCTGTCCCCCGAGTTAATTTTTTTTATTTTATTTGTTGAGATATACAAATTTTGTTTTAGGGGTGATAGTAACCTAACACAAAGTACATTTGACGTTATCAAACGCCAGGGGTACTTGTTACTCTTGTTAGGGGGACGGTACACCAGGAGTCAGAAGAAAACCTCAATAAAATTGACACATAAAAGTACATAAAATTGAAGGTCTCACTTGGCAGAGTGCAGTACTGAATACTAGACTTAAAATAGATGACCCAGACGGAAATGGTAGGTGTTCAAAGTTTCCGTTAAAATCATATGAGTAAATCTTTAAATTGCAATAACGTTCCAAATACTCAACCTTTTTACGTCGGGTTTTGAGGCTAATTACTCAAAATGCAAAGACGTTTAAAATGATGTATGATTTGACAAAAGCCAAAGCATATTTCTGTAAGACATCACTGGGTGACGCCCCATAGAGGATGTTCAAGTTGAAACTTCATTAACTTCTATCAAAAGGTTGAGTAAGTTATTGCATTTTTAAGTTTTACCCATATAATTTTAATGGAAACTTTGAACGCCTACCATATCCGTCTGGGTCATCCATTTCAAGTCTTGTTTGCATCATTGTACTCTGTGAAGTGAGACCTTAAATTTTATGTACATATCAACATAATGCTTACATTTAAAATTTTCTTCTGAATCCTGGTGGGCCGTCCCCCTAACATGACTAAAAATTTTTGATAACGTCAAAAAGTACTTTGTGTTAAGTTACTATCACTCCAATCGATATTTGTTTGTCTCAATAAATAAATAAATTAAAGTGGGGGACGGACTTTTTTTACACCCGGTAGAAGCATTCGTTGCATATTCCCACGTGACAGGCATTGGCATTGTCTTACGTAATTCCTGATTAAACACAATTCATCAAACTTTAATTTCTGTAAATGGAAAGTAATCTTAACACGTGACTCAATATTCTAGCGGGACGGGGGATATGACGTCAAGGCGCCACAGCCTAATTCGCCTCATTAACCGCCTCTATAATCGCATGTGTTACCCATGACGTGGGAAGACGACGTGTAATGATCTCATTATACTGAACCGTATGAATCTGATAGTTACGTTAGTGCTCTAGTATGATGGAAGTATTATAATGTGATTCTAGCATACTGTGTCCTAAATGCACCTAACAAACAAATAAGCAATTAGCATTTGAGAAAAATATCTCAAGTCTTAAAAGGCTGAAGATAAACAAATTTAATACTTTGTATATCGATCCCACGACAAAAGTCGTGTTTTAACGTGGAAATGCACCATTTTGTCCCATTTCTTTATTTCAAGCGATATGCAACAATACAGCCATCCAACACGATACGCAAAGAATTTCCACTCGTTCGTTGTACAAGCGTGACGGCTATCATATAAATGCCAACACGTAACTATTTGCATACAAAATTAACTATATTGCAAAAAATCTTATTATTAGTTAAATGTAAAAACGTGTAAAAAATAAAATGATAATATTCAATGTAGTTTACTTGTTTGAAATAAGTAAACTGTGACAAGTTAGATATATATTCGTATTTAACACAAATAACTATACCCAAATCTAATCTAATTGAATCTTTTTATGTAAAAGAGGTTATTACATGTTCAAAATAAAATTGTAACTAGAACGTTACATGTGCCTTGTGCTATCTGAGTGACACCAATTTCTTTGAGTCCATGTTTTTGTTTGTTTAATTGTCTGCTTATTTAATGTAACCATGAACAAATTATCTTCATGTGAATACATGCAAACTTCAGCCCTTTTGATTACATTTTCCTATCATTTCTCACTCAAATTTTGGCAAATTTCATAAGTAACTAAGAACCATTCCATTTGTGCACATATGTAACGCTGTGTTCCGTATGTGGCATCAAGCCGGTGCTCATTTTTGTGTCGCATCCAAGAAGGCAGCCAAGAAACCTGTTAGGTTTTGAAGTATTGGTAACCTGGTTCAAGTGAAGTTATAGTTGCCAAAATGAAGTTCACCTGTCCACTGAATTGAAAAACCACCACAATGCAGTTAGAATACAAATTGGGCCAACATAACAGGCAGTGCTGGTCTACTTATTAACATAAAGAGGGGTCTCCAGTTATGTTATGACTGGAACGGTGGCGTCGTCCTTTAATCAAGTAACTTGGAGGTCACGAACTGAGAATAGTTATAAGCGATGGCTTGTGGATGCGATATTCTCTGGTGCCGAATAAAATCCGCACTAGTGAATACTAGTTCATCCATAAAGACCATACTCATAATTAGATCAATTCGTATATATGAGATCAAAATTGTGGTTCGGATCCCACGTTAAAAAGTAGGTCCCTAGATACCATTGGCTGTTGGGCTATGAATTAACAGTCCTGTCTAAGGAAAATGTCGGCCTTAGTCAGTAACAAGACTACAAGATCGTGCCACAATTATCCTACACTCATCTCTCATTCATACTTGGCTTTAAATTACCTTTTGAGTTAGGTCGCCATTTCAGTAAAGGTGTTAATAACTCCATGCCAATGGTGTCAATCGGGCCATTGGTTATACCGGTAGAGGCGGAGGTCTCGTCACAAGTCTTGCTGCAGGGGAACACCTAGAACCCACTCCAGATGTTGTCGGCTGCGGTCAGCATACGCACGCCAAGCCTCGAGGTCCATCCAAGGACCAAAGACGGAAGAGGCGTCTTCTGCTTCGGTCACCGTTGGAGGCGATTTACGCCAGTGACCTCGAGCGGCATTTCACACAAAGTTTCTAATATATGTATTGAGGTTTATAAATCAGCCAATCAACATTTACTCCTCATCATAGACAGACGCTTAAATTTTAGTTATGATTTTGCAAACAAAGATAATCACTTCTGACGAAACTCATTTTAATATCTACGAAAAAATTAGATTGTGACATCTGGAAAACAAATGCATCCAAAAAGATTACTATACCGTTTGATGTGGATTTTGCGTTTATGGAGTGCTTCGTTTATGGACTTAGCCCCTTGAAAATGCCCATGGCTGGAGTTACAGTCAATGGAGAAAGTTATTGGGAGATGACAAGCGATTATTTCCGGCAACAGTTGAAAGGATTGGGAGGCAATAACGGTTTAAACAACTTGCGGCCTCAACAAGACGGGGCCACTTGTTATTCAGCAAGACAACCTCTTCAGTTGTTGCATACAAAGTTTCCGGTCGTTTAAACTCTCGTTTCGGTTATAAACATTCCCAGCGAGATTGTGTGGCCTCACAACACTGGATTAGTTCCTCTTGGGCTACTAAAAAACAGGCCTGGCTCGGTGTTGGAGCTAAAATATGAAACGTAAGATTTAAAATGTAATCGAAAGGTTTGAAGTTTTTAAATATGCACATGACGGTCATTTGGCTTTAATGATTAATGACAATATCTAACAAATTTGTTTAGATTGAATACTGTATAACGAATAATTCATCTAAAACGGGTATCATTATTTTAAATTGTAACTTATAACTATTAATTTTGTACTTATTATGGCTATAATGCCAAGGCTTTCTATACAATTTAAAAAGTTTGCAGGTAAATTGTGAAATAATGCATATTTTTACGTTGCCTGGGCATTCTACAGAATTCTTGAGGCGCTTCAGGCATGGTATGTAATGTTGTCCATGGATGCTTACTGTTCATGTTACAACCCCCTGACATTGTACCACACCCGTACTCTGTTCTGTCGCGATGCACTGCAGGTGTTGATCTACTTTATTTCTTCTGTAATGTTTATTAAAATGTCTGAAGTAAGTTCTAGTGATCGTTTATCGGTATTGAAACATCGTTTGACCACTGAACTCGCTAAAATTCGAAATGAGAATGAAAATGCAGAGTGTATTTCACTGAAGACAGCTAAAAGAAGCTAGTGTTAGAGATGAAAGAGGCAAAGGGCAAGTAGAAAAGGGGGCCACGTCATTATTGGCTGCTAAACAGATACGATGTAATGCTAGAAGAAAACACGCCATTCATTAATTAAAGGAAGGAAAGAGTGCTTTAGATTTATATTTTCACATTTCATGCGTGTAATGATTTATTCAGGCTAATGTGCTCCTCGAAACGCTTCGCTATTACAGCTCACTCATCAAAATGTGGTCAAGGCTTCATAAATAGTCCATGCAAAACTAAATATCATAACCAGTGTAAGAATCAACAGACAATTCAAAGTGCCAGCGTTCTTTTGTCATTGTACAAGTTAGACAGTTCCTAAAAATGTCACGTAAGATTTTTCAAATACTTAAAAACTGATTTAGTTCAATAGATTGGTAGATTTTTCAGTATTTTTTTATTCCCATGCAGTTTTTTCCATTTTATTTTGTTTTTTTAAATTAAACAATTTTAAGCCTAAAATCAGTTCAATTTAATACATTGTCTGAAGAACTTTATTATAGTTCTTCTATAAATTACCTAGTCACTATACACAATGCCTAGGCAACTTCATTACAAACTTTGCCTAAAATATTTCGGCATTGTATGGAATGAATAGGTATTTTATAGAATGATTCTATATCATATATTGTCTGTAAAATTGTTACATGTTGGTATTATTACGATAGTCGACATGTTTGTATAACCAACGTTTGATAATTTTTTCTGTCGTGTTGGAGGGCTGTTTTGTTGCATGTCGCTTGGACAGGAAAGTGTGACAGGAGTGGAAGAATGCCATGTTAAAAACACGAGAGTTCTCCGTGGAATTGACATACGCTGTATTACATATTTTTCCCGGCAGCCTTTTTCTTTTACAGGTCTTTTGTAATCAATTGCTTATTTTATATGTTTGGTAAGTTTATTTGGGTCATCTCGCTACACCCTTAGAAGGAAATTTTAATACTTTCATCATACTGCTAGAGCATTAACATGTATATCAGTTTCATTTATTGCGGTACAATGAGTCACAAAACGTCACCATACGTACACGTCCCAAATACGCAATTATAGAATCCCCTGTTAGTGACTGAATTAGGCTTCCTCATCGTGACGTCATAACCAGTCCACATTAAGTTATGTGTTTGTATAGATTACTTATTTTTCACACACATTAAAGACGGAGGTCTGTTTTCAGTGTTGTAGACGTTTGTTTAACATTTCTGATTACAAACAACACGTATCATACTAATAAAAAAGGTTTAGACATTAAAGGGAATTGATTGAAAATAAATTTATTTAAGAATTACATAATGCTATTAGGAATAGACATACTATTAGCGGTCAGTAAAAAAAAAGAATGATGGTATTGAGGTCATTGAAGTTAAGATTATAATTGTTGTCACAACAAATTGATAATTGTGAACTATTAATTGTATGATTATTAACTTGATATTAAAACCAATAAGGGGCGGGAATCCTCGTATTGTTAGTATGTTTATTTAGATTAAAATAGAATGAAACTTAAATAGTGGGCCCTATAAACCTGTAAAACATCATATAAAAACCTAGAGAGTTTCTGTAGGACAAAAACACAAATACAAATTTAGCATTATTAAAATTTTTTAAACTATGAGGACGTTGTAGATTATTATTATAGTTTTGAATGTTAATAAAGTGTTTTTAGAATTAGTGTGTTATTTCAAGCAGTGTGACCATACATGAAATATAAAACATGTATTATATTTCATCTGTGGTGTGACGTACATATATGAAGAATGAATTTTACTAAAATTTTAAATATCAACACGTTGTTTTGGTTTATTGTTTTAGTTTTAAAATTATATAAACTAGTGTAACATTTAAGTAAGTTCTAGAAAGTCTAAAGGTTTCCTCTCGTTCTCTTAATTTTGATATTTAAATTTTAATTAATGCCACTAAGCAGAGGTTGCTATACTTAAATATAAAATATGGGTTCCAGGGAAAGTCCAAAGTTCAATATAGATTTGGTATTGCTCCAGTCACGGCATGTCGGATAAAATCACTATTGGCAGAACCAATCGCGGCTCAATCGTTCTATGAATATAAATTTGACAATCTATTACGCTTAAGCCTCTACTGTTAAGCATTTGGGTCAAGTCTCCTTCTATCAACATAATAATAAAGGGTCAGATCATTTGAATGAGTTCTGGTTATTTTCTTTTTGTAATTTACATAAAAAGATTTATCTGGGTGAATTTTTTTTGTATATTCGAGTACAGTAACACTTTATGAAATTTGGTTGTACATAGATGAAATTTACAATTTATACGATGATTATTTTATTTATACGATTTTTACTTTAAAATCATAATTATAGGTTATATTTTGATGTCACTTATATATGGACTTTACATACTTTAACATAACTATCTACGATTAAAGTTAGCGTAAAGAGTCAGGTTTTAAGTTTTGTAACCATCCACCTGGAAGAAATGCCGTGCTTGAAAGCATAACTGCTACTCATAACTCTGAAACAGTTGATGATTTCGTTTGAGACCATTTTTAGAAAAGTATTAAGTTTGACAAATAGATCTCTTTAATGAATAGCTAATGAATAAATAATTTTACTAGCTTAGAAATTGACATTCACCTTCAATCTACAAAAGAGAGAGGTTGGCAAAACTAAAAAGGGAATAGATAATCACCCGATCTTTTACAATTTTTAGTACAATCTGTGGAAAAATGCTAGATTGAATGTGATTGTGTTTCCATACCCATTTGCTTTTTCCAACAATTAATTTTTGTGTTTATCCTTGAGGAGCGCTGACTCTTCAGTGAGTTAATATTATCGTTGATATTATTGGCTAAACCAAAACTAACAAGAACCAACGTAATTTGCTTTCTAAAACTCATTGCAGTTTCATATTGTTTTCATCCTTTTAATTAATATAATAGTGTAGTAAAATTAAGCCAAAATATGGCTGGAAAATGAAATAATTTTTGGACAGCTAATTTTTGCTGAAATGTGTTCTGTGCCATCCCCTGACCTCCCTCAGAAAAGTCCCCTGAAATCCCCAGTGGGCAACATGCCTAAAAAAGATGGGATGGCCCACGTGGAGTCAGAAATAAAGCTTTCTTCGACCAATGGGTTTATGTACATCAAATTAAAGCTCTTAAGTAGTAGAATTTAATGCCGCAAACCCCATCTCAAAAGGTTGCCTGAGTCGAAAACGGCAGCCTGTCAAACTTTGAATAAAAATCAAATTTTAACCTAAACGCTTAAAAATGTAATAATTTTCGAAATACTTGACCTTTCGAGGTGCGGTTTGCGGCAAACGTTTGCTTTTACAATTACCTTTGAAAACTCGGATAGCTAGTCATATGCTTATCATACTACCCTTGAACCACCCTCCACATGGACGTCCCAAAGAGGAAGTTTTAAAAAAAATTTCTTAGACCATAGCCATCCTATACATGATTTTAAAGGTCTTAGTAAGGAGAGTACATAGCCGAAAACCAGACCCCAAAAGGTCAAATATGTCGGAAGTTATTGTATTTCAAAGTTTTGATAATATTATTTTATTCTAAACTTTGAACGCCTGCCATTTCACTCCCGACTGTTATATTTAGGTCGGGTTTACGGCATTGTATTCTACATTTGAAGACCTTTAATTTGATGTATATAAACCTTCTGGAATGTATTTAAATTTAGTATGCTTAATATCAAATTTTAATGTAACTCCTTATGGGCCAACCCCTCATTTTTAAGCGTGATCCCCATATGGGATTTCTGGGGACTTTTCAGAGGAAGGTCAGGGGACGCCATAGAACCCATTTCAAAAGAAATTGGCTTTCCAAAAATTATTTCATTTTTCCCGACTAATTTTACTACACTATAATACTACACACGAATGTTTTTCCACTCATTTACATTATTGGCTATTTTAATGAATTCGCATCTCATTTAGGTTTCATTTGAGTACCACGCTATTTTCATTATCATCGTTGAAATCCAAATTTACTGTTATAACGTTTTAATTGTGGTTTTTAACGAACCTTAAATCTCTACTGCCGTAAAAGCGATATATTCTTTTATGCATAAACGATTTATTTTTAAAAACTGCATGGTGTATAAACCTCTCTAATCAATAGAACAATTAAAATTAAACTCAAGGTGAGTTAAAAAAAAAATTGTTTTGCACTCCACTGGCCAGAGGGGTCGTAATAAATTACTTATTATTTGGTTTTTAAATTACTCATCGCATTAAAACTTTTCTATATTATATACTTACTTCACTGTGTAGTCAATTAGTTAGGTTAATAATAATAGAGAAAAAATGGTTTTCGCAGGTAAGTGTACAATTTTCTAATCTCAGGGGGTTTTCGAGAAAATGAACATGGTTCACCAATTCTAAATTAAACTCATTGATGAAAAGAAATTACCTGGAGTTAAAATTAATGTCGACTGTTTTATTCAACTATTATATACCAGCTATTAATTTCAAATGACAACATATTGTGTATCAGTTTTATAATATTATTGGTAACAGTTGCTTATAAACGGATATATACATTTATGATTTCTTTAATCTGTTTACTTTGAAACTGTTGCTTTTTAACGAGGCATAGGTTTGACTGAAACATATGATATTTGACTGGGACGGTGGCGTCGTCCTATAATCGAGCTACGAGGAGGTCACGAATTGTGGATAGTTTTAAGCGAGTTGTGTGAGAAAGACATTAGTAGGAGACAGAGGAGATGGTTGGTGAACACCTGGATTGGTCAAAGACAGGAACTTTGAGCTTCATCTACGCTATTTGTTAAGCTGAGAGTGGAAGGACCTGACTCATTTCAGAGGATGATGCAAATGCCTTAAAAAAAATTTGATGAACTTTTAGATATTATAACACCTTTAATAAGGAAATCAGATACAAGACTAAGAAAATCAATCACCCCGAAAACAAAACTGTAAATTACGCTTTGATACCTATAACAACGGTTGATAGTTTCCAGTCGTTGTCTTTGGTATTTATGATACCGCCAAGGACAATTTAGACCTTTTTACCAGATAGATGTGCTTTCAGCCATAAACGATCGAGGTGCCTTTTTTAAATAATAATAACCATCAAGTGTGACTTTAAATTTATTAAATTAATAGAAATGATAAAGATTAACTGTATTACTATAATCTTCTGCGACATTATTATATTATTACATAATAACTAACCATTTACGAAAGGACGCAAGTGAGTTTTCGGAGTATTTTACATTGTTAATAAGTTTGAGTTTAGTATGTGAAGACTTCCTGTAGCGGAAACTGTAGCATAACTTTCCCACAGAGACAGAAGAAACTTGTTACTCCAATCTATGTGCGTGTGCATACACAGTGTATTTGTACTAATTGATTAATTAATTACTCGTATTTCCTTCTCTTTATCAAATGTAGTGTGTTTTCAAAACGGTTAAGTTACAGAAGCATATATTAGAAATATGAACATTTACATGTTAAATTTGTTTATAATACATACTTACAAAAAATATATATGCGGTATTATTTGTTTATTTGGCTCATAGGTTCTTTAAAAAGTTGGCACTTTAAGTCATAAAGTCAAAGATTAGGACTTATTTATTAAGGCCTTATCAAATATTTTTTATCTTCACGAAAATATCAAAATTTCCCGATTATACTTAAAATTTTTTAACCTTTTACTTATGGTGCAGACAATAGAATAGACGGGGTCGTAGCGTCTACTAATGCAACAAAAGAAATCGATCGAGCGTCAGACGCTCCTAGAAAAATATTTTAAATCTAAGCCCAGTAAGAGCAGTATTTCTACCGCGCAATTATAGCTCAGCCTATTATAGTGTGTAGATAGTTCAGTGTCTGACCCACGTTAAACTCCATAAATTAACATTTAGGCTTATCCTAAAATAATTTAAACTCTGGGAAATTTAAATAAAATTGTCGCATTATAATCACTTCAATTGTGGTACATTGAAGCACCACAATAATACTGTATACCAAAATAAAAATAAAAATACATTTTTGTATGCTTCGGGGGAGAAGCCGATCGTACGTTTCTCACTGCATCACGCTTGTTTTTTTGGTCATTGGACAAACTAAAAGACAATAAATCCGATTAATAACATTATGATAGAAAATATTTTCCTCAGATTGTCTTTAACTAAAACAGTTTTCATATCTTATATTTTATATAGAACTTAATTAAGTGTTCACAATGTAATGTTCATAAACCATATGTTTCATACAAAACTTGTTACATTCGCTTCTTCTACTAGCAACTAGCGTATTGAGACTGCAAAATTAGGTTACCAGAGAGTACTAGCAGCACTTTTGGATTGTTTTCCAATACAGCTGCCACTCGCAGCCAAGTGTGAATGTATCTAAAGACACTAAAAACGTTATTTCAGTAACTCTAGCATTCCTACAGGAGTTCCTAGGAAATCTAGTGTTTGTCACAAGTTTACATTTTTGACAGTTGAAATCTCCACAACCCCCCCCCCCACCCAAAAAAGAAAAATTCTCGACAAGGATGAAATAAACCAAAACGACCTATAGCTTCAGTTTTTTCTCTCACTGCATGTAAATATCATACTGACTGTGGTTTTAGGAGTAACAGATGGCAGGTGCATTTTCAAATGGGTCTTATTGACTTGGTTTTTGCAAACAAATGAATTACTTTTGCGTTAGAAGTTGTCTCTATTGTTTTAAATGTTTTTTGTAGCAATTAGGTTAACACTGAATGTTTGTAGTGATTACCTTTTATGGTAATGTGAGAGCCATTTTGTAGTTCTGTAAACATAAAATTACTCATAGAATGTAAATAAAAACCAAGACCTTCGCTAGAAGATAAAAATTATGTTTATTTACTTGAAATATAGTGCTAAAAACCTTGTATGAATGTATCAATAGTTTTACCAACTCCAATGACCCTCAACCCTTACATGCCTCTTATTTTGTAAAGTCGATATTATACTCTTACTTAATCAACCGTGGAGAGTTAACTTTCTCGTTGAAGACAACGGAGTTTTAGACAAAGGCGGCACTCACATACTTCATTGTTACTGCAACAAAAACGTACTTGGGTTCATTTGCTTACTTTGTGTTAGCCAAGTTCACAATGGTTTTGTTCTCTGTTTATCGTATGAACAAGTGCGCCGTATGTGTTCCTCATGCTAATATTTAAAGTGATGTTACTGAAGTATGAAACAAGTAAAAGAATCACTAAAATTATAACGAATCCTTGAGGTTATTAAGAATCAACCGGCTAATCTTTTATGATCTCCATTCACTTTTACAAATGGGATTTTAATCGATTATTTTTCATTATTTCGTACATACCTTCAGTTTTCATCTGAGAGGTGCGGGCGGGTTGTCAATGTTAAATTCTTTGTATTTATTTAGTTTATTTAGTTTATTTATTCTTTATTTACCTTTAGTTGTAGATAATCATAGGAAAACTCAATTTATTATCTTTCATGTCAGTAAGCAACAATAACCAACTTTGAAGCAACAACCACCGTTGAAGCGTAGCCAATGTTATGCTAGATACTCGTATATCTTGTATGGGAAAACAAAAATTACAAACAAAAAAATTACACTGCATGAGATTGTCATCTCGTATAAAATTTTAATAATACGTTGATGAGCTCAATCTGAAACATAACTTTAAAAATATACATTACTAAATATAAATATATAAATATAGGTTAATCTGTTTATCTTTGCTAATGGACACTTTCTTCGAACTGTTATCTTTTATATTTCACTTTGTTAATATATGTTATTTTCGCTTGTTTAATTTCAACTATCCCTTTTAAAACAATGTACCCACATACCTTAACTAATATCAGTAACAATGTACCTAAATGTTCTTTTAAAATTTACATCAAACGTGTCACATTTTTATTTACTAAACTATATTATAAATTAATTGTTTCATGAATTATTTTAAAATATAAACTTTTATACATTAAGATTTTCTTCATTTCTTTTGCAAAATTTCTCTTAGCCACCTAAACATTCCAACTTTACCATTATTTATTACGTATTAAAAGGTTTCATCATATACCAAATTGCCATTTCTTTTTCAAGGCCCTACAGGAATAAAAAAAATAAAAATAAAAAGCCCCGAAAGTGTAGAGATGGTAGTGTTTGTTAACTTCTTATGATTCCAATAAAGTAGGTAACAATCTAATCACAATATCGTTCATATATTTTGCACTTATCACTACATAAAACCAACAATGGTACACAGTCAGGTGCCGCTATGAGGACCTATTTGGTTTCCTCTGGCCATAACCTTAAAAGCCAAACTGTGTTGCACAGAGGACTGGACGGCCGCTCAAGATAGACCTGGATACTCCCTTACTAACACCAACTGGGGACATCTTTGTAATTATACTGATTTCAAGAGCAATTGACACATGTTTCACTTAATGTTTCTTTTATGATAATATAAAATTTAAAAATACAGTACAAGAAAATTAATTAAAAATAACAAAATCACAAAAGATGTCATTCTTGTTAATGACTGTAACAGAACTTACATGAGGTGATAAAAGTAGGAATAAATAGTGACATTATTTATTAATTTTAATATTTTGTGTGAATTTGCCTGAAATTTTAATAGTTCATTAGTAGGTAGATTAGATAAAAAAGACAGAATCTGAAGCTAAATCAACTTGCAGGAATTACTACAAAGATCCGAGGAGGAATATGAAATATCACCCTGATTGCCCACATCTTGCAGTGAATTTTCTAATTATTTGTCTGATTAATTTATTGTCGCGTTCTATTCAAAAACAGTCAGATTTTTTTGTTATCAAACTTTTTTTTAAATCAATAATACGTAAGTACAGGGTGGGGCAGCATAATTTCCTTTTTTGTGATGCACGCCAATCGGTCGGTAGATGTCGTAGCGGAGCGCTAGTGGTCTCTTTCGAGGGGCGGGCTATAAAGTTTTGTCTAGGCATAGCTCAGTCGCCATTATGCGTTGGAATAGTGAGGAATGTGCGTTTGCCGTTGAGGCCTACATTTCAAGCGGGCGTTCTGTGATCACAGCCCAGAGTGCCTTTCGTAATCGCTTTAATTGAGCCCCGTTGGTCCCTGTTCCGGACAGCAAATCTATTGTTATGAGGGTCACTACTTTTCGACAAACTGCAAGTGCGACAAAACAAAGAACCGGAGTTCCTCGGCCCGTTAGATCTCCTGAGAACCTTGAGGCAGTCAGAGTTTCGATCACCTAGTCCGGGGCATTTAGCGAATGACCTAGACAAAATTGGCCGGGTAACGATACCTAGTGGAATGAGTTTGGTATGAGTCCCTGATCATTTGATAAAAATTCCCAACTTTTCCCACAACAGGAACGTCCGCCATTTTGGAAAATGGCGGAAAAAAGTTGATTATAGTGTAAGTGTTTACTAAAATGGGATTTTCATAAAGCCCACACCACTTAGATTATACCCAAAAACATTTACATTGTTTACAATTAAATCCCGTACAAGAAAATAACATATTTATAGGTATAAATTATGTTTTAAGGTTCAATATGTGCACTTAAATTTAATATTTCGTCAAAATTTTAGGAAGTTATTTTGGTTTTTTGGAATTTGCGGCGTTAATATCACAAATTCGAATCCATACGATATTTTAGATACAGATACGATATTTTTAGTCCATATAAGAATTGTAGCCCTTAAAATTGTGCATCGATTGCATATATAATATTCCTCGTTGAAATAATAATAACGCTGATGCGGTGCCTTAAAATATGAAATATTCACGGCTCTCAAAGGGGTAAAAATGGGTTTTTTTGCATTTTTGAACCTCAATTTTCAAAATTCAATAATTTTAACTGAAACCATTTGAAAGAGCTTAAAAAACAAACAATTTAGTATTTTGAAATTTTAACTTGGCTTGAACGGGATACGAAGAAAAGCCAAAAATAGGTTTCCCGTGTTAATCTTATGGGAAATCAACTAAACCCTGTATCTCACTTACTTATTGGCATAACTTGATAAAATTTGTTATGTACATTCACAAGGTAGGATTTAACTCATATTTGCTTACAACACCCATGTTTCGGCAAACCTACGTACTCACCCCCATGGGGTTTATGGGAAAAATTTAAAGCTCCGAATATTGATATAATTTGATATTTACCTTAACTAACCATTACACTTCCTAACAACAAACATTTGATAACAACATTCCATGGCAACAAACCTACATACGCATTTCTATGGTATTTATGGTGAAAATACAAAATCTCAATTTCCTTTGGAAATTCACTGAGTAAACAGGTTTTGCTGCGACGGGGGTATTTGATAATATGACGAGAAAACTATAAACAAATTAATTTAACCAAATAAACCAATTTAATTTTGATATTTAAACCAAGATATAAACAACGCAAAATTCAATATGTCATTTATTCCACTTGTATAGTCTACAATAGATGGGTATATAAATTTAAAATTAATACACAGGTACCAATATTTTTGAAATTTAGATTCTTGAGGCCGTTTGCTAACAAGGCTAACATCATCAGACGACTCACAAAAAAAGATGGGTAGTTTTATAATAGATACAGTGTGCTTACTAATCATTTAGTAGTCTCCTAATTTTGGTGTGGTCCGGAATCTTAGAAAATGGTGGAAAAATTAATTATAGTGTATGAGTTTACTAAAATGATATTTTCGTAAAGCTCATGCCACTTAAAGCTTAAAACCATTGGTCGATTTCATTAAGTAACGATTTCTTTTAATTTTAACTACATGTAATTTCCAATTATTATTATGTTACAATTTCATTAGGCCCCATTACTTACCGTATATGATATTATATACACCTGCATCTAATGACTCAATGATCAAAATATCACTCTTTCAACTGAATAGTATGCAATCTGTAAAAAACGCTATTTAATTTTGGTTAAACTAATTTTACTAAGTTTTTTTTAACATTTTATCAAATAATGGCAAATGTTTTTAAAATAACCATGTCTTGGTTTCCCTTTTAAGCTTAGTTGTTCCATTTTTACTGGAAGATTCAGGTATCTTAAATCTATTAAGATATAAGATATTGATCTATATATAAAAAATAACATCAATATTAGTTTTATAATCTGTAATGCCTGACTTTTTATAATTTGATTGTTACTTAATTACCTGCATTTAAACTTTCTTGTAATGAGTTCTTGATACACAATACACAATGTATTAATTAACTAATTTACATACTTACATCAAAATATTCTTTTCACTGAATATCATGCAATCTGTAAAAATGATATTTATTTTGATTAAATTAATTGTATATAGTTTTCTCGTCATATTATCAAATGCTCCTGTCGCAGCAAATCTGTGTACTCAGCGAATTTAGAAAGGAATTTGAGATTTTGTATTTTCCCCATAAACACCATAGAAATGCGTATGTAGGTTTGCTGCCATATGGAATGTTGTTATAAAATGTTAGTTGTTAGGAAGTGTAATGGTTAGTTAAGGTAAATATCAAATTATATAAATATTCGGAGCTTTAAATTTTTTTCATAAAACCCATGGGGGTGAGTATGTAGGTTTGCCGAAACATGGGTGTTGTAAAGCAGATATCAGTTAAATCCTACCTAGTGAATGTACATAACAAATTTTATCAAGTTTTGCCAATAAATGAGCGAGATACAGGGAATAGTTGATTTCCCATAAGATTAATACGGGAAACCTATTTTTGGCTTTTCTTCGTAACCCGTTCAAGCCAAGTTAAAATTTCAAAATACTAAATTGTTTGTTTTTTAAGCTCTTTCAAATGGTTTCAGTTAAAATTATTGAATTTTGAAAATTGAGGTCCAAAAATGCAAAAAAACCCATTTTTACCCCTTTGAGAGCAGTGAATATTTCATATTTTAAGGCACCGCATCAGCGTTATTATTATTTCAACAAGGAATATTATATATGCAATCGATGCACAATTGTAATGGCTACAATTCTTATAAGGACTAAAAATATCGTATCTGTGATATTAACGCCGCAAATTCCAAAAACCCATAATAACTTCCTAAAATTTTGACGAAATATTAAATTTAAGTGCACATATTGAACAAAACATAATTTATACCAATAAATATGGTATTTCCTTGTATGGTATTCAATTGTGAACAATATAAACGTTTTTGGGTGAATCTAAGTGATGTGGGCTTTATGAAAATCCCATTTTAGTAAACACTTACACTATAATCAACTTTTCCCGCCATTTTCCAAAATGGCGGATGTTCCTGTTGTGGGAAAAGTTGGGAATTTTTATCAAATGATCAGGGACTCATACCAAACTCATTCCACTAGGTCTCGTTACCCGGCCAATTTTGTCTAGGTCAAGGCCATATTTTGGCTAAATTCCCCGGACTACACCACGGCGTTCTGCGCGCAAACATGCGTCTGCCCTAGGACTGTCATTTATTTATTTATTTATTTATTTATATACGGTTACACCATTTTTAACAATTTACAATTTCAGTTATTCTAGGATGACATGCAGAGTACATTTGATCTAAACAGCTATGACAATTAAAGAGTGGACAACAATGTACTTAAATAGAATAATTACGATTAAATACGATACGTAGTACCGGTATTACTTGACTAGAAAGAAAGACAATTGACCCTTTGGCTAGACAATTACTTGAGGAGAAGTCATCATTCTGTGAGGAGAATTCTCCATGAAGATCTACATTTCCATCCATACAATTTGGACATTTTGTTCCAACATGACGCTGCAACGGCACATACCGCAAGAGCATCGATGGCTGTTTTTAGGGAACGATTGCCAGGACGCCTCATCCCAATCAGGAGAGATTTGCACTGGCCAGCCCAATCTCCAGATTTAACCCCTTGTGATTTTTTTTGGGATGGATTTTTTAATCCCGTGTTTCTGTGAATGGTCCAAGGGTCTTACAAGATCTAAAGAACAACATCCAGGAAGAAATTGCCAACATATCGCCTGCTATGCTTGAGAGTGTGCTGAAAAACACCAGAAATCGGTATACTCAATGTATCGATAATGGGGGGCGTAATCTAAGAGAGTTGATCTCCAAAACGGAGTGAAACAAAACTTTAGGTATGTGCCCACATTGTAAAACCAAAATAAAAATTTTCTGAATCATACGATGTGTTTTATTAAATTTTAAAAAAAGGAAATTATGTTGCCCCACCCTGTACAATCTCAGAAGGCTTGACAAATGTGTACACGTACAGTGAGTTTATTTGTCTCTGTTAGACTGGTTTTAAGTACGAGGTTTTAAGTACACGTTTTAAATGTGTATTCATTTATCGTGTTTGTTTTTGTCAATCTTAAATGTTTGGAAACCTTTCTGGAGGTAACCTAAAAGCGGTCGCTGCCACAAAACATGAAGTAGACCTTTGAATAACAAGAAGATGTGAAAAGTGATTATTTGTATTCATTAAAATTAATAAATAGAAAAAAATCATAAATCGATATAAAATAAATAGACAAAAAATCAATTATAACTATTCTATAATTTTTCGAACTTCAATTGGGTTAAACTGCAGTAGTCAACAAAACAGTTTAAAGTCGTCCGTACCGTAACAACTAGTAACACAACAAACCTAGAACTGTAACTATAATTGCTCCTAGTTGTTTGTAGAGCAAGGGTGAGTTCAAAATAACACCTGGTGTTATCTTCAAAGGATCAACTGTTTTAGCAAGTGTTCGAAATTACACTGTAACCTAAAGAGCCGCTCTCAGAACGTCATGCAGTGCTTCAACTGCTCTCATTTTGCGCCTCTATAAGTCCGGTAAATATGGGAGGAGCTTTTAAATAAAAGATAAAGTCTTTGGCCATTTCATTCCTCCTTTTATTTCATTTACATTTCCACATTAAAATTTAATAATTCAAAATTGATCTACTTTAGATCAACTTTAGACCATCACAGCTTAATATGGAATACAAATCCAAATCGTCCCAGTCTTTTATTTTTTATTATAAACCCTTCCCCCTTATCGGACTTAAAGGCGCAAATTGGTAGCAGATCGATTCACGATGAATTTTTTATCCATGAGACCCACGATATACTAACAATCTCTATCTATTGCAGACTATGAACAAAGTCAATGAATAGCATGTATTAATTAAAAGGCCTACTTTTCGAGGACAAATCTCCTGCCTCAACATCATATATCTGAGCCTTGAGTCTCGTGCGTGCTGAAGTGCAGCAACATTTTTTTAGCCACAGTGTTTTAAACCTAATACTGGATAATGTTTCTCACCCTCATAATGGTTGTGACCAATGCGAAACAGATTTCAGGAAGTTTCCACAACAACCACTTGACTACGCAGGCAAAATAATCACTCTTTTCCTTTTTTCCATCTTAAGAGAATTCAAATAATAAGACGAACTGTTGCTAACCAAGCAATTTTAGATATCGGGATTCCATTTTGGTATCTATAAAATAAATATCAATTCCTAAAAAAAATATAGCACATCATCAATTGCCATCATGTTGCCAATTTAACTTACTATACGATTAAAGCTAAAAAAAGACTTTTGGTACACATACTCTTTTGTGAAGAATACCAGGTGACAAGAGGAGGATATCAAAAGGTTTATAGAAATTGATTAATAATAATAACACGAATAGATTGCAGTTTATTATTGAAGATTAAAAATAAGAAAGAGTAAGAAACATGTCTCGAGATATATTCATCTCTTGTAAATTAAACATCACATATTAAGTAAAGGTATTGGGCATATGTATAATAATTATAATTGTATTAAGAGTATAAAAATTGTTTTTACTTAGTTAGTTGTTCTTTATTTGTTTGTTGATAGTTATAAGCGATGGCATGTGGAAGCGATATTCTCTGGTGGGAATTAACGTCCGCACTAGCTAATAATAGTTTATCCATAAAGACCACCCTCATAATTAGAGCAATTCGTATAAATGAGGTCGAAATTGTAGTTCGGATCCCACGTTAAACTGTAGGTTCCTAGATACCATTGGCTGTTGGGCTGATAGGCCCAAACATACCATACTGATACCATACTAGGACAGTGGCATCGTCTTGTAATCTAGCTACTTGAAGGTCACGAATTGTGGATAGCTATAAGCGATGGCTTGTGGATGCGATATTCCCTATTGGGGATTAAAATCTGCACTAGTTAATTCAAGTTCGTCTATAAAGGCCATCCTTATAATCAGAGCAATTCGTATATATGAGGTCGATATTGGGGTTCGGATCCCACATTAAACCATCGGTCCCTAGATCCTATTGGCTGTTGGGCTATTAATTAACAGTCCTGTCTAAGGAGGCCATTGTCAGTAACAAGACTACAAGATCGCGCCACTATCATCCTACACTCATCTCTCATTCATACTTGGCTTAAACTACCTGTTTAGTTTGGTCGCTATTTCAGTAAAGGTATTAAAGGTATTAAGATATATCATAGGATATTTCATAGGTTGAACAAAAACAGAAGTGCATGATTTCATTGCGTGGAGCAAATACGTGCCATAACAATTTTTTCCATTTCTATAGACAACATATGTTTATTTCACTCAGGAAAACTACACTTTTAACAAACTACCGAGTTGGGAAAACTACAACAAGTACGCGGTGAAAATGAGTTTCATAGTGCAATTGATCACTGTTAGGATTTTATGCATGAGATTAAGGATACAAGACGAATGAATACATTGATTAGGAATTCGTTGTCATATAAGATTTTATAAGTAAATGGACAGCGCGCCCTAACAAAACGAGAACAAATAATGCACACTGTAAAACATCACAAATTTGTTTATGCATTTAAATGCTTGTATTTCTCGTGCGTGTTGAACCACAAACATAAGCTCAGTTTGACGCCATCCCCACAGCATGATTGATGTGACATTGCGAGTGACATGTGTATTTAGTAGGCAATTATAATCAGCATCAACTGGACTCACACTCGCAGCTGTGGCTTTACATGCAGGTATTTGTAACTTAATGACTGTGTATACAAGACTAATTACATTCTGCTAATGTGGGAGCAGTCAGCTGATAATATCACCTTTAACTGAAGTCAATTATTCATTACAAAATGAACAAGCCCATCAACATGTAATTTTAACACGAGCTTGCAGAAAAATATTATTTGTATTCTTTCCATACTGAAATTATTAATTATAAAAAATACACCTCGTTTGGAATTCTTACAAACAAATGAAAAGAAGCATAAGACAATTATAAAATTCCAACTTAATTCACAAATCATACTAAATTAAATATACCGTAGACAGTTTTCATTCTTATAAAACCGTTCAGCCATCCTATGAAAAGTAATGCAATTTTCTATAAAAAAAATTCTATGTGCAGTTTCTGTCCTTAAGGAAGCCATTCGGGTAAGATATATGTCTAGTATTTTTGTACTTGTTTCAAGTGTTTTGTTGTTATTTTGTTCTATTGCAATAAAAATATGATAATTTAAATAATTAATTGTTATAGAGATATATTACGTTCCCTTCAAAATTTATTGAAAAATATGCCAAACAAGAATTTATGGTTAGCAAGATTTTAGCGATTCATATAGCAGTGTTATTGATAGCTTTAATGTAATATTCTTAGAGATTGTCCCCTTTAAAATAGTTTAAAGTAACCATAGTCTTTTAAATCGTTAGTTTTTACTTTTAAATCGTAGTACATTATTCCAAAACTATAACATTTATGGTTCATAAGAGTTGAATTAAAACTGATTCAATTAATTCCCACCATAATTTATTGTATTTTGCTTAAATATAACTAACTCACATTACTAATATCGTCGTCAGATTAAAAATAAATAAATTTTAGAGATTTTTATCTTAATTTACCAACTTAACACATTCATCGAAATAAGCACAAAATATTAATGTAATTTTATGATGTCAATATTACATGTACAAAGTGACTGCTAATATCCTCTACATAACATTATGACTTCGTGTTAAACAACAAAAATCCGGTACCTTATACAAGCAAATAAAATTTTAGAACAGAACAAGTTACCGCACCATGGTATTGATTTCGCCAAGTTTTAAGGCCGTAAAGAGAGTGTAGATATTGCATCCAGTCACGAGATGTCCGCTAAAACTATTGTTGGCAAAACCAATCACGGCTCTATCGAATGTATGAATATAAATAGTCAATGGGATACGAGTAGTGTGTTTTGGTTACTTCTGGACCGGAAGTCGTGCCATCTGCCCGAGCAGCTGCTCGAGCAGATGGCGTCAGATGCTGGGGTGCAGATGGCGAGAGCATATGCCCTGAATTTGAAGTAGAATTGGGCATGAATTAAGAGTTAATTTAAAACTGAAATTTAACAGTTATAACTGGGGCTTGGAAAGTATGTCAAGGTCATCCAGAGTAAGTTTTAAAAAAGCCTATCCAACTACCACCAGAAATAGTTCAAAGTTGAACTAGTTGGTGATAGTGGGATAGGTTGAAGTAACTTTTGAATTTTATTTGTGAACATACAATTAATGTGCAACAGCAGAGTTTAAACAAGTTGAACTTTTGTGATGAACTACAGAGTTGTAAATGCAAACACCAACGACGATGAGAAGGTAAACGCAGAGTCCCCAGATGATGTATTTGAAAAGCTTGAACAAACGTAACATTTCGAGTTGGTTTTCCCGTTCCATTTCCAATCGTTTAATTTCCAATTTCAATTTATCCTCTTCCATTCTAGTTATGAAGGGAACTTCATCCATTATATCCATCATGATTGTGTTAGTGTTTGAAATTTTTAAACAAGTGATGTTGATAGTTCAAAAGTTGAAGACGGAATGAGAAGTGAAAGCGAGAAATGTTAGTTAAATAAAGAAGTGGTGGGGGGAGCGAAGAATTATAAAGAAGTGGTGGGGGAAATATTTTGCTCTTCGTTATTACCATCAGTAGTGTCAGATGGTGCAGGAGTTAGATTTAGTAAACTGTCTTTGTCCGAACTTTCAACTTTATCAAAATAGGACAATCGTATGTTATTTCCAAATTCATTTTGATGGTTGTAAAATTATCTACAAGTTCTTGTAAAATATTAAAAATGTCTTGTAACTCTTCTTTAGAGTTTATTTCAAAACTAGAATTCATTCGGGCCAAAGGAGAGTTGTTCATCGTTGAAGAGTCGGGGATGGAATGAGGATCGGCACATAGGGAGGGGGCTTATATAATGGCGACCTTGAGCAGGCGTCTAGGGAGGGGGGCTGTCTAGGGAGGGGGCTTTTATATGGGGAACCTTGAGCTTATGATTGAATAAAATGTTTAGTTCTTCTTCTTCGTCTTTTAATTCAATTATTTGAACCGAAGTAGTTGTTTCATCCTCTTCACTCGATGAAGAAAACAATTCACCAGGATTTAAATATTGAACTACAATTCTGAACCATCTTATAGGATATTCGTCAATGATAGAAAGTAAGTTTTGAAACAATTCTTCCATCTCTTCCCTGTCAAATATTATTATTATTATATGTTCAAACTTGATAAATTTTGCTTCCATGTTGTTAGTTTGAGTGTTGGAAGTGAAATGATTTAAAGTTGAATATAATATTATATAAAAATTACAACCAGTAGTGGGGGAAATCTCAAGGTCATCCAATTGAAGTTTTAAAAAAGAATATAAAATTGAAATTACACATTTGATGGTTCTACAGGATCGGAATACCAATCTGACCTGTATTTACATTTTTTTATCATGCATGTACAAAAATCATCTGTATGAACCTTGGTGCGTTGACAATGAGCAAGATCGAGAGGGTGAAATTTGAAACATCTTTGAGGACAACATGTATGAAAATATCTCGATTTGTAAATTTTCAAAGTTCGCAATTCCGGTGGTGGTAGTTGTTTTGTTTTGCATTTGCAGTAACAAGATCCGAAGAATTCACATTTAGTACAAGCTAACCCATCCACCATCATTGGCCCTAAATCTGTACATTGTTGTTCACAACAGTAACGAGGTTTGTACTTGTATTTTTGCTCTTCCATGTTGACGCTGCGGAGTCCAGTGAAAGAATAAGAGTGTATAGTGTTGAATAGTGAGTTTTATGTACTGTGAAAAGTGTTGGGGGTAATTTCAAGGTCATCCAAATGGAGTTTTAAAAAATTATACCTTACAAGTGTAAGGATTATTAAAATTAGGAAGTTTGTTTCTCTTTGTTTTCTTCAGACTTTTTCTCTCTCTCCGCCTTAGCCATAGCAACAAGTTCTTCTGTTGATAATGGATGTACTTCAGGAAATTTTAAAATTAATTTAGCTTGATATCCTTCTTTAGTTAATACATCTAAATCTTGGGTCATTTGTTCAACGGTGTTGTAGTCTTTTCCATAGATTTTTCCATCAAGTTGAATCATCATTCTGTACAACATTTTCTTAAATAGGTCTTGTCGTGGTGAGAGCTGAGAAGCAAATGATTATTTATACAAGTATCACATCCTTTTTATTAACTCACATTGATCATGTGATTCTTTAGTTGTAGTTTTGTCTGTCAAAAGTTATTCAACATTGGTAATACTTTTGGAACTTGATGTTATGTTGACCAGTTGGCGATGAAGAAGTTGTAGGTTGTGTAGAAATAAATATTTCATCATCGCAATATTTTGTTTTAGTGAACATCCTTGTATTAGTAGCACTAACATCAACAGTTAAGTGATAACCACCGGTAAGTAAAACTCGCATTTCGTTGGTTAAATCTTCGAGTTGTTCAAAAGTTGTAATGGTGTTGGTATCATAAGATGCACACTTGACTTTGAGAGACATCTTTTAGTTTTTATATTAAGCGATAGAGTGAGCGAGATGTGTACAGTACGAAAGGTAGTCGTAGACTGATGAATTTTACAAGTAGATTTTCGCTTTTATAATCACACAAAAGTGGGTCAAGGTCATCCCGTGGAATTTTTAAAAAAAGCAACATATTGTAATGTACAAAGACATCACAATATGTTGCTTCTTTTAATTTTGTTTTTGTTTTTTCTTTATATCATATTTATTGAAAAACAATTACAAACAAATAGTTACAATGTTATGTACAAACTAATCAGTAGTAGGTGTTACATGAATAGTTAGTTCAGTTGAGTTGTTTCCACTTGGTCCGTGCGAAACCAAATAGAGTGCGCCGGGTTGAACTACACGAAGATCTTCATTTTGAAGAAGTTGTACAAAGCGTCTTGGTAGGAAGATCTGAAATTTTGGTTCATCACCAACTGTATATGGAGCCTCGCTCAATGTGCAATTAATAGCATCACCTACTGAAGTTTCCATTTTCTTAATCGTATGAATGATGTAGTGTTTTTCTTCTTTTAGTTCAGAACATTTCTTTGTAGGTAGAATTGATGATTTAGAATGAGCGTTGAACTGATCAACTAAACTTTGAAGTAAGTTCTGTGATGCCATCTTGATGTTGTTGTTAATCTTCTTGTTAATAAGAATGTCCGTCGGAGATGTTGTCTCTTCGGAGGTTAGAGTAATACTCATGCTGCGTCATGGTAGCGCTCTCGCTTTTATAATCGACACTACCCCCACTACTGACACTACACCCACCACTTTGTTGAAGGAAATTGTTCAAGCGGTAGGCATTCTTTAAAGCGCACTGCGACCTTCGATGTTTAAAACTTTTTGATGAAATACAAAGTTCGATGAAGTAGCATTGGAAATCTTTATCAATTATTGCATTAATCACTTCGTTGCTTGTAAATGATTGTATCCAATTTGCTTTTTCCAATCCCCTTGTGTAGATAATTTTAAACTCTTTGCAATAATGATTCATAATGTGCGGCATCATGTTATAATTAATGAAACCTTCATCCCATCTTAAGTTGTGAAAATGTTTGTTCAACCATTTGTTTGTAACTTTCGCTTTAGTTGTTAGTCTATTAAATGGTACTGGAGGTTTGAACAAATAATGATAAACTACTGATGTGTTCATGTCCAAGATTACTAATTCTTTAATAATAAAATTACCATCATTTCCTCGGAAAGCTTGAAATTCAATTATACCTCTTTTAACTTCCATTATATGTGGCGCATTAGAAAACGAAACCCGTTTATTCATGATGAAGTCTTACTAACAACTGACTTAAAAATTGAATGAGCCGATGTTTATAACAGACAGGATTGTTCTTCTTCTTTCACTTCTTGTGCCACTTCATCAATATTAAAATTGGTGTGATAGTTGTTTAATTGTCTCCACATTTCAACTTCTTGAGGTATTCTATTAAAGATTGAAGTATCCACGGGACCGTATAAAATTGGAACAAAAGGTTTTTTGTCCAATGTATCAATTAGATAGTCTTTAATTATTGCACTTGAAAATATTAGTTGTTTCAAATATCTGGTGACGGGACCGGTAGTACAACTTAAAGTGTAAAATTCTTCTTTAGTGAAATATAATTTAACATTATGTGTAGTTAAATCTCTGAAGCGAACAATTTGTCCTCCACGATGTTTTACTATATCAACTTCAATATTTGATTCCAATAAACTTAATCTTGTTCTTCTTCCAAATGTGTTGTTACTTAAATAGCACTCCAAAAGATGTAAATGTTTTATGAGAGATTCCCAAGTAGTTTCACTGAAAGTAACCATTTTGTTTCCATGATTTAAAATAACAATTGGTGAATAATCCATTGATTTTAAAATTCCAACTGATATACTTTTTGTCATGCATGAAGAAATTGGGTAGATAATCCGAAGAAATACTTCTGTTAAAATATTGGTTGTAATGTTAACTTCAACCTTCTTCCTTTTTACTTCTTTTTCAGCTTTTTCTTCTTCTCTCTTCTTATGTTTGTTGAATTTTAGGAACTCGTCCATTTCTCGTTCAACTTGTTTTTCTATATCTGAACTATTATCATCCATTAGAGGTGTATTTTCTTCTCCGTTAGTAGAATTCATCTTGCGAATGATGTTTCCCATACGACGGTTGAAGATAGAATGAAGTTTCTACTAATTATTTTCTCGCTTTTATATTTTTCGTAAAATCCTTGAAATTTATACAATTACATAATTGTTTGTTTTCAACTTGTCTTTCACAAATGAAATTCTAACCTCAAAAATTAAAGCAGATAATTCTAACCTCAAAAATTTGCAGTTGTTGTACAATTCTTCTTAAAGTACATTCTTCACAATTCCGGTCAGCGGTGTGTAAGTAACTATTTTATCATGTAGAATTAGACAGTATGCCGAAGTTCCATCCGCTACTGGTTCTTCAAATTCCATTTCAATTTTTATATCCACACTTGATGATTTTACCGATTCATTTTGTTTTGAACAATCGATTACAATTATTGGAGCCTTGGAATAATACTGGTCAGGTGATAATAGTGGTGTATTAGTCTTTCCATAATATGACGATTGAAATCTTGCATACATATCGTATAAAATGGAAAAACGTTTTTTGCTGAACATGACATTCAAATTGTCATAGGGAAAGAATTGAGAGTTTAGGAAAACTTTACAATTCTTTATTTTACAGTGATCAAATTGACCAGCATTTGCAGTGATAACATCTTTTCGCTTAGTTTGAAAACCGAGTATTATGTACCTTGCTCGTTCCAAGTAAGTTGATGTCTTGACGGTCCATGTTTGTCGTTCTGTCTGAGGTAGTGTAGGGTATTCATGAAATTCCCAACTTCGGAATGGCATCACAATATCACGGTCAGATTTTAACTTTCTCAATAATAGGATTCTATGTTCATCGGCCAATCTTACATGAGGTACTCTCCAAACAACTTTATCCAACTGTAGTTGCCATTCCAGTTTATCTTCCGTAGTTGCAGGGTCTGCAAGTATTAAGTCCTTATTAGTTGAAGATCTGAGTAATACTAATTCTTGTTTGACATTTATTATTACCCGTTTGTAATCTTCAGCGAATCCCAAAAGCAATCGTAAAGGTACATGAAAATCAAAGTGACCGTTGGAAGCTGGTGTTATAGTGTCTTTATCGGGGGCAACCCATCCGGCGGTGACTATTGAATTCTTCTCATGCGGTGTTAATGATGTTAATCCTTTCAATGTCGTTGTTAAACCAACCTTTTTTGTTGAATCAACCGTCACCCCTGATATTTCATATCTTATTTCATCAAAAAGATATGCCATCGGGTTATTTATAAAAGGAACTGTTGAAGCAGTTTTTCCATCCAATTTTAATACCCGTCCTTCGATGTACAAGTAACTTTCACATGGTAACGTGTAAATATCTTGTTGTTGAATGGGAATCCTTATTTCATCGTTATTGTTTAATTTTGATGAAGTGTAAGGGTTGTGCGTGTGATATTCCTTCTCCCATAGTGTTTCGTCGAATGTTGGTCCTTGAGATATATCCAGGATATCCATCGCTGTTAAGTTTCAATCCAATCTTCTGTAGAAAACGAATGTTGTCCGATGTTAACTCTTCCAATGTCGAGGAGCTACTGAGCTCCCGACTCTTCTGTTGTGGTTTAAATGATAATCCCATGTTGACTTTTATGTTGCTGCTCTAATGTGTATCCGTATAGTAATTGTTTCTCCTCTAAAGTCAACACTATGACCGTCTTGATCCAATATGTTCAGTACGATGTCTGAAATGAAACTGGTGTTTAACGGTAGGTATATCAAGTTTTGTGGCTTCTCAACAATTTTAAAACCGGGAGCTACTGTTGGATAAAATGTATGTAAAATATGTTGATTAACTCCATCTCTATATGATCCGTGTATAATGTTGCACGTGACATCGATACTATTTACTTTCAATATTGTTACAGTTGAATCACCTGAATGAGTAGTTCCAGGAGTTAAGATTTTCTTTTTGGTATCTGTAAATCCAAGTTAACTGCCAATAGAGTTTTCCAAGCCAACATCAATATAATATTTGGAAGTTATTTCTGCTTTTAAAGTATTGTTGTTTCCTTTAACGGTGATATTGTCTTCTCCAAGTTGTTTCTGTAATAATTGGTTTATGTCATCAATTTCATATGCTCCAGTAGGAAATGTAATTATTTTCAATTCTGAGTATTTTCCTGAAGCATCCTTAGTTTCATAATAATGTAGTAAATTGTTCTTTCCTTCCGTAACATTGGGAATTGAGTTGTAGGTAGTCAAATCAAGTAATGCCGCTTCCCATAATCTTTCCTTGGATAGACGCAATGCTGGGAACAGCGTACTTTTCAATGTGGATGAATTTCCACTCAGTGACACTGTATACGATGACATCTTAAAGCTGACTGACACTCTTCGCTAGAAACTCCAAACATAAATGCCCACATATTTCAGTATTGTTAGGTTGTTCTCTTTTGTAATTGTAAAAAATGTTTTTGGAGTTTCGAAAATAATGTTGCAGTTCTTTTGGCGGTGGTAGATTGCCAAAACTGTCAAAGTAGTAAATGGTTTGTCCGAGTTTTTTATAGCATACCCAATGAGTGCCTGAACCATAGGTGGAATCCAAATTTACGATTCCAGTTTCATTTTTCCATATTTTAGTTGGTAATGCATCTTTCATAAAAACTCCTCGAAAGAATGGTATTTTCAAACATTTTACATAATCATTTAACTGATGATTTGTTAAGGCTTTATTTGGAATTATCAATTGATTCTTCTTATTTAGTACACACGGTACGGTTTTAAGTATAAACCTGCTCCGTTTTTTACCATTTGCCAAACAGAAGTCTTCTTTACATTTGCCTTGCGAGTTCTACGACGCCCTTTTTTAATGTTCCCACCTCTTTTGGGAGCGCCTTTCTTTGCAGGTCTTCCTCTGCGACGTTTTCCACCACCTAACTTTGCTTTCGTCTTCATGGCTGTAGTTACTGCCCAAGCCGATGCTTTTTCTGCAATACTTGCGTCACTTGATTTTACTCTTTGCCAAGCTTTTTCCGCTAGAATTTTATCTGCTATTGATCTATTTGTTGAATCTTTATACTTTGAATATGCTATATCGTGTTCCTTGCAAGCTTGATCTAATTTATTAATTCCAGGATCTCCTCTTGCTAAACGCTTTGCCAACTTAGTTCCAGGTCCACAATATTGATAACCTCCGGGCAGATGTAATTCGTATGGTAAAGCGCCTATCGTTCGATTTACAACAGCACCAACTGGAATCCGTCTGAGCAGGGATAATGCAGCTGATGTTATACCACGTCCTCTCTTGCCGCTGTCTTGACGATGACTGAGCGATACGGTCTTCATTATGTTGTCTTATATAACTGGCGTGTTTATTCCACGAGATACTTTACACAAATGAATAACTTGTGCAAAATCTTTTATATTTAAAGACTTAGTTATTCAAATTAATTATATACTGATTTATAATTCTATTTTTAATCCAAGCTTCTCGTTCATCGGGTTGAATCATCACATGACTCGTTGTACTAGCTATATGATTGTGGGTATCAATAAGTAAATTACCCACTATTCTTATTAAACAATCTAAAGTTACAGCATCTTTCGGATGTTGAGGATCTTGTAACTGCATAATACGTTTATTATTACAAGTATATGCGGTTGAATCACTTTTTGATGTTGTTATGACTTGTCCAATAGTAGCAGCATCATTTGAATCTTCACCTGGTAAAATATTAATTATTTTCTTCATCTTTGCATCATATTTTGTCCCAAAGTGTCTATCCCAAGTTATTGTTTGTTTCAATGTAACACAATCATCTTCTTCATAACCAGGATAAATATTTTGTATTCTTCTATTACGACCATCGTATGTACCTAATCTACCACCACTTGCAATTAATGTTTGTACCATAAGAGGTACATCTGAATCTTTTATACCAAATCTTCCATTTGTTATTGTTTTATGTCCTGCATCCCATTCATCATTTTTTCCTTGCATTAAATCAAACTTTTTATTTCCATGTATAAATTTATCTCCCCGCTTTAACACGGCATCTTCATGTTTTACAAAATTTGATGTTTCCTTTTTTAATTCTTTAGATAATTGTTCCATAGTAACAGCATCTTTTGGTTGAGAACCAAACTTTACATTTGTCAACGTTTTACCATGACAATCAATTCCATTAACATCTTGTAAAATACAGTTGTCCTTGATGTATTTTAGGTTTACAGCATCACCGTCTTCCTTTGGGTATCCAATGTCATTTATAATAAATTTATAAAAAGAAAATCCATGTTCAGTTTTTTCCGGTATTATAGAATGTAAATATTCTTTATTAACTGAATCTTTATCATTTTTGGGATTTCCCACGTTGGTTATTCTATAATTTCCAGCATCATACGTTTGTCCATCTTTTAAGTTATTACCCCATTGCAATTTTAAAGTATTTGAAAGTTCAGATGATAAGTACTCTTTAGTAATTGCATCAGAACCTTCAGTTGGTTTACCAACATTAATTATTCTATGTGATTTAACATCGTAAGTATTCTTATGTAATTTCAATGATGTTGAAGTAGCTTCTTTTACTGTCTTCAAATTTGCTCCATCAGTATCTTCTTCTGGATCTTTAACTAGTTTTAAACGTTTATTACTTATGCTATAGTCACCTTCAGGTGTTTGCGGTAATCCACTTCTTTTTCTGTCTTCTCCAACTTGCACTCCTAACGCGGAGTACCGTCCGAACTTGTCGACGCTCATGTTAGAACTGATACGTCTTACGCTTGCAACTCTTTTATATCCGCGGACAATTATACAACTATACCACGATTCCTAAGTTCATCAACTAGAGCCACCCATTCATTATTCAAACCCGTATGACCGGCTTCCATGGCTTCATGCAATAGTCTCATTCGGTCAACCAATTTATTGATGTCGTTGTAGTAAATCACATTTGTATTGTATAGATTTTTCATCAATCCTTTACCAGAGGTTGAAGTATCTCCTTTACTCTTTTTACCATGTTGTTCAAGAAGTGATAAATCCATAAGTGATAAAGATTTTCTTTTCAGTGGTTGTCTCACCGCTGGAGCAGTACGTAATGTGGGCAATTTTCGTGGAGGAAACAACTTTTTTATAACAATGTTATATTTTGTTGCACGTGAACGATTAATCATTGCATCCTTTAAGTAGTTTCTCTTATGAGCGTTAGTATTTTGTAAAATCTCTTTAAAAACACTTAAATCTTTGGATGAATATCTTAGTGGTATATTTTTAAAAATTAATTCATATAATCCTTTTGTTCCTTTATATCTATGCTCACCAATAATGATGTAATCGTCTTGAGTTATTTCAAGCTTTGAATCACCAATCTTTAATTCATTCCCATCAATTCTTGCTCCGTATATGTGTGATCTACTCAAATTCGGGTTTGATTTCATGTCATGTAGCATTTTCATTATATATTTTCTTCCAAGAGGTCCATGTTGTAATATATCGCTACTCAATTGAGTTAAATTTGGAATAGATTGTTCAGCTTCAGGTATTGGCTGTTCTTCTTCCTTTTCAACAATTGGTTCTTCTTCTTCTTTTGTTTCTTCTTGCTCACTAGCACTTGTATATGAATCATCATCATCTTCTTTTTTTAATGCTTGTACTTCTTGTTTAGAAACTGGTAGTAAAACATCTCCTTCATAACGAGGTTTACCAATAGTTTCTGATATCTGTTTTAAAGGTTCCGTAATAGGTTTAAATCTAGTCTCTAGAAATTCTTCTCTTTCACTTAAACCCATCCTCAATGCACGATTCTTCATCCTAATAGAATCACTGAGTGATTTTATTTCTTTCAATAGTTTTTCTTGATTCACCATGTTTACACTGTGAAGTTCAACGTGTAACTAGATGTAGCATCGGTAGTTCAACACATAAATACAAATTTATCCAACCCTATACGATATCTACCATTTTTAATATCTTCTTCCTTCATAATAACGAGAAAGCTATATTTCTCATTCCATGCTTTGCCACACATCTCTTTAAATTTTTCAAATGGCATATCCGCATTTACATGATCATTATATATATGCTTTAAATTTGTTTCATCTTGCTTGAAGATGATCAACATATTTGCATTGTCTCTTATAAGTTGTTTTGGAATTTTACTGTATGTTTGAAAAATGTAAATGCTATAAATATTATGATGTCTTCCCATAGCAAAATAATTCCTTATTGTGTCATGATTTTCACAAGAAACATCGTCAAATATAAAAATAGAAAATGGTTTTGCTTCATTTGGTTGCATAATTGTTTCACTGGCATTAAACTTGTAAAATTTACTTCAGGTACACTTGCAAGTACTTTATCCAATAATTGATATTTTGGTTGTTGCAATGATTTTGAAAAAATGTATATATTGTTAAAACGCAATCCTTTAGGATTAGTTATAAGGTTAAAAACAACATTAGTTTTTCCACAATTTGAAGGACCAGTTATTAGACATCTTATCGTATTTGGTAGTAATTCACCATGTTTTCCATGATTTAACTTATCGTTGTCAACTGTCAATTCATCAATGTTATTGATATTAAATCGATCTTTTTGTTGTACAATCTCCATCTTGTATAAAGGTTAAACACACAATGAGCTATTAAACAACTATACTAAGTCTTTTGAAGGAATCCAAGAGTCTTCACTTTTATCAAACCCTAACCACCGGACTTTAACCATATCCTTTTTCCTTTGTAAAATCTTCTCGACAAGATATACATCACCGACTGTTGATTTCAACAATTCATGTCCGTAAAATCCACCTTGAAGTAATTCACCCTTGTTATCCTTTAATAAATAGGTTTCAGGTATAGTTGGTTGCACTTTATAAATTGTAAATACTTCATTAGTCCAATTTGGTAGATATCTTTTACTAAATACACCTTTGTATTTGCTTATACGAACTTTATCGTTGACCTTGAACTTCTTTGGTTGCAATTTTTCCAATTTTGGTGTTGTATTATTTTTAATGCGTTGTAATACAATTTTGGCATTAGCACTATTTACCTGGATAGGTTTCATTCCAATGGTACGATGATATTTGTTGTTATACTCTTTTATAAGTTGTGGTAATATGTCATACCACACGTATGATCCTCTTTTTGAAAATTGTTTATACATCGCACCTTTTAATGTTCTATTGAATCTTTCAATTATTGAAGCTTTAACTTCAGAATTTGTAGAATAATGATTTATTTGATATTTCTTCATCAAAGCTCCAAAGTCTTTATTAAAATATTCTTTTCCATCATCGGTCTGTAGATGTTTAATTTTAAATTTATTTCTTTGTATTGTGGTTTCCATAGCTTTTGTAACACTTTTACCAGTCTTATCCTTCAATGGTAAAGCGTCAGCTATTTTAGTAAAACAGTCTATAATTGTTAAAATATATTTAAATCCTTTATTTAATTTACTGTGCGGTATCATTTCAATGAGATCAGCTTGATAAAGATCATTCATTCCTTTAATGATTGTACTTCTTCTTGGAAATCTTCTTCTTGCTGGTTTATGTAGTTCATTTACAATCTTGTCCTTCACACTTTCCATCTTCAGATGTTGCTTGTACACCGCATGTAAAAATACTGATCCATAAAATAGTTTATTCTCATTTATATAGTTTGAATATAGGTCAAGGCCATTTCATATTAGTGTAAAAAAGAGGGAACATGGCATTGGGCTTGCCATGTCCCCTCTTCTTTACGGAAAGGAAAAAGGAAGAAGGTAGAGGACGAAGAATAGGTTTACTGGTCGATAGGGTTTAGAGAGTAGTGGCCGAATGGTAAAGTATTAATTTTATCTTCTAAAATATGGCGCTTGTCATCTTTGTAGCTTAATGCCCACTTTGTTTGTTTGACACTAAAAAGTTGATGATTATAACTTCTAATAGTGTTGAACGTTGCAGTTGTTTAAACATTTTCAAACAAACATCTTTTATAATGTTCAAACTGTACGTTCTTCTTCAGGAAAGAAGTTTTTATTCCTTTGGCCTTCTTCGTGACTTGATGTTCGTTCCTCTCGTTTATGTACAGTTGAAATGAATACAGTTTGGACATTAATGCTACAATTTCCATCATCGGCACACCATTTGTTTCATCTTTAAATTTTCCCAATACTTTCTTATTTCTGTCATAGTCGTAATTTGGATGATCCTTAGGATAATCGGAAAAGTCGAAATCATCTTTATATATAAAGGTGCGTAGATCTTCATACATGTCATTTGTTTTAATCCAGTAAATTAGTGCATCCGTGTCCATATATGCAATACCAATGTTCTCTCTTCCATAATAGTTAACCATCTTCTTATAATGAAACTCGTACATATGTGTTTTTGAAATATCCAAGATTGACATTCCAAGATACAAAGGACGATCCATTGTAACTGACTTCTTGTTCATGGAAATAACAACTAGATTTTCATTAATAATTATAGATGAACCAAAGTTTGGTTGTTGCACCAATTTCTGTAATTTTACTGGATCAGTTACCAATTTAATATCCTTATGTTTCCTTTTGTTTTCCAAAGTCTTGCCAAATATTGCGTTATTCATTAATTTGAAAAAATCTTTTTGAAAACTTGATGTAGCGGTGGCTCTTCTTCTTGTGTTGTTGTCGATGTAAGGTTTTAACCAACAAGATTGAGAAAATTGTAGTACTCGATTAATTTTTGTAATTCTCAATCCTAAGTCTAAAGCTTGTTGTATCATCCAGTAGTGTCCAACATATCGAGACTTGTCGGTTAAAGTCATCATTAATTTTGGCCATCTTCCAGTAGGGGAAATTTCAGTCTTCGGAAGAAGTGGTAAATCATAATGTTGATCATGAAGATGTTCAGGATATTCAAAATTAACATCAAAAATGTAACCAGTTTCACCATGCTTCGGTATATCCATTATGTTTCCAATCGATTCTGGATCTATCCATTTAAAATTATCATATGGAAGGGGATTCGACATTGCCCATCCGTATAAGTTATTTGAATCAAAATAACCCAGGAATGTTGTTGGTTTTGATGCATCATAATCGGGCAGATACTTGTTGTTCGCCTTGAAATGTCGTGTAACGCTTTGCGTCAATCCCCCTCGAACTCCTGACTCTAACATCATAACCATATCTATATCAGTAAGAAGTTGTATTTTACAATTGGTTTCTTTCAACATAGCTTGCCATGCTAATCCAGGTGAAGTGTACGAATGAAGAGGGTCCAATCCATATGCCGCAAAACATGTATTTCTAAATTCTTCCATTATATCACATAGTAAAGTTACATCCAATTTAACATAAAAATCTGAATATTCTCCCAATGTTCTAAATCCTAAATCGTTCCATACTTTACATGCATGATCATAGTCCTCTTGAGATATGTCCATGTCATAAAGTTTACTTTTGAATTCTTCTTTAGCCGGAAGTGATGTTTCATTAAATCTTTCTAAACTGTCTATGTAATCATATGGAAACACACCTTTCCGAAGTACCAAATCCAGTTTGTCGTTATTTACAATCTTCTTTGTTTCGATGAAATCTTGTTTCCTTAAATTTTCTGAAAGTTTTGACAAACTCGACGGCATAAATCTGTAGGAGTCCAAGAATCTTAGTTTCATGTTTCCAACTTCTTTGGAAAAACTTATGAACTTCTCTGAAGTTTCAGCTAACACATCGATTTTACCGTCGTCTCTTCCTAGTTCAGGTATTATAAAATGAGCATCGTACCCACTGAGGTTATGCAGAACCACAGGAATAAATAGTGGTAAACGATAGCTCAAGTTGCATTTATTACAAGCAGCACCCCTGTAATAACCTGTGAGGTGATCGTGATCTTTAACTTTATAATTCTCAATAGTAAAATCATTTTTGCATAAGAAACATCGAGTTGCATTTTCATGTTGAATTTCTTCTTCTTCCTCCATCGGTTTCATTGGTACAATATTTGTATATAATCTTTGTGCATTTCCAGCTATTGAATATAAGTGATCAAGAAATATTTTTTCTACATTTTCACCACGATATACTAGAGGTTCTGAAGTTAATCCATATCTGTTTAAATGTTCTTCTGATAATGTTGATTTAACCATTAAACAAAAACTATTTGGTTTGTGCATTTGATATTTGACACTTTTTCTAGCTTCACAATTTTCATCTTCTATAGGAATTAGTGTTGATTCAAAGTCCGCATATACAACTATAGGGATACGGTATTGATGATGAACCTTTTCAAATTTAACGAATGCTCTGTTTTCCGCAGGTAAATTAATCTTTGCTTCATAATTATTGTTACATAGTCTTTTGTGCTCTTGTAACCATTCTCTTCCTTCTCGTTGAAAATTAAAACATCTCTTGCAAATTATCTTTTTGTTTCGATTTTTTGAAAGTTGCTTGTTAACAAGACGATCAAATTGCTTTATGTACACATAGTGAGACACATCTCCTCGCGTTAGTAGTAGTAAATCCGTATGATCTGGTAGCTCTTCTTTTGCAATACGTAAAGGATACACTTTGTTTGAACTATCTAATGCAAAAACATTGATAGACGTACCGGGATTTTTCTTCTCAAATTTTGATATATCTTTCAGTGATACAGGATAAGTGATTCCTTGAAAATTGTATCTAAATCTTTGATTTTCATATTCTTGGTCAGGTCTATTCGCATGATGTGGTACAAATTTAGTTGTCATTGCATAACGAAAACATTTATTGTCTTCATTTTTAACATTAATACAAGATTTTGTATCTTCAATTCTTTTTGGCAGAGGAATGTAACTTGATCCCATTAGTCCATATCCATGTTTGTGAACTCTTATATCTAATACTTCAATACTTGTAAGACTCCATCCGGATCCTCTTCCTTCGTGTTCCTGAATTTTTGTTAATATTTCTTCTATACAGTTCTCTACTATTAAATCAATGTTTGAACTTTCCATAATGGTTCGGTTTTTTGTTATGAATCCTCTTGGTGATAATTCTTCTTGTACATTTATAAACATAGCTTCTAGTAGTAAACCAAATTTAAGAAAGTTCAATCTTTTTAATTCTTCTTTTAAAGTTTTACTTACAATTGGTTTTGCTTCTCTAATAAATTCTTCTAGCTTCAAGTTTTCATTTTGAATCTTATGATGCATTACTACTTTACCAGGTAATGCAAATACTTGTAGATTTGGTAAAGTAGTTGAAGATGTTGCTGTTATTTCATATTGTTCTTCTTGTTCTTCTTGTTCTTCTTGTTCTTCTTGTTCTTCTTGTTCTTCTTGTTCTTCTTGTTGTTCTTGTTTTTCTTCTGGGTTGTTGTGAATTAGTTCTTTATGACAGTCTAATAGAATTTCATCGTGAAACGATTCCGAACATTTATCGCAACGATACATGTTGAGATGTTTACTTTTCGAAATTTCACCAAGAAATGAAGTGGGCTCTCACGTTCCTCCTATTATAATGGTTCCCCCACCACTATTTCATCCTCTTCACTATCCTAGGAAATCAAACATTTTCAACAAAATATTAACCTTCTACAAACTAATTGTCCATTCGTGTTCTTTATTCCCATTGGAGTTTTAATATATACTTCTTTATATTCAAACTTTAACAAACTTTCTTTTAACATCTGTTAGGACAGATGTTATGGGACTGATGTTAAAAGAACAAATGTTGGAGTGGAAATGGCTAGAGCACAGGCACTTGGTTGAACTAAATTTGCGCATAAATTAACTAGAGTTGAACTAAAAATTCGCATAAATTAAAAGTTAGTTCAAAACTAAAGTTTGACAGTGTTAAAAAACTCTAACAGTTGAACAAAAATAAACGTTAGTTTCAAACTGAAATTCAACAGTGTTAACCAAATTCTAACAGTCAAACAAATAGGTCAAGGTAATCCAATTTAACGCGAGAACGAGGAATAGAGCACTAAGTGGCATGTTAGTCCATTACCACAAAGTGATCTATTCCTTGCTCTCTATTCTACATCTACTTTTTTGGGTTTACTTATTTATATTAAAATGTTCAAATTTTACTATGTAGAATGTCCATTCTTGCTCTTCAACTCTTCGATTGTTTTTAGCAATTGTAACAAATATTCGTTAGTTTTCACCAAAGTCTTTATTTTGCTACATCCAATTTCAATGGAAGGTATTATAAGTTGTAATTTTATAAGTTCAATCTTTTCTTTCTTGCGAATTTCTTTCTTTATTATATTATTCCTTATTTTTGCTGAAGATTTAAACTCCATGTTGTTTCTGCTAAAGCCACAATAATAATAAAAGTCTCTTGAAACAACCTGCATTTATACACATTCCCCCACCACTTTATAATCCCCACTCCTTTCCCCCTCTTCTTTATATGTAGAAGGAAGTATTATAATTAGATTCCTAATATTTCTTTTCCTTCTTCACTACGTGGGGGAAGGGTAATTTGTTATTACACTAGTTGTGCAAGAAAATAGCCGCCAGTGTCCACACCTTGTTCGTAGCACTCCATCATAGATTGTGCCCACTGCAACATGCGGTCTCTGTCATTTGGTGTGACAAGGAAAGAATGACTATCACCATACAATATAAAAGAGTCAATTCGTACATAACATCCTGAGTCCAACCATTTATTAGCTTCAGCCATAAACTTTTCTATTGTATCAAATGGAAATTGTGGATCAATTGCTATAACTTTACGTTCTTCACTAAGTTCAACAGTATAATCATCATCGTCCTCATCATCTTCACTTTCACTGTTGTTACTTAAAGTGTCTTCAGATTGTTCAAAAACATCAGAAATTTCAGAAGAATTAAAATTTTCATTCAGATGAGGAGGCATTTTGAAGCAAGAAATATTGTAAACAGCAGAGACGAAACGACAAGAGCGGCGTGTTGAAGCAAAATGAAGGAGTGACCAACGCTCGCTCCGCTTTTATAATAGTATGCAAATGAGGGGTAAGAGCTGACCGTGACCAGACATCCACCCAAAGGAGTGGGGGGAAGTACTTTTCTTACTACTCGGATGGAAGTAGGTTAGTAGGTCACAAGACTTAGAGTATTAAAAAATAATGGGGGAGAAACACAACGCTATAACGCATTGTGTTTCTCCCCCATTATTTTTTAAGCAACAATTTGGAAAAAAACTATGTGAATTTACTTTCTACGCCCCCACCTTGTAATACCATCCACTTTGTGTCTGAGGAGATAGTCTTTAGAGTCTAACTCATAAACAGATTTCTCTTTGCGCAAGGATTCAATTACTTTAATATTATATTTTTCGCCGTTACAACTTGCCAAAATGTGTTCGTTGTCAATAACACTTTCAAAAAATAAACACAACCTCTCTTAAGCCTATTTCCTTTCACACCAATAATTTTGGATTGGTATTCAATAGTGGGGGTTTCTGTCAGTTGTGGTTCAGAAAGGTGTTTTACGACATGTACATGGCAAAAACTTTCGTTTTTAACACATTTCCTACCACAAGCTGATCCTTCCTTAATTCCCCTAGTGAGCACTTCAGGGCAAGTAGTGGGACGGCTAAATGCCCTACGACGCTCTTCTTGTAATAATTGAAATTGCTCTGAAGGAGCAGGCTTAGGAGCAGGTTTGGGAGTAGGCTTAGTGGATTTAGTTTTATGATATGTGTGGTCTTCAGGCATAGTAAGTGGTGGGGTAGGAGGCAATGGTGATAGTGGGATGATGGGTGTACTAAGGCGATGAACAATAGTTTCAATTGAAGGGGTATTAAGACGGGGAACTGGCTTCTGCGGTGGCGGCATCATAGTTGATGGTGGTGCGGAGTCGTTTGAAGGCGAAGGTGAAGGTGGTGAAAAAATACTGCGAAGTCTAGAAGTGTTGGTTGGCGGAAGAATAGCTCCAGAAGTTGAAGGTTGGGATCCAAGTTGCTTCTTGTACCAGTCAGGAGGATTTTTCAGACGAAGAGTTTTCTTAGGTGCAGTAACAGCCGTAGTAGAAGTTGAAGTAGAAGTAGAAGTTAAAGTAGAAGTTGTAGTTGGCAGAGATGACATGGTTGTGGCTCCAAGTTCGCAGCGTAACGTCTGGAATCAGAATGAAATGTTAGCCGCAGTCGGTGCGTCTTTTATAACAATATGCAAATGAGAGGGGTAGCAGCTGGCCGAGACTGATTATTGACCTGGGAGGTGGGGGAAAAGGGGAAAGAGAAGGTATTTATTTAAAATAATTCGCATAACTTTTGACTAAAATAAAATAACCAAATTCTTCTTTTACCAAAATGTTTGTCTTACATAGACTTTTTCAATGATGTATCGCTTGTCCAAATCCGTGAATCCGTTATCAAGTTATAGCCATTTTAATTTTTCAGGTCATGACCGGTCGTTCACCCGGAGTAGTGGGGGAAGGAGTGGGGGTAGGAGTGGGAGAAGGGGGGGGAATCGACTCAATTTTTTCGGGGGGGGAGGGGGGGGGGATCGACTCCATTTTTTGGGGGGGGGGAGGGGGGGTCATTGACCCTTCCAAAAGTGGGTCAAGGTCATTCAAGATTTATAATGATCCAAGGTGATGGGAACAGTAATACTGTTCCCACCACCCTGTTTGCCTAACGGTTCCCACTCCCAACCCACTAGTTACGTTCTGCAAGGGAGGTCCCTGGGCCGTCCGCATCAAAGCGTAACTTCCCGTCCGCATCAAAGCGTAACCATTAATTTCAGGGAAACTGGAACAGTTAATGCAGAAACGCAACTCTAACCCCACCCAAACTAATCCCACCCATTATATTCCTAAACAGAATGCAAAAACCTAGTCCGCATTTTGCGGATGTCCCACCCCTTCTAAGTGAAGTTCAACCGAACTTCTGAATTTACATTTAATCTACCCCCTAACATCTAGCTGTAAGGCAAAACAACATTAATTAGTATTAGCAACACTTAAAACTAACAACACATCATTATTAAAAAACCAAATAATTCAACACAACCAAATACCATCATTATTCTTAAAATTAATACACCTTAATGCTAAAAACCTCTTAAAAATTAATACACCTTAATGCTAAAAACCTCTTAAAAATTAATACACCTTAATGCTAAACCAAACTTAAAACTAACATCGCAATGCGCAATTTATTTCTTAAATTAAATACGACTAAACACACACACACACACACACACACACACACATACCACATTGCATTAAAAAACGCAACGTAGTATAAGAAGTTCAAATATATATAGACCTACTATATATTTGAAACCTCTTGCTGAGTCGCCAACAACCTTTCGCTATGAAAGTTTGTTGACGACTGACGCGAAGATCGGGCTCGTATCGCTCCTCGGGTTCTCAAATGGTGGGGGAAGTTGTTTCACTCCAGTACAGTGTTCAATCCAGTCCAATTCGCAGCAGTGTAAAAGGAAGGCGAAGGAGTGGGGAGCAGCATATGCACAGCAACGCAAAACCAAGGTTTGAGGTTAGAATTATCCATGTGCAGTAGCGCTAAAGTGAGTAATACAGGACTAGGCGCATGCGCAATAGCATAGTCACTATTCCGATCCGGAGAACTCGTTGCATGCGCAGCAGGTTTGAGGTTAGAATTATCCATGGCAGCTGCCATGTTTAGTTCGGTTTTACCACATAGAGTCGGCGACCGACGATGACCGGGTGACCGGTCATTGGCCTGAAGGAGTGGGGGAAGGAGTGGTGGGGGAAAGGGGGGGGTGCTCCATTTTTTCGGGGGGGGGGAGGGGGGGAGGAGGGGGGGGAGGGGGGGTCATTGACCTTTCCGGTCATTGCCCCAAAACCCCCTACTTCTCTTACCATTTGTCCGGCAGCTGCCCGGAGTAATTGCCGCTATAAAACCAGGTAGTTGGTCGGCATCTGCCGGCATTTGGCTTGGGTTATTACTGCCTCTATAAAAGGGGGATAGTTTATCGCGCCGCGAACATTCATTGCCTTGCATCCACACAGTCATCACCTCTCATTAGTTTTACTTTATGACTACTTCGTTACTTCTAACATGCAATTTACCATTCATCAGCATGTGGCTTCCTAGCCACTTCATTAAATGAGTCTAGTTAATTCTAACCTCAAATATTACTACTATAGTGTTCTGTTTCAATTTATTTTACACTTCATTTTATATCTCAGTCTTCTTTTAACTTCTAAATGTAACACATCAGTTATGATGGTTGCACAATGTTTAAAGTTAAAGCTTTTGCGAACACAACACATATTACGGAATACTTCTAAACCTTCAATTTCAAAGTGTAGAACTAATTTAAATAGAGTTAGGAAGAAGTACAGTTTTAACCCATTATACTCTTCAAAGACTTCGCAGGTTAATGTTGATGATAGTGTTATTTACAACATTTTGCATTCTATGTTACACTTCAACAATTTTGAACTTGTTACACCTATCGACTGTGTTCAGCAAGTTTTTTTATTTTACCCCCACTATTCCTTATATAAGTGCTCTAACCACAATTCCTACTTCATCCTTCTCTATTCTGTTCAGCTGAGCTAAGATTTGAGGTTAGAATTATCCATGGCGGCCGCCATGTCTAGTTCAGTTTCACCACATAGAGTCGGCGACCGGTTATTGGTCTAAAGGAGTGGGGGAAGGGGTGGTGGGGGGAAGGTTGCCATTTTATAAGCCCTCTCCCTAGGCGGCGCTTCTCATTCGATCGCCAACTTTCAAACGAGAAACACCTCTCCCATGGCACGAATCAATTATCCCGCTATCACCAACTACTTCAACTTAAAACTATTTCTGGTGATAGTTGGATAGAATTTTTTAAAACTTACTCTGGATGACCTTGACATACTTTCCAAGCCCCAGTTATAACTGTTAAATTTCAGTTTTAAATTAACTCTTAATTCATGCCCAGTTCTACTTCAAATTCAGGGCATATGCTCTCGCCATCTGCACCCCAGCATCTGACGCCATCTGCTCGAGCAGCTGCTCGGGCAGATGGCACGACTTCCGGTCCAGAAGTAACCAAAACACACTACTGATACGCTAAAGCTCAAAACTGATTGTCACGTCTCTAAAATGACTGTTGCTAAAGTTATGGAACTGGTCAAAATGTGCAATCTCATACATTCCGTCATATTGAAATTAGTTTTTCTTTTAGTTGTTCACACATCAGTTTTATTTGCAATAATGATGCTTGGATACCAAAATGTTCTTGAATTTTAGAATTTCATCTACAAATGTAATTTACCATGTAGTGATAGGAAAATATACGATGTAAAAGACTAAGCTAATGAACAATCTCGATTGATATTATTCTGAATCTGATAGTCGTGATTACAGTATACTTTTATTTCAATATATTTTCCAGTGCCAACTTCTAACAAAATTATCAGCTGTTTCTTCATCGTGAAATCAAATAGCCGTGGAAATGTTTTTACCTGGATATATAGCTTATTCAAACAAACTTAAAATTAGTATTCATGATTTCATGGTTCATGTTTTTAAGAAGCAAGCCTCCGGTCAGCCTCCGTCGTTTGTTAATAAGGTTACTGATATGCCGTGAACCAAAGTAAATACACTTAAAAGGTGAATAATTATTATTTATTATGAATGAACACAAAAAGACATAACCAAAACTATGTAAGTTGACAAAAATATAATAATTTACCATATGGTTGAAAAGCCATATGACAGTTACATTTATATAAGAAATTATATGTATCAAATGAAGAAATCTATCACCTTATCATTTGTTGTGGTAAAGAAAGACATCGCCACCTTGCAAGAAAAAAATTCGCTACAACTTGTTACTTGGAATTAAAAGTAATAAAAAATGCATAATATAGAGCTCCATTTGTAACTGGCTCACTCACTGATGTATATAAAAGTTCTGACAAACCGTTCAAGCTAGAGACTTGGAATTTGGCATTTTCGTAGTTTACATGAATCATACACATAGTACTCATAAGAAATCCTTAAAACTAGTAATTTTCAACATATTATCATAGATGAAATATGATACAATATAATGTATTTTATTTCAGCTATGATTTAATCTATAAAAAGCGAAAAATTGAGATTCGTCGGCAATGTAGAAAAGCCACAGTAGTGTGCTATGGCCGTGGTAATGTATACCAAACACCAGTTTTAGTTCTCGTACTTATTTTTTTTGAGGAAATTTATTAATACTCCGGTAGTTGGTTAGAATAGTTCGTATCTGATCCGAGCAGTGTCGTACACTTGTGTTCCGACCGTTTAATTGAAATGTACAGTTTGAGTGACCTTTCAAAAAGAACCTTATTGAGAACCTTTCCATATGCTCATCAATTAGAGCTAGTTGTTAATACACTTCCCGATTGCCTACGTAGGGAGATTATGCAGGAACATAAGATTAAATGCTGTACTGCCTTCTTTAGTTTTTATGAAATGGACGAGAGTAAAATCTGTTTTACTTGTTATGTTCATGCTCCCAGTCAGTTCTTCCAGCGTAGATTTATTTTCCAAAGTTGCCAAGGCGATAATCCTGAAGACATAGATTTCAAATATAGATGTTCAAATTGCAACGGTTCATTTTTGGTGCATATGAGATATTGGTGCGATTGTTAGGTCATTTGACTGAATTAGTTATTTTATTGTGCATTTTCTTTTCAATTTCTAATGCAACACGTTAATAGTTATTATTATAACTGCTGTAGTATTTTCTTAGATTCTTCAAATTGCGCATGCACATATCTTTTAAAGTACTAATATCAATAATATTGTCAAATATAATAATAATTGTCATGAATGTCAAAATCACGTAATTTTTTTTCGTTGTTAGGCGAAACGAATCGATAAATTAAACAACTCTTTATTTTTATTTGTTTATTACTTACAGACCTCTAAAACATTGGTAATTGTAATGCAATGCAATGCATGCAATGTAACACAATTTTAATAATAATACTTTGACATAATTTGTTGTAACTACTGTAATATTGTATTCAGAACTTTAAAGTTTTGTATTCAATCTAAATTTAGAAGTTAAACTTCATAAAAAAAAATCTTTAATATATAAATTATAATTTATGCTAGGTAGTAGTATGTAATTTTTTTTACCTGTTGATTATGAATGGATTAATCTGTTGCACATATTGCTACTTTATAGTGTTTGTAAGATAATGACATTCAAACTGTGGACCTTTCACTTTTTGTCGTTTATCCATTCGTAAACCCTTTAGACCGATTCGCAACTTTTATTATTACCATATTTCATGTAGTTGGTTTGTAGGTCTAACTGCAGTTGTATTTATAAGTTCGAAATTTGCATTCACTGAACTCGTAGAATATCCTCGGAACCTCAACAAAATTTAAATATAGGAACTATAATAATTATATAACAAACTATTATTAGATAACCTTCTATTATTTATTTATTTATCTATTTCAACGGACATCTCCATTTTTACATCAATTATGACATGAAATACATAACTCAAGATGACTTAATTGCTACATTAGCTACACTGCTATATATTTGAAATCTCTAACAGTGGCTTATAACAATAACAGGTAACAATATAATTATAATACAGAAGAATAACAAGAGTAACAATGTCGGAATGAGAAACGATCTTGATGTAACAACTAACTAACTAATATAAAACACCCAGCGTGCATAATGACAATAGTGAGTAACAATAACAATATAAATAACAGATTAATAACAATAGAATAATTTATAGCGCCATGAAATAACATGATCTTATAAAATATAAATATAATAGCAATAGCAAAAAAGAGAATGCTGTACAAGTGATTTTATAAAAATGATTTTTAGAACTTTGTGAGGCATAGAACGTACAACTACTAACAACGCTGCTGAATCTAGGCGGACAGATTATGTGACAAGTTTATGTTGAACAATATGTCAAAAGTAAAGCACTGTTGATCTTCTTTTTAAGTGTTGTTCAATTTGATTTAATTTTTTTTTTTTAACGTAAGAGTTCTTGGCGGAATTAACCCCGTATTTTTAGGTTTGCCTTTTTCTTTTGTTTTCTTTGATATAATGCAAAATATTGTACTTGGTATATTTATTTTACCGGTACTTTTTCATCTATTTGATTAAATTGATTTATTTCATACTGTTATGCGCTAGGAGAATGAAGTAAGGCATGGTATCACATCAGTTGCTTTTAAAATTCGTAATACTAAAAGTACCCAGAAGGCACACACATACCCTGATCAGAATAGTTAAGAGTATCAAACAAAATTAACAATTTTAACCTAAAATATAAGAGAAGATCTTCAATGTTTCAGACTTGATCAACTACAAACTAATTCAGCGAACTCAACGAGGGGTTTTGGGGGTGGAGCCCTTAACTGGTCTATTCAGTGCTTGAGATTTTTACACCAATTAACAATTTCGTGCAACCAATACGGGGGCAAGGGGGTGGAGCCTCCGTCCAGGATAATACCTAGAATATTTACATCGTTTATTATTAGTACTTTAAATTCTTAAACTAATTAAGAAGAACTATGAAGGGGTTTTAAAAATAGCTATAGGAACATTCAAAGCTTATTTTTATTATTAATTTCATTAGTTTGTGTTAGCCGGTGTTGTTACTGTCTCGGCTGTCCAGTACTTCGGTGGAACTAGCCTGTTTAATACATGAGTTTTTGTTAATTTACGAATTCGAGGCATCCCCTGAGGGGGCATGGGGGCGGAGCCCCCATCGAACCGCAGTCAAGTACAATTATAGTCCCAGAGTTAATTTTGTTACTTATTTCTTTTTAATGAAATAGAGCTCACGATCAACCATGAGCAATAACCGTTGCTTCAGGACAGTTATTGAGGGAAAATAAAAAAAATAAAAAAAAACAATGCAACTAAGATTTCATTTTAGAATAATCATAGTTACCATTACAATATTTGTTTGTTGCCGTTAAAGTTTTGGCCATGAGAGCGTTTTAAATTGTTTATGATACCAAAGATCCTTTATTCTTTACTCCATGAGTCGTGTGGTTTTATACCATCAAATTTAATGTTTTATACAACTTCGTAATGTACTAAAACCCGCATACTTTATCATATTTTTATACATTCTTTTAAAACCATTTTTGTAATTATTGAGGTAATAAAGTATTACTTACATTTAATATACTTATGCGTTTGTAGGTAATTAATTATCTATGCTTATATTTTGTCGTTGTGGAAAGCACACTGAAATTTCCGTCCTTGGAAATGCATGAAGTCGTAATGCTTTTCGGTTGGTATTTCCTTTAGGGATATTTAAAGACATTTGCTGACATTACATATCAGTTGCTTCTACCAGTATAAGGATCATATACTGTCAGAGTATATTTTTATTCTGTTTAAGAGTCGTATTGGGTTTTTAGTGTCAACAAAATAGTCTTATTTTGTGAATCAATGTGAAGTACTCTTTTGATCGTTTCTTTCTGACTAATAGTTTTGTACTCAATAAAAGCTAAAAAAAAAACAAAGTCAACTACTAAATGAACCTATTCACCTATTTACAATTTTTGAACAAACGATTTCCCCATGAGAAAATTCTCAAGATTTGTTATAAAAAGAATATAGAGTGAGTACCAGTTTAGAAGTAAACATAGTCAGCACGAGCAGACTGTACAAGGTATGACTAGCCGCCGAGACAGTACGTGTCACGTGTACACCATAACATGATTACCACAACAAGGGAATCAATACACGCACGTACCACTTAGCAAATGTACGGTGTTGGGAGTAATTTGAATGAAATGTGCACCCAATTGAAAGGTGTGATAGCTAAGAAATACTGTTTTATTAACTTAATAGACCTGATGACAGCCTACAACCATTTGTTCTCTTTAATATTAAATGGCTAGTTTTATTTATAATGGATAATTACACTAAGTTGAGTAAAGTAATTTTATTGAAATGAGGTGTAGCTCATGAGGTCATATTAGGCGTAATGTCCAATTGCAACTAGGTATTTTTACAGGAACATTATTTGTACATAAATATACTTAAACTTTTAGCAGTTAATTAGGTCTTATCTGAATATTTTACATAAAATCCAATGATATATTTATTTTCCAAACGAAAATGCTTCTAAGATTCGTTCTTGTTTTGAAAAGAATAATTTATACTATAGCTGAACTAAGACAATAATGTATAAGACAAAGCCTCTTAGGTGCTTTGTCCTGACTTTGCTCTTGGTTTCAGTTGCCCTCAAGACTTATTATCTATGCTATCTAAGCATTATTATTCACGATAAAATATTTACTATCCAATCTTAAAGACATCCAACTACAATTTAGTTTAAATTATGAAACCTATAATAATTCTATCTCATCTTTTTATCTGGTTAAAACATAAAAACATACTTTTGTTAATTAAGAATGTGGATAGATTAATCCATCTGTTCAGCTGCATACATTACTAACAATCATCACTTCATGGTGTAAAAAAAAAACTCTTTAAAAAATTGCAACGTAATAACTGTAAAAAATTCGAAAGTGACTATTTAAAATTTAAATATAATATAAAAGTAAATAAATCTCTTATTTAGAGTATGCTTTCGGGCATTATAACAACGTTTCTTATTCTCAAGTGCTATACATTACTAAAATGTTACAATTAAAGTCGTTCTTTAAATTTATGTAAGGTTCACCACTTGGGAAAATCTAGTGGATAAATTCTAAGGGTGCAGTAATTGGTATTATCAGAACGGTCAATATGTTGCAAATGCATCTCACTTAACCAAACCAACACTACAAAGTTAACATCTCTTCCCAAATACAGCGCACCGAATTGCACGCTTGTCATTAACCAAGGACAGTCAATTACATCGAGGACGGACTATCATGGTTTGAAATAGCCTCGTACATATAAAGTGATGAATAATCGCCGCTTACAGTGTTAACACAATATACTCTGTATCATACGAGCGTTTGTAAAGGGTATAAGTCCATGCTGGTGGCCAGGTAATACCGGAAATACTACAAAACCTACATGGAATCCTTTGTCGTTTTCGTATTGTAGTATCATTGACATATTAATATTGAACTTGTATTAGAGCAGAATGGTTGTACTGTAATTTATAACAGTACAAATTAGTACATTTAGGATAATTTGTGATGAAAGTAAGTTTCATGTGTAATCATCAAGAAAAAGGCTTGTATTAGTCTGCCCAGACAAGAAAACCACTTGTAACGTAAGCTTAATGATAAGATAAGGTTATGTTTTTTGGAACAGTCATGTATGAACATACATGTGTTGAATTATTAAATATGATTGTGTTGATATTTAGTCCATATGTTTTTAGTCAATCGTGTTACTTCCGTGCAGGTGTATGAGTTCGGTTTTCTTCTTTATACTAAGTTGAATAAACAAAAAATATTTTTGTGTTTACAAGTTTTTCAATATTGTAATGAAAAATAATGTTCAAAACTCGTCTCAAAAGTGCCATTGCGGGGCTCGATAGCCTTTTCCCGCAATAAGTAACTTTCGAGACTAGTAATGATAACTACTATTTCTGGATTGATCTACTTTCCTTAGAAGGGCCTTTAAAGTAATGTACAAATTACGTTACGTACAAATATACTATGTATTTAAATGCACTTATTTATTGAACAACAAATTTATAACTAAAGCATGATTGATGTGACATTGCGAGTGACATGTGTATTTAGTAGGCAATTATAATCAGCATCAACTGGACTCACACTCGCCGCTGTGGCTTTACATGCAGGTATTTGTAACTTAATGACTGTGTATTCAAGACTAATTACATTCTGCTCATGTGAGAGCAGGCAGCTGGTAATTCTACTATCTACTCAAGTCAATAGTTCGTCAAGAAACGGTCATCTTAATCTAAAGTTACTGAAGGTAGAATTTTAATATATTAGGTGTTCACAAAAAGTGAGGTGAGATAAATTTTAAGTGTGAATTATTACACTAAGGGAACGAAAATTTTACATGCTACAATGTTACGGAAATATTAAAAAGGCACAAGACTAGTCATGCAACTGTGGGGCAGGGTATGGAGCTCATAGTCACTGAGTGCCCACTGAGTACTTTGACGGAAGGGTTGATTGGTATGCATATATTTAGCACTGCAATAGGAGCTCTCAAACATGATAAAGATTCATACAGAATATGAACTGAATACAACTATCCGTTACGGAAATAAAAATTATTATGTGAAAAAAGAGAAAGGCGGCTAGTGGCTTAACAATGAATTTTAGGCCTCTATTTTTATGTTGTTTTTTTTCTTGTCTCGATGCAAGGAACAAATATACAAAAGGTTTTTCAGAGAGTTCCGAGACACCCTGTATAATTCCTACTATATTTGGAAGTGATTTTCTTTATAATATAATGTTTCAACTTCATCAAGTAAGAAGCAAGCTCGAACATTGCGTGCGATACAAACATAACATCTTGATAAGTGGATGCGTTATACTTCGGCCTCCGACGTTTGTTGATAATGTTACATTTATATGTATCAAAGACGGAAATTTGTTTACGAAATTATATGGCGTGGAAAAATAGAACGCTACTTCGTGATTTAAAGAAGCGCCGCTCGCTCTTGGCTTGGTATTCGCTTTGTAGACGTGTCAGAATCATCTGCTCACATTGGTAGATGAGTCATACATAATAAAAGTGGATTGATTGATTAAGGGTTTAAGCCGTTGACGATTGTGTTACATTTGTTAACATTGTCGCTGGATGGACCTCATTCCGTACTATTTTGATCCGTTAAACAGCTAAAAAATAAACTGTTTGTCAGATGACTGCAATAGCTAGAAAAAGAACTTGGGGCCTATACGAGTACAGTATTTTTTTGAGGGATGTTTCTTGTAAGAAATAAATTCTTAAACTATTCACATTTAGTGGGATTCTAGTCTACACATCACATTAATTTTAGTTGTGGTGCATTATTTTTTGAAACAAATGAGCCTTGTTTCATAGATAAAATTGATAAATGTTTCGATACATGGTTAGGTTTTGCTTTAATGTAGTTAGTAGTTTAAAATGTAGTACAACAGCATTCTGCCTTATACCCACTGATGGTAGCAAAACAAAAATTACGAACTATTCCCCACTGACAAATGTTTATTATTGACGTCAGGTACAGATTTTTCAGCACTAGTTATTGGCTTTCATTTCAATTTTTAAAGACAACGCTATCCAGAACAAATGTTAGTTAAGAGTGTGATTTATTACATTACGATTTCCCCCAGTTTGGAACTAAATAAAATTAACATGAGCAAGGTATGACCAGCCGCCGAGACAGTTCGTGTCACGTATACCATAACATGATTACCACAACAAGGGAGTCAATACACGCACGTGCCACTTGCAAATGTACGGCGCCGTAATTTCGCTTAAACAGACCTACCCATTAAAGTTTTCATTATTAAGCATAAAACAGTTTCTTCTCCTTACCATATATTGTCTCTTGGAATTAAGAATACTTGTATATTTTAAGACAACAACAAAAAACTTACATTGAACACGCCAGTGTTTTACAATAATCATAGATGTGTTTTTAGAGGTCACGTGTTCCATCTACAGAATTCACACATAATTTTGACCGTTTCCCCTAAGTGATTTTTATGTGTAAGTGAGTGAACAAGAGTTAACAAAATACTTAAAAGATAAACTTAAATCATAATTGCATTGTTTCCACCTAGAATTTATTACTCTTATTATTATTATTCCAACGTGTCTATTTTAATATGACTTTTATCAATACAATACAAATTTTGAATTATAGTTTCTAAATAGACTCCTCAAATTATTCAGGAAGGGTATTTCAATGCGATTATTTAATAAATATTTTCATTGTCTCAAACTAATCAAGATCTGATAACATAAACTTTATCCGTGGTTGTTACGTGTTAACATAAATTACATAATTATATTTTTCACGACTGCTCAAAGATTCTGTGAACCGGTTTGTACTACGCTCTTAGGCCATTAACAGCAACACAATCAAGGTCGAAGAGCTCCTAAGCCCCGGTTAACTGGATGTTGCTGATTATTGGACCCTCTTCCTGACCTGATAGCAAAATACATTTTCATAAACGTTTTCAAGGTTTAACTTGTTGATGAAGTATTGTGTAATTTTCAAACATTTAAATGGGTAAATAAATATAGGTGTAACCGCTTACAGGACAAACCGTAAATCACATATTGAAATTCCAAGCGCTAAACAAAGTAGTTGGGATTTTAATTAAGTAATATTTAAACTTGTGCTCCTAATTAGTGTAAATAAATATTTTTTTTAAATTACAGGTGTATTAAAAAAAAAATTTTTGTTTAAAAGAATAAATTCAGACCCATACAATAGTGTTAGGTGCTTTGTCCTGAGTTCGCTCCTGTATTTGGATAATTTCTTCTTCGTTTTTCTGTAATTTGTTCATGTCGATGTATTCATTTTCTAGAATTAATTAGACAACTCACTTCAAATTTGTAACTATACAATCAATTAGCTTTCTACACAAGTAGTGGGGAATGGGGGCTTTTGGGCCAGTTCAAGGTCACCCGAGCGATGACGTCATCGATGACGTCATCGAGGTCAATGACCTCATTGATGACGTCATCGATTGCATCATCGATGACGTCATCACCAATGACGTCACATCCATGACGTCACACCCATGACGTCACAGAAATGACGTGCTAATGACGTCATCACCCCTTACGTCACCAAGATGACGTCATCGATGTCACAAAAGGTCAAGGTCACGCTGAAACCTAAAATTTTTCGGCACTTTTGCTGTTTCTCGCACTACGCTCCGAGTTTCAGTCACAGGTACCATGACCTTGACGACTTGGAGCGAATTTTCGATGAGAAACAGCAAAAGTGCCGAGGAAATTTGAAGTTTGCAACGTTACTCTGCCTAAACCGTCATGTGACACCGCTCGGGTGACCTCGAACTGGCCCAGAAGCCCCCATTCGACCATTACTGCAACCGCGATGCGCACCCTACGACAGACACCGAGCGACTGACTGTCCGGCCCCGCGCACTCTAGGTATATGGGAAGTGGTGGGGGAAATTGTGATGACCTTGGGAAACTTGAAAATGTCAAGCCGGGTAGCACCGTTTCGGTGCTACCTTAAAGTTACATGCTAAAGTGTGATGACCTTGAGTTAAAACATAGAAATACTACAAGTTGATACCGTCCCAGAGTTAAAGTGTGATGACCTTGAGTCAAAACACAGAAATAATACAAGTTGATGCAGTCTCAGAGTTAAAGTGTGGTGACCTTGAGCTAAAATACTGAAGTACTACAAGTCGATATTGCCCCAGAGTTAAAGTGTGATGACCTTGAGTCAAAACATAGAAATACTACAAGTTGATACCATCCCAGAGTTAAAGTGTAGTGACCTACATTCAGAACTTGTAAAATTACTTACATATAGAGAGCTAGAGAACAGCGAGACGCACCGCATGGAAGCCGGAGACATACTGGCGAAGCGGTGTTGTGCAGCCTAGGGACCCAGTTGTGGTGGGGGTATAGCCGACTTTTAGAGTACAAGTGTTGCGGGTGACCTTGACCCACTTAACTTACCTCGACCCCCCCCCCCACACCCACCCCCACCCCCACCCCCACCCCCACCCCCACCCCCACCCCCACCCCCACCCCCCCCCCGACAAAAAGTGCGAGCCCCCCCCCCCCCCCCCGAACTTTTTTTTCGGAAAAATTTTTGACCTTGACCAAAAAGTTTTTTGCTCCGGACGAGAAGTGACCCCCCCCCCCCTCCCCACCCCCACCCCCACCCCCACCCCCACCCCCACCCCCACCCCCACCCCCACCCCCACCCCCACCCCCACCCCCACCCCCACCCCCACCCCCACCCCCACCCCCACCCCCACCCCCCCCCCCGAACTTTTTTTTCGGAAAAATTTTTGACCTTGACCAAAAAGTTTTTTGCTCCGGACGAGAAGTGACCCCCCCCCCCCCCCCGAACTTTTTTTTCGGAAAAATTTTTGACCTTGACCAAAAAGTTTTTTGCTCCGGACGAGAAGTGACCCCCCCCCCCACCCCCACCCCCACCCCCACCCCCACCCCCACCCCCACCCCCACCCCCACCCCCACCCCCACCCCCACCCCCACCCCCACCCCCACCCCCACCCCCTCCCCCACCCCCTGATATCCTGGGCGTGGCAGCCCCGGTGGGGATATAAGGGGGCCCAGCCAGAGCCGGCTCGCAGTCCGCTCCCGCGCGTTGAACGTGAACGATCGGGACGGACCGCCATAGGCATCACTAAACATTGAATGGCGCCTTCAGTGTTTAGCGAAGTCTACTCTAACTTTAAGACTTGTATTAGTTGTAAGATATTGCGCTTGCGTTTGGGTATTGCGAATTGTTCTATATTAGAGTGTTTTACTTGTACCCTATGTCTCCTGTGTGTGTCTTTTATCCTTTGTGTCTTGTTTGTCATATGTGTTTAATGTGTATGTGCTTGTTCCAGCATTGACTACGTTGAGCTCAATTGTGTGTTGTAAGTGTGTTATATTTTTCTAAAGTGTATACGCTTGTTGTAGCATTTCCCCCTTGAGCTTTTGCAATGCTCAAAGTAAATCGTAAAGACAGGGAACGGGAGTAGGCCCCCCGTGTAAAGTTACTTTTGTATAATTGTTAGGCTCCTCTCATGCATGCTTCAATGCGGCTGAGAAATAGGAGTTGGTCCGTTTGTACGCCTATATGGGGGTAATGAGCCGATGGCCTCTGCACTCGGACCGAGGACGTAAGCCACTAGGGTGTCCTCAGTTAGTTTCCCTTCCGGAAACTCAAAATTATGTAAATGAAACTTTGTTAGCTATTTGTGTTTTTTTGTCCCCAAGGCCCCCGAACATTCGTGGTTCGCCATGGATGTACGGGGGCCGAAATTTTTTAATGTCCGTGTGGCCTTGACCCACAAAGACTTGTAAAAATTGAATGCATTGCTAAATTTAAAATATTAAAGATAGGTTACGGGAGTAGGCCCTCGTGTAAAGCCTATTTTAATTATCGGTAGGCTCCTGCCAGGCATGCAAAAGGTTGCGGATGGCATTTGGGAGCATGTCCGTTTGTACGCTGGCATGCAAAAGGTTGCGGCGGCCTCTGCACTCGGACCGAGGACGTAAGCCATTAGGGTGTCCTCAGTTTGTTTCCTCCTGGAAACTCAAAATTATGTAAATGAATCTTTGTTAGCTATTTGAAAAGACAATGCAGTAAATGTTTACAAGTCTCGCGTGGCGAAGGGTACACGACATTGGATGTTGCCCTGTTGTCATAGTTGGGTCTCTTCGGAGGCTACAGCGATGACAACCCAAGTGCCCCAGGTGGGGCTTAATTTTTTTAAAGTTTTTTCGTGACCTTGACCTAAATACAGTAATGACCCCCCCCCCCCCTTCCCCCAGAACTTTTTTTTTGAGAAAAAAATTTTGACCTTGACCAAAAAGTTTTTTGCTCCGGACGAGAAGTGCCCAAACAAAAAAAATTTGTACAAAGTAGTGGATTTAGACCAAAGATTATATTGGTTTTATCAAACCTGTTGAAGAATAAATTGAAAATGGGTGTTTAAAAGCCAAATCTGCTACATGATTGATAAACTGGATGTATATGACGTCACCTTCCCCCACCCTTCAACCTCGGGTATAAAGGGACCCGGTTAAGCGCGCTGCTCATTATTGCGTGGACATTCACCGAGTGCACACTCAAAGCCAAACTGTAAAAAAAATGGCTCTTTGCGATATTTGTGGTGAGTTTTTCCAAGATGAAGATATCTTTGTTTTACACCGAGAATTGCATCATGAAGAGAACAGAAAAGAAGAGATTGTTGTAAGTGAAGAAGACTTGGATGCGTTTGATCGGTTATTGGAAAACTGCCAGAAGCAGATGGACGACTGTGATAGCTATCTACAGTTACACCGAGAATTGCATCGTGAAGAGGACAGAAAAGAAGAGATTGTAGTAAGTGAAGAAGACTTGGATGCGATTGATCGGTTTTTGGAAAAACCCCATAAGCAGAAGGACTGGGCTAGCTATTTACAGTTAATGCAAAGAAGAAGACCAAGTGTTATTCAATTTGCCGGAGCTGGACCATCTACAGCTGGAGGATTTATTCAAGAAGAGAAAATGGAAGAAGAAGATACGGAAGAAGTGGAAGATGTAAGACAACTGCGTACCCAAGAAGAGGATATGGAAGATATAAGACAACTGCGCACTACAGCCTTGCCAGGACCAGTTGTAATTCATTTCAAAATTAATAATGTGCAATTAGAATTGGAAAATTTTATAACTCAAGCTAAAAAACTAGTTGTAAAAACATTGACGGAAGAATTGGCAAGATTGAACTTTATTAAATTTGGATTGGTGTTGGAGGCTATGTTTACTAATACCGATGGTGAAAATTCACCGAGAGCATTCATTGCTAAAAACCGAACCCTTACAACCACATCTGATATCAACGAAATTTTAGAAGAATGTTTGGTTGAACTGCTAGTGAAACTTCAAGAACATGAAGGAAGAGGATCCGGCTGGACGCTATCATCAATTGAAGGTATGGATGTGAGGGTTCACAAGCATGGATATGGTATGAGAGGAAGCAGCTTTATCCCTCTACCAAAGGTGATCCGAGATACAAGATCATGTATCAATGTGAAAAATGAGGATAATGAATGTTTCCGGTATGCAATGTTAGCAAAATATGTGGAAGACCATTCCTGTAGACCTAGCATAGCATACGAAGCTGTTCAACACCGCTATAACTTCCAAGGTATGTCGTATCCTGTTAGTCTTAATGATGTTGCTAAATTTGAAAGAAAAAACCCAGGAGTTTCAGTTAATGTGTTTGGTTTAGACGAATCAAATAACGTATACCCGTTACGAGTTACAAAGACTGAACGTCAAAATCATACAGATTTGCTGCTATTGACCAAAGGTGAAATATCACATTATGTTTACATCAAGAACTTTGAAACTTTGGTTGGACGACAAGTGACTAAAAAGAAAATTAGAGTAACAGTGTGTAAGAGATGCTTTTGTTTCACAAATAAAGACTTGAGACGTGGAGGATCGGAGTGGTTGTCGGAACACCAGCGGCTTTGTAATGACAACTATGAAGTGAAGATTAGTCTGCCACCACCATCTAGAGCATTTGTCCAGTTCAATAAAACAGTTCACCAATACCGGATTCCACTAGTTATCTACGCTGACTTTGAATCCACGTTAGTGCCGCAGGAACTTTCGGATGGTGAAGTAACTAGAAGAACCAAATATCAATTGCATCAACCTAACAGTTTTTGCTTATTAGTGAAATCTACTTTACCTGAAGAACAATTGCAAGACTACGGCTTAACATCCACTCCGATACTCTACCGTGGGGAAGGAGCTGCTAAGTATTTTGTAGACCAGTTGTATAACATTGCTGAAAAGGCGGAACGCTTATACGGTAATGTTTTACCCATGAAACCTTTGAACCAAAATCAACAAGAAGAATACATTTCGGCAACAAGATGTTATCTATGCAAGAAGAGCTTCAGTGAAGAAAATCAAAAAGTAAGAGATCATGATCACCTCACAGGGTTATACAGAGGACCTGCTTGTAATTCATGCAATATAAATTACAAACTGCCTCAATTTATTCCTGTCGTGTTACACAATCTTAGCGGCTATGACTCCCACTTCATTATCCCAGAGTTAGGACGAGATGATGGAAAAATCGAAGTATTAGCTGAAACATTGGAGAAGTACATCAGTTTTTCAAAAACAGTTGGTAAAATTAAACTTCGCTTCGTAGACTCTTATAGATTTATGTCATCTAGTTTGAGCAAATTGTCTGAGAACCTAAGAAGAGAAGATCTAAAAGAAACCAGCAAAATTGTACCTGAAGATAAATTGGACTTAGTATTACGAAAAGGAGTTTTCCCCTATGATTATATAACTTCCACAGAAAAGTTTGAAGAAACCAGTCTACCACCGATTGAAGCCTTCAATAGCAAATTAAATGAAAGTGAAATCTCCGTTGAAGACTACAATCATGCGTGTAATGTTTGGAACCAACTAAAAATTCAAACTTTAGGGGAATATTCTGATTTTTATATAAAATTGGATGTAACTCTGCTGTGCGATGTGATGGAAGAATTTCGGAACACCTGTTTCTCAGCATACGGATTGGATCCTTTACACTCGTATACATCCCCTGGATTAGCATGGCAAGCTATGCTCAAGTCAACTAACTGCCGATTGGAGCTTCTCACAGACATTGATATGGTCCTCATGATCGAATCAGGTGTACGAGGTGGTTTGACTCAAGCTGTGACAAGACATGTTAAGGCCAACAACAAGTATATCCCCAACTTCGACGAGCAACAACCATCACTCTACCTTGGATATTTTGATGCGAACAACCTCTATGGTTGGGCGATGTCAAATCCACTTCCCTACGCAGACTTCAAGTGGATTGACCCGACCACCATTGGTGACATATCACGGATTCCAAAAGATGGCCAAACAGGCTATATTTTGGACTGTGATTTTGAATATCCGGAACACCTTCACGACCATCATTACGACCTACCTCTCCTAGCCAAGACTGAAGTTTCACCGACAGGAAGATGGCCCAAGCTGATGATGACCTTGGAGAATAAGAGTCGATATGTGGCACACTACTGGGTAGTTCAACAAGCACTTGAATTGGGCCTACGTATAGTGAAAATTCACAGAGCAATTGAATTCACCCAGTCTTGTTGGTTGAAACCATATATCGATTCCAACACTACAAGAAGAGCTGCAGCGACAACAGCATTTGAAAAGGACTTCTACAAATTAATGAACAACGCCATCTTTGGGAAGACCTTGGAGAACAAGAGAAAACACAAAATTGTAAAATTAGTAAGTGATCCTAGGAAATTGGAAAAATTAGTGCAAAAACCAAATTTCGGAACATCAATGATTATAAACGAAAATCTAGTTGCTGTCAGTATGAATAAAACAACAATAGTGATGGATCGTCCGTTATACATTGGAATGTCGATTTTGGATATAAGTAAAACTCTGATGTATGATTTCCATTACAACAAAATGGTTAAACACTATGGAAGAGACAACATTGGAGTTGCATACATGGATACCGACGCGTTTATCTACTGGATAAAGACTTTGGACATGTATGAAGATCTAAGGAGTTTCCCATACAAAGACGACTTTGACTTCTCTGACTATCCGAAGAACCATCCGAATTACAATGAAAAGAATAAAAAAGTAATTGGAAAATTTAAAGATGAAGCAAATGGAATACCTTTGGAGGAAATAGTTGCGCTGATGTCCAAATTATATTCCTTCAAGATGTATATGGAAAACGACATACCGACAGTGAAGAAAGCTAAAGGAGTCAAAACATCGTACTTGAAGAAACGCGTGACATTTGACCATTACAAGACCTGCTTGTTTGAAGATTCTACAATGTCTGCAACGTTCAACACTATCAGAAGCTTTAAACATGAGGTCTACAGTGTCACTGAAGTTAAAAGAGCACTATCAGCTCAAGATGATAAAAGGCATATTATGCCGGATAAGATTCATACTCTTCCTTTCGGCCACTACTCTCTAAACCCTATCAACCAGTAACCTATTCTTCGTCCTTCTACAACTTCGACCTTATTCCTTTCTCCTTCCGTAAAAAAATGGGGAACACGGCAAGTCCAACGCCGTGTTCCCCATTTTTTTACACAAGTTTGGATGACCTTGACCTATATAAATTATGTGAATATTTAAGACAACATTCATTGTGATTATACATGTGATACATGAAACATTCAAACCTGCAATATGAAGAACTCGAAGCAAGAAATTGTCAACGAGCTTCATAAACCTGCAAGAAGAAAGTTTCCACGAAGAAATACAGTGATAAAAGGAATAAATGATTTATATCAAGCGGATTTAATCGAAATGATTCCTTATAGTAAACAAAATAGAGGATTTAAATACATATTGACTATTATTAATTGTTTTTCAAAAATGGCAGATGCTTTACCACTAAAAGATAAAAGCGGCAAAAGTGTTACAAAAGCAATGGAAACAGCTATACAAAGAGACAAACATACTATAAAACATTTACAAACTGATGATGGAAAAGAATATTTTAATAAGGAATTTGCAAATTTAATGAAAAAACACAACATTAACCATTACTCAACCAATTCAGAGGTAAAAGCATCAATAATTGAAAGATTTAACAGAACTTTAAAAGGTGCGATGTATAAGATGTTTTCCAACAGAGGATCACACGTATGGATTGATGTGTTACCAAAACTTATAAGCGATTACAATAACAAGTTTCATAGAACTATCGGTATGAAACCAAGCCAGGTGACTAATAAAAATGAAAAACTTGTATTAAAACGTATAAAAATGAATACTAAACCAAAAGTTGAAAAACTAAAGCCTAAAAGGTTTAATGTTGGCGATAAAGTGCGAATAAGCAAATACAAAGGTGTATTCAGTAAAAGATATCTTCCGAACTGGACAAATGAGGTATTTACCGTATTTAAGGTGCAACCTACAGTACCAGAAACTTACATTTTAAAAGATAATAAAGGACAATTGCTTGAAGGAGGGTTTTATGGACATGAAATGTTAAAATCAACAGTAGGTGATGTATATTTAGTTGAAAAGGTGTTGCAACGAAAAAAGGATAAGGTTAAAGTACGATGGTTAGGATTTAATAAAACGGAAGATTCTTGGATACCTAAAAAGGATCTAATATAATGATAGAGCATCATTTTGGGTTGAACCATTACAAAGGATGGAGATAATACCGCAAAAAGACAATTTTACTATTAATAATATAGATGAACTCACAGTGGATGGTTCTCAATTCAATACTGGGAAACACGGTGTTTTGTTACCAAACACGGTGCGTTGTCTGGTTACCGGTCCTTCCAATTGTGGAAAAACAAATGTAGTATTCAATTTGATTACAAACCCTAAAGGATTACGTTTTAATAATTTATATGTATTTTCAAAGTCACTACAACAACCAAAATATCAGTTATTGGAACAAATACTCAATAATGTGCCTGAAGTTAAATATTTTAAATTCAACGCGAGCGAGAGTGTCATGCAACCGCAAGAGGCTAAACCATTCTCAGTATTCATATTTGACGACGTATCTTGTGAAAATCAAAATACAATAAGAAATTACTTCGCCATGGGTCGACATAACAACATAGATAGCATTTATATTGGTCAAACTTACAGCAAAATACCGAAACAGCTCATTAGAGACAATGCAAACATGTTAATTGTATTTAAACAGGATGAAACCAACCTAAAACACATATATTATGACCATGTAAGTGCGGATATGCCATTTGAACGATTTAAAGAGTTGTGTGGAAAGGCTTGGGCTGAAAAATATGGGTTTTTAACAATTATGAAGGAACAACCGCTAAACAATGGTCGATACAGGATAGGATTTGATAAATTTATACTAATACACTGATCATGATGTAAAACATTCATTGTTGTACAACACGTCTTGCTACAAACATGGTTAACCAAGAAAAGTTAATAAAGGAAATAAAATCACTTAGTGATTCTATTCGAGATAAAAACAGAGCATTAAAATTAGGTATTAGCGAAAGGGAGAAATTTCTTGAATCTACTTTTAAACCTATTACTGAACCCTTGAAACAATTAAACAAAAAATTTGCTAAACCCGTTTTGGAAGGAGATGCAATTGCACCTATTACAAAGTTTGAAAGAGAAAATGTAAAATCAGAAGATTTTAGTGATGAAGACCTGGAATCCTCTACATATAGTGGTTTTACCGGCGGAGAACCTGAAAGAGAGCTAGAATCACCAGACTATAGTGGTATAAGAGAATTATATGAAGTAAAAGCTAAAAGAGGACATGAAGATGTATCAACTGCTAGTGAAGAGGAAAAAGAAGAAGAAGCAAGGGAAGGTCCGTCAAACATAAGCTTGTTGGGTGAAAACATTCATAACAAAGGACCTTTAGGAAGGAAATACATGATAAAAATGTTAGCTGGAATAAATCCTAATAAAAACTACCATAGTTATGGAGTAAGATTAACAGAAGAAGGTTTAATGGTTGGTAATAGCCCGGTAAACATTGATGAAGATGATAATATTATTGTTGGTAATCAAAGATATAAGGGCACAAGAGGATTATTTGAATTATTATTTGAAAAAAAGCCTTTAGAATTATTAGTTAAAGAAGAAGACATGGAAGCATATAAACAGATTTTGGAACACACCAATGCATACAGGAGAAAATATTTAGCTGACCAACCAGTTTTTAGATCTAGGTCTTTAAAATATAGAGTATTTGTATCCAAGTTAATACCAACAACGAGAAGACAACCAATGCCGATAATGCCAAGAAAACCTGTAAAACGAAGGTTTGTGTCATCCACTTTGGATATAAGTGCTCCAGAACCAAGAAAAAGAAACAAATCTGTTACAGGTACAGGTTTAATGAAGAAACTATATAACACAAATGTGATTTATTACAATAATATCAATAAATTGGTGGATAGAATGAAACTAATACATGAAGCTAAAGAAGCGGGTCATACTGGATTGGAAAACGAATGGGTGGCTTTAGTGGATGAACTCCGAAACCGTGGGGTAATCTCATAAAAAATGCGTTACTCCCTAGATTACTATTCAGTTGCACCATGAGTGTCGACAAGTTCGGACGTTACTCCTCGGATGGGTTATATTACGCAAATAATTTAAAAAGAGGAGCTGGTTTACCACAAACACCTGATGGGGATTATGATATAACTAATAAAAGGTTAAAAAACATAAAAGATCCCACAGATGAAAACGATGCAATAAATTTAAAAGTATTAAAAGAAAAGATATCACCAACATTAAGACTACAGAAAAACACATATGACGCAGGTAATCATAGAATTGTCAATGTTGGTAAGCCAAATCAAAACGCTGATGCAATAAACAAAGGTTATTTATCATCAGAATTAAAAAATACGTTAAAATTCAATGGAAAAACGTATACTGCTGAAAATAAACGTATATCCAACGTAGATGACCCTAAAGATGCAAAAGACAGCGTAAATAGACGCTATTTACATTCATTAATACCTGAAAAGACAAAAGATGGTTTTTCTTTTTATAAATTTGTTATTAACGATATAGGTTATCCGAAAAATGAAAATGATGCTGTAAATTTAAAATATATAAAAGATCATTGTATTACACGTGATGTAGGAGTTATTGATTGTCTAGGTAATTGTTTAGCGAATGTTAAAGATGGTTCGGCACCATCAGATGGTGCAACAGTGGGTCAAATGAAGGAAACTTTAAAGCAAGAAACATCTGGATTTGTAAAACAGGATCAAGTAGTATCACGGTCGGGTGATGTGTTTGTACAAGGAAATGAAAAGTTTATTTTACTTGAACAAAAAAATAATGTTTGGGATTGCAAAGACATGAAATTATCAAATGCGCAATTAGCTACAAATGCTCATGATGTTCCGATTTTATCACAAGTTTTACATACTAATCCAAACAATTATCATAGAAGTTGGTTGGGTACAAATAGAAGAATAATTGACATATTTCCAGGTATCGATGATTACGATTGTGTTGTAGTAAAACAATCTTTAATATTAGACAAACCAAAAGGTAGTACTTTCAATGCGAAAAATAAGAAAATAGGTAATTTGGCACAAGGAACAGATCCAAAGGATGCTGCAACTGTAGGACAAACATTACAATATGATAGTGCAAATCAAGAGTTTATTTATAATACCAAAAGATTTAAATTAATGGATGTAAATGATTATCAAAATATATTAATTGCAGATCCAAATTCATTTAGCGGATTTAGAAAATTGTCTGGTGAGGAATTTATTCATAAAAATCATGTATTTAGAAATGAAGCAGACAGATCATTAATTAGTGCAGATTTAAAATATTTTAAATGTCCCGGGAATGATGCAAATGTAACTGATGAAGACTAAGAATTTGTATAAAAACTGATATGGGTTAGAAATCGGGACTAATATTATAAAAATGGGTTACACTCTAGAATGTTATTCAGTTGCACCATGAGTGTTGACAAGTTCGGACGGTATTCATCAGATGGATTATATTACTTTAATACTTTAAAAAGAGGTGTTGGATTACCACAAACACCTGATGGAGATTATGATATTAGTAATAAACGGTTAAAAAACATTAATGATCCCACAGATGAAAATGATGCAATAAATTTAAAAGTATTAAAAAAAGAGATAGTACCAACACTGAAATTAGATAAAAACACATATAACGCGGGTAATCATAGAATTTCCAACGTTGGTAAGCCAAATCAAAACGCTGATGCAATAAACAGAGGTTATTTATCATCGGAATTAAAGAATACGTTAAAATTTAATGGAAAAACGTATAATGCTGAAAATCGGCGTATATCCAACGTAGCAGACCCTGTAGATGAAAAAGACAGCATAAATAGACGCTATTTACATTCTATAATACCTGAAAAGACAAAAGATGGGTTTTCTTTTTATAAATTTGTTATTAACGATATAGGTTATCCAAAAAATGAAAATGATGCTGTAAATTTAAAATACATCAAAGATCATTGTATTACACGTGATGTAGGAGTTATTGACTGTCTTGGTAATTGTTTAGCGAATGTAAAAGATGGTTTTGCACCATCAGATGGTGCAACGGTGGGTCAAATGAAGGAAACTTTAAAACAAGAAACCTCCGGTTTTGTGAAACAAAACCAAGTAGTAACACGTCAAGGAGATGTATTTGTACAAGGAAATAAAAAGTTTACTTTGCTTGAAGAAAACAATTATGTTTGGGATGGTAAAGGAAAGTTATTGACAAATTTAGGTATTGGTGAAAAGCCTGGTGATGCTGTTACTTATGAACAGATAATACAATTAGAGCCAACTGGAAAAAAATGGTGGAATTGTGATAACAAACGATTAACAAATGTTGCAGACCCTGATTATGCCAATAACGCTGTAACTGTTAATTTTCTTGTTAAAGTAATAGGTAATTTATTATTTGATATGCATAATTATATTGCAGCAGGACAACATAAACCTATTGACGAAAAAATGAGAAATACATGGATTAAACAAGAAATTCTTTATAAATATTTTTTTAATCATAACACACAAAAGTTTAGATCATCAGATTGGGGTGATTTTGATATTTAATTAAATAACACCATATATTACATCATTTATGTGCAACCTGTCATAGAGGTAACACATGGGTTACGCTTTTCGAATATAAAAGACAATCATGGCGTTTCATTACACCAGTCCATATCGAGACACTATACGGAAAGGAGGCGGTATCACGTCCACAGCGGTTTCTCTGTTAAGTAAAGCTTTAAATCGTATTCCAGTAGGATCTATCGTAAACAGAGCAATAGACGCTTTACCATACGAATTTCACATACCGGGAGGTTATCAGTATTGCGGACCAGGAACTAAATTGAAAAAACGACTGGAAAGAGGTGATCCAGGCATAAATAAGTTAGATCAGGCTTGTAAAGAACACGATATCGCATATTCCACGTTTACCGATTCAAAAAATAGGTCAATCGCTGATAAAAAGCTAGCGAATATAGCTTGGCAACGAGTAAAGTCTAGTGACGCTAGTATTGCGGAAAAAGCAGCAGCTTTAGCGGTAACAGCAGGTATGAAGGCTAAAACAGCGGTAGGAGGTGGACAAAGGAGGGGTAAGAATAAAAAAGGATCAACCAAGAGAAAACATGGTGGTAATATTAGACTAAAAAGACGTTCTCCGAGGAAAAATAATAAAAAACCGACAATATGGTCAATAGTAAAAAACGGGGCTGGTCTATACCTAAGACCGTATCGTGCATATTAAATAAAAGAAATCAATTGGTTATACCACATAAAGCGTTGACTAATGTTGAATTATTTAAATATATTTCCTGTTTAAAAATACCATTTTTCCGCGGAGTATTTATGAAAGACAGTTTACCAAAGAAAATATGGAAAAATGAGACTGGAATCGTAAATTTGGATAATACTGAAGGGTCCGGCACCCATTGGGTGTGTTATAAGAAACTAAATAGTAATGTATATTATTTTGATAGTTTTGGAAATTTGCCACCACCTAAAGAACTTGAACATTACTTTAAATCTGCTAAAAACATATATTACAACTATAAAAGAGAACAACCTGATAATACTTCAATATGCGGCCATTTATGTTTGGAATTCCTAGCTAAAAGTATCAGTCACTATTGAGATGTCTTCCTATACGGTATCATTAACAGGAAAATCGTCCACTTTACGAAGTATCCTTTTTCCAGCGTTACGCTTGCAAAAAGGAAGATTTTGGGAGGCAGCACTGTTGGATTTTACAACTTACAACTCTATTCCCAATGTTACGGAAGGTAAAAATAACTTATTACATTATTATAAAGGAAAAGATGCCAGTGGGAAGTTTACAGACTTGGAAGTTTGCACTCTACCCACAGGTTCTTATGAAATTGATCATATTAATGAATTTTTGCAAAATAAAATGGGAAAAGACAATATAACGCTAAAAGGTAATAACAATACAATGAAAGCTGAGCTTACTTCAAAATATTATATAGATTTCAGTAAGTCAGACTCAATTGGTGATTTATTAGGATTCCCCAAAGATGGAGCGATTTTAGAACCAAATAAAACACATTCCGGTAAACAAACTGTAACAATATTAAAAGTCAATAGTATAGACATAACTTGTAATATTATACAAGGAGCTTACAGAGATGGAGCAAATACTCATATAATACATACTTTTTACCCCAGTGTACCACCTGGATTTAAAATTGTTGAAAAGCCGCAAAACCTGGTATATCTACCTTTGAACACCACTTTCATTTCAGACATCGTGTTGAACGTATTGGATCAAGACGGTAACTTGATAGATTTCCGAGAAGAGCCTATTACGGTTAGATTACATTTAAAATCAACACTTTAATACAAAATCATGGGATTAACATTTAAAAGCGAACAACCTACGGGAATACGCATTAGTAGCTCTTCAGCTGTGGAGGAGTTAACACGCGAGAACATTCGTTTCTTAGAGAGAATTGGATTAAAAGTAACCGATAATGGATATACTGGATATAGCTCAGGGTCCAACATTCGACGAAACCCTATGGGAAAAAGAATATCACACCCACAACCCTTACACTTCATCAAAATTAAACAATAACGATGAAATTCGTATTCCCATACAAAATCAAGACATTTACACACTACCATGTGAAAGTTACTTGTATATTGAAGGAAAAGTTACTAAAAAGGATGGTACTACTACTGGTACAACAGTTCCATTTATAAATAATCCCATGGCTTTCCTGTTTGATGAAATTAGATATGAAATATCAGGTGTAACAGTTGATTCTACTAAAAAAGTAGGTATTGCAACAACTTTAAAGGGATTAACATCTATATCACCTAATGAAACCAATTTAATACAACCTGCAGGATGGGTTTTACCTGCAAAAGACACAATCACTCCAGATACAAATGGAAATTTTGATTTTCATATTCCGTTACGTTTGTTGCTTGGTTTTGCTGAAGATTATAGGAAAATAATATTAAACGTTAAACAAGAATTAGTTTTGTTGAGATCTTCAAACGATAAAGATATTATTAAAGCTCCAGACGGTACAACAGATGCAACTTTAGAATGGAAATTAACATTAGACAAAATTGTATGGAGAGTTCCACATGTAAAATTAGCTGACGAGCATAGAATGCTACTATTAAGAAAGTTAAAGGCTGATCGTGATATTGTAATTCCTTTTAGAAGTTGGGAATTTCATGAACATCCCAGCTTGCCAACTACGGATCGACACACTTGGACAGTTAAAACATCTAATTATGTGGAACGAGCCAGGTATATTATATTTGGTTTACAAACAGGCAGAAGAGACACCATCACCAAACATGCAGGCCAATTTGATCATTGCAACTTGAAAAATATTAAAGTTTATTTAAATTCACAATTTTTTCCATACGATAATTTAAATGTGTCATTCGCTAATAAAAAGTACAGCATATTGTACGATATGTATGCAAGATTCCAAAGTTCATATTATGGTAAAACGAATGCACCTTTACTATCACCGGAAAAATACTTAGATGGTTACCCTATAGTTGTAATCGATTGTTCTAAACAAAATGAATCGGTAAAATCATCAAGTGTAGATATAAAAATAGAAATGGAATTCAACGCGCCTATATCGGCTAATACAACTGCATACTGTTTAATTCTACATGATAAAATCGTAACATACACACCTTTAACTGGAATTGTTAAAAATGTATTGTAAAAAACCGGTTTTGTTACATTCCAATGCATTCCGCGAGTATAAAAGCAGAGTGTTCAGGTCGCTCCTCATCAGTTTGTTGCCTGTTCTTGTATGGGTAGCATCTTATTCAATATGGCTTCTCCTAGTGGTACACAAGAAAATGTAGTAGATATTGAGAAGGAGATATCCGACTTTTTAGATCTTCAAGGTCAACCGGAGGGAGATGAACACAACGCTTGCGGACAACTCCACGGCAGTAATAATGTTGAGGAAAAAGGTAAAAGAAGAAAGAATGCACAGAAGAAGAAAAGGGATACTGAAGATAATATTTCTCCTAACATATTGAGTGAGGTATTCTTGCGAATATTTTATCCAATCTCATCCAGTTTGGACAAAAGTGTTTTAATCGGTGTTATGAAATCGACGGATTATTCACCTACTGTAATTTTGACTCATGGACCCAAAATGATTTTGTTCACCGATAGTGCTTGGGAATCTTTTATGAAGCACTTGCATCTGCTAGAATGCTATTTAACTAGTAACATGTATGGAAGAAAGACAAGAGTAGGACTTTTGGATTCAAATGTGGAAATTGATATTATAAAGAATCGTGGTGACCATCAATTGCGGTTTAGAGACACAACAAGACATGATAACAAGATTCAACTTAATCGAGAAGAGTTTTTTATTCTAACCTGTGCAACTGAACCAATAACAAGATACTTGAGACAACTAGTGTTTTCAAGTTCTATTATTAAAGATTATTTGGAAGACACTTTGGACAAACAACCGGACGCACCTATATTGTACGGACCTGTGGATACTTCTATATTTAATAGGGTTCCTCATGAAGTACAAATGTGGAGACAGTTGGAAAAATACGCTCAACTACATAAGAAATCAGTAAAACAGGAAGAAGAGGAAGAAGGAGGAGAAGAATCAAGTGTTAGTGATGAAAATGAAAACAAGGAGAATGTAAAGATGGAAACTTAGATGACAATGGTTGGTTTTTAAAACAATATCAAACACTTTGTGGGGTTAGGCCTACCGGGGACGGTGCCCACGTTAAATATACACCAACGCGCCAACAACTGTACGGCCAGGTATAAAAGTCGTACCTACCGTGGTGTGGAAATCAGTTGACCTTTGGACTTCGTCATGAGCAGACGAGTGATCTTCGCAATGGACAAGGAAGAAGAACAAGTAAAGTCCAAACCTGGTATAATTGAGTTCCAAGCGTTTCGGGGTAATGATGATAGATTTATCATAAAAGAACTTGTGTTTTTCGATATCAATACAAGTGTTCCATATACATTTTTGTTCAAACCACCATGTTCTTATTCATCATTAACTAGCAAAGCCGCTACTACCAACAGGTGGATTTCAAAATATTTCCATCATATCGATTGGTATGATGGTTTTGCAAGTTACACGGACTTATATAACATCATGCATCAGTTTTCAAACAGGTTTACCAATATTTATACAAAAGGACTAGAAAAGAAGAGATGGATCGAAGAATTTACTCATGTTCCGGTTAATGATGTGGACTTGGATAAAAACTACAAGTATACGATGGAAAATGTTTGTATTTGTACTAAAAGTCCAGAACATGAAAAAGATAGACATTGCGCTTTAAAAAACGCCTATAAACTCGCATCTTACCTTCAAAGTGGGGAAGTGGGGAGTGGTGGGGGTGACGGGGGTTATATAAGTGAGGAGCAGACCGGGACCTGGCATGAGTATTACTCGAGATTCCGAGACGACAACATCTCCCAGCAAGAAGACGAAGAAGAAGACAATCTTTAACTCAACCATGGCATCTCACCAGTTCCTGCAAACTTTGGTTGAGCAGTTCAATGCTCACTCCAAATCTACCATACTACCCGTCAAGAAGTGTTCCGAACTTAAAGACGAGAAGCACTACATTATCCACGCCATGAAGAAGATGGAGACTTCAGTTGGAGAGACCATTTGCTGCAGTCTTAGCGAGGCACCGTTCACTCCGGGGGATGAGCCCAAGTTCCAAGTCTACCTGCCGAAACGGTTCGTCCATCTCCTCCAGAACGAGGATCTGCGCTCCATCCAACCCGGCTGTCTCTACCTGGTTTCCCACGGTTGCACGGGTAGCAATTCCACCGAGTTGACCATCCACATCGCCGACAAGCAGCAGTGTTAGATTTTAATTTTACTGTTGTACATATGTTATTGTAATGTTTTATAAATAAATAAACCATAAAAGACAAAAAATGCAACATATCAATATGTGAAGTTTGTCACATATTGATATGTTGCATTTTTTTTTAAACTTCGCGGGTGACCTTGACCTTTGACCTTTGCATTTCACAGTTACCCCCACCAAGCTAAAGGTTAAACCTGCTTCGATGCAAACACCCCCACCACTTTTTATAGTACCCCCAAGCGCTGTGCCTCAGCTTCATTTCAACTCCGACGGTCAACCGTACAACATCAAGATGTCTCTCAATGTAAGTTGTGCTAGTTACGAGGAGGTAACCATTAAGACTCAGCAGGAGCTGAACGACTTGTACAAGGAGTTGCAGCTGATGGTGGCGCGAGGCTACCGTATAAATGTGCAAGTCTACGCTTGCAATATACGCAATCTCCGACACCCAAAAGAAGAGTCTGAACATTACTCTTCTCCAGCGACTTCATCACCGGCGTCCATGAAGACTGAAGCGAGCCAGACTTTGGATTATTTCAGCTGACTAGCAGTTGTCTTCCTTCTTCTTACCATTGTAGAATATGTTTATTTATTTGTTATATTAAAGATGTAAAAGAGAAAAAAAAAACACCTATCTTGTTACTGACATATGTGCTCAGTAACAAGATAGGATTTTTTAAAACACAATTTGGATGACCTTGAAACTTCCCCCACCACTTTTTCATAGTACCCCCAAGCGCTGTGCCTCAGCCTCATTTCAACTCCAACGGTCAACCGTACAACATCAAGATGTCTCTCAATGTAAGTTGTGCTAGTTACGAGGAGGTAACCATTAAGACTCAGCAGGAGCTGAACAATTTGTACAAGGAGTCTGAAAAGGAGGTTGTCAACAAAACCGATGATCAACAATTGTGGGACTCCTCTATTACAGAAAAGGAATTACATGCAGCCGTCGAAGCTGTCGAGGAAAAGGAAAAGAACCTCAGGCAGCTCTGGTTGGCTCAGATGGATATTTGCGGATCTGTGCCGCGTGATGATTTTGAACTTCAATGTCAGATGGCGATTACCCAGCAACTAGAAGAAGCCGAAAAGGAGCTGAAGAGTGGAGGTACTATCCGGGCGGAGGTGAAAACTGAGAAACAGGAAGAATATAACGAATATGATGATTAAACGTACTGTTGATCCCAATCCTTTTAGTTTTAAGTGGTTATGTTATAAGTAAATAGAAAAAGTTTCCTTTTTTTAAAAAACTCCATTTGGATGACCTTGAAATTTCCCCCACTACTCTGTAATACCAGCATTGCTCGCTGCACCAAGCATCATTCCTCCTCCAACAACCATGGCGGACACTCCTGCTTGCAATGCCATGTCTTCCACCGAAGATGTACCCAATACGAATTGGAAATTGACAATCGACAACGTGCATTATTTAGAAACCATCTGCGATTGGATGAAGTCTATTCTCCTCGACAACCCGGGAATAAAGCTCAAGGTCACTTTAGATTATGATTGGTCTGAAGTTATACTGCAGCAAGACGATCAACAATCACTGGAGTATTTGTCAAATTTACCATCGTCAACCATATATACTACAAATGAGGTGGAAAGGGAAGAAGAGGAGCATGAGGTTTAGAGTTTCTTATTTTTTTAAAACCCAATTTGGATGACCTTGAGATTTCCCCCACCACTTCCCATATACCTAGAGTGCGCAGGGCTGGACAGTCAGTCGCTCGGTGTCCGTCGTAGGGTGCACATCGCGGTTGCTACTCCAATTCCTGACAATTTGGGGTAGTTCAAAGTCACCACACTTTAACTCTGAGACTGCATCAACTTGTATTATTTCTGTGTTTTGACTCAAGGTCATCACACTTTAACTCTGGGACGGTATCAACTTGTAGTATTTCTATGTTTTAACTCAAGGTCATCACACTTTAGCATGTAACTTTAAGGTAGCACCGAAACGGTGCTACCCGGCTTGACATTTTCAAGTTTCCCAAGGTCATCACAATTTCCCCCACCACTTCCCATATACCTAGAGTGCGCGGGGCCGGACAGTCAGTCGCTCGGTGTCTGTCGTAGGGTGCGCATCGCGGTTGCAGTAATGGTCGAATGGGGGCTTCTGGGCCAGTTCGAGGTCACCCGAGCGGTGTCACATGACGGTTTAGGCAGAGTAACGTTGCAAACTTCAAATTTCCTCGGCACTTTTGCTGTTTCTCATCGGAAATTCGCTCCAAGTCGTCAAGGTCATGGTACCTGTGACTGAAACTCGGAGCGTAGTGCGAGAAACAGCAAAAGTGCCGAAAAATTTTAGGTTTCAGCGTGACCTTGACCTTTTGTGACATCGATGACGTCATCTTGGTGACGTAAGGGGTGATGACGTCATTAGCACGTCATTTCTGTGACGTCATGGGTGTGACGTCATGGATGTGACGTCATTGGTGATGACGTCATCGATGATGCAATCGATGACGTCATCAATGAGGTCATTGACCTCGATGACGTCATCGATGACGTCATCGCTCGGGTGACCTTGAACTGGCCCAAAAGCCCCCATTCCCCACTACTATTGCATCACATTCTGGTATTTTTCATTTTCCCCATAAACTCCATGGGGGTGAGTAGGTAGGTTTGCCGCCATATGGGTGCTGTAATTAAATATAAGTTAGGTACCTATATAAGTTAAAACTACCTAGTGAATATACATACCAAATTTGATCAAGTTACGGCAATAATCATGGGAGATACAGGGTTTTGTTAATTCCCCATAAGAATAACATGGAAAATCTTGTTTTCCTTTTCTCTATAGGCTAACCTGTTTATCCAAGGTAATAATCAAATAACCGAATTGTTTGTTTATTGAGCTCTTTTAAATGGTTTCAGTTTAAAATGTTGAATTTTGAAAAATGAAGTCCAAAAATACCATTTTTGGCCCATTTGAAACCCCACAAAACCCCGTTCCCATAACTCGATAGTGCTGGTTCGCGAACTCATG